>OY294050.1:25843132-26508513 GCA_958510825.1 Brachypterus glaber
ACACTTCCGTTCAGAGCGACTTTTAGCTAACAGTTGTTTGTCACGATATGTATATACATATAGTGTAGAGCAAAATAGAATCATTTTACCTTTATGAAATAGTTATTTGAGCTCCTAGTAGAGGTAAGTGAATTTTTCTGTGTGAGGTCGTATTTTGTGGACCTAGGCGGAGCTGAGGTCCATAAACAGTGTTTATTAAACACGACCGAAGACAGGGAAAACCTACCTACAAGTAGCGCATTACGTTTTTCTCACTATCAAGGAGTTAAACCTTATTTTATTAATAATATTTTTGACATTTATATGTGTGAAAATTCAAGAAATCATTTTTTTATGGAATCACTTTATAAAATTAGAAATAGTTGTCTTGTGTCTAGATGTCCCCTTGAGGTGTGTAGCACACTTAGTGTCCTTGTGCGGTAAATCGTTTTTTCTGTCTTTAGTTACGGTTTTGTGTTTTGTTTGTATTGATTTCATAAGTGTGCTCGATATAGTAATGGAAAGTATTACTGTCGAATTTTTGATTAAATAATTTCAACTTACCTAGTTAGCAGTGAGAAAAGAATATTTTCTAAAGCTTAAGACCGTCAGACGCAATTTTTTTTTACTACTATTTTGAAAATCTGCCCACAAATTATGAAAAAACAAGCCATGAAAATATGTAATGCTACTCATTCCATTATATATTATTCACAGTAAATGGTATATTGCATTTTCCCAATTTTTTTATTTTTCAATTTTTTTTTCAAAAAAAAATGTAAAAAAAACAAAAAAAAATTCAAAAATTTTCACTTTTTGTTTTGGGAAAAACGAAAAAACTTTGAATTTTTTTTTTGAATATGATAGTTTTTTTTTAAGTTTAACCCCGCATAACTTTTATGTTTTCGTGGGGATTACTTTCAAAAGCAACAAGGATCTTCCCTATTATAGAATTTGATTTTTCCTGAAAACTTCAAGTCAATCGGATTATTCATTCTTAAGTTATCGTGTCTACAAAAATCGTGACACCGGACACACAGACGGACATGAAACAAATTTGTATCCAAGATTTTTTTTCTAGAACGATTTTTAAAATTTTGGAAAATTCGAAACTACCGTTTCTTGTTCTAGCGCAGGCGTTGTGAATGGTATAAGACTATCAAGTAAAAAATTTATATCTTAAAATATTTTGGGTCGATCACAAAACTTACATTCCGTTTAATTCAGATCACCCTGTGAATAGCAATTTAATTAAATCAATTCTTGGTATAAGATTGGATATTAACCTTTAATGTAAACAAGGCAATGATATTATTATGAAGGGTGCTAACCTTTTTATTTAGTGCCCTTCTAAATTAATCAACGTTTTGACCTTTAAACGAATTCGATGTAATTTTTTCGTAATATCACATTGACATTATATTATTAGAAACTAAAGTTGTAGCCTACTTACAAAATCAATTATACACACAGAACAGATAAAATAATAAAATACACTGCCCAGTAAAAGAGCTTTAACATTTTTCGCATTCGCGCCTGAAATGGATTTTTTTAAACACCTTAAATACTTATATCTTTAGAGGTGTCCCTTTGTTAGCTTTTGTAGTTTTTTGGGATGAATAAATCTATTATTATTTTTATTATTATTATCAGATTCAATTTCAGCAACCATAAAAACCCTAATATAGCAAAAACCCTAATATAGCAAAAAAGTCCAAACGAAAACTACCCCCCGTCACTCAGGGGGTGGATTTAGAAAAAAAATATTTTTAGATTCAGTTTTAGCCACCTTAAACTCCCTAATACATTAATTTTTAAGAAAACTTAACGCCCGTTCGGGGATGGAGTTAGATTTTTTTGTTATCATTCACTTTTAACAACCTCAAAAACCCCAATATACCAATTTTAACAAAAACTACCCCCTGACCCTTAGGGGGTGAGTTAGAATTATTTTATTATCAGATTCACTTTCAACAACCTCAAAAACCCCAATATACCAATTTTCACGAAAACTACCCCCCGCCCCTCAGGGAGTGAAATTAGAAAAAATTTATTATCAAACCCCGCAAAAACCCCCTATACCAATTTTGACAAAAATATTGAAAACATTTAAAAATATTTACCCTCTCAGTCCCGAGGGGTGAAACAAAAAAAAATGATAATTATTATTATATTAAAATTAAATTTAACAAAATATAACATTTTTTACATAATATGATATTTAGATGATTATAAAGTAAATTTAGACCGTGCCGGCCTCGGTGGTGTTGTGCAGATAGCATTTACTTTGTAAGGCTGAGATCGCTGGTTCGAATCCCGCCTGGGTCTTTTGCTGTAATTTACTACTTTGAACTACATACAAATAGGCCGTAACCGACACGGTTAAAAGCCGGGGTTTACTTATAGAAGGGCTATTTTCAACCCTATTTTAAACCCTCAATAAAATACACTGCCCAGTAAAAGAGCTTTAACATTTTTCGCATTCGCGCCTGAAATGGATTTTTTTAAACACCTTAAATACTTATATCTTTAGAGGTGTCCCTTTGTTAGCTTTTGTAGTTTTTTGGGATGAATAAATCTATTATTATTTTTATTATTATTATCAGATTCAATTTCAGCAACCATAAAAACCCTAATATAGCAAAAACCCTAATATTGCAAAAAAGTCCAAACGAAAACTACCCCCCGTCACTCAGGGGGTGGATTTAGAAAAAAAATATTTTTAGATTCAGTTTTAGCCACCTTAAACTCCCTAATACATTAATTTTTAAGAAAACTTAACGCCCGTTCGGGGATGGAGTTAGATTTTTTTGTTATCATTCACTTTTAGCAACCTCAAAAACCCCAATATACCAATTTTAACAAAAACTACCCCCTGACCCTTAGGGGGTGAGTTAGAATTATTTTATTATCAGATTCACTTTCAACAACCTCAAAAACCCCAATATACCAATTTTCACGAAAACTACCCCCCGCCCCTCAGGGAGTGAAATTAGAAAAAATGTATTATCAACCCTCTCAGTCCCGAGGGGTGAAACAAAAAAAAATGATAATTATTATTATATTAAAATTAAATTTAACAAAATATAACATTTTTTACATAATATGATATTTAGATGATTATAAAGTAAATTTAGACCGTGCCGGCCTCGGTGGTGTTGTGCAGATAGCATTTACTTTGTAAGGCTGAGATCGCTGGTTCGAATCCCGCCTGGGTCTTTTGCTGTAATTTACTACTTTGAACTACATACAAATAGGCCGTAACCGACACGGTTAAAAGCCGGGGTTTACTTATAGAAGGGCTATTTTCAACCCTATTTTAAACCCTCAAAAAGTGCCTCAAAAAGTTAAAAAAGTATGTTTTCAAATAGAGAATTTTATAAGCTTTAAAATTATGCATACCGGACCCATGTTTCCATTAAAAAAAATTCTTTATGCCCACATTTTAAAAGCTGAAAATATCAAGTATATCCAAAAAGATTTTTGTCTTATTTAAGTGTTCTCAATTTGTTCAAAAGTTAAGGGTGGGAAGGTGACTTTTGGACTGCTCTGTATACATCATGTGTAAATAAGATTTCCTCATTTGATATAAAATGTCAACTTTGCAACTAAAATTATGCGCGCGCTCGACTCTCTGTTGCCGTTTTTATATAATAGTTCAAATTATACAATTACTATGGGGAGATTTCATGTACACGCACTGTTACCCAAGTAAAGAAGCTTCAACAACTCATCGCATTAGTACAATAGGGTTCTATCTGAAATTTGTATCATTGCAATAAGTTGTTGTTTTTTTAATAGTAAATCATTGAATTTTAATTTGACATATTCTGATTGTATGATAGCAGTGACACAAATGTCAGATAGAACCTTTTTAGTCGAATTTTACGTAAGTTACTTACGTTGTAGCTCATATATCTTGGTGAAAAACGCCTTAATGCTTAAAAGGACTGTCAAATCAAATTATTTTTAACTGTATTTCATATAGGCATATAAATCTGGAAAATGTTTTTCTGTAATACCAATGCCATGCAGAAATAGTAATGGTCTAAAAATTTAGTTGGGGAAAATCGTATGCGAATTTAAAATTACCAAACATAAACGATTTGTAGATTCGATGGGGCTGTAAAAATTTAAATTACTTGCACGTATTTGAGAAGGTTTGACATCAGATGTGGTTTTATATTATTTACATAGACGTATCATCTAGGATTTACGTTTCTAAAGGTTGTTTTAGTAGTATTTTTCTTTAACTTTTTTTATAAAGAAGAAGTAAATGTTTACATGAATGGAGTGTTACGCCCATGTTAATAGTATAGGAAAATAGCGTTACAGGGGGGGGGGGGAGTTCAAAATGATCAAAATTTGCGTTACGTAATACTTGAAAGCTCCCGATTTTTATTTTTAATTTTGCAAATTTTGGTGTAGAAAAAGTTATCAAAATTTACACTCCCTTGCATTTTTTAACTTTCCATTTACAGTTTAAAAAAAAACGCTCAGGCAGGTTGGTATTTATTTTTAATTCTAATTATTATAATTTTGATTGTCCGATCGCTTTTTTTTTAACTTGTAACTGAAAAGTTAATCGGGTGATTTCAGACTTAATTTACGCACTGTATAGTAATTTGGATCTGAACCTATAGCGTGTTATGTTCTCTCGTTACAAAATATAAAATAGTCTTGACAACCCAGCAGATGGGGCCCGTTTTTTCAAATGCTGAAACACAAAAAAATGATAATAACATAATTAAAAGCATACTTACTGTTTAGATGTATTTTAATTTGGTATTTTTTTCTTAGTAACGCATCTGAGAATTATTTGTATATTTAAAATCGTCTTGAAAAAAATATCGCTTAAAACATATTTTGGTATTATATACACGGTTTACACCCCTATAATAAGATCTTGAAATGTATAAGTTGTCAATAGAATGTCAATGATACGGAGTTTCATATTTTATTAGTTACACTCACATATAAATTTATATATAAATATATCTATTCGTACAAGCTAAACGATCGTAAGTGCCTTTGCTTTGGGGATGTTCATAAAGTAGGTATGTCATGATTTTTTTTGGCTAAGTTTGACTCTTCTTGTCACATTGTGTCACACCGGTACTGCCCTTCCATGGAACTTCATACAGAAAATGTACTTTAAATATTTTTATTATATTTTAAACATGAAAGCAGTACATAAAATTAATTTGAAAATATATCAAAGACAAGATAGAAGAAAAATTTATATTAGCACTTTAATTGATTTGTGATATCATATTGCTCTTGACACCTACCTCCTCCATAAGCGTGACTTTATGGACGTCCTCTTTGCAAAATTTGTAATTCTGTTATAAAATAGCCACGTGTTTTAAAATAAATTCAACTTTCTGCATATTATAAGCTTAATCAATGCCGGGACATGTATCTGGTGCCTGTACTAGTAACTAACTTTTTATGAGTCTGACTAAAATGCGGAATACGTATTACTTTTCAGGACGCTGCGAAACATACTTTAAATCAGATCAATTTCAAAAAACCTATTATCACTCCTTTCAACCCTATCGGTCCACATTAAAGAGTAACTAGTTTATTTTTATAGAATCATTTTTTTTCAGAGCCCAGGAAAGTTGTGTATTGTATAACTTTTGTTACCTATTCTTTTATTCACCCTGTATACAAAAATATTTAAAAATGTAGTTTAAAAACTCTAGCGTGTAGAGCATGCATGTAAACTTTTCTCCCCTCTCTACAGTTTCTCGCGAAAATGTATGTTACAACTTAGATTTGCATATTTAACGTAGATATATATTTTTCCTGGACATATTCTGGAATAAATGCTTTTTTAATTTTTTTAAATCTCCGTACATATGCCTAGATAGAAAGCTTTTTTAATTGCTCCATAATCTAAGGATCATTCTATGAATAATTTTATTAATCTGGAATTTATCTTACATGCATGTTTTGTATAATGAATTTATGTGTTTTATTTAATGCACAAGTTATTTAGTAAAAATACTGAATTCGTTAGAGCAGAAACGCTTCAAGAAGGGGTGTAGCGAAATAAAATAACCAATATTTAATTTGTAATTATGTATTAAAATAGGATTTCATAAGTTAATCCAGATAGCGTAAATTGTGTTGCATATATAGAATACTCAAAATATATTTAAGTTTGTGACGTCACATTTGTGACGAAGGATCCGTTTCCCTTTCTTTATAATTTAATTTTGTAACTAATTTTAAATTTTGTGTTTTAGCTTTTACCATGGTTTTATACACGAAGTGTCAGCATAAACCCTCTCAAATTGGTCAACTATTTGCCTAATAAAACTCTCCATTCACAAATCAGTTATTTCTATCAACCTACAACCCCTAAAGTGTCTCAAAAACCACAAGGCGCCCTATAAAAGATTTTCGCAATTTGCTGACTGAAAAAATTTTGAGGACTAAAAAAGCAGCTCCTCGCTGCCAAAAGTTTTGATGACTAATAAAAAGATCATCGCCCAAAAAAATTTTCCAACTGACCTACGATTTTACCTACTCGGTCGTCTCTTGGGGGGGTGAGACTGCCCCCTCGGATCGTCCCTGAGTTTCGTGCTACAGGAACCCCAGAAGATTTTTTTTGGGGTTTCAGACTTTCTCATCAGAACCTAGGTTCTTGATATACGTGCCATGTTTTCGGCTTCCAGGTAGTTGAGAAGTATGATAGATAAACTTACAGACAGACATCGATTTTATAATATAGAGTGTGTCCCCGGGTTAGTGAAACGACTCTTGTATAAGGGAACGTTCAAGTATTACGTAACACAAAATGTACCAAAATTCATACACTTCATACCTCCGTTCTCGCGTTATTCAAGGCTGTAGAGATTTCATATTTTGGCTACCCCCCCTAACATACCCTCTATTAGGGGGGGTAGCCAAAATATGAAATCTCTATAATCTATAATAACGCGAGAACCGGGGTAAGAAGTTTATGAATTTTGATACAATTTGCGTTACGTAATACTTGAACGTTCCCTAAGGTAGAAAATTCTTAATAATAATTTTCATTTTTTGGGGTTCAGCCTCGCTTGATTAAAGATTTATTTTTAACATAACTTCAGTTTTAAAAAATCAAGTATGCCTTGGAATTTTTCAAAAAAAATATTTTTCTGTAGTGTGCCTTTTATATGGCAAATACAACAAAAAGTTATTAAGAAAAGTTGTTTAGAATCAACAACTAGGCCCCTATACCAAATTTCAAAATCATGGCCAACTATGATTTTTCAATTTATTTTTTTAATACATAGTTGCTTTTTTGTAACAGATACGTCAAAAAGTTATTCAGAAAATTTTTGTAAACTTAAAAGATTTTCGCAATTTGCTGACTGAAATAATTTTGAGGACTAAAAAAACAGCTCCTCGCTGCCAAAAGTTTTGATGACTAATAAAAAGGTCATCGCCCAAAAAAATTTTCCAACTGACCTACGATTTTACCTACTCGGTCGTCTCTTGGGGGGGTGAGACTGCCCCCTCGGATCGTCCCTGAGTTTCGTGCTACAGGAACCCCAGAAGATTTTTTTTGGGGTTTCAGACTTTCTCATCAGAACTTAGGTTCTTGATATACGTGCCATGTTTTCGGCTTCCAGGTAGTTGAGAAGTATGATAGATAAACTTACAGACAGACATCGATTTTATAATATAGAGTGTGTCCCCGGGTTAGTGAAACGACTCTTGTATAAGGGAACGTTCAAGTATTACGTAACACAAAATGTACCAAAATTCATACACTTCATACCTCGGTTCTCGCGTTATTCAAGGCTGTAGAGATTTCATATTTTGGCTACCCCCCCTAACATACCCTCTATTAGGGGGGGTAGCCAAAATATGAAATCTCTATAATCTATAATAACGCGAGAACCGGGGTAAGAAGTGTATGAATTTTGGTACAATTTGCGTTACGTAATACTTGAACGTTCCCTAAGGTAGAAAATTCTTAATAATAATTTTCATTTTTTGGGGTTCAGCCTCGCTTGATTAAAGATTTATTTTTAACATAACTTCAGTTTTAAAAAATCAAGTATGCCTTGGAAGTTTTCAAAAAAAATATTTTTCTGTAGTGTGCCTTTTATATGGCAAATACAACAAAAAGTTATTAAGAAAAGTTGTTTAGAATCAACAACTAGGCCCCTATACCAAATTTCAAAATCATGGCCAACTATGATTTTTCAATTTATTTTTTTAATACATAGTTGCTTTTTTGTAACAGATACGTCAAAAAGTTATTCAGAAAAGTTGTTTGAAATCAAAATATAGGTGCATATGCCAAATTTTAAAATCATCGGCCACATTTCCTTGTGATATTTCATTCCCATATCAAAGAATTTTACTTTTTACAAAGTTGGCTGAATATTTTGAAATTTAGAATACGGACCTAGATTTTAATTTCAAGCAACTTTTCGAATAACCTTTTGACATATCTTTTACTAAAAAGCTAAAAAAAAAAAAATAAAAAAAAAACTGAAAAATAATAATTGGCCAATGAATTTTAAATCTGGTATAGGGGCCTAGATGCTGATTCTAAAAAACTTTTCTTAATAGCTTTTTGTTGTATTTGCCACATAAAAGGCACCTTACAGAAAAATAGGTATTTTGAACTTCCAAGGCATACTTGATTTTTCAAAACTGAAATTATCTTACAAATTAATCTTTAATCAAGAAGGGCTGAACCCCAAAAAATGAAAATTTAAATCCAGATTTTTTTACATTTTACAAAAGTCGTTTTACCAATCCGAGAACACACTGTAGATTATTGGCAGGACATCCTGACTTTATTAAAAGGTCATGCACATGAAATGCCGGTTTGATAGGAAAAAAAAGAGATTAGCTTGGAAGTTAAAAGGTAGAATCTGAGTCTAGTTCTCACGCTCTACCTTAACTGATTTACAATTCTGCTGAAGGCGCCAGTATACTAATGCTAAGCTAGAGTCAAATTCACAGTTATTCGAACAAAATGGTACTCAAATACTAACGTATTTTTTTGTAATTTAATTAATAACACTGCTTAACGCTCAAAACTTTGCCGACACCATTTTAGTTGATTCTAGAACTATTTCATGCGCTGTTTTCGGAACCTTGCTTCGTTTTTCATGATCAGCTCGTTTTTTGAGATATGGCACACCGTGTTTTTTTTGCCCATAGTTGTAGTAAAAAAAATAGGTCTGATTAATTTTTTTTGCCGTGGATTAGTTCTCTATTAATAGGGTTCTAAGCCAAAAAATGCGGATTTAAAATATCTTTTCTGAATTAAAAAAAAATAGATTTGTTCGCATATTTTCACTATATTTTCATGAAAATTTTATATAAACACTAAATATGTGGCTCTTATTTTTATACCACCACCCTAGTAACATTCAACCTGGACAAGTTTCTTGACCAGAGTACTTGAGACAGTTCTTTGTAAAGAAGTGAACAATTCTTGAGCAAGACTTGGGTAAGACTTTAGCAAGATTCTGGAAGCAGAGCGTTTAGCAATACTTATCAAGTCTGTTCGTCAAGTCTGTAGCAAGCAATTTGACAAGTAATTTGACAAGTAATTTGACAAGATTCTTGGTCAAGAATTTTGACCTCTTCTAACAAGTACGATTTGATCATGATAGAGATCGCTTTTCGATTTCTTGTCAATTTTTCTTGCTACATTCTTGCTCAAGACTTGTTCAAGAATCTTGACGAAGTATTTGTAGCCATTCTTTGACAATTATTGAGCAAGAATCTGTTGACAGAATTGTCAAAATCTGGATGCAGTTGCTTGATCAAGAATCTTGAGCCAGACTTGTTTGTAAAAATTAAAAAAGTTTTAGATTGAATCCAGTAGCGAAGAGTTTACGGGTAGTTATTGAAATCAGAACAACAATATTTTAAATTATTTAATGTTTATTTAATTTATTTATTTATTTTTTATTTAATAATAAACGGGATTACCTCAATTCAGTTACATAAGACAAATTTTATAATAATTGCTAAATAACTTAAGGATTAATAAACTAAATCACAACTGAAATTATTTGTTTAAATTTATTAAAGGAATATCTAAAAAGATCAATATCACAATTATTTAGGAATTGCAAAGCATTGTTAAATGCTGTATGAGAACAGTAATTTGTAAGATCAACTTCAAAAGTTGCTGTCGTAGGTAGGTCGTAGAAAAAATAGTATACGCACCTCGACGCAAACCTATTTCAGTGCACTTCGAGTGCTTTTTTTTCTCGGCTTCGCCTTGTAAAAAAATAAGCAGACTCGTGCACTGAAAACTAGGTTAGCGTACTCTGTGCGGTGAGATGCGTACTCGGTACTAGGTGCTATGACCTAGTTAGTAGTCAGTGCTCATTTTCCATCCGTTGCCATGACAGCGGTCGGTAAGTGACAATCAGCTGATTTTACATACCTGCTGTCAGCTAATGAGTAAACCTCAAATTGACAAATTAATTTTAAGGCATTTTTGTATGTTTAGGTGTTAAGTCGTAGGAAATATAGTATATGCACCTCGACGCAAACCTATTTCAGTGCACTTCGAGTGCCTTAATTGGCTCCGCCTCATAAAAAAATAAGCATTCACATGCACTGAAAACTAGGTTCGCGTACTTGGTGCTTAATATACTATTACATAAGTATTCTATTATATCATAATAACAAGAAGTGAGTAACCCGAACAAGTATATTTGAAAAAGTGACATTTCTGACCTCAAACGTTCAATAATGTCCTAAAAATAAAATGTTTTTTAATAAAAATTAATTGTAATTGAAAAATACTGTTTAATTTCCTTTTTTTCGTGCTGATAAGGGTAACTGTCGCAAGTTTAGACTTTAAATGATTGCAGTCATTTAGGATTGTTCGTTAATTTTTTGCTTTCAATTTCCGTCAAATAAATTATGAAGTAACAGTGAAAAGATAAAAATTCAAACAAAATCAGACGATAAATTGTACCCGTGCACATTATTAAAACTTAGGCACATTTATTTCAAATAGAAAATATATTTTGCACTAATTTTGATAATAATAAAAGTTCTAACTTTAGTGAAAATCGAAGAGCAATAACTGGGTCAAAACCTTTGAACGCTTGAAGCTAATATCTTTAAGTTGGTTGACATGTTGAAGCAAATGAATAGTATATTCCATAACTAGTATGGAATGACTATTCCATACGTGTTGTAGACTATACTTTTTCTTCAACTGCAAATAATGAACACTGTATAGCTTTAAACTGCGGACAAGGTTAAAAACAATGTTTTTTGTGACTCGACATTGTAAATGCAACAAAACACATATTTTTAAATAAAGCAATTAATTTTATTTAATAATTTGATCTAATCAGTACTTAAAAAAGATTTTTAAGTTTAGCATATATTTACAAATTATAATGCAAAAGTGGAAGGTTATGTCAGATTGTTGTGACAGATATCAGGTTTAAATATTTAACAATAGATGAATCAGTTTTAATTTTTTGAACTAAATTGATAAAAAACTGGTCAAATATTAAGAAAAACCAATAAACTCTATGTAATTTTAACGAAAAACTTTAAATTGCATTAAATTATTCAATATTTCATGGTAATATATATATATATATATATATATATATATATATATATATATATATATATATATATATATATATATATATATATATTTTTGCTAATTTTGCTACAGTTTTCTTTACTTTTATAATCAAGAGATGGCACTACATGTGCTCATTCTAACAAAGTGGAATATTTGCTTAGATTTTAAAGGTCGTAGAAAAAATATATTTTATTGTAAATTTAAAGCCTTAATTCGCATACTAGGCGTATAATATACTATTTTTCACCCTTTGAACATGACTGCATCCATACTTCGGCACCTTATATGCCGAAGTAGTATGAGATGCCACCGGAATCATGTTGTCGTTACTTCCGTTTGTTTATCCGCCTAAGAGAGACTTCTTTTTTTTATGTTTCGTGATTTATTTCCGGTTTTAATATTTTTTTGATTTTTAATTTTTCATTAAAAGTCTGATGAGTACCAACAAGGCAATCTTCTTTCTCTGGCTTCAATCACACTACTGATATTTTTTTGCCGAATTAAATACTGAAAAATTCCAATTTACGTTTTTTTTTTCGGATTCTTCGAAAAAATAAGAAATAAGTAAATTTGACATTTGTTCAGGGTCACATATATGGAACCCCCAAAAAAAATTTGTTATTGAATACACTTTGTTAGAGAAAAACATAAAAAATTAAAAAAAATTAAATCTGGCGCCTTTAAAAAAAAACTCATGGAGAAATTATTTTGTTTTTGATGCTAAAATGAGGTACTGTACCTTAAATTATCAGAAAATGATAAAAAATAAGTCGGCATTTTTTACGGTGAAACAGTTATTTCTCGCAAACAGTGCTCAATGTCGTAAAAATTTCAAATGGATTTTAGCCATATAGTGAACCTAATTTGTCCAGAATAACTTTTGATTCACTGAAGAGAGGACACTTATAAGTACTTTTGACCAAATTTAGAGAAAAATCAAAGAGGGGGCACTTTTCAAAATACTGAGTTAAAAATAGATATAAAAAATGGTTTCATTTCCCAGTAAAACAGCTTTCCCATTTTTCACCTCCGCGCGTGAAATGGATTTTTATTATCAGATTCAATTTTAGCAACATTAAAAAAATCCAATTAACCAATTTTTACGAAAACTAACCTACGCCCCTTAGGGGTGGATTTAGAAAAAAAAATATTTTAAGATTAAGTTTAAGCGACCTTAAAGCTCCAATATACCAGTTTTCACCAAAACTACCCCCGCCCCCTTAGGGGTTCGGACTTTTAAGATTCAGACCTCAAAAACCTCAATATACCAATTTTCAAGAAAAAAACCTCCCGCCCCTCAGGGGGTTGAGTTGTCTCAAAAATCCCTGTCTACCAATTTGACAAAAATATTAAAAACATATTAAAATATTTATCCCCTGACCCCCGTGGGTGTGAAGTTGAAAATAAAGCAATTTTCAAATTTTTGTGAAAAAATATTGCATTTACCCCGTTGCCCCTCAATATTCGCCAAAAAAATATGGAGCGAGAACTTTTGGTAAAATGCCTGTTTCCAAATTTCAAGTCTCTAGCTTAAAGCTTTATTAAGTTGCCGTCGTGTAAAAGATTTTCCTGACAGAACGACCAACCAATCTACATTTTTTTATGCTGGAAATTGATTTATATCGACATAAAACGTAAAAATACGCAAAAAAAGTTGAAAATTTTTGCACGAATACAATTGTACAAGGGAAAGGTAATACTAATAAATACTCAGTGTAGTTTTAATGCTTTTGCTTAACAACTTACTAAATATTGTTGACCACAATCTATAAAAACATTAAAACTTAATAAAACAAGCAAAACAACGATACGTGTTTGCGTGTTTTGTTTTGTTTTAAGATCAAAGTTTTGACTAATCTACAGGACGTGAGCAGAGAAATTATTTGTCTATATGTCGAGATATTTATAGGAGAAATGACGTATAGAAAATATAGACTCTATTTTTTGACACGCGGTTTTAAAGATATCGAAAGAGTACAGCATAAAATGAGAAAGCGATATACTTGAATATAAAATCCAATCAAAAACACGTTCACGTTGAATTCGCTTCAGCCTGAGAGTTTTTTGCTCTCCCCTTTCGTCGTAGCTTACTTACCGTGTGTCACTGAGAATTTGTTACCATACTAAATACTGAACGATTTTGTGTATTTGGAAACCCTCAAAAGTTTAGTTATTAAATACAAGTTGTTACAGTTAAAATAACAGAACAACATTATGTTTTACTCTAACAAGTTTCATTCAATACTAAAGTTGCGAGGAGTTTGAAATATTTAAAACCTTTAGGTATTTAATACGGAAAGAAATTCTCAATGTAAAATCTAAAAAATATATAAAGGATAAAAATCTATAGAGTGCAAAAAATAAATACTATAGCATTTTTTTTAATTAAATCTGCTGGTCCATTGTGTTTTACTTGAAGAACCAACGCGTTGGTCCAAAATGATCAAAATTTGCGTTACGTAATACTTGAACGTTCCCAAAGGCAAAATCGAATCGAAGCTAAATGAGTTTTTGAGTTATTTCCTACCAAAATAATTAAATATAAGCGTTTCTTACAGTTTACAAAAAGAGTAACTGAAGAGTTGTTCCTTTTCTTGTTACACACTGTGCCACCTTAAAATCAGGTAGGTGGTGGCAGCCACTGTTTAAAAAATCCACGATTAACCTGATTCTCCGTCCAAGTAATTCCATAAATATAAGCGACGTTTACACTTAAGCAACAGTTTCGCGGCAAAAGTTTTTTTAGCCAATTAGAAAGCAGCATCCTAATTTTCTCTACCCCACCCCTACAACCTCCCCTCTGCTGGCAGTGTCAATGTGCTGATGTTGAATCGTAGTCAACTGCATGTAGTCAACTTGCATGTAAACGCCGCTTTACTGACCCTAAATGGGTTTATACGTCATTTTGGCTTAAACCTTTCCATAGCCATCATGATAAGCTGAAAGCGACGTTGAATGATATCCCTTAAAGGACGATATCATCTTTGGCAATTTTTTTTCATTCTCTGGACCGCACATAGTAAATAAAAAGTCAGACGATTATTCAATTTTTCTATCGTTTGTGTTCTTTTTCGAAATGATAAAACAGAGCTCTTCTACGTGGGGATATTAATTTAACCAGAGTAGTGTTTCTTATCTTTTCGTTTTCCGGACATATGTATATACAACCGTATTAACTGGAAAGAGATATATTGGATAAAATTAGTATGCCTAAAGTGACATATCTACAATATGGCGATAAAATTTATTTTTTCTTTAAACGTTTTAAACTAATTATACCTACTGAATGTATAATATAATAATAAGTATGGGAGGATTGGTTTAGTGGACTACCTCGTCGTACTTGACGAGTTTACTACCAAAATAGCGTTCGATTCTCACCGGCGCCGATTTACCGTTTTCAGTTAAGCAATAATTGAAATTTGGCGAAGGCGTAAGTGAAGCAGACACTCCCTATAAATTGGTTCGAAAGTCAATTAAAGCCGGTGGTTCTCTCTACTACTAGCCCACACAAGTGAAAGTGAGTTTTTGTATTTATTATAATAAAACAATCCTCAGCTCTAAAATCACTAACAAGGAAATTGTTTTTCAACCGTGGTAAATTTGGCAACCTGAAAAGCGACTCGCTTTAAATGAGATAGAAAACCTGGAGAGCGATATAGAAAAGCAAGGTAATACCACAACCTCACGAGTAGCTAGGATAAGGGGTTTTTTAAAATAAATTTTTTTATTTTTTTTGAATACTTTTTAATTCTTGAAATCGATTTCTGGAACCTTCAGGAGTTCATGTTTTTTTTTTAATCACCCTATTTCTGAATAACCCTGTAAAAACACTAGACTTAGTAAAATCACAAATTACTAGACTACATGATTTCAATTACCAAAAAAATCATATTATACACGGTGTATTTAAAATAGGGTCGGAAATTTTAACTGATGATTCTACATCATAAAATATGACAAAAAGTTCCTATAAACATATGTCTAAAAATGCGTCATAAGGGAGCTCAGGAACCCTTTGAGATCTATCAACGAGGTTTTGCACGTCAACTAATCCTACTAAGGCTCGTTTTTATATGTTATTTTCATGTACTTATTTCAACCAGGGGTGAGCGAAACGGGGGGGGCTTATCAGTTTTTTGTCCCAAACTTTTTTCTGTGTAACTTTTTTGCAATTTTATTTTTGAAATATGATTCCTCAGGTCAAAATACATAAAAAAGGTACTCTTATTGTAATACTGTAGGATTAACCGTTTTCGAGAAAAATTCATTTGAAGGTGAAATTCCACGGTTCGAGAACGAAAAATTAAATACTAAAATGTTGAAAACCAAAATTTTAATGATGCAATGTTATTCTACATCAAAAACTAAGAAAAAAAGTTTCCATACATGTAGGTCGAAAAAACGATTTTAAAGCTACCATAGCGCTTTAAAAATGGTGCATATTTAGGAGACCATAGCTCCATTAGGATTGATTTTTGGAAGTACCTGTATATGAGGTTTTTTTCTTAGTTTTTGATGTAGAATAACATTGCATCATTAAAATTTTGGTTTTCAACATTTTAGTATTTAATTTTTCGTCCTCGAACCGTAGAATTTCACCTTCAAATTATTTTTTTTGAAAACAGTTAATCCTACAGTATTACAACAAGAGTACCTTTTTCATGTATTTTGACCTGAGGAATCATATTTCAAAAATAAAATTGCAAAAAAGTTACACAGAAAAAAGTTTGGGACAAAAAACTGATAAGCCCTCCCCGTTTCGCACACCCCTGGTAGAAATAAGTACATGAAAATAACACATAAAAACGGGCCTTGGTAGGATTAGTTGACGTGCAAAACCTCGTTGATATATCTCAAAGGGTTCCTGAGTTATTAAATAAAAACCGATTTTTTTAGCCACTTTCAAAGGGGCGTAGCTCCCTTATGACGCATTTTTAGACATATGTTTATAGGAACTTTTTGTCATATTTTATGATGTAGAATCATCAGTTAAAATTTCCGACCCTATTTCAAATACACCGTGTATGGTTCATAAGTTTTGTATCAACTTTTTTATATGTTATGGCGTTATCAACATGTAAACAAAGCCAGAACAGGCTAGGATTCTAAGGATATGCCATGCATTGCATAGACTAAGGATATGCCATGCATTGCATAGACTATGTATTTTAAGCGCAAGTTTTAAGCATAATCATAATAAGAACGAAGCATTCTTTTTAATGAGGCGGCCTAAAAACCTTTGTTTGCGCTACGACTGAAACTACTCCCAAATCAGATTCGTATAGCAAAGACAAAAATAACAATTTCTTTACAGGGAATTTTGTGTAGTGGCGTCACTGCTTTATATCCTTCAAAACACTCCTGTTTACATGTAGATATATACATTTAGGGATTAAAAAATGAAAACGCTGCATGAAAAAAAAAAACGTTCAAATTAGTCTGTCATAAAAGTGTTACTACTATAATTTAAATCGGCTAAAATAAACAAAGGAATACGTTAAATAGGATTATGAATGGAAAAAAATAAATTGGGGATGAAATTTAAAAATACAGACACGCTAATTGGGACTAATGTATGAGATTTTTTTTTTTTTTGAAATTTATTACAGCTAAAAGGTATAACAATATCCAGTTGTGCATTTTTCATTACAACAAAAAATGTATGAAATTACATAGAAATACTATGTAAATAACAACTGAAAATAAAAATATATACCCACACAGAGATAAGTATTCTTAAGCCAAATACATTTAAATATTTGGCTACAAATCATTTTATTAAATATAGTAAAGTAAATACATTAGTTTATTTAAAAAGCTTATAACATGTTTCTTTTTTACAAGTTTGTTTAACCCCGTACTATTCTACTTAATTAAGCATCCCTTAAGTCCAGGACTTGTGTGGGCTAGGAGTATAGGGAACCACCGGCTTATACTGTCTTTCGAACCAGTTTTTATGGGGAGCATCTGCTTCACTTATCGCCTTCGACAAATTTCAGTTATAATTAATAAATGAGAAAGGCAAATCGGCTCCACTGAGAATCGAACTCATGCTAGCTTGACTAGTTGAATTGTCATGTAGACGCTCTAGTATATCTATTTTAGACTTTTTTTCTTTTCATTCAGCTCTTTTTTCTAAATAATAGGATTTGTTTAAGTAATCACTAAGAGGCGGAAAATAGGTAGCTTATGCGTAATTTCGGTGTCATACATCATGTTGTTGCAGTGACAATCCGCATTGTTAAACATGTTTATGTACTGCAGCAGCAAAGAAATAATAATTGACGACATTCACTTCCTACCATTCGCTGTCTACACAGAAAGAAAAAAATATATAAAAATTAAAAAGTAAAAAAATGGTTAAATTAACATACTCATGTAATGATACATAACTTATGTAACGTAAGATAGCACTAATAGTAATTATACACCAAGGTAGAGAAGACATTTTTTATAGCCGAGCTATAATAGCACAATTTAACCATTTTTATTCAAATAATATAATAAATTATTAACAGAAATTATATTTCTTGAAATTTTTATAAAAATCAAGTAGCTTTGATCAGTGATTATAGATCTTTAGATCTTTAATCAATGCTTTGATCAATGACATTTGCTCAAATAAATACTAAACTGACGTTTAAAAATTTAGTTTTTTAAAAAAAAATTTTTATATTAATTAGCTAATTATTGATTGTATTAATCGGTAATAATTATAATTAATTATATTTAATAAATAAAAAGTTATTCAAAGTTATTTTCTTGGGTTTG
Organism: Brachypterus glaber; assembly: GCA_958510825.1. Lineage (NCBI taxonomy): Eukaryota > Metazoa > Arthropoda > Insecta > Coleoptera > Kateretidae > Brachypterus > Brachypterus glaber. Next base: position 25,861,482 of record OY294050.1, read on the forward strand.
ATTAGTAAAAATTGCACAAAGAACTGAAACATCAAAAGTGACAGAAATCTATTTGTTTATAAAATTTACTCGTACTAGGAGAGTCAAAATTATTATTGCTATAGGTGAAGAAAATAGATCCTGAAAGCATGATAATGTTCTAAACCTAGTAGTGAAAAAAAAATTATTTTAACTCTTTTGTTATTTTTGACCAATCGCGTAGCAGACTTGGAATAAAAACAAGCCGTGGAGATGCTACGCATTCTATTATATACAATTCACAGTAAATGGTATATCATTTTTCCAAATAAAAAGTAAAAAATAAAAATAAATAAAAAAACAATCTTTTTAAAACATCTTTTTTTTTATTTTCTTTTTGCAAAAAATAAAAATTAAAAAAGAAAATTTGAAAATTATAGTTTTTTCATTTTTTTTTAAGTTTAACCCACCATACCTTTTTTGTTTTTGGGGGGATTACTTTCAAAAACAATAGAGATCTTTCAAAGTTTCTTATTTTTTCATGAAACACATTTGTATCTAAGAATTTTTTTCTCTAGGGCGTTTTTTGGCGATTTTGGGAAATTTGAAACTACCGTATAATACTATTCTAGCACTACGCGCTGTGAACAGTATAATCAAGAAAAAATTGTTGATTATATAACAAACTTTGTTGGCGCCAAATAAAACAAGTATTACTGTTCAAACGTTTAGTAGTTAATTTTACTATTTATTTATTTATTTAGTCATTTATTTATTTATTTATTTATTTATTTATTTATTGTCTAGTAATCACCCTAAGGATGATCACTCTGTATGTTTTCAGAATAATCTGTTAAAAAAAATGTTAGCAAACTCATCTGAATTAAATTCAGTAAAAAGCTTGTTTAATTTACAACTTTTCAAAAATTTTATGACAGCAAAAACTCAAAAGCTCGTCTGAACTTTTTAATATATCTCCTTGTTAAATACATGAATTTTAAACATTATAAACTACAAATTTACATCTATAACTTTATTCGGCAAAAAATGGATTTTCATGCAACCAAGACATGTAAAGCTTCGTTATCCATAGTATACCGTTAACCGAGGTGACATCGGACGGCGCACGTGACCTCGGACACTTTTTCGCAAAACCTTTTAAATACATATCCTGGCACCAGTGCAAAATCACTTGTTGCGGGACCGAAATGGAAAAAAATGTGTTCACTTTTTATTTTTTGTTTGGACTTTATCATAACAAAAAAAATAGCATATATATATATCATATATCAGTTAATTAATAATTTAAATTTGGCGAAGGCGAAAGTGAAGCGGATACTCCCTATAAATTGCTTCGAAAGTCAATTAAAGCCGGTGGTTCCCTCTACTACTAGCACACACAAGTCCTGGACTTGGGGGATGCTTAATTAAGTAGAATAGTACAAGGTTAAAACAAAATGTAAATGTAAATGTAAAATTCCTATAACAGGTTGACTGATAGTACCGCTTGTGTTCAGGTCTCCTTCAACGTGTTATAATGATATTATCACCCTTAAAATTTCGAAGCAAGCTACTAAGGTCCTAAATTGTTTGGTAAAGAAAGTTTTACGGGTGGAAAGACCCGTTTCTAAAATCGACAAAAAAAAAAATCGAGAAAATGTGAAAAAAGGGGGTGTTAAAAAATATCTTTCTGTCTATCGGTCTGTATGTAGACCTTATAAGTGTGGAACGGAATGTACGATTTGAAAAATTCTTTCACCAAACGATGGAGGACCTTTTCTGTTTGCGTCACATCAAATATGGTTAACATTAGAGTAGGGCAAGGGAGCAAAATGGACAAAAACTATAATTTTTAACGATATCTCACTTATTATTTATAGTAGTACAATTTTTTTGCATAAATGAAAATAATGTTTAATTCCCTACAAAAACATATGTAATTATTTTTATCGTAGGACTATTAGTTTCCAAGATATATTTTTACACTAGTAAAATTTCAATCATAGGTAAAATTATTTTCAATTAATTTTTCTTTTAATAAATTTCCGATGGTGCGGTCAGAAAAACAATCCGATAAAGTTACAAAGAAAAAACAAAAGGATATGGTCCAAAAATACAGGAAAAGTGGTCAATTTGATATCTTATTTTATAAACTTCCTCATTTTTCCACCCGTCTAGAAAAGGTACCTGTTTCACATTTTTTAATTCGTTATTCCGTTCAAAAGTTATATGGTTTAAAACAGACGGACAGACAGACACCCACTTTTTTTACATTTTCTAGATCTATAGACGTTTCATGACATTCTAAATATAAAATTACAAAAAATCGTACGATTTCAATAACGGGTGTATGTACCTACAAAAATAATTTTTAGACTAGTTAGTGGCAATTATGTTTAAAATCACGTAGAAATCTGTTTGTAACAAACTGTTTCCCAATTAATCAAAATCGTATTCTCGCACGGCGGTCGACCGACAAAAAGACCGATGACAAATTGCACAAGTTAGTTGTTTTGTACGTTTTGTGGGGCCGGAAGGGGGCGAGGGTGGTTCACACTTTGACCGAAACCAAACTCTCCATTTTGGCGACATCTGCTCATGAGTTGGGTACACCGTTGAATAATAACATTAGTGTTACTGGAATTAAGTGTGCGGTGGTGGACACTAATTTAGATAGTTTATACTATTGACCTTATACAATAGACAACCTTCATCTACTAGTAGATACTACACAGCTATACAAAATAATAGTTATTTATGGCACTAGTGGGTAAAGTAAGATATTGCCCATGAGAAAATTTACCTGCGAGGCGTCAGCCAAGCAGGTTAATTTTCGAGAGGGCAATATCGGTTTACCCATGAGTGCCATACAAGGTTTTATCTAATAAATAGCTTAGGAATTCATATTTTTATTAAAAATTTTAATGACATTTACAAGAAAATAATTTGACAAGTGACAGTTGAGTGGGTAAAATAAATAATTATCCACTCAATAAAGTAAAAGCCACGCGGGGGTTATTATTGAGTTTATCTATTTAAAATAAAGCTGGTAATTGTCTTATTATCTGTATGTTTTGGATAAAACACATTTCAAGCTTGAATTTACCTAATGCCTGGTACTAGCCTTACCACTAAATGTTTGAAAATGGGTATTCTAGGGATTTCGAGGTTGCTGAAACTGAATCCGATGTTGAAAATTTAAAATCAAATTGGCGGATCCAACATGGCGTCAAAATTTTAAAAATTTGCTGAACATTAGAGATTAATAATTTTTTAGGTTGCTGAAACCGAATCCAATGTTCAAAATTCAAAATCAAAATGACGATTCTATAGGGTCAAAACACACAAGCCGATATTGCATTTTTTAAATGGTTGTAGCGACCTTAAAAATACTTAATCACTAATTTTCGCAAAAGATATTGAAATTTTTCAAAATATCGACGCCACATAGGATCCGGAATTTTGAATTTTAAATTTATAACATTGTATTCGGTTTTAGCAACCTCAAAAAGCCAATTAATTTGTCTATTTTAAAATTTGGGATCAATTATGTCGAAAACAGTGTGTAGTAGAAAACTGTTAGCTATCAGGCTAGCAACTAGGCTATATGAAGGGTCAGATTCCGTTGACAGAATCAGGCACAGAACCCAGGCACCTTTCCAGCTGTTGACTTGTGCTATCATAATATGATAGCAATGATATTATCATTGGGGCCTAGAGTAAAATCAAATAGTCAAAATTAAAAACTAACTTTTAAAGGAAGGGCAACACCTCATTTGATGGAATTAGGTCCAGTTCGCACCTACTTTAACAAGGGTTTAAAAATATGTTTTTAGGAAACTATGGAAAATTTGAGTTTGGTAGACTACGTTGTTATATTTCCGGTTTATTTCATATTTTGCAATATAAAGTTTGCTATGATCCCACAATCCAATAACCTATACCAAATTGTAGAAATATTAGTTTACCAGCTACAGCTAAGGGTAACAGGCCCGTGTGAGTTTGAAATAACTAACTGTGGATGCTGCTAATACCATCTAGGCATAACTCAGGAAGACTCAGCTAATCCTTTGTCATCAGTGTCAACAATATTATTTTATACTTATTATACTTTTGCTTTTATTATATTATATTGTATTATACTTTTACTTATTTCGTTCGATAGAGCTCTGGTGAGTCTTTTTGCTAAAAAGTTGTTAGGCTTATCCGGGACAAAGTCTGTTGTCCCCAAAACCTCAACAGAAGTACAGTTTTATATTTTATATTATATTACAATAAAATTTAAATACGAGATCAGCTGCGGCACTCCAAAATAAAGTAACCCATATTTGGACAGATGATTTTTTCAGTATTTTTCGCAAATTTCTATGAAAATACTGAAAACAATCCAAATGTGGGTTACTTTGTCTTGAAATTTGGCAGCTTAGATTCCTTATAGTTTGTGAAAAACAAATTAATATTTATAATGCAAAATAGTTTGGACCCTAATACGTAGGTGGCTTTGTATTTAATTATCTCAGGAAAATTAGCTCAATGCATTGCAATGGGGTGGTCAGAAAGTTAGTTTAACTGAAAATTAGTTTGTTTTGGGGGAATGAGTTCGGACAGATATTATAAAGGGATTATATAAAATGGTACAAGGATGCTTCTGTCTTAGACATATTTATAACTAGCATTAGTTATAATTTATAACTTTATAAAGTTATTATTAAATATTTAACTCGATTTTACTCCAAGAAAATAAAAGTAGTTAAATTAACAGCTAGTTAGTCAGACGTACTTACACAATGATACCTACCATCGTATTTTGACTGGTTTAATATTATATATTTTACTATAGTAATTTGCTATTAAGTATCATTAAATAATAACCTCGATTTTACTCCAAGAAAATAGAAGTAGAGTTAAATTAACAGCTACTTGGTCAGACGTACTTACACAATGATACCTTAATACCATCGTATTTTGTCTGGTGTAATATTATACATTTTACCATAGTAATTTGCTATTAAGTATTCCTGACAATAGAAAAATACCATGGTAAAATGGGTGAAATGGAAAAAAAGTGGTATTTAGTTAATATTTTTTGATAACGTTAGTCCAAATGGCTGTAAATTTGACTACATATTATAGATAGAGAATATAAATTAGAGTACAGTATAGAAAAAAATATCCACCAGCAAATGAGTATCTTCCAAAAAACGAAAAAATTTTCTGAAAAGTTCCATGGGTTAAGGTACTTTACACATGTGTTCTGTAAAAAAATATTTTTCCTCGATAAAAACATTTTTGTTAAATGTAACTGTACTTCTCAGTAAGAAGCTCTTACTGTATCTACATATTATCTTATTGTGTTGTAAATTGAAACATATTAAATGCTAGAAAGCATCAAAACTATTTCATATACGTTTTGTTTTAAAATTTCATAACTCAAAGGCTAAAGAAAAAAGAGAATAGTATATAAAAGCGGTTTACCTTAATCCCGGGTATATTTATGGTGTATTCAAAAAAGCATTTCTTTCATATAATATCGTAAATAAAAAGAATAGCCTCTCTTTTAAACCGATTTTATACGACGAAATCAATTTTACTGTCACATATGATTCACTTACATGCATATATGTATGGGGCAACCCCACAAAAATAACCCAGCCATGTCAAGACTTTATCTTTATCTCTTCTAGACTTGTGATTCTATTTTCCGTTTGTTTTATTCGAAAATGTTATTTTTAGTTTATCCAGAATTTAATAAAATCTGCTTATATTTAGTACTATAGTATAGGTAAAATTTTAAAGATTGTATTTTTGGTTTTATTTTTATTAAACTTATTGAGAACTGGAATCTTAGCTATCCCCCAAAAGTCTTGTTAAAATACTCACTCCTCATTCATAAACAAAAAAATTGTTTGAAGAAATCAAGGTCACTAGTTTACTTTATAAATTCATTATTCTCTCCCCTGGTCCCCTTTAAATCGACACTAGCAATATATTTTAAATATGGATGGGAAACCAATGCTAATAACTGGTTTTTGGTTAAACATTTGCGGAAATTTCCTCAGACCGGTTTTTGGTAGAAACTAGAAAACAATAACCAGTCTGAACCAGTTTCTCTTTAAAAATATTTAGTTAAAAGTAGCTTTACCCCTAGCATAAAAAAGGTACTCACCTCCTCTAAAAAAAGCTACACCCTCAAAAAATTTTGGAGAGAGATTAAAACCCTCGGATTTGACCACTTGCCATCAGGAGACTGGTTAAAATCCAATAATAACCGGTTAACTGGCTTTTCTTAATACTAGTAACCGGTCTTAAAGTTTTCCATCGCCAATTTTAAAAACTTTCAAATAATTTTCACATACACGGTAAAAATAAATTACATTAAATTACATAGTTCGTAAATGGTAATATGTTGCCATAGACCGGAATGGTAAAAATTACATAGTCGGTAATGGTAATGTTTTGCATAGACCGGATCAGTAAAAATTACATAGTCCATAATGGTAATATTTTGCATAGACCGGAACGGTAAAAATTATATAGTCCAGAATGGTAATATTTTGCATAGACTTGAAATTTGAAAAAAAATATTTACTACTTAGAAAATGTTTGTTCCAAATTCCAAAAGTCTCTGTGTCAAAGCTTTTTTGAAATATCGTATAAACTGCTTACATCTTTCTTTAAAGATCTATTGGTTGATAAAGATCGTAATTTATAATGAATGTAAATTTTAGGCCACAAATAAAGCATTTAAATATCGTACATAAATAATATTTACCTTTTTTTACACTTTTAACACTTTAACCTAGCAGCATGCGTCGCTATCTCTAACAATAACAATATTAAACGGTCCGTGTCATGATGCGACGCCTTCTTGGTTATTGTCCAAAGCGCACGCGCGTCTTAAAAAAACATAGCCCGACATTGTAAAATCATGTAAAAATATGTAAATCAATGTAAATATTTTTTTTACATGCTTTTACATTATTATACATTCTTTTACATTCTTTTACATTCTTTTACATTCTTTTACATTCTTTTACATTCTTTTACATTCTTTTACATTCTTTTACATTCTTTTACATTCTTTTACATTCTTTTACATTCTTTTATATTATTTTACATTATTTTACATAAATTCATGAATTATGCATAGTCCAGAAGAGTAAATTTACTATTCCGTACTATGTAAATTCATGTATTTTTACATTATTTTACATGCAGTTTTTACAGTGTAGGAGTTGCAATTAAAATACCTTTGGTTCTATAATTTAGGGACTGTAATTAAAAAAAAATAATCTTACAAATACTAAATGGATATCTGTTTAAACCCATTCAGAATTTATAGCATGAATATTTAATTATTTATTACTAATTAATCAAAAGTTGAATGTACGAGGTCGACATGAGTTTAAATTTCCATATATCGAAAATTAACTGAACCGGAATTTAGGCTTACTTCACACGTCTTCCGCCACATTAAATGTTCATCAGTTAAACGCATATGAAGGTTATTTAATTAAACTGAGTTTTCGTCCCTTATAAACGGGAGGACTTTAAAATGAAACCCTTAAATTATCACACTAAACTGACCACTAACAGAATACGTACACGGATGGGCAAAAGTTTTAATCTGACTTTGGATAGCTGCTCATTCAGAATCTACTAAATGAAATATTTTTCATTGCACTTTTAATGCATCCATAAGTTTCTGTTTTTGTTTGTTTGTGAGGAAAATATTAATATTAGGGATTAATTTATATTTCGCACCTCTCTTAATCCAAATGAATATCACTTAAGCCAATTGAATGTTAACTTAGGTATAAATAAATTTATACACAACGATATATTTTTTATGGTATGTACAGATGTTATTATTTAATACTAAGACCAAATAGATTTATTTAAATAATTACGCAACTAGCATTTTTGGTTGCCGCTAGTTGGTCATTATCATGATAAATATGTATCTGAAAATTTAAATTGTAATTAATAGTTAATAAAGGTTTTTACAAAAAAAAATACCGGAAGGCTATAGTTACGTAGTAATTAAGTAGATACTACCAAAGTGTGGAAAAAATAAGGGTAACACCTACGATATTGCTACAAAACATTTACTACGTAGCCACGTAACTGTTTGGTAGTACTTGGTTACTGCTACAATGTAGCAGTGCTACAATGTAGCAGTGCTACATGTTCATAGATATTTGTCGAAATAGTTTAGCTTTTATTGTCGAAGGTACGATATAAATATTAATTTATAAATAAATTACTATGCACATAATCCATTTCGGGTTGGAAGTAAAACAATCTTCTGGTTTGAAAATAGTAACGAAGGAAATTTTTTAGTCAATATTAATAATAATAATTCTAAAAAAGCAATGGGTCAAGAAAAATATGTAGTTGCAATCAAAAGTAATAGGGCAAAAACGAGTTTTTAGGGTTTTTTAAGGGCCGTTTAAGGGTCTTCCGAAACTCGAAAATCGATAGACTTTTTTTATTGAATTTCCCATCCCAAAATCTATAGGAATACATATTTTTTTTTGACTGAGGAATTTTGTCGCAGTTGAAACCTATATTGACTGTAGTATAATTAAAAACTGCGTTTTGAAAGTCAAGCTTTGGTTCAAAAACTGCGTTTTGTTTTTCCACGTGGTTTTCTAACTAAATTTTTAATATGAAATAACAAATTTTTTAATTTATTTTTTGGATCAATTGATCGAATATGCAAACACCATCATTATCTCAATTTTTCAAAAAATGTCAAAAACTGCGTTTTGAAAGTCACCTCCTCAAATGTTGTTATGCTAAAATAATGCATGTGTGGAGCTCTACCTTAAAACCAAAAAAGACTACAAAACTTTTTTTTAAGGTCAATTGAAGGTGACTTGGTCTGTATTGACTGGTAAAAACTTCATAGAGATAACTCTGATTATTCTTAGACAGCCCACCCTGTATAGCTTTAGTTAAGTATGTTCCTTTTTTCTTACCCACAAACAGTCACAGACACAGGCAGTTTGTGATCTTACCTTCGATTTTCTTATTGTCAAGATGACTTTAAAGTAAAGTCATCTTGCTTTTTGTAAATGTCAAATTTTGTGTTTGTGTTTGTCAATTTAATCAGTCATTAAATATATAAATATATTTAAAATTTCTTACATTTGATGTAATTTGTTTGTTTCACCATTTATTAATTTATATTTTTTGACCATAAAATGGAAAATTGTGTAGAAAAATGTACTGCTTCTGGTGACGGACCAATTCAAATGAAAACTTTGGAAGCTTCTGAAGAAAATAAGCAACCTGATATTAAAAAATCAGAGGTAGATATAGAAGAACTAAACCTGAAATTAATCACAGAAAATAATCGCAGAATATTGGAAAAAGTGGACAAACAGATCGACGATTTGGCCAATGGATTTGTGTCCCTGAAAAAACGAGTAAATGAGATGGAATATAGAATATCTTTACAAAATCCTCTAAAAGAACTTGATGAAATTCTAGATTATGCATTGTTAGATATGACATCCAAACTGCAAAAGCAGGAAAATCAAATAATGAAAATGAATGATTTGTTATATTCCTGGCAAAATGTCATCGAGGAGTACACACAAAATCAATGCCTCTACCAAGTAGAGCAGTAATTTGTTATTCTTTTCGATATGTTATTAAATTGTTTGTAAAATTATTTAATATTTATTTAAAATATAAATTAACTAAAAGATAATATTTAAGATCATTGGACCCAAGATATTTAATTATAAGTATTTGTAGAAGTATTGTACTATAATGTACTAGGAATTTGTTATCGTATTAAATGCTGAAATATTTTACTATTATGCTATGGTTAAAATAAGTACATGAAAATAACATAAGAAGATGGGCCTTATTAATATTAGTTCACATGCAAAACCTCGTTGCTATATCTCAAAGGGTTTCTGAGTTATTAAATAAAAACTTATTTTTTTAGCCACTTTTAAAGGGCCCTTAGCTCCCTTACGACGCAATTTTAGACATATGGGTATTTCTACAGTAATGGGAAAAACAAAATCGATTTTTGTCCAGTAACTTTTTTTATCCGTAAATGACCAAAATTAGTTAAAAATGAAAGAAAATAGTCTTAACTCTTTTTAAATGAAAAGAAAAGAAACTATTTCGAAAAAGAAAAGGTTATGTTTTTTACGGTTTACATATGTTTATATATTATCTCCTGAAGCCAAACGCTTTGTTCGATATCGACGATTTTAACTTCAAGGCTCATATTATTTCGGAAGTATTCTAGGCGAAATTAATAACTAAATTATAGATTCTATTTCAAAATTAATTTAGTCCGGTTTGATACATTTTTAAAATGTTTGTTTACCGTTTAACTCACATTTATGGTAGCTATTCGTAAATTTTATTGTTAGGGGCAACTTTGGCGGATTTTCGGCACGGGTTAGAATCTTTTGATAATTTTGAAATTTGGCACATAATTTTGTATGCTTAAAAGGAATAAAATAAGATCTTAAGCCCTTTAAATTTATTACTTATACAAAAATTAAAGGCAATTTTCAAAGATTATTTACGATTTTTGCGTAATTGTACGAGTTTTAGGGACCCAGTTAGGACTCTGGGAGAAGTTTGATCACCCTCATATTTTCAGGACTTTTTAGTTGCAACTTAAAGAAAATTTGAAACCAATAAAAAATATAAGGTCCACCCTAATATAGTGTTTACCCTAAATCCTATATTTACACAAGGTGTGTACTAAGAAAACTGCAGTTATAAGGTGTGTACTAAGAAAACTCCAGTTATAACAGAATTATTCTAATGAAATGGCAAGATCGATTCAGCTTAGTTTTTAACTGAGAAAACTGCTACTAACAATTTAATTTTTTAAAAATATGAAAGTTGATAAACAGACCCAAATTTCCATTAAGTCCTTAGTAGAAGTTGAACTTTTTTTAAATAACATAAATAATAGTTATTTATGGTACTAGTGGGTAAAGTAAGATATTGCCCATAAGAAAATTAACCTGCGAGGGGTCAGCCAAGCAGGTTAATTTTCGAGAGGGCAATATCGGTTTACCCATGAGTGCCATACAAGGTTTTATCCAATAAATAGCTTAGGAATTCATATTTTTATTAAAAATTTTAATGACATTTACAAGAAAACAATTTGACAAGTGATAGTTGAGTGGGTAAAATAAATCATCCACTCAGTAAAGTAAAAGTCACGCGGGGGTTATTATTGAGTTTATCTATTTAAAATAAAGCTGGTAATTGTCTTATTATCTGTATGTATTGGATAAAGCTTATTTTACCATAAACCTAAATTACGCAGTTTAAAGTTTAAGAACTGAAAATGGAGCCTGGGTGTTTTTGATACCAACCACAACAGTTGTGGACAGTTACTGTCCTATACAAATAAATAAATTTAATTTTTGTATTTGTATTATAAAACAAGTCTCTTTGAGACAAAAATCTCTTTGTCAATATGGGCCGCGGGCTCACCAAAATCAAACTCATATGGGCCTTAAACATATTTCTCGGGACTGTGTCAAAGTGAATATAAAACCACGAATCCTGCTGCAGGATTGTAGTATTCCTGCAGGATGTTTACAGACGTTTTGGACATGAAAATCAAACAACAGTTCAGGAGTTGAAGCGTTTAGTTGTGGTAGAAGCACCCTTGGGCTGACTCTAATATGATGGAATTTGAATATCAGAATTGTCAGGTACAGATAATAGAGCCGTTCCACTTCAACCAGATCGTTTAGTTTACATAATTTTGTCCTACATTTACTGTTTTTTTTTCAAATTTGATACGATGGGTATTTTTCATTAAGGTAGATTTTGCTGAAAAATGGCGTTGCTAGCGCTTTTTATATATTTCTTAGATGTTTTAAAAAGTTTAAACCAATAATTGGGGCATGTATGATCAAAAGGTCCAACTTTTGGAAAACCACAAAAAATGTATTTTTTTTGTACGTGACTTATAAATTTAAAGCCTGTGACATTTTATGCAGCTTAATACCAATGATAAGTACAAAAATTACCAAAAAATATTAAATATTTTCGGAAAAAATAAAAAAAAGTTTGGATTTATCACTTTTTAAACATAATCTTTGGACTTACTCCCTATTGATTTTAAAAAGGGTGTTTTTCAAAAAAAGGCTTTGGAGTGCCTTGCCAATGTGGTTTATGTTTTTTTTTTATTTTGTGTAATTTTTTTTAAGTTAAGGTTGTTTTCTGTTGATTCTGCCTAGAAAAAAATCGTCATTATTTTATAATACACATTTCGCTAGGTTTCGCATCCGATTTTGACTATTAAAAACGCCAAACATTTTGAATATAGTCAAATTTTAAATATTTTCCATTTGTGGCATGTAGGGAGGTTGTACCAAAAATGTGTACATACAATTTTTGTTCTTTTTTTATTTACCTCTCTTTTTACTGGTTTCAGAATTTTTTTCTTACTTAAATACCAAGAAAGTTAGAGACAAAACAAACTTTTATATATACCTTATTTGATACGTATAGAAATCTCATTTTTTAAATATTTGGACATCACCTTTTGATTCTACATGCCCCAATTGTAGACGGCTCTAAAATTTTTCCATTTCTATATGGCATAGAATAGGGGAAAAGGGGGAATGGCGGCTTCTAGGGTAAATGTGGCTATCGTATATCTCACATGTACATTCATTTTGTCAATTTAAATACTGGATGCTCCATCTACTCGTGAGTAGTTCATAGTGTTTAAAGGCATGTAAATAAATTAATTGAGCCTAATTAGTTACATTTGTGGTATATGTAGTATTAGTCTCTAGTGTAGTTTAGGACTATATAATAGATTAATAATAAAATTTAGTAAATTTTGTGTTTTGGGTAAAAATTTTTAAAAGTACGTTTCGGGGTTATTAAGGCCATTTGTTTTAGAGTAATGCCAGCGGGCTACTATTACGCCAGATAAGTCATATTTAAGTTTTGATATTGGAGATGCCCCGAATTTATAAAAGAATGAGTGAAAAAGCACAATGGACGTGTGAACAACTTAAGAAAAACTCCGAACACTCTTCGGATGAAAGAAATGATACGGCAATGAATCACGAAATATGTCTAATGTGAGCTATGGATATGATATTTAAACTGTCAAAGAGTTCACAAACTTTAAAGGAAAGCTATTTGTTTGTGATTTTTATATGTAATTTTTTTTTGAATAGGGGTAATTCTGGCCTATGCCATTATTACCCCGTGCCTGCCAGTAAGCCGGACCTTTTTTTAAAAAAATTGTAAAAAATTATAAAAAATTATAAAAAATTATAAAAAGTTATAAAAAATTATAAAAAATTTATTTCAATTTACACAGCATAGTTTCATTTGACTCATTTTCATAAAAAAAAACCTTAATAAAGCTAAAAATTAAAAAAACCTTAGGCGGCCCTCATTCCCTTCTTTTCTCCTATATATTATCATCGAGTTATCAGTACCAATACTGGTTTGGGGCAGTTTTTCACTCTACACGATCCTTACGCAATTACTTAATTTATCTAAACAACACGCACGCTCAAATGTTTCTACATTTTCTGTGCTGTTAGCATATTTTAGCATTTAATTAGAATGCGTACCTGTTATATATTTTTTCTGGCAATAATTATCATTATTATTATTATTATTATTATTATTATTATTATTATTATTATAACACATACATATCTAGAGACATCTCTAAAAGTTGGACTACTTGATGTAAACCCTGTTTAAGTTAAAGGTTATCCTCTTGCGGCAATGCAAAAGTTGTTTTGACATGATGTTATTACAGGTGTCTCTTTATCTTAATAGAATTATGGAGTTCGGAGGATCTTAGTTAAGGAAGAGCTATACTGTATTATGAGATAATATACGTCATAGATTAAGACATAAACATAGGATGTCAAATGCCATCGAGAAGGAATTTAACACCAGGAATGTGTGCGTAAACTGTTATACACTGTAAAAAATAAGTATTTTATAATTTATTGGTATCTAATATTATATTGTTTAAATATTTTGAATAAGTTCAGAAACAAGTAGTTACTAGCTTCTGGTATGAATTTACAACTTCAACAAGAAGTCCGAGAATAGGGTCCGTGAATAAAAACCAAATTTTATTATCGTAACTATAACATACTAGTATGAAGAATAGCATACTACACACATTTTATTACTTAACTACAACAAACAATGACGTCACACTAACTATTTCTAGTAACCACGTACCCTAGGTGGTTTGCTCACATAGTAAGTATTTCTATCCTTTTCTATTATATTTCTGTTCACTCCTAATCATATCATTCGAGGATAATGTAGGTACCTATAATAAAAGAGTTAAATAAAAGTAAGTAATTTATAAGCTTTATGCAAATATGTTCTTGCAAAGTTAGGACAAGCCTAATTTTTTCCTTGTAGACCTCATTTTTGGTTCTCAATTTCACATATCGCAAAATAAACAACTCAATCAACTTTTTAACCTCGAAAAAGATTTTACTTTTACTTTACCAACTAACTATGGCGTCATTTAAACAACACTCTTCAAGCTATACTAGTATGTTATAGTTAAAATAATAAAATTTTGTTATAGTGAGATTAAACTTCACACATATGTGACGTTTAATGTATATGTTTAGGGTCTTTAGTCGGAAAGTAGCAATTTTATAATGTGAAAAGTTTTCAAATTTTAACAGATGAATTTAAATTAATATCGGCACTTCGCGCCCCGTTTATATGTCTAATCCCTCCCCTTAATGATGTTAAGTGTAAATAATGTATACAGAGCTTGTCAAAATTCCGCCCCCCTTTAACTTTTAAACGGCTTAAAATATGAATTTGAAATTTAAAACACATATATAACATAACCTAAATATTTTTTTGGTACTTATTTGATATGCTTTTAATAGGGGCACAATGGACCAGGTAGGTAAGGGGGGCATTTTTTTAATGAAAAGGGGGTCGTGTGATAAATCATTTTAAAGCTTGTAAAATTATCTATTGGACCATATAGTTTTTAATTTTTTAAACATTTTTTTAAGATTTTCATTTTTTATTTTTTTTTTGCTAAAAATGCGATTTTTAAAGATTTTTGTTTTTTTTGTAAAATTTGATTTATATCATTTAAAGTTCGTTCATGATGTATAAATGATTTATTTTCATCATGAAATAAACCATTTTTCAAATTTTTTTTAATTTTTTAAAGATATTTTGACGAAAATTCCCATTTTTAAACCTTTTTAAACCCCCAAAAATGGCTCCGAAAAAATAAAAAAATCTGTAGGCAAATAGAAAATTTCATAAGCTTTAAAATGATTTATCACACGACTCCCCTTTCCATTTAAAAGTCCCACTTACCCCCTTTCTCCATTGTGCCTCCTAAGCATACAAAATATATACCAAAAAATTATTTTGGTTATGTTATTTAGGTGTTCTAAATTACAAGTTGATATCTTAAGCCTTTCAATAGTTAAGGTGGGAAGCGGAATTTTGACTCGATCTGTATAATGTTTTATACATATACATTATAATTACAATAAAATATATGAGAAACAAAAATATAAAACGTATCTATGAGAAATAATACTATAATGTATAAGAAACAAAAATTTAACAACATATGGGCGCCATACACGAACAAAATATTTAAGCATTTTAACGTTGCGCACATTTTTTGAATTATTTGATGACAGGCGCGTAGATATGGGAGGTGGAGCGGGTATATACCCCCCTCCCAAGAATCATTATTTGTTATATTTTTTTATTTAAAATATTTTTTTGTCGCTTTGTCGCTTCTCTCTCTGCGACAAAGCTTTTTTTTTCGAAGGGTATTTTTTTGGGTTTGTAGAGGCGACAATTTTTGTAGAAACGCTCAGGGACAAAGCTTTTTTTTTTCGTTTTCAGAAGAGGTTTTTTTTCTTTTTTTTTCTTTTGGTAGGGGCGCCAAAGTGGTTGCCAAATTTAATAAAAATTCTACCCCCCACCCCCAGAAAAAATCCTATATACTCGCCTGTGTGATGAGACTATCTGATTAAAACAGTCTTATTATAACATGTGGTAGAATAATGCATTATTATTTTCAGAGAAATCATAAATAATTTAATTTAAGCATACGATATCCATTGATATAAAAGTTAAACAAACGAATAAAGATTTATACGTATAATTCCCTTTCGATAAATCACTTCTGGCCTTATCTAATGCTGAAATATAGTCAAAAGTGTTTTATTCGAAAAAAGAAAAATAAAACATTGTAAAACCGGCAAACCACAAAACTATGGAACATCTCTCAGATATTAATACTCACGTTTGAAAAGACCTTGTTAATGGCTTTAATAGGAAACGCATTTATTTATTTTTTAGAAAATGAAAAACAAGACGTCTTCGACTCGAATAAACACTTTTGTTTATCTTTTGGCAAGTTCATGTAAAATATACATTTTGTTTAATACCAATAAATCGAAAAACAAATAAAAGTTATTCTTCATTTCAATTTTGTTGTGGTCGTCTTAAAAACATTGTGTGATATGATGTGATGTAATGTAGAACGATTTATTTGATATACTTTCAAACTAATTACATTTAATTTCACTGCCAAAGAATGAAACATTAAAGCGGCTAAGTAGTTCAAATATAAACTCACATTCTTCTTTTTCTTCTTCTTCTTTTTCTTCTTCTTCTTCTTCTTCTTCTTCTTCTTGTTCTTGTTCTTCTTCTTCTTTTTGTCTCTTCTTCTTCTTCTTCTTCTTCTTCTTCTTCTTCTTCTTCTTCTTCTTCTTCTTCAAGCCTTTAGACACTAAATTAAAGTGACCTAAAAGGACTTGGTCGTGAACTCTCATACTTTTTGACTTTTGAGTCTCTCTAATCATTTCGAATAAATATAATTTCTTCTTAACATAACCTCAAAAAAAAAAGTGGATAACCCGAGTTTATCCACAAATGTACAACACAAACATCAAATATTCAATTCTAGAATCAATTTAAATATGGAGAACGGTTTCGCAGTATTAATATTTTCGTGACGAACACATTTTAACATAAAATAGTCAGGCTGCGACCAACGCCGTTAAAAATTATAAATCACTCCGCAGACATGTTGCCGATTCTACGAGAGGAACGCAACTCATATACTCACATTATAATTATTATTTCTGAAGTTTTATGAAAATAGATATGTTCCAATTCCAATTTGTGTTATTGGCCTTTTCTGTTGATAATTATAATTAGCCAGCTCAAGCTATTTATTCTTTAACCGGTTGGCAAACGTTCTCTGAACTGTTAGACATGTTATTTCTAAATAACTTTTAAATTAAAAGATCTAAACTTATGCAATATATTAAAAACGTATTTAGTCAAGGGGTCTACGAATATAAATCTAAGAATATAACAACACGCTTCTAGTTGAGGCTACCAAGTAAATATAGAAGAGGTAGTAGGTCCTATTTCAAAACTATTAACATATACGTATCATAAGACTGGACTCGCCTTTTTGCGAGCCTCGTACCTCGGTTAGCACACTAGATCGCCCAGCAAAGACTTTATTTCGGGCCTTGACGTACAAATAAATATTTTTTCAAACCTTACCACCATCCACCCGATTCCTAGCGTTCTTTTTGGCGAGAGTACAGATATATTTTTTAGCATTAGGGTAAAAAAGAAGAGATAACACTCATACATACAGAAAAGTTTTGAAAACACATAAATCATAAAGTTTAGTAACGTTTCAGTGTATGTTGAATACCATTATACTTACATATTTCCCAAAATGTCATAATATCGTAAGCTATATTTTACAAAATGCCTTAAAACGGTCATTATCCAATATGGTCAAACAAAAATGAAAAATATAACGGTAGTTTTTTGGAATTTTATTGCTTTTATGAAAGAGTAAAAAAAGCATTGTTAAACTCATATGTATTTAAATCCTTTAGCAAACTACAGCATAAATATAGTTTGACACACGGATCTGTGGCTACGGAAAATATGTTTGGAATGTGTGTGCAAGTGGGAGGCCCGATATAGGCACGCACGCTTTATAACGCTCTTGATGGAAAGAAGAGAGAGCGAATGACACCTCCCCCTTACGTCGGTGACTTTCTCTCATGCGGAGAACTATAAACAAGTAACAAAAAGTTGTTGAAAATATTAATGAACATGATAACGGAGAACACCATTTATTTTTGACCAATGCGATTTTCTAGTGAATGATAGATTTTACTCACCTCTGAATTTTAAGACGCTGCTCAACGATCAGATTGTAACTAGATTCTTCCAGATCAGTTTGCCATATAAATGAAAATGAAGCATTCTATGTGTTCTTATTTTTATTTGAATTCATATTTGATCACGGAGTAGGTATATAAAAAATGTTGAGACATCCTTTTTATAATTACAGTGAGAAACACATAGAGTGCTTTATTTGCATATGACCCAAAAGTGTCGTTTCAGATATTTTTTGATGGCAGATAAAAGAAATAAATCTACTAAAACATGAAAACGTAGACCCAAGTTACCTGCGACATAATTTGTAAAATATAAACTATTTTTAGCAAAATAAACAGGTGTTGGATAAAAAAATTGTTTAGTACTATAGTATATAATAGAAAGTTACTATAGTATAGTTCCAATGAAACGTGAAGTCACTCATTTGCGAGAGCGTGATACAGGGATTAGATCATATCAGTTCGGGTGCGATCTCCACAGCATAGCATAGAGTTAGGTATTAGTCACTTCATGTTTTATTGGAATTATACTATAGTACTTAAAGATCTTAAACTTTTACAGTAGTCGAAAATTGAAAATTAAAATCGCGTTTTATTGATTTAACACCTTGGCTACCACGAGAGTCACCGGCGACTCTCAATATTTTGTCCATATTAGATTTTATACGAGTTAGAAAGAGAAGATTACGGGTGGTAGACAACATATTAAAACTGGTCATTAAAAAAAAATATCTTTTTTAATTGAATAATTACAGTTACAATAATTGTAAGTTTTAAAATTCATCTCAGTTGATTTCATATCTATCAATCTTATACAATTGGTTGAAAGTGTTTAAAAAAATTACTTAAACTATACTGTCTCATGGGTTTCCTCAAAAACTATAAAACTAGCTTAATCGGAATGTTTTAAAGGTGATGTGTGACAAGTTATAAAAGGTTTTTAGAGTACCCAATTTCATCACTTTGTTTTAAGAATGTACATAATATGTACATATACATATACATATTATGTAAAATTCAGCCGGTAGAAAGTAACTTCTTAAAAATATTCACTTAGAAAATTACGATACTTTAACGTTTGTGGAAGGATATTTATTCTGCAGAGATAAGGGTGGAAGAAAAACTATTCTAGCCTGTTAGAGTTAATGCGATTTTCTATTATTCATATCTGAATTTAATATCTATACGTTTTGTACAAAAATATACAAAAAAGGATCATTGATGAATATTTATTTAGTTATCATAAGAATGATTTATTATAGATTTTTGTGAAAAAAATAAATGTACATTAGAATTAATATATAGATTTAGTCCAGTCAAATAACGAGAAATTCCTATGTTAAATTGCAATGAATGTACACGGGCTCATAGTAACAGAACACTTCCTTCTACTTCTAGCCCACACAAGTCCTGGACAGGGGATGCTTAATGGAGTAGAATAGTACGAGGTTAAAAACAAACAAACAAACTTCTGTTAGTTTTTCACCGGGTGATTTGCGTAAGGGATGTCCGCTATCCTGAATTTTAGGGGTGAGTGCAGTTATCTCTCTAAATATGCGTCTTACGGTTAAAATGCATATAACCAATTTTGTCAAGGAGAAAATTTTCATCAATTTGTTTGAATCCTTTGTTTAATATATTAATAACAATCGAATTATAAATATTCAAAACTGGTCATGTTGGGGGTTACATTGGTTTTTTTCGATTTTTCAGCCAAATTATTTATCGGAGGATATGCTTATGAGTAAACTTGTAGCTACTGAAATTCTTTTTTATATTATGCCTTTTCATAAGTAATTTGTTACGGTTACAGTGGGCGCTGAAAGTCGAGTTGCGCCCTCTGTAACCATACCAAAGTAGCTATGAACATTTATAATATACGAAACTTACAGAGAATTTCATGGTTTAGCTATAAGTTTGTTTATAACCACTTTTATGGTCCGATGAATAATTTGGCTAGAAAATGGAAAAAACAATTTCGCCTCCAACACGGCTATTTTTGAATTAACTCCATTGTTAATAATATATTTTAAAAATGATCCTAACAAAAATTGTCGGAAATATCCTCTTTAAAAAATAGGTTATATGCATTTTTAACTTAAGATGCATATTAAGGAACTCACCACTAAAATTCAAGATAGCGGACACCCCAAATCACCCCGTGAAAAACTAACAGGGGTGTTCTGCTACCATTCACTACAATTCTTTAAAATATCAGCCCGTGTACATTTATTACAATTTACATTTATTATTTGACTGGACTAATTAGAATTATAAAAGATTTTTCTCAATAAACATTTATGAAGCTTTATATAAGATTTTTAGGATATGATAATATATTTTAAAGTCTATTAAATTCTCTGTTTCCTATTCCTATTTCCATGGGATAGTTAGCCAAAAAAATTCTATTTGACCATATATTTTTTTATTTTTTTTAGACATTATTTTGGGGTCATGTAACCCGTGCGCAGGCTTATCACTTTATGTTTATAGTTACGAGTATGTAAGTCTGTGGACGTTGTCATTAATAATTTAATTGAAAAAAAAACACCCTACTGATTAACTAAAAAGTATAATTCAAGAATTTGTGAAATAAAATTATATAGTAACCGTCGCAGTCGGAGGCTAATCCTACACGGAAAAAAAAAATTATAGCTAGGAGCGCTATAACACACATACCAAGCAAATTATAATCGCTTATTATATAAATACAAGGCTTTCTCTTACAATTATGGCAGTCAGTGTAAAAATTTATATGAAATACTTTAATTGTTTAGTGAATAATAAAATATAACAAATAGTATGGCATTTATAGCTTAAATAGATTTAATTATTGTCCGTGCTAATAATTTTTATAATATAATAAAATTTCTGTAAATTTATAATAGTGCCTGTAATAAATATAATCGTGTCTGTAATATATATAATCGTTTCCAATTTATTTTTAACATTATTAGTTATTGTGTCCCTTATAATCTATAGCTTAAATCACTATAATTTGCCACTGTTACCAAATATCTTATAATGTATAGCGCAGAGCCCACTAATTTCTTTCCGTGTATATATTATAATAATGATACAAATCTTAAAATTAATTTCAAATATACAAATGTTTTAATAATATGAAGACTATACTATACTATACTGCCCTACTACGCTAGAAAGCAGTAACTCTATTTGTCGCATAGCAGCGTTTTCAAAATATTACATCAGATCTGACGTGAAAACGTTGCTATGCGACAAATGGAGTTACTGCTTTCTATCGTAGTAGGGCAGCATAGTATAGTATAGTATAGTATAGTATAGTATAGTATAGTATAGTATAGTATAGTATAGTATAGTATAGTATAGTATAGTATAGTATAGTATAGTATAGTATAGTATAGTATAGTATAGTATAGTATAGTATAGTATAGTATAGTATAGTATAGTATAGTATAGTATAGTATAGTATAGTATAGTATAGTATAGTATAGTATAGTATAGTATAGTATAGTATAGTATAGTATAGTATAGTATAGTATAGTATAGGATAGTCTTCATATTATTAAAACATTTGTATATTTGAAATTAATTTTAAGATTTTTATCATTATTATAATACAAAGGACTGGCCTCCTACTGCGACGGTTACTATATAATTTTATTTTACAAATTCTTGTTTTATACTTTTTAGTTTATCAGTCTGGTGTTTTTTTAATTAAATTACTTATTTTAAACTTTTACAACGTTTTTTTTTTGTTAAATAAACCGTTTTTAAACGGTTTTATTTTACGCTAATTTAACTCTGATTTTACTATGCTAATATAGTCGAAAGATATACAAGTAAAGCTTTATTTATAATAACTATTATTCATGGGACCAAGACGCATCTCTCGATAGGTTTTTTATAAAAATTGAACGAGTTTTTATTTTTGCTCTTTATAAATCCCTGATAATAGCAGCCCAAATAGGCGAAACATGGACTTTTATCGAGGGGCGTTTCACTGACCTATTTTTGTACATGTATTGTAAATAATGTACATTATTTACAATATTGTACGAATAATGTAAATAATGTAAGAAAAATGTAGTACTGTATGGTAATGTCGAAATAATGTAAATAATGTAGAAAAATGTAGTACTGTATAATACTGTCGAAATAATGTCGGTAACGTAAGTAATTTCCACTTAATGTAAAGTACTGTAGGGTAATGTAGGAGGCAGACGCGGACTGGCTTCTTACAGCACGGTCGGAAAAATATTAAAAAATGCCTGTAAACGGCTCAAAACCCATAAAAAATTGGAAAATCTAGAGCCCGGTATAGCCAAAATAGACCAAATGCCGTGTGGGGGCCCGTTTAGCACTGGGGCCCGGTCGGCTTTTGACGACCCTGCCTTACGGCCAGTCCGCCACTGATACGAGGTAATGTAGGATGTTAGGTTAAGATTAACATAAATTTAGGTTAATATATGTATAAAAATATATTAATAAACAAGCCGTGAAGATATTTAATGCTACGCATTCGATTATATATCATTCACAGTATATTGTATAATTTTCCCAAATAAAAAAAAATTTAAAACAAAAAAAAATACTTTTTTTTTAATTCTTCTTTTGAAAAACGAAAAATAAAAAAAAATAAAATTATTAACTTGAAATTTGTAACACGTAAAAAATACTGCTGCCAACAAAATATTACTTTCCCCTATAGTCCCGTATATATATTTTTTTGAAAAAAAAATTACCCTATTTTACCCCCGTACCCCAACCCCATTTTTACCTAAAACAATTTCAGCCTAAAACTTTGGATAACACTAGTTTACAAATTTCAACTTTTTTTATGCCCAACTTTACATGTTTTCTAACATAACTTTTGATGAGGAATCCAAATTCGCCAAGAAAAAAAAGTTTTTATAGGGGAAATTATAAAAATCATAAATTTTCGTTTAATATTAGTAAAAATTGGTATCTGTGGGTTTTTAGAGTCCCTGGAAATAAATTTTATATTTAAAAGTATCTAATCGTTAGGGGGTGCAGCCACCCGTTTTTATATTTTTTAAATAACCCGATAAGAATTAGATCCTGGGGGTTTTCGGTCTCGCTCAAAATGAATTTATTCTTTTTTTAATTCTGTCTTGATCCATATAACCCATAGGACCACCCATATTTACATTTTTTTTTAATTAACCTGATAACATTTGGTACACTACGACTGGCTAAAACCAAATTTAATATAAAAAAAATCTGCCTGCAAAGAGTCCCAAAACACCTATTTACCAACTTTTATCAGCTAATTAAAAAAATATTAATACTGCTGTCAACAAAATAATACTTTTCCCGTTAGGCCTAGGTTTATTTAAACCAAAAAACTAAAAAAATATATAATATAATATACAGCCCGTTTGAGATTATACAAGACAGAGAAAACAAAGACAGATCGATTAGATCAAGGCTGACGTGATTGTAGTGGGATGCGATACGCTGTGTTTTATAAAAAAAAAACGTCAGACTCGATCTTTGATTTCAAACGGGCTGTATATTATATTTTTATATAATAAAATATATATTATATTTTTTTTTTTGTTGAAAAAAATACCCCATTACATACATACAATACATTACCCCATCTAATTTTTCCAAAAACAATCCCAGCCTAGAACTCTGGTTAAGCATGCTTAGCTTGCTAGCAAACTGTGATCAAAATATAAAACGTCAAGAAGCGTAAAAACAGCAATACAAGGGTGGAGATAAACGAAAATATATTATTTCTCTAACTTTCCCCTTATAAAATCTTTAGGTTATCTCGGAATCTGAACCAACGATTTTTTTTTCTTAACGGATTTGGATTCAGCATCAACAAATATGTAAGAAAACATTAAAATAAAGTTCGCATAAAACCCTTGTAAACTAGTGTAATCAACCTATCTATGGTCCAAATTTAAAGTCTTTAGCCTAGAGCGTTCTTGAGTTATCGTGGTCACAAACTTCCCGGACACACAGACCGACTGAGAGACAGAATTTTTTTTGACGGAAATCATATTTTTTGGATATAAAACGTCTAGGTTTTTGTAGGTTTTATTTTTTTAAATTTATTTACTAAAAAATGCGATTTTTTGTTTTTTTTTTTACAACATTTTATTAATATCATTTAAAATTAGAATTTTAACAAAATTTCCCATTTTTAAACCTATTTTAAAACCACAAAAATTGCTCCCAAAAAATAAAAAAATATTTGGTTAAATAAAGAATTTTATAAGCTTTAAAATGACATATCACACAAATCTCCTTTCTATTTGAAAAAAAATATCCCCCCTGTCACTATTGTGTCATATAAAATAGCCTCCCCCTCACCTATCTTGAAATCAAAAAAGTTGCATATTTCATGGATTAAAAACATAAAAGTTGCATATTTCATGGGTTAAAAAAATAAATAAATAAATTTTTAATTTTGGGAAAAAAAGTTTTAAATTTTATGGCTTAAAAATATAATAGTTGGGATTTTTAAACCTTAGAATAAAAAAATTGCATATTTCATGGATTAAAAATATAAAAGTTGCATTTTTTTTCATGGGATAAATATAATAAAATAATACATTTTTAATTTTGGGAAAAAAAGTGGTAAATTTCATGTATTAAAAATACAAAAGTTGGGATTTTCAAAAATATTTCGTGGATTCAAAATATAAAACATATTTCATGGGTTAAAAATAATAAAATTATAAATTTTTAATCTGTTGTTGTTGTAAACTTCATAGATAAATAAAAATATAAAAGTAAGGATTCTCAAACCTTAAAAAAATATAAATAACTTAACCAGAAGGTGTATTTTTTTTTTTGAGAAAGGGTGGGACCTTTTTTTAGTCTGAGGTTCGTTCTACTCCCCGGTTTTGAGGAATACATCTCCAGGGGGGCTTAAACCAAGGCTAGGGAGGCTAAGCTTCCCCTCACCCCTCACAATTTACGGCCCTGCTACATAAAGAAAAACTTGATAAAAACTTATTAAATTCCGTACTTTTCATTATACATCAGGTACACAAAAATTATTAAAAATAATACAGGCATAACAGTTGTTAGTTATTATTTAAATGATTAAAAAAAACTTTTTAAGAACAAAAATTAAATGTTAAATTCGTGGTTAAACTGAACAATTTACTTAAAACCACCAGGAGTAAACAACACTGCCGAAATTTTATAGGTGTCACGTGGTCTTTGAGCGATCTGAGCAGACGAAATAATGTAAATACTGTAGGAGAGCATGCGCCTTAATAAAAATAATGTAAATAATGTAGGTACTGTCGTAATGTCAATTAATGTCAGATACTGTAGAGTAATGTCATGTACTGTAGAGTAATGTAAGTAATGTACGGTAATGTACAGTATTGTAAGTAATGTAAGGTAATGTCAATGTAATGTAAAGTACTGTCGATGAAAACGTACATGTATTGTAAAGGTGAAACGCCCCTCGACTTTTATATTAACTCATGTCACCCGCGCGCGGAATCAAACGAATTGTCTGACATCTCAATTGTCAAATTCGGATTAGGCGTTTAGGCTGTAGAGCAAATTTCTTATTTTATGCTGATGATAAAACGAATAAATCGAATATAGTCGAAACGTGGGCAAATAAATCTATAACTCATATGATGGTTAGACGTGTATACCTTGGTTTTGATATAGTAATAAAACTGCGTATTTTTAGGTATAAATTTTTTATAATAAAAAGTGGCCGAGCGCTTTCGATATAATATATTATATTGACACATAAGTTATTTCGTTCTGTCACAAAATTTGTTTATACTTTTTAATTTGTATTTTTATTCTTTATCTTTTGATGTTTATAATCTATATTTTTTATTAATTACTCCGCTATGTTCAATACTTATAATACAAGGATTCCTTCTATTTGACAAGGCACAGCCCTGATGATGATATAACATATCGAAAGCGCTCGGCCACTTTTTATTATGAAAATTTTATACCTAAAAATACGCAGTTTTATTACTATATCAAATCTATAACTATAATAAACACTTATATTCATGGGATCAAGACGCATCGTTTAATACCTGATGATGACAGGCCAAATAGACGAAACATGGATTATAGCCTATGTCACCTGCGGCATGAAGACGAATCATTTGACACCTCAATTGTCAAATTCGGTCAAGGCGTTTAGGCTGTAGAGTGGTACATACATACATACATACATACATACATACATACATAGCCTTTCTTGGTCAGTCGGGTAAAAATAGCACAAAAGTGTACAGCGCGTTTCAGATCAAAGAATGTGTTTTTTCTACGACTGCTTTAGAATGTAAGCAAATACACACACTTTTCAAACACAGAATTAATTTATTCTAGCTCTAGATACGGTATGAATATTCCGTATCAAGTGTTAGAATGAGCACATGTAGTGCCATCTCTTGTTTATAAAAGTAAAGAGAACTGTAGCAAAATTAGCAAAAATATATAAATTTTACCATGAAATATTGAATAATTTAATGCAATTTAAAGTTTTGCGTTAAAATTACATAAAGTTTATTAGTTTTTCTTAATATTTGACCAGTTTTTTTATCAATTTAGTTCAAAAAATTAAAACTGCTCCATCTATTGTTAAATATTTAAACCTGATATCTGTCACAATAATCTGACATAACCTTTAATTTTTGCATTATAATTTGTAAATATGTGCTAAAATTAAATAAAAATCTTATTTGATAAAATTATTAAATAACATTAATTGCTTTATTTAAAAATATGTGTTTTGTTGCATTTACAATGTCACAAAAAACATTGTTTTTAACCTTGTCAGTTTAAAGCTATACGGTGTTTCATATTTGCAGTCGAAGAAAAAGTATAGTCTACAACACGTATGGAATAGTCATTCCGCGCTCGCGGGACCGTCATACTCTCCTGCCGGCTCGTATGACAAACTTTCCGCTCGTGCGAAAAATTGTCTATTCCATACGTGATAGAATATACTATTCTTTTCTAATATTTAGTTTAATGCCAACTATTACGTTACCCGTATTTGTTAAATTGGTTGTAAATCATCTTCTAAATAAAGGTCCTGAAATATCGTTATTTAACCTAGGTATATACTGGGATTCATCCTAAGATTTGTCGTCTAAGCTCTTGATATATCGCGGTTTCATTAAAGGGAATGCAGAGGGATAGCCTTATAGTAACAAATTTGCTCAGGGTCCATTACCAATCTTAATTACCATGCTAATGGAATATATCGCATGGATTTTCCTGGTTTTGGTATAGACAAATTGCCCTTGCTAAAATAAATCACTTTTGAAATCAATATTAAAATACTATAAACATATAACTAAATTATTAAATATCAAATAATTATATTTTTGATTTCCCATTTTGAAAATTTTCAAAATTTTGGAAAGCCTTGTATTCGTGCAAAAATTTTCAAATGTATTTTTGCGTTTTATGACGTTTTATGTCGATATAAATCAATTTCGAGCAAAAAAAAAATTGTCGCTCAGTCGATCGGTTGGTCGGTCGGTCGATCGGTCTGTCCGGGAAATCTTATGGGCACGATAACTTAAGAACGCTTTAAGCTAGAGACTTGAAATGTGGCATACAGGTATGTTACCAAAAGTTCTCGCTCGGGATTGTTTTTGGTAAACATTTTTTTTAGAAAAATTTGAAAATTGCTATATATGGGTTTTTGAGGTTGCTGAAATTGAATCTGATAAAAAACTTTTCCAATTCAACCATTCAGGGGGTAAATATTTTTCAATATTATTAATATTTTCTTCAAAATTGGTATATAGGGGTTTTTGGGGTCGACGAATATCAATCTGATAAAACTTTTTTTCTAATTTCACCCCCTGAGGGGTGGGGTAGTTTTCGTGAAAACTGGTGTATTGGGGTTTTTGAGGTTGCTGAAAGTGAATCTGATAATAAAATCTTTCTAAATCCACCCCCTGAGGAGTGGGGGGTAGTTTTCGTGATAATTGTATGTTGGGGTTTTTGACGTTGTTGAAAGTGAACCTGATTATAAAAAAATTCTAACTTTACCCCTAAAGGGGCAGAGGGTAGTTTTCGTGAAAATTGGTATATTAAGGTTTTTATGGTTGCTGAAAGTGAATCTGATAATAAAAAATCCATTTTACGGGCGGAGGTGAAAAATGGGACAGCTTTTTTACTGGGCAGTGTTTTCTATTTTGTGACTATTACAAGCTCATAATCACACACACATTGAAGGCCCATAAGAGGTTAGTACTTTTTTTTCTTTGGCAGAAGGATCCTGTCTACATATGAATGGCGTCTTCCGTGCAAAAGTCAACATCTCTTTTAAGTTTAGTTTTCTCGTCTTTTAAGTTAATTTTTACATGTTAATGTAAAATTATAGCTTGTTACTTGCAGTGAAAAACAGAAGAGCTAACTATGAAATATATCAAAATATGGTTTGTTCTTTGAATTATAAACATTGCGAAAATTGTAATGCCAACCCAAAACAATAATAACTAAATCGGTGGGCAATTTAAATGTAAGTTTTTTTTATTTTATAGCAAAATAGAAAAAAAAATAAAGTACTTGTTTCATATCACGTTTTTAGCGCACATCACTAGATTCTAAAGTACTTTACTATACTAACTAGATATACTATTATTTTATTAACTAGTATTAAAGTATACTTTAATAGATATACTATTATTTTATTGACAAAACTAAAAAAATATATATTGTAGTTAATCAAATATGATATAATAAACTTTCTTGAGGGCTTATAACTAAATGTTCTTTTATAAAAGCAAACTGTTATCTAAATTACAGACTCTGGTATTAGAATAACCATTTTAAGCTGTGACCTTGATTTATTTCTCAATTTGTGACTGCTGGACAATTCCCATTACTTTTATCCTTCGAAAATGTATACAGTATCCCTCGTCCTTGGTCACTGCTCTACCAGGTATCGTCAAGGGTACAGTTAAACTAAAGCCATATTGTAAATCTCCTGTCTGTCTCAGAAATGTGTTGTCGATGTTTTTAAATGGGATGGAGGTCCCGTAGGATAAAGGACATTGATTTAGAACCACTATAAGGGCATCAGTAATTATCTCCATTGATATGGGTATACCTAAACTAAAGAAAAATTCTGTGAGATTTAAAATTTATTTTACTAGAGGAGGTACTGTCAATCGGGGCAACTATGAACACCTAGATGCACCTGTCAGAAAAAGTTTAAAAAAATCGTAAAAATTACTGTTTTCTTTAAAGTTGCCAACCTGAGCAATTACATAATAAATTGGAGGCTGCCCCTGACAGCACTACACTAATTTTTCGAAAGTTTTAATTAAATTTTTACTTTTGTATGTAAGCAATTTTAGTAAACAAGTCGCATGTTGTCTAACCTCAAAATTCTGGTAAAATAATCGTATATGGTATTGATTTTACAAGTTAATATAGTATTTTCAAGTTATTTAGTAGTGTTAATTTTACATCTTAGTATAGTGTCTCATAATCAGTACCCGGCGTATTTCTTGTTATAGTCCAGTCTTCGAGTTAATAAAAGAGGCTTTACCTGGAAATAATTCAGGGAGTTTAGATTTTAGGTTTATTAGGTAGTGTTTAAGGCCGCAAATAAATAATTTTGCGACATTGATCTCGATTTGGAACTGTCATTTTTTTAAACTTATTTTTCACAAAAAACAGACTTTTTAAAATATCTCAAGATCGGTGCATCCTAGAACAAAAAACTTTTGATATGAAAATATAGAGGACTTTTTCTCCAACATTTTTTGTATATATTTTTTTGTACGACTTATAGCTAATTCACGGCACGGCGGTGCACCGCCTTAAACGTTGCACTGTAGGGTTTTAGATTTTCCTTTATGACTCGGTTAGGAAGATATTTTTATGCTTAATACAATGGTGATTCAATCGAAAATCGGTTTACTTGAAATAATGGGACACAAATGTGTGAATTATTAATTGAAAGTGCCAGATAGATTTTTTTAATTTTCACCCAAAATCTTCTCAGGAGCATGCCTACCCGACTATAAAGAACAATTTTGGTTTTTCGCAAATCTAAAAACGTATATTATAACGTTTAAGAGATATTAAAAAAAAATTGTTTTTTGTGAAAAACAAGTTGAAAAAATGACAGTTCCAAATCGAGTTCAACGTCGCAAAATTGTTTTTTTATTTGCGGCCATCAACCCTACCCAATAAACTGAAAATCAAAACTCCCTGAATTATTTCCAGGTAAAGCCTCTTTTATTGACCTGAAGACTGGACTACAACTGGAAATACTCCGGCTACTGCTCATAATGTAAGAATAGGCTACTCAAATTCAAATCCAATAATCCTTAAGTTCAGCACACTATTCATGAGTGAGCCAAAGTCACCCCGCGCCTGCATTTTTTTTTTTAAATTGGTATCAGTCCCTTGAAAATTAAAACTCCCTTTTTGGTAATAGGTGCTTTTAACTTATTTTATTAACATAGAAACATAAAAAAAATTAAAAATAAACAACCTCAGTTTATTTTTTTAAAGCATCCAAAGTCACCTTCCTGTTTACGGTAACATATTTTCTTAAAGAATACTATTTATTAAATTGGATATCTAGATTAATTTGATCCTCCCCTGTTATAATTTATTTATGCGTTGTTTGAATGTTGGTAGTTAATAACTACTAGTTATGGATCTGGATATACATACATGCATATCCAGACATTTATCCAACTACCAAACAAAGGTAGACAACATCGGAGGTACACTCCATTAGTTCCATTATACACGCGTTATGAACCAGAAGTACGATAAGGCCCACAAAGGATGTGACGTCATACACCCATTGAACATCATCATCATCGTCCTTCGTTCTCTCAACTGCCTCTGTGTATTCTCTCTATACTATGCGGTTAGGTAGATTGATTTTGATTTGTGTAACTTAGCCAGACAAAGTTCCAAGTTGACATTTAGTCCCGTTAACGACCTACAAAAATCACCGTTTGTCTCAAATAATCCAAAAGTTTTGAAAATTGGTAATGTAGTTTAGACCTTCCTGATAAACGTACCCAGTGTCATCAACAATAAAAGCTAAGCTCATCTTAATTTTTACTATTTTAGAGTTTTTTTGCAGCTGTTTGCAAAAAAAACCCTAAAATAGTAATTTTAAACAGTCATTTTTTAATAAATCATTATAAAAAAGAATACTTTTCTTTAACTAGCTAAGTTTTTGAGAAAATTAGAAAATGGTCAAAAATTGTCCGATAATATGGAACATTAGCTTGATTATTATCTTGATTTTAAGGTACAAGTTTGGACTTTTTAGCAAATATCTTTTAAATTGTCAACTTTTTGAAAAAATAGGTCTTATGAAAAAGAAAGTTTATAAAACTCTCTACAAAATACTTTTTTCCAACTTGCTTAGTTTTTTGAGAAAAGGGGCAAAAATTGTGGCCACATATAAATTTTAAAGTACACTTTTAGATTTGTATTTTATTGCCTGCCTGATTCTCAAAAAATCACATAAATCGTAAATTCTACAATAAGTTCAAGCTAATTTTAAAGTTTATATTATTATTATTCAGTGAGCTAGGAAAAAGTCATAGGGGAAGGTAGCCTATATCGTACCGGTCCACAAATCTTACTTTTTTAATTTCTCTAACTTCGAAAAGATTTTTGAGAGAACTTGTGACTTTCAATAATAGCTAGCTAGCTTGAAGATAAACCCTCATACACAATTTGGTCGCTGTAAATTAACTTCAAGGTATAAATAAGGTAAAAAAAATGCTTAAACTGATGTATCTGCAAGTTTTTCTAAGGATATTTCTCTTCAGTAAGTACAGTTACCAAATTATTTTATGAGTAATTACAATAATTAATATCAGTAGAGTTAGCATATAAACAAAACATATACATATTTTTTAGTTTATACATTATATTTTTTATTTTTATGCAAAATAGGGAAGTTTGATAAATCGTACCGGTATTAATTTTTGTAAATCGTTCAGGGTTCAATTCCCCTAGAATGTGATTAAAGTTGTGTTTTTCTTTTTTTCTTAAACACTGTGATAAAAACTCATAGAAACTTGTAGTTTGAATAATTAATTTTAGTTATTGACAATTAAAAATAAATAAAAAATTACTACCCATAAAGTCCTTTAAATCCATGGGTAATACACGTAATTAAATAAATTCTAATGAGTAAAAGAGAAAGCCTTTTTATCTTGGCATTATTTTTTTAATTTAAACCAACAATAAATAATTACGGTAAGTTTATTAAGAAGGTACGATTTAGGCAACCAGGTTCTCAAATTGTACCGTTTGCAGACCTTAAGAAAAACATGTAAAAAATTGATTATAAATGTTATGGTTTAGTAAAAAAAAAATTATGTTTAAAAATGATTATACTCTAACTTAAAATAAAGAGCAAAGTTTAAAATGTAACCAATTACGAAAAATATAAAAAAATATCTTAGGTGGTACGATTATAGCTACCTTACCCTAATTTTTATAGAGATTTTTTAAAGAATTATTTTTTATAATAACTTGTTTTTTAAAAGGCCGTTAAGAAGATTTGGCGAAAAGCTCTAAGTAGATAATTTTATTTATTTTTAAAAAGTTTCTTTATATAATTTTTTTAATTACCGTTTGGAAGTTATTAAAAATATTCAAAAGTGTAACTCTTAGCACGTGAAGAAAGAAATGTCTTAACTACATCTCTACCAATTTTCAGAACTTTTGATTTTTTTGAGGCAAATATCTTAGTTTCCGTCTTAATCTTGGTAGGTCTGTTTTTGTTTTTCGCTACACAACCAAAAGACTCAACCAACAAAAGGACTGTATTTTGTACTATATTCTGCAAAACAATATACCGAACCTTAAAACTCAAAATAAAAATCATAATTTTTTAATAATTATAACATTGCTCAAGACTCAAAAATTTGCCCACTAAAATGGTTAGTTGCAACTGGCTATATTTTATGCGCTGATTTTGGAAACTTTTTTCGTTTTTGTCCATCAGCCTTTTTTTTTGAAATATAACGCACAGTGTTTTTTTTTATTATAGTAGTAAAGAACATAATTAAGGTTCAATTATTTTTTTTTGTAGTGGATTGGTTCTCTATTAATAGGGCTCTAAGCAAAATAAGCGGATTTCAAATATCTTTATTCGTTTGTTGTTTATAGGCTTCTAAATTCAAAAAATTAAATTTTTTCGATTTTTTTCGCTATATTTTCATGAAAATTTTTACAGGCAACACTAACACACATGTGAGATTTGTAAAAATAAAAAAGTTTTAGATTGAATCCAGTAACAGAGATTTTACGGGGAGTTATTGAAAGCATAACAACAATATTTTTAATTATTTAATGTTTATTTAATGTTATT
Organism: Brachypterus glaber; assembly: GCA_958510825.1. Lineage (NCBI taxonomy): Eukaryota > Metazoa > Arthropoda > Insecta > Coleoptera > Kateretidae > Brachypterus > Brachypterus glaber. The sequence continues at coordinate 25,895,016 of OY294050.1, forward strand.
TTAATGTTTTAAAGCAAGGAGAAAAAGTTTTTTTTTTCATTTTTTTTTTGTTTGTTTCATAATAAATTTAATTTATTGTGTTGCTCTCCAAAAAATAATTAAAATATTTCAATTTTTTTTTTTTTCGATAACCCCCCGGTAAAATCTCCGTCACTGGATTAAATCTAAAACTTTTTTTATTTTTATAAACTGCACATTTGTGTTAGTATTGCTTATAAAAATAAGAGTCGTATCTTAAGTATATATATAAAATTTTTATCAAAATATATTGAAAAAATGCGAAAAAAACTATTTTTTTGAATTTAGAATTCTATTAAAAACAAACGAATAAACATATTTGAAATCCGATTTTTTTTTGTTTAGAGCCCCTAATAGAGAATTAAGTCACGTAAAAAAAATAATTACACCTATTTTTTTTTTACTTCAACTATTATAGGCAAAAAACCACTGTATAGCGCATATCTCAAAAAAAAATCCTTTTTTGTAGAGCAGTGTAATTATTAAAAAAATTATCAAACTATAGTATGGTACTGAGTACTCAGTTTTAGGGTAGGGGTCTTTACAGCGCAGTCCATTACCGCGAAACCGTTACCGCGCCACTGTTACCGCGCCACCGTTACCGAGCAAGGACTTTACCGCGCATGTACATTACCTAGCGAAAACCATTACCGTGCATAATTATTTTGATTTTTTTTTGAAGAAAAAAAGATTAAAAACAAATATTTTGCAGAAAACAATCACATAGTTCTAACTGATATAGCTGTTGGGTCAGGGTTGTGGCCATTACTAGTTTCCTTTAAAACATTTCCGTCCGAAGTATGCAAACGCCCCTTGCAACAAAGCACGTGGTAATTTACGCACTTACATTTTTTTTTATTTTTAACAGTCTTTTCTTTCCTGGTTATGAAATGTTTATATACAGCGAGGTCTTTGCCCCTAGCACTTTTCATTATTTCGATCGACATGACGATTGATACTAAACTGATTCTTAATCAGCTATTTATACAAATCAATCGATATAAATTTAAAAAAAAACACACTTAAGAAACCTAAACATAGATATATGGGTACATTTATTAAACCTTCCACTTTATCAATAAAAATCTAAACCAAAACCAAAACTAACCAAATCAAACTGCCATCAATCCCAATACTCTTACATAAAATAAAAATAATGTATAACGATTTTCGCTGTAAAAGTCATACGCGGTAAAGACTGTTCGCGGTAATGAACTGCGCGGTAATGTTCTTCGCAGTAAAGGACATGCGCGGAAATGGTTTGTCGCGGTAAATGGCAATCGCGGTAATGGCGATCGCGGTAATGGCGATCGCGGTAATGGACTGTGCGGTAATGGTCTTTGCGGTTGTTTTTTCGCTGTAATATCCGGCGCCACAGTTTTGTCTTTGCGGACAAAGTCCAAACCTATTTTACGTATGTTACGTATGCTATGTATAAACATAATCCCATTTTAACAACTTGGGTCCTTACTGATGAAAGTACACATTTTATATCCAGAGATAGATGGATTGATGATGTAGTTATCACATTTAGCGCCTTATCTCGGTGAATAGGCGGTTTTATGTTCATAAAAGGCACACGTTTAGAGATGATGGAAGACCTTAGTTTATTCTTTTGTGGAAAGTGTTTAAGAGATTATGTTAATGTCAATATAAAATGTTATTTTTGATGAGTAATGTACATAAAATATATCCGATATAACTACCTTCAGATGCTTCGACCTTAAATCTAAGAAATAACGACGGTTTTTTGCATTTTTCACATGGGTACTTCACTGCCTTTAATTAAATTTTCTTTTTTTTTTTTAATTTTCCCAATTTCTGTTCCAATTTAACATTTACTAATATCATAATACTTTTTTGTTAAAAATAAGAGTAATTATACACGGTGAATTTTAAATAGCGTCGGAAATTTTAACAGATGATTCTACATCATAAAATATGACAAAAAGTTCCTATAAACATATGTCTAAAAATGCGTCTTAAGGGAGCTACGCCCCTTTGAAAGTGGCTAAAAAAATCGGTTTTTATTTAATAACTCAGGAACCCTTTGAGATATATCAACGAGGTTTTGCACGTCAACTAATCCTATCCAGGCCCGTTTGTGTGTGTTATTTTCATGTACTTATTTCAACCAGGGGTTTGCGAAACGGGGGGGGCTTATCAGTTTTTTGTCCCAAACTTTTTTCTGTGTAACTTTTTTGCAATTTTATTTTTGAAATATGATCCCTCAGATCAAAATACATAAAAAAGGTACTCTTGTTGTAATACTGTAGGATTAACCGTTTTCGAGAAAAGTTCATTTGAAGGTGAAATTTCACGGTTCGAGGACGAAAATTTAAATACTAAAATGTTGAAAACCAAAATTTTAATGATGCAGGGCAAATGTACATTAAAAACTAAGAAAAAAACCTCATATACAGGTACTTCCAAAAATCAATCCTAATGGAGCTATGGTCTCCTAAATATGCACCATTTTTAAAGGGCTATGGTAGCTTTAAAAGCGTTTTTTCGACCTGCATGTATGGAAAGTTTTTTTCTTAGTTTTTGATGTTGAATAACCTTACATCATTAAAATTTTGGTTTTCGACATTTTAGTATTTAATTTTTCGTCCTCGAACCGTGAAATTTCACCTTCAAATGAACTTTTCTCGAAAACGGTTAATCCTGCAGTAATTCTACAAGAGTACCTTATTTATGTATTTTGACCTGAGGAATCATATTTCAAAAATAAAATTGCAAAAAAGTTACACAGAAAAAAGTTTGGGACAAAAAACTGATAAGGCCCCCCCGTTTCGCACACCCCTGGTTTAAATAAGTACGTGAAAATGACATACAAAGATAGGTCTTATTAGGATTAATTCACGTGCAAAACCTCGTTAACATATCTCAAAGGGTTCCTGAGTTATTAAATAAAAACCGATTTTTTTAGCCAATTTCAAAGGGACGTAGCTCCCTTATGACGCATTTTTAGAGATATGTTTATAGGAACTTTTTGTCATATTTTATCATGTAGAATCACCTGTTAAAACTTCTTACGCTATTTCAAATACACCCTGTATACCAAGGTAGAGAAGACATTTTTTAAAGCCGAGCGTATTAAATACGAGGCGAGTGCGAGGCTATAATAGTCTTCTCTACCGTGGTTTATATATTTTTTTTTTACTACTAGCGCTATTATTCTTATTATTTAACATTTTTGTATCAATAATAAACTAAAATGTTTGCTGGATCTTAATTAACCGCACAAAAACAAGCATCCTTTGAAATCGCCATTTCTGAAAACAAATGAATAAACTGATTTATTCACAGAAAGTTGACAGTTCTAGTGGGTGTCATTCTGATATTTTTAAAATGTGTGAAAACACCGGTAAGTTGTTTATTTACTGAATAATATGTTATATTCTATTATAATTAATTAATTTATAATATTTGCCATGCTCATTGTTTTCCAATGGCAGAATATTGTTGCATTTTGTCCATTAAGAATTATAAGCAATGACATGTCTTTGCAGTTCAAGGAAAATTAAGTGGCAGATATCAATTGTTTATAAAATTTACTCCTACTAGGAGAGAAAAAAAATATTATTGCTATAGGTGAAGAAAATTGATTTCACAGTCTGAAAACATGATAAACAATGGTATGTTCTAAAGCTAGTAGTAAAAAAAATTATTTTTCCCCCTCGAAGTCTAGAGATTTAGTATTCCAATTATTGCTATTATTTGTTTACAATCTATTGTAAATAAAGCGAGACTTGTAGTTAGTAAACACTATTAGATTGCTCGCTTAGTTCTATTAGTTCTATTAGCAAGTATAGTATAGTTATGGGGGTTAATAATGGGGTAGACCCTGATTCCCCCAATCGAAGTTTGGAGAAACAATGCCAGCGTAAAGCGTGTCGCCTTTTGTGCAAAGTTACAGTTTCAACTTGGACTTTGTTAAAGAACAAATCTATTGACATTTTGAGCAAAGTGGCTTGGCAATATGTTAACGATATATAACATAGAGCCACTTTGCCAAGCAGATAGTAAGTTATTCCAAAGTAATTAAGTAATTACTAATGCTTATTTTTTTTTTCTATATGCACTAAAAAGCCCAACTCTAGTTTCATAAGCTGATTTTTTTCGAATTCATAAATAAAAACTATTATTAGTTGAGTATACTATGGCGATTATAATTAATTATATTATTAATAGGCTTTATATTGGATACAATTGATTAGTTAGGCCTATAGGCCTGTATACAAAAAATAAAAACGCTAGTAACTCTTAACCAGATAATATTTTTTCGTATTTTTGGACGCCGAAAACGAATTTGGCAGTAAAAACGCTCGCTGACTAGCACCCAAACTATTAAACTTTGGGAGCTGTCCCCGAAGACACATCTGACCAGAAAGTCAAACTAATTTCAAGAATTTATAACATTCATATTAAATATGAATGGTATAAATTCTTAAATTTTTAGGTATAGTTAAGCCACCTTAATTAAATGGGTCCAAAACATCCCTAAAAAGTCCTAATTTGTGTACGAACCCAAAAATAAAACTGTGGATCTATCTTGTAATATATACAATTGTACCTGTAGTGGTAAGTAAAGGAAAAAAGGCCTTAAGAAACAGTTACTCTTCAGTAAGGCTTCTAAATGGGTACTTTTTATGTAAAGTTCTTCCTTTTGTTTGTATGTGATATACAAATTTTTATTATAATTTTAAGATAAAGAGAAAGGACGGATTGATTGACAGTTATATATCAGTTATATATAGAACATTTATTAATACTTTTAATAGTATATTAAAGTACTAGTTTCATAACATACGTTTTTAGCGCACGAGTACAAGTTTAGAAAAAGAGCCACTTGTGGTGAGTTTTCTAAAGTACTAGTGCGCTAAAAACGTGTTATGAAACGGGTGCTTTATACAATTTTTTCTATTTTGCTCTAAAATTTAAAAAAACTTACATTTAAATTGATGACTGATTTAGGGATTTTTGTTTTGGATTGGCATTACAGTTTACACCATGTTTAAAATTCTAAGAGCAAATGATATTTTGATATCACAACCAACAGTAAACACGAAAAGGAAAGAAGGAAAAGAAAAAGAAAAGGTCTTACAGAAGACTGGAAATTTTATATAATTAAAACAGGAGTGGGCATGGTAAAAAGCCAGACAAGAACCACTCTTGGTGAATTGAGTAACTAAGAGGGATCTGGCCAATTATCTCACTGAGAAAAGGCCAAAATAAAGGAAGAAGAAGAAGATATATTGATATATTTTATAGTTATCTCTTCTCTTTTTTACTGCAATTAACCAAGCCATAATGGTAAAAATAACCTAAACACAAGATTTTGTAGAAAATTCAACTTTAAAGCGACATTGACATTTCCACGGAAAACGTCAAGCGATAGGCCAGGTCTGTTGTCAACCCAAAAGAACAAAAAGTACAGACCTCTTATGGGCCTATAAGAACACGCAAAATGCCTGTGATTATGAGCTTATAAGAGTCGCAAAATAGAAAAAATATAAAACCTGAACAGAAAATTTAGGAATACGTTTAAAGGAAAATATAAAACGTTTAAAGTTTAATATTTAGACATAATATTTTATAGATTATAAATTTTTTGAGTTTTGGAAGATGTACGATGTATTGATGCACTGTATTCGACTTGGTTTTCTTCTGTGGTGTCAACGAGTTTATAAAATAGAGGATAACATGGACTTGATAAGACTTGTACATTAGGAAAACAAGAATTTCTACTTACTAGAGGAAGGATTCTGTATATCAATACTTAAACAGCGGCCAAAGGACATTCTAATGTCCATTTACCACTGTTTAAGTATTGATACGATGTCTAGGAAACATCGTCTGAAGAATGGAATATAGTTTAAAGTAACTTTACTAAAGTTGGAGTGTACAGGTATACCAAAATCCTATGGATCAATATTTTAAATAGGAAAATTCAAACTTGCCTTTGTTAAAGCAACTTTATTAGGCTAGATAAAATTATTGTGCTTTAGAAGACTAATCTTTAAATTTTTTTGCCCCTAAATTAATTATAATGTAGTAATAAGGTTAATGGTTTTTGGACATATTATTTAAGATAAAAGTTTTAAATAAAATAGTTTCTTCCACAACTAGGGTTTGAACCTGAGATCTACCAAACACCACACAATTTAAAAAGTCTTTATTCATATTTTTTTTTATTTGGACAGTTTTATAGATAAATAAATCTTCCAAACACCAGTCGAATGCTCTACCAACTGAGTTATCATGGAAGTCTAAGATTTTAAAACTAGTCAGGAAGCCTTTTTATAATTTACTGTTTACTGTTACTGTTTAGGGGAGGATTGGTGTAGTGGTCTACCGCGTCTGTAAATGACAAGTCCACTAGCCAACTAGCCTAAGTTCGATTCTCACTGGCGCCGATTTGCCTTTTTCAGTTAATTAATAATTCAAAGGACATGGCACAATTTATAGGGAATTTTGGCCCTCGGTGAAATTCGCAAAATTTTTTATATGTTTTAGTTTATACTTTTTTAAAAGGAATTAGGAACGTTTCAAGCACTTTGTATGTACAGTTTTTTTTTTCTATAAGGAAAATAAAAAAATATTTTTGCCCTACACTCCTCATAAAAATATTTTTCTAGTAGGCATTGTTTCGTTTGACAACTTGTCAGTGAAGGATATTCTGACGTATTTTTGAAGTTTTTTAGACTAAATTGTCAGTTTTATTGGGAAAAAGTAATGAAATACATATTAAAATTGGACAGAATAATTAAATAAGATGAAGAAAAGTGCAACAGAAATACTTCTTAAGGACTAAATTTGTGAAATACGTGAAATAAGTTATTTGCTAACCTGGTAAAAAGTACTAAAACGTATATAAAATTGAACTAAAGAATCAAATAAGAAGAAAAGCAGAATAGAAATACGTTTTAAGGGAATCGTTTGTAAAATAATAAGCGATTTTAATGCCGAAAGTGTATCCCTTATTTTTTGTACGGCAAAAAAAAAACAATTATTTCCAAAATTCTACATAGAAGAAATTGAATATGTGTTTTTGTAATATAATGTACTGGAACCCATGTTGAAACTCCAGAACTTAATAAAATAATAAAATAAGAAGTAAAACAGAACAGAAAAACTAAGTTGAAAGTGAAATACTGTGTTTCTGCATAGAATAAATTATCCAATATAACTATCATACCGAGGGCTTCTTCATAACAGGGCTGTATCAACCGTGTTAACATGTAGCAGATATGCCCCTTTGCTATGAAGCCCTCGATAATTTAAAATATGAATACTAAAAAAAAGGATCCATGAATCAAGAAAATGCATCTTTCGATTATATTTTAAGCCAAATTCTCTTATTTTTGGACTAGCATTTCTTATGAACCTAATAACTGGCGCGGGTCTTTGAATGGAAATCCGCGCTCTTCATTTAAGATGTTAGCCTTAAAATAAGAGAATATGGTGTTGTACTTATCAAAAGACATGTGTCCTTGATTCAATTCTTTTTCACAGTATTACATTACGACATTTTTATAAAAAAATAAATAAAATGTTTTCATTTCCTCCCATTCGGGGCATCTCCTGTTGACCACTTTGACGGTTGCATACAAAGCAATTTACTTGAAAAAGGCTCTAAAAGCCATGCTAAATTAATTTTATATTACTAATATATAAAAAAATTGACAGACATCAGTTTGACTTATACCAATCAAGCTTTTTTCTTAATCATTAAGCTAATTAAACTTATTTTTATGAGGAGTTTGAGGCAAAAATATTTTTTTATTTTCGTTATAGAAAAAAAACTGTACATACAAAGTGCTTGAAACGTTCCTAATTCCTTTTTAAAAAGCATAAACTAAAACATATAAAAAATTTAGCGAATTTCACCGAGGGCCAAAATTCCCTATAAATTGTGTCATGTCCTTTGTCTAAGGCGTAAGTGAAGCGGACAATCCCTATAAAAACTGGTTGGAAAGTCAGTATAAGCTGGTGGTTCCCTCTACTACTAGCCCACACAAGTCCTGGACTTAGGGATGCTTAATTAAGTAGAATAGTACGAGGTCAAACAAACTATTTTTGCCCAAAACAATTATTTTAGGTTAAACTATAAATAGTTACTTTTTTATTATATTTAAAACCAAACCAAAAAGGTGCTTTTTATTTGGCTTGGACTAAATTCTTGGGGGATAATTTAAAGTTTTATTTCAACAGAAAAACAATATTCTTAAATTAAGTTATTAATTATTTTACTTCAAATACGCTTATTCTTTAGTATATGGTAGAATAAGGATATGCCTTACATATCATGATATCATGATATCATGATATCAAAGCATAATATATTCTTTTCGTTATACCTATATACAAATCAGATTCAAATGAAATGAAATTGATTTAATTAAATCATTTTAGCTTTGTCTCTACAGGGTGGTCCATTTGTCATGACAATCCTAAGTATTTTAATAACTGCTAGATATATTGAAAAGAGTTTTAAACAAGACTTATAAGAGCTTATGAGAGCACAAAATGGTGCTATTATTATGTTTATAACCACCGCTCGGATCGAAGTAGACGTTACCGGGGGCATGCAAAAATTAGAATTTTAGAAAACTCTTTTTTCAAGACGCTGTTAATACTCAGTGAGTCACTTGGTCTTGGTCCATGACTCATAGAGAAAGACTTTTTATATATTTTTTTTAATATAGTTTCCCTTTTCAGAAAACGACTATTTAATAAAAAAAAACAATATTTTTGTATCAACTATTCGTTTTTTGAAAAGAGAAATAATAAAAAAAAAATTAAGTCCTTCTTCACGAGTCATGGACCATGACACTGAGTATTAACAGCGTCGACATGACATTCCGCTTGGTGAACAATAGTTTAAAGTGTCTATTTACTTGAAATAAGAGTTTTTTTTAATTCAAATTTTTGCGTGCCCCCGGTAGCCATTACTTCGATCCGTGTTTATAACTTATTCTGTCAAGGTAAACAGAAGATGGTATTTCTTTATAAAAAATCTTAGAGCAATAAATTATAAATAAAAAAGCATAACATTACATGTATCCTAAAGTAAACCATTTCCATAAAAAAAAAACAAAGTTGACCTTTCTATGACGTTGAGACCATAAGTTATAAACATATTAATAGCACCATTTTGTGCTATCATTACTTTCGTTTTTTTTTTTTATATATCTAGCATACTGTTTTGATGCCACCCAAGGGCTTAACTCAATTTAGCAATTTTTTAAGATAAGCCCTTTTGCAAGGAAAGCGATGATATATTATGATACTTCTTTCAAACATCGCAAATTACACGTTTTTTTAAGTTTTACTAAAGGGATGTATAATATATGCATAAAGAATTCTATACATAGTAACGACGTTACTTTTTTATGTACTTCTAATAAACTTCGTAACTTGAAAGTTGTTTGTAATTTCATTGTAGTGGTTCCGATCTGCGATTTTCGAGAACCACAACAAACCCATAGAGTTAATGGCAGGCATAGAGGGTCCTATTTACTAATCCAGTGATGTGCACTAAATTAGCATGACCCGCTTAGGCCTTAACTAAAATTTTTATATTAAGTACTTATTGAAAAAGTAAATGTTCTTGCTGGTACGATACAAATAGAAACGCGTTTGAGCAGTGGCAGTAAACAAAACTTCTACAAGAAATGCTGAAGAATTACGAATGTTCGCCACCAGGAATTCTACAAAACTTTATTTATAATACTTCTTTTACACTTCGCAAATTACACGTTTTTTTAAGTTTTACTATAGGGATTTATAATATATACATACGAGATATCGTAGATAAACCTTTTACAAAACATTCATGGTAGTTTCGAGATCACAATGTAGCCTTTTTTATACATTGTTATTACAGAAAAACGTTTAAAAAAAAATGCATAGTGGTTGCGCCTCGGTTTGCGCTGAAAAGTCACAATGTACCCCTTTTTAAGAATTCTTAAGGATATCTTCAACCTCACGTATTTACTGGGTACTCATGACAAATAGAACACCCTGTACACATGTGGCCATACTCCTTTCCTTAATAAATTACAAATTAATGAAAGGAAATTAATTTCATGTTGAACTAATAATATATTTATTATATGAGGTAAGTTTCGGAGAAGTTGTCAGACGCATGCAAATGTTTACCCATATCTTAAAAAGTACCTTATAACTTATTCCATTAATTAAAAGTTAAAGCCTGAATTATTTATGTTGTTTTGTTTCGATAATGGCTTCCTGTAATATTCTTATTAAAATTATAAAATACCTGATTATTATATTATTCACAGCGCCTGCGCTAGAATAATATTATACGGTAGTTTCCGAATTTTCAAAAAAATTCAAAAATCGTCTTGGACTTTTTTTTTTGAAATGTACGTCCGTCAGTCCATCCGTCCGTCCGTCCGTCCAATGTCATGATTTTTGGGAGAACGATAACTCAAGAACGAATAATGCGATCGACTTGAAATTTTCAGGAAAAATCAAGTTCTATGAGGAGAATATCCCTATTTTTGAAAGCAATCCCCCCAAAAAGAAAAAGATATGGGGGGTTCAAAAAAATCGAAAAAAGCTGAAAAAAAAAACCCAATTAACGTATTTTTTTCACGAAAAATTACTTTTACTATAAGGCGCAATTTTACAAAAAAAATGAAAATTTTTGAAAAAAAGTTTTTTTTTTAATTTTTTTATTTTTCGTATTTTGCAAAAAGAAAATTTAATAAAAAAAAATTAAAAACTTATTTTGAAAATTTCTTATATATTTTTATTTTTCGTTTTTCAAAAAAGATCTTTTTTTTAATGTATTTTTTTAAAAAAATTTTTGAATTTTTTTTTTGATTTTTTTTGTAATTTTTCGTCTTTTGCAAAAAGAAAACTTAATAAAAAAATTGAAATATTAAAAAAAAAAGTTTTTTTGAAATTTTTTTTTAATAATTTTTGTTTTTCAGAAAAGATTTAAAAAAGTGTATTTTTTGTTATTTTTTTTGATTTTTTTTTTAAGTTTTTGGGACATGTATACCATTTCCTGTGAATAATATATAATGCAATGCGTAACATTGTTTTAACAATAACTTTTTTAGACGGCCAACTCGAAAAGATATTTGTTTGGTACTCATTTTTTTGGAGAAAAGTGTCGATTGAATACGAAAGATTTACCTAAAAAAGGAAAAATACATATCTTTGTTTTGTGTAAGAGAAGTAGAAATCGATTTTTTCCTTTTCGATTTAGTCAAAATCTGGTTTGTGCACATACAAATTCGTAACTCTAAACCTTACTTAAATCCTACAAATCAACCGGTATTCTCATAATTTTTCCAAAATGGTGTCTAAGGTCATTGGAAATAACAGTGATTCTCTCGCAAATCTCAATGGGGCTTAGTTTATTACGACTCTGGGTGTCCGCAAAATTAAGCTTATCGCTCTTTTCGACTCTTAACCCTGTCATATAAGTTTTCGTTATCTGCTTTGGCGTCCGCTCGGCTGTGTTCTTAGGACTCCCCAAAATGCATTGTGGGATATTGCGGAGGGGATGTATAAATAGGGTGAATTCGGACAACATTATTGCAAATCTGAATTTTAATTATAGATAAAACATAAGCGCTTGATTGATGTATTTTATAATTAAATCATTAATATAGTCATTAGGGTGCCAGCAAAATATATTTTCTTCAATTTTCGGTCTTGTTTTAATTCCTAATCAATTTTTGACACTTTTTGACAAGTCGCGTCCATCAAACCTGATTTGTTTTGTATAAAATTTAATGGAGGGTTAATGGAAACCTATGCACACTGTGCATAGGTGCATTGTGCATTGCACAGTGGTCCCAGAAAAAAAAAGAAAAAGAAATGTTTGCATAGGGCCATATTTTGCACCACTATTAGGAAAAAATAGTGAAAATCTGAAAAACAAATTTTCGCTGGGGAAGGGGAGTGGGGGGTCTCGAAAACGTTACGCCGCGTTACACAGGGAGGTGGGTGTCAGTAAAAATGTTACGTAACACTTAAAAAATTATAAACTTATAAAATGTTTATTGGATCACGATTTTAATAATGATCTAGGCCTAAAGAGACGGATTCCTTGCAAATTTTATTGCACACGGCGTGGTTAACAGTTCACTAAATCCTCTAAACAAAAACAAATTAGAGATGGAAAACCATAGCCAATAACCGGTTTTCGGTTAACCGGCTGCGGAAATTTACATCAGACCGGTTTGGATTAAAACAAGGAAGCAATAACCGGTTAAAAACCAGTTTAAACCATAAAGCAAAATTTTCTTTCAATTGTTTTACCTTTTTGTAAAAACATATACTAAACAAAATTACCCTAAAATAATTACAGATTTACAAAGAAAAATTGTTTAGTCCCAACATATTTTTTTTTATATTTAAGAAAAAATAATCGTAATAAAAACATCTAAATTGGCCCCAGAAAAAAGTGACAAAAGTCTGTTTTTTTACATAGGGTTATTTTTTGCTGATTACGAAAAAAATTGTGAAAAATCTGAAAAAAAAAATACCGACATTAAGGTGATTCAAAATTTGTGAAAAATGTCCGATTTAGCTGAAGTTTGGCATAAAGGCTTCTTTTGGTATTGTTAATTCGAACCAATAAACAAAAATAACATTTAAAATGGCGGAATAATTTAATTTTGGCAAAATATAACTTTTTCCGTACATACATATGTTAAATTTCCATACCCTAATCGAAAACTCGACTACATTTACATGCATTGTAACGACATAAATCGTCACTTTGTAATATAGCAAGGGTTAATTAAACTATTCGTTTACTTACGTTATAATTTATGTTTATTTTGTATATAAATAGTTACGTACGTACAGAACTATTTTGTATCTGGGACTATTTTGTAGCAAGAACTGAATTCTAACCATATGAGTCTCTATTCCATAGTTCTACCTGAAAATAACATAAAGAAAACATAATAAGAATATGATTTTTAATAATAAAGAATCATATGACTTATTTCTCTATAATACATTTGTCTATGGACTTACCTGGTTTTTATATGTTTCAGAGTCTATTGAGGGTTGGATTTCACTGGCTTTCATCTGTAGCTTGTTTCTCCTGGAAAGTTTCATATGCTTATTGCTTCGGGATAATCCAGAATTTGTTGAAAATAGTTTGCTGGAACTGCTCACTTAGATTCAGTATTTTGTTTATACTTAGTTCACAGGACACTTAGTATTCTGTTCGTATTTTTATTAGTTTTGCTGATAAACAATAAGTATTGTTTATATTTGTTTCTTAGAGTAATATTTTGAGGTTAGATATCACTAATACGGATTTATTAGGAAATAGTCTTTTTGTTATTATCTTTGATGTAGTTTTCGTTACCTTTATTAGGAATCCTATACGGTAAAACTGTAGTTGATAATGACTTACATAGATGTCGCTAATAGTTCAGAAATAGGATTTTATTTACCTGAAGGGTTCATACCGGTTGATAAGGTCGATTTTCGCTCTTTTCTTGATGCAACTCGAATACAATGGTGGTGTCATTTTGACGAGTGTTTATTTTCTGTAATCATCGAAGTAATCCTTCATGTATTTTTATTTAAAGTTAGTGAAAATGAATATTTAAACAATGCGGAAGATATTATAACTGTTATTTTCTACAATTATGCATTTATAACGTTTCGATGGACATCGAAGACTTAGAATGACATGTAAGTTAAGTTTTTCTGTTTCTTAGAATATTTCTGAGATATAATTATTGTTTTAGCACCATTAATTAAGCACCATTAAGCACCATTAAGCACCATTAAGCACCATTATTACTACATTAATTAATTACCATTAATTACTCACCATTTCTATACCATTAATATGGAATTACATTAATTTAAGTTGAAGTTTATTTTGGTATATTTGATATACAAGTTCTCCGCATGGAGTGATGTTCTGTTGGAACATGGTTCTGTATTTTTCGGCATAGATAAATTCTATATGACCGTCTAGCAGACAATTTTATATTGGACATAATTTTCAAAAGCATATTTAATCCCGGACAACATTTTTAATCGTACATTTTATCCTGGAAGATAATTTTTCCAAAGTAGATGGGACAGCCTATATTTTTTTTTTCTTTCATTTGAGAAATGAATTCATCAGCATAGGGGAGACTTGCACAGATGGAGACGATGGAATTCATACCTCATGGATTTTGCAGAAACCAGCTAAGTACTCATTCTGAAAACTTTTGAAAGCAATATTTCATATTTTTAAATTCTTTTATTTCAATATTCTTATAACTGTAAACTTTATCAGATCTGATATAGTATTGATTAATACTATATGCCCTTCTGGCTTTTGTTCATTTTTAGGTACTTATTTTTTTTAAAACATTTAATCTCATTTATTAATTATTAAATATCATACTTTTGATTAAATGATTTCTAATTTAAGCATGACTTTTATACACTGCAAGAAATGATTGTTGTTTACATACATTTCTTGGTGCTTGCTGAACTTCATGTTTTCTTTATACATTTAAGTCGAATGATTTCTGAATTTAGTAATTTTTATTAAGATTTCTTTAATTATATTTTAATATAATTACACATATTTTTTATATATATTAATACATTACTTGATGTGCTTTCATTAAGTTTATTTATAATAAATTTCTCAAATGAATTATCTTATTTTATTTAGGGGTTATATTTTCTCAAACTGAAAAGCTTAAGTATTTACACTAGGTTGTTACTTACCTAAAGGAGTAAAAGCTAAAGTAACTGGCGCCCCTAACAACATTAATCAATTCTTTCTATTTTTCCCTTGCCCATACCCATTGCTCCGCTGTCAAAACTAGCCGTTGGCAGTGAACGTATTAATTACGGTACAGCATATACTGTAAAAGCAATAAATTTTTTCTATACTACGTTAAACAAAAATTTATAGTGTATACAGGGGCATTTAGAAATAGGTTCTAGAAATTTAAGATGTGATTAAACTATAAAAAATATGAAAAAAGTTTCTATAAAAGTTGGTCAGAAAATGAGCCCTAAGCTACGACCCTCCTAAGGGTACATCGAAAAAGTAGTTTTTATTTAATATTTCTGGGACTCTATAAACTACAGTAACAAATTTTTGCACATGCACGTGAAATTACCCCTTGCAATTGCAATTGCAATTTTCTCGAAAACGGTTGGCTCTACCGTGTTACATAACGAGTACCTTTTTTATTTATTTTTAATTAAAGATGAATATTTTATTAGGAAAATGTCAAAAAATCTACAGATAAAAAAGTTTGGGGCAAAAATGTGACATTGCCCCCTCCCCATTTTGCGTCCCTGGTTAAAATTATTAAATAAAAATTTTATGAAATGATAGCCTTTATCAATGCTAAGGCATATACAAAAATTTGTTACTGTGGTTTATAGAGTTCCAGAAATATTAAATAAAAACTACTTTTTAGATGTTCCCTTAGGAGGGTCGTAGCTCCCTTAGGGCTCATTTCCGGACCTACTATAGGAGTTTTTTTTCATATTTTTTAACGTAGAATCACCTCTTAAGTTTCTGGAACTTATTTCTGAATGACCCTGTATAGTGTATATTTCTAAATAACCCTGTATAGTGTATAACAAATTTTGGGACACCCGAAATCGTACTTTTATTCCTGTATTTTCTAAAACAATCCGAGTCAAAATTTATAACAATGTAAAGCTATAGAAAAACTAAACTTTTTTTCACTGACCGTAAAAGCTAATGGTGTCGTTAGCTCAGGTACCTACAGGTCGTTTTCAGTCTCATTACTATAAATCTAGAATGGGTTAAAACGGCCGAAACTCTCTAGGGCATTTTCAACAATTTACTATTTAGTTCGACTTAAATAATGCACAGGCGGTCAAGAATGGGACGTAGGTGCATTGTGAACGAGGTCCTCCGGGAGTTTGCGGCTTCGACTGCCTTGACCACCCATTATTTTAGGCCAAACCTAACAGACTCTGATGTCTGGTTCTGGCAAAATCCTCCAGGCTGGGTCAGACATCACAAGGTAAAGAAAACTAGCTCTGGTTTAATAAACTCATTCATACAATACCATACTACTCTGACGTCTTAGCTCATAAATCAAATAGCACTTTGTAGGGTAGTTGAAAATTATTTCTTGTGTCTTAATTTAAGACTTAATATATAATTTTTATATAGAAAATGTATATATCTAAAAACTAATTCATTAAATCTTAAATTAAGACTCTTAATAAATAAAGTTTAATTACATTACAGTATACTATTTGATTTAAGCGCTATTACAACTACTATAATATACAGGGTAATTCTTTCAAATGGTACACCCCCCATAACTTTGAAAGCGACCAGATATAAATGTGAATAACACACAACAAAAACTATAATTTGCAATATTATTTTTTATTCGATAAGTCAGGGACAAAATGTTAAATAGCAACGTAGGTCAAGTAAAATACAGTTCATTAATTTTAAGGGTTGATTCTACACAAGAAAATATAAAAAAATTCCTATAAACATATGTATAAAAATGCGTCGTAAGGAAGCTAAGCCTCTTTGAAAGTGGCTAAAAAATTCGGTTTTTATTTAATAACTCAGGAACGCTTTGAGATATAGCAACGAGGTTTTGCACGTGAACTAATATTAATACGGCCCATTCTCGTATCTTATTTTCATGTACTTATTTTAACCAGGGGTGTGTAAAACGGGGGGGACTTATTGGTTTTTTATCCCAAAATTTTTTCGGTGTAATTTTTTTGTGATTTTATTTCTGGAATATGATTTCTCAGGCCAAAATACATAAAAAGGTGCTGTTGTAATACTGTAGGATTAAGAGTTTTCGAGAAAAATTCATTTGAAGGTGAAATTTCACGGATCGATGACGAAAAATTAATTACTAATATGTTTAAAACTAAAATGTCAATGATGCAGGTTTATTCTATAACAAAAACTAAGAAAAAAAGTTTCTACACATGTAGGTCAAAAATCGCTTTTAAAGCTACTAAGGCCCTTTAAAAATTGTGAATTTTTAGGAGCCCATAGCTCCCTTAGGATTGATTTTTGGAAGTACGTGTACATGAGGATTTTTTCTTAGTTTTTGATGTTCATTCATCTTGCATCATTGAAATTTAGGTTTTCAACATTTTAGTGCTTAACTTTTCGTTCTCAAACCGTGAAATTTCACCTTCAAATTAATTTTTCTCGAAAAGGGTTAATTCTACAGTATTAGTACAAGAGTACCTTTTTATGTATTTTGACTTAAGAAACCATATTCCAAAAATAAAATTACAAAAAAGTTACACAGTTTGGGACAAACAACTAATAAGGTCCCCCAGTTTCGCACACCCTTGTTTAAAATAAGTTCATGAAGATGGGCCTTATTAAGGTTAGTTAACATTCAAAACCTCGTTGCTGTCAAAGCGTTCCTGAGTTATTAAATAAAAAACGAATTTCTTAGCCACTTTCAAAGGGGCTTAGCTTCCTTAGGACGAGTTTTAAGACAAATGTTTATAGGAACCCCTTAAAATTAATGACATCATTTACTGGACATCCTTTATAATTTTTAAGAGATTAAAATTTTCCGTTTAGCTGTTATATCATTATTAAAAAAAAGTTAAATATTTTTTTTTATTTAAAATTATAAAAGTGTTTAATATTTTCTGCACAAATATTGAAAATTTTACATGTAAGTGATAAACAACCTTTTTGTGCAAAATTTCCAATATTAATTTATTAAATATATTAAAAATTTTATTAATTTTGATATTTTGAAAATACCAGGGGGGCTCAGCGAAAACGACAGGGGGGCTCAAACCAAGGCCAGGGGACTTAGCCCCCTCCTGCCCCCCTAGTTACGGCCCTGGACCTGTGTAATTTATTACTATTATCAAAATGTTTTTAATATTTGTTCAAGACCTGGTTTGGCGTTTTCTAGAGGAATGATACGTATGGAAGAAAAATTGTTAGGGACTTTAGAAAGCTTAAAATGTCCTTAGGATTCTATTAAATTGATCACGTGAATGGACCGGCTATATGTCTTACTGATCGTTAATGTTTCTGTTCGAAAAGGAAAGAAAAGCAGAAATTTAAAGAATAAAATAAAAGATGGCGTGGATTAATCCAATATAGTAGAATTATATTTCCAAGTCCTTATGGGGACAATATTTTTCGTAAATAACTCTCTCAGCAAAAATGATCTCACAAAAAAGATATATTCATTTCTCAAATGTCGAAAATCATAAATATTATAGAATCTCTTTTATTTGTGTTGTATACCGGGTGTCCCAACTCTATTTACCCAGCCGTTTTCTCGAAAACTTAAAGAGATAATCAAGTTCTGCGAAAACCATCTTAAATTAGACAACTTAAACCATCTTTTAACATATATTTGATACTTTCAGCTCTTAAAATGTGGGCAGGGGGGCATGGGGGGAGTTTTTTTAATGGAAAGGGAGATAGTGTGAAACATAATTTTAAAGAAAATAAAATTCTCTATTGGAGTGTGTATTTTTGAATTTTTTAAACTATTTTTTTAAGGTTTTGATTCATTAATTTTTTGTGCTAAAAAATGCGTTTTTTTTGAGTTTTTTTTTTGTAAATTTTTATTTGTGTCAATTAAAGTTAGTTTAAAACTATAATTTAAGATTTTTCATCATGAAATTAATAACTTTTAAAAAATTGTTTGATTTTTTTAGAGTAATTTTGACAAAAATACCCATTTTCAACCCTATTTTACATAAAAAAAATGTTTAACAAAATTTAAAAATATATAGTTAGATGGAGAATTTAATAAGCTTTAAAATGATGTATTACACGACTACCTTTCCATTTAAAAAAATGCCCTCCTATGCCCCCTGTCCACATTTTAAGAGCTGAAAGTATCAAATATACGCTAAAAGATAGTTTAAGTTGTCTTATTTAAGATGGTTTTCACAGAATTTGAGAAAATCGTTGGGTAAATAGAGTTGGGACACCCGATATTTAATTTTATGTGTTCTTAAGTATAAAAGTTAAAAATAAAACAGAGGATAACTCTTTCTCCATATCAATCTATGTTTCTTTTTTTGAGCTTTAAAAAATATTTTTCTCAGTGTAAAAGATACCTAATTTAGTTAACAATAAAGTTTAATTTGAATATTAAATTGTCAATCAGAAACAGAAGCCCTTTATACAGTAATTTCTTACGTAGGTACAAAGAAAAATAATTTACGCAAATAACAAGTTATAGATATCAAAATTACAATCCACAATTTCACAATATTCTATTGTCACTTGTTGTATAATAAAGGAGGATAGTTTATAAGATTTCCCTTTTATTAGTGGTAAAATACCTAGTGACAATGTCCCACTTTGATAAGTTTGGTTAATGTGTTTATTGAATGGTTCCTTCAAATTCTTATTGGTGTTCTACTGCTTCATCAACATTATCCTCAACATCATCAACATCTTGATAACAACATCCTTGTTTTTCCTTCTCTTCTTATTATTTTTCTTCTTCTTGGGCTTCTTATTCTTTTAAGATAGGAAAGAACTAATCTTCATATAAAATTTATATTATTTATATTATATTAAATACGCAGGGTATATTAGGTAAAGAATAGCACAAGGAAAAATAACTTTAATGAAAAAAATAATTATGAAAGAGAGAGTTTTCAAGAAAATTGGGTTAAAGCCTCTTATATTACATAATTGTTAGGAGAGCTAACAAAGGCACTTTTTAAAAACTGTCTTTACCCCTTTTCCCCAAAATTATTGTCTATTATAGCAGAATGTGATAAATGTAATGTATACGACTCGGAAAGTTAAAAATAGATTTGTATGGTACCTCATTTCCAGAGATTTTTGAGCCTATAGAAGCTATAGGAACCAGATCCAAAACCTAGACCACACAGGTCGGGTCTCAGTGAAAATCACCCGGGTTTTTCAGTAAGGCCAGTCCAGCCCTGTGTATTCCTTACCCTCCCGTGATTAAACTAATGATAGTTTTTCGATTTAATTGTGTTTTTTTATATTTGCTATGCCTAAAAAGAAGAAAAACCGAATAAAAAATAAACCAATCTTTTTTTTTAGTTTTTGCTCGAGTTTTTGTTTTTTTAGAGTTTCAGGGAGCTGTATTATACTGAATTAAATTTGCATATTTGTTTGCATACATAGAAAGTCTATAAAAGAATTTTGGATTAATATTGCCTTAAAGAAAAAAATAAAGAAGTAAAGTCACAATTGTGATACCCTGGAGGGTAAGTGGTATAATCAACACAAACATTAGTAAACATTTTAAAATTTTGCTAGGATTTATAAACACAGTGCATGTTATTTAGTTAACTGATAGTAAAACAGTTAATATATTATCTGTCTAAAAAATTCAATCTTTTACGATTTTCATTCAAATGGGAATTGATTTCTTATGTCATCAGGTATGTTTTAGTCCAAAAAATGTAGGGTTCCACGAAATTTTCATTTAAAATCACCCAAGCGAACCGTACTGTGAGCTGACAGTAAAACAGAATTCTGTTTAATTATTTTTTATAGCTTCAAGTCTAAAAGGAATAAAACTACATATAAAGTAAGTGGTACTTTTACATGTGAAATACTTCAAATGGTAACTTTGCGTTAATCAGGACAATGAGCGAGTTTCATTGAGGGAACCTAGTAGATCTCAAGTTTGGTAACTGTTGCCAAACAAAGCCACTTAAAATCGACCCAAGATCACCCATTTACACCCTTTATTTGCCCATAATCTTAATGAATTAGGTTTTATGAATTTCGAAAGCTATTTTATATATGGCACTTAAGAGTTTACATAGGCAGACTTAAAATATAATATTTCTAACTCTTTAAAAAGTTTTATAAGTAAAATATAAGGTTTTATTAACAAACTTTGTGTTTCATAAAATAAACCCAGTATGGCACGTATTTGTGTGTTCATAAAGCAAGGAATATTTGTAGTTTGTTGAGTTTTTAACATTGTAAGGGACGTAAATATTTCAAGACTGTAAAATGAACCCAGTTAATCACAAAAAATATGCTAAATCTATAATAATTTTTACATAACATTACATGTACTTTTCTGCGTAATTAGTAAAGAGTCCGGGACTTTTATGGGCTGGTAGTAGAGGGAACCACTGACTTTCGAATCAGTTTTTAGGGAGTTGCCTTTGTTTCACCTGTCGGCTTTGCCAAATTTAAATTATTAATTAACTTAAAAAGACAACTGACGCGAGTAAGAATTGAACTCATGCTAGCCGGCGTGTCAAGTTTGTCAATTTGAATTAGACTCCTAACCCGCTTGGATAGTTCTCCCTGCAGATAAGTATTATGAAACCTTATTTCACAAAATTTTAACTTATTTTTTAAAAAATGACGAAAAATTCGTCCTAATTTTCTAAAATTTTAAATATAAATATATATATTTTTTATAGTTTATTAAAATTTTATATTTTTAAAGAATCTCCCCGAAGCCCCCTTCTTGACGACGTGCATGTATCATATAGTGAATAAATTAACCTTAACAAAATGACAGGATTACACGCACATTTTGATAACAGTATGATAAATTCGCAGGATTAAGAGTTTCCTGCAAGGTCCTAAGGATTAAATGTAAAGGGATAGCTTAATCGAAAAGGATTTTCGATATGATAGGTCAATAATTTAAGGATTACAGTAAAATAATGCTATACTGATGACTTTATGTTATATACAGATAGATAGATAGAACTTTATTAGTGTTTATATTTTCGTTTACACAAGTCATGTCATATTAAAATAAGTAATTTAAATAAATAATACAATACAATAAAAATACAATACGATACATTCACGTACAAAAAAATACTATAATATACAGCCATTAAAATTAAAATCATAAAGATTGCAAAAGGGCTCCTATCTCCAGAAACTCACCTATGTCATACAATGCCTGTGAAACTAAGAATCCTTTTATTGTACTCTTGAATTTTCGTACAGATAACCTTTTTATGTGAGTGGGCAAGAAGTTATGGAATTTAATACCGTGGTAATTGGTTCCATTTCTACTGGACGTAAGTCTATAAAAATTAGTTCTAATTTTACCATTCTGAATAGTCGAATATTCATGAAAATTACCCTGTGTGTTGTAATCATTAACATTTTCATGAATATAACTTACACATAAGAATACATACAGTGATGGAAGTGTGAGTATTTTTAATTCTATAAACTTATGTTTCACGTCATCCCGGTAGCCCACTTTGATATAATCCTAACAACTTTTCTTTGCAGACCAAATATCCTACTCATTCCCGAAGCATGACCCCAATTTATCAGACCATAAGACATCTGTGAGCCAAATAGAGCATGGTAGGCAGTTAGTAAAATGTTCTGGTTTACAATACCAGTTAACTGTCGAAAAAGAAAAATATTTCTTGCCAATTTTTTTGCTAGTTCATCCGTGTGCTGGTTCCAAGTTAACTTTTGGTCTAGATAAACACCAAGGAATTTTACTTTTGTCTGATTTTCAAATCCAGCCGTGGACTTGTGGGTGAACAGAACCTTGACTGTTTTGTCTGTATTTAAGAATAAGTTATTTGATCTAAACCATTCTTGCGCTTCCGCTAGTGTGTATTCCATCCTCTTTTGAATTCCTACTAAACTATTATGTGTATTGAGAAAAGTGCTGTCATCTGCAAATAATGTTGTGTCAGTATCTTGGAGTGATAAGTAAAGGTCATTTATGTATATCAGGAATAGTATCGGCCCAAGGACTGATCCTTGAGGGACGCCACTCCTGACATATCTCCATATTGACTTATCACTATAGATGTACTGCTTTCTATCTGTGAGAAATGACTTAATTAATGAGACGCTTTTATCTTTAAAATTCAAGTTTTTCAGTTTTTTTAGTAGAAGAGGATAGGACACACAGTCAAACGCTTTTTGCAGGTCACACAATGTCACCCCAACATATTCACCCCTCTCCATTCCGTCAATAATATGATTAATTATATTGATAATAGCATGGTTTGTAGACATATTTTTTCGAAATCCATACTGTCTATGGTAAAAGAGTTTTAAATTTTCGAGATGTTCCATTATTTGATTTTTTAACGCGGTTTCTATTATCTTGGATATGATTGGGACAATGGAGATAGGTCGAAAATTGTTAGGGGTTTGAGGACCACCTTTATGTATGGGAACGACTTTTTCCTAGTACACTAGTTACCTACCATATTTAATACTAAACGATTTTATATGGAACCCCAAGCAAAATTAGTAATTATTAACTAATTTTTACAATTAAACATAAATGTTTAATTGTAAAAATTTGTAACTATACTGAACTGCTTAGTTAAAACGTCCTAACTAACATTTTTGCCATTTTGGGAATATCTGCATATACCGGTTGTTCTATGCCATATTTATCTATTCTCCAGGGTTCCCACCAGTCAGGGAACACAGGAAAGTCAGGGAAAAGTCAGGGAAATTGAAAGTGAAACCTGGAAGTCAGGGATTTTGGCAATTTATTCGAAAAATTTAGGAAAAATAGCGATGTTAGTACAACAGCTTGGTGGCCAGTAAAACGCACCCAGCTTTCTTGCATTTTACTTATCGCTAATGCCGGTTTTGCATTAAAAAGTGTTCGGCACTTTATAATCGCACTGTATATATACAGAGCGGTCCAAAAGTCACCCCCCCTCTTAACTTTTGAACCGTTGAGATATCGACTTCAAATTTGGAACTTTAAATAAGACAACTTAAGCTATCTTTTAGCATATATTTAATACTTTCAGCTCTTAAAATGTGGACAGGGGGCATGGGGGCACATTTTTTTTTAAATGGAAAGGGGGGTCGTGTAATACATAATTTTAAAGCTTATAAAATTCTACATTTAACTCCATATTTTTAAATTTATAATTTTTTTTTGTTTGGGTTTAAAATGGGGTTGAAAATGGGTATTAATGTCAAATTCCTCTAAAAAAAAACAAATAATTTTTTAAAAATGTTTAATTTCATCGTAAAAAATGTTAATTATACTTTTAAACTAATTTTAGTTGACATAAATAAAAATTTATAAAAAAACTTAAAAAATCGAATGTTTTAGCACAAAAAATTGAAAAATCAATACCTTAAAAAATGCCCCCCTGCCCACATTTTAAGAGCTAAAAATATCAAATATATGCTAAAAGATAGTTTAAGTTGTCTTATTTAAGAGTTTTAAATTTGAAGTTGATATCTCAACTCGTTCAAAAGTTAAAGGGGGGGGGGGGTGACTTTTGGACCGCACTGTATATATATACTAATATATCTAAATAATAAATTTAATACAAAGTAAATAAAACAAATCAGCATGCATAATTTAAATAGTTATTGTAAACGAATAGCTAACTCTAAAATAAATAAATGTGCCTAAATAATAAACAAACGATAATATTTACCTACAAATTTTACGAATTTATATCCATGTAAATACCATAAATAAATATTAATAGATAAGCAAATTTTGTATAATATTAAATAATGGCTAATTTTATAAAAAAGTGGTTTTTAGCTCTATTCGAATAGAATATTAACAAAAGCTTAAATAAGGTAAAACCGTCAGTGTGACTTACGGAAAAGTGTGACTATATCATTTCTTTCATTCTCCTAACTACACTATAAAAAATAAATATGTAATTACACATTATTCTGCATGTAAATACGTTTCAATGCAAATACCTGTAATTTTACATTTTTACATTTAATTTTAGAATTTTGTATGCACATTACAAGTAAAATTACATGTAAAATCTAGTAAATTTTACAGAGTAACTGTAAAAAATAAATATGTAAATTTACATGCAGAATCATAGGTAATGTGTTGCCATGCAGGTACAAGTAAAAGTTAAGAGATTTTACATGTAATTTTACGATTTTATATGAATATTACATCTAAGTTACATGTAATATTTATAAAAAATTGTAAAATTACGATTTTATATGAATATTACATCTAAATTCGGAAGTTTTACTTTTACCTGCATGGCAACACATTACCTATGATTCTACTTATTTTTTACAGTGTAGCCTTTCCTCGAGATTCGCTTTTCCCAGGGCCGGATTTATTAAAGGTGCCGTTCTAGGTAATACATAAAATTCCGCCCCCCCCCACCAAAAAGAATGAGATGAGGAATAAAAATCCATTGTTATAATGCGCAAACTTCAGTCTCAGGTTAAAATGGTGTAACAAAACACATACTTTAACTTATTTTGTTGCATGTTGCATATTGTATGGGAGGATTGGTGTAGTGGTCTACCGCGTCTATACATGACAAGTCTACTACAACTAGCGTGAGTTCGATTCTTACTGGCGCCGATTTGCCTTTTTCAGTTAATTAATAATTGAAATTTGGTGAAGGCATAAGTGCGGACTCCCTATAAAAGCTGGTTCAAAAGTCAGTATAAGCCGGTGGTTCCCTCTACTACTAGCCCACACAAGTGGGCTTAGGGGATGCTTAATTAAGTAGAATAGTACGAGGTTAAACAAACAAACAAACAACAAACCATTGAAACTAATGAAATGTAAATTTTTGTTTTAAAGCAATACATTTGATAACATTAAAAAAACACTCCTTTTAAAATTTGCCGCCCTAAGCCTAATATTACCTAATGGGAAATCTGGCTCTGGTTTTCCCCTATTTATTTCCAATAGGCTCTTATTTGTAACTCAATCTGACCATTTTACCTATAAAAGGTAAAATAGTTTTATTATGAAACAGATATTTTCCAACGCATATACAATCCATTCAAATGTCTGAATGTACAAATATGAAACTGCGTAAACATATATATCACGTTAATTGTCCAATTAATAATTGTTAATTCGATACGTAAATACCAAATTACAACAAATCCAATTCGGTTGCTAATGAGTTTAAAGCAAACACTCGCGCACATACCTTCGATTCGTGTTTTTGAAGTAATAGGGCAATAACTGTACACGGTAAAAGCATAGAGAAGAAAAGAGGACAAAAGGTCCAGTCTGCGCAAGATTATTTTGTGACAGCACGGGACAGCCAAACGACGTAACGTAATATATCTGACCTTGCGCAGTACGCATCTCTATCAGCTGTGAAATGCTGTCGGTCGCAAAACAATTCGTCACCCCAGTATTCATTTGTCTTATCTTCAAAAATCCCCCAGTAAAAATCTTAAATTGTCCGAAAATAGAAATATGGCAAACCAATACTGGGGTGACGAATTATTAGTAGTATGTTTATACTGTCAGTACTGTCAGATCGTCGTTTGTTTCTGTTCATTTTTCGACTTCTACTGTGTTTTATTCAAACACACCTCAAAAAATTCTTATAAAATAATTTAAAAAAACTATTTCGACGTTTCTTCGTAGATATTTATTGTTTTTTTGTTGCATTTTTTACAATTTTTATTTGACACATAAAACTAAGGTTAAAAATACTTATCAAAAACAACAATAATAGTGCGCATGTGCAAGTTTATCGCAAATGCGCAAGGCACATTTATCACACTTTTTTTCAACGGCTTTGGAGGTCTTTACTTGTCTATGGGTAAAAGCTCATATTTATTCCTTTTTACTTATAAATTTTGTTCCATATTCCAATTTCAATGTTTTTTTTTCAAAACTTAGATAAATATTCCCATTATAATTAATTTTATTCAATTAGAGAAAAATTACATTACATGTTGAAATATACAGGAACATAGTATATTTAATTCCTTTTTTAGTTTATAACAACCTGTAAAGTAATTTTGCAATCTTAGCTCCACTGCATATGCTTTTCTGCAGAGTATAATGCATTCTTAACATTTGCGGTTTTATTCTTGTCGATATCTTTCTTGGTTCAGGAGATATGAATTTTTGATAAAAAAAAACATTACCATTTTTGATCAAGTCTTTAATTTTGGTTGAAACATATTAAAAGTTTTTAAATAAATATTTTTAGTGTCCGTAACTTAATTGGCAAAAATATGTTTAGTGGCATATCAGACAGAGTAAATCAGTGAAAAAAGAAAACATGCCCAGAGCTATTATATTCCCAGTATGTCTTTAATATTGTAGAAAACTGTGGACAGTACTGTTTCGACCTCGTTTGGTCATCTTCAGCTCAGTATATTCACCACTGGCTTGAAGTAACAAAATAAAAGATGACCTTTGTAATTAAACAACCAAGGCAATCGCAAGCCAACTAACATCTGTTAGCATTCTTACTTTTTGGGAAAAAGGAGATACACAGTGGTAAGATAATAGCTTTAGGCATGTTTTTATTTTCCAATATTTAACTCTATCTAACATGCCATTAAACATACTTTTGCTAATTAATTTACTGACACTAAAAATATTTATTTAACAAACTTTTAACACACCTGGTTTTATGTTTCAACCAAAAATGGCAATATTTTTTTAAAAAAATCATATCTCTTTTCTAAATGAAATATCGACAAGAAAAAAACCGAAAAATGTTAAGAATGAATCAGACTCTGCAGAAAAGCATATTTAGTAAAGCTAAGATTGCAAAAATACTCTACAGGGTATTACAAATGTAACAAAATAAATTTACTTTTTATTTTCCTGTATATTTTAACATGTAAACTCTTTTTTTCTGTAATTAAATAAAATTAGTTAGAATCGAAATGTTCAGCTAAATTAAAAAAAAACATTAAAATCGGACCATGGAATAAAAAGTTATTATACATTTAATATGATCAGATTTATTGTTGTCCAGAATTTAAAGTCGGTAAGAGTATTTTTCCGTTTTAAGAAATAATTATTTTTGTAATACAAACAACATTTTTTCTACGATCTAAAATAAATAAATGAATAAATTTCAGACAGTTTTTTTTTTTAATGGAAAGGGGGGTCGTGTGATACGTCATTTTAAAGAAAATTAAATTCTCTATTGGACTGTATATTTTTAAATTATTTAAACAATTTTTTTAAGGTTTTGATTCTTTAATTTTTTGTACTAAAAAATGCGATTTTTTAAGTTTTTTTTTTTTGTAAATTTTTATTTATGTCAATTAAAATTAGTTTAACGTATAATTTCATTATGAAATTAGAAACTTTTAAAAAAATTTGATGTGGAATTTTGACAAAAATACCCATTTCCAACCCTATTTTAAACCCAAAAAATAAATAAAAAATATATAGTTAAATGGAGAATTTAATAAGATTTAAAATTATGTAACACACGATCTCCCTTTCTATTAAAAAAATGTCCCCCTATGCCCCCTGTCCACATTTTAAGAGCTAAAGCTAAAGTAAAAGTATCAAATATATGCTAAAAGATAGTTTAAGTTGTCTTATTTAAGATGGTTTTAGAGAAAATCGTTGGGTAAATAGAGTTGGGACACCCGGTATGTGGCACATATGCTTTCTTTGCAAGAGGTATCAAAATCTGGTGTTC
Source organism: Brachypterus glaber (assembly GCA_958510825.1). NCBI lineage: Eukaryota > Metazoa > Arthropoda > Insecta > Coleoptera > Kateretidae > Brachypterus > Brachypterus glaber. The sequence goes on from OY294050.1 coordinate 25,923,438, forward strand.
ACCTTATGTAAAAAATATTTTTTCATCAGTATACTATCCTTCCATTCTGATATTTATTTACAGACGTAAAAATGCCCGTACTAATTGTGTGCAATTAATTCGTTTCGTTTCGTTTCAATCACAGCCGATTTGATCATTTATTTAGATTAATAAAAGCTCTACACGCGCCATTTATTATTAGCCCAGTGCACATTGTACCTCTCATGCCTCGATAATTATAAATTACTTTACCTATTTATTGTGATAATATCACGTTTTATGTGATTAAACGAGTTAATAACACAGCCTGTGTTACACAGGCCTGCATTAGAATAAGTTTTATTAGGGTTCTTTAACTCAGAAACGAAAAAACGGATCCCTTATAAGTTTTCTTGGTTGTCCGTCCGTTTTTGATATAGGTGCAGGTACTTTTTTTCGAATGTCTGTCTGCCTGTCCTAACCGATCCATATGAATATTCCAAGAAAAATCATCATCATCATCATAGGCTCTATGATTTAGGGAAAAGTTTTGGAAAGAATTTCTCCAATAATGAAAAAAATTATACACTGAGAAATACAATAATTACACAGCCCTGCAAATCTAACTTTTTTTCTGCTTCATGGATGAGAATATATGATTTTGGATATTATGAGTATGCTGATTTCGAATCTCACTTTACTTGTTTCCATCAGGTCAGAATTTTAGGCAAATGAAACAATAGTAAAGGAAAAATATTTTTGATTATATGGTAGGAAAGATAAGTTTAAGCCCTTTACAATGGCTTAAAAAGTTATAATTTTTTTTCACATCATCTATTTTTTTTTAACTTAGCAAAAAAAAATTCTTATTTCAAAAGTTATAGTCAAAAATATATTCTACAGGGTGGCCCAAAAAGACTGGCTAAAATCTATTTTTTTCGAAATCTCTACCTAAAGGTTTCGGGCGTGTAAAATTTAGGGGAATTGGTCAACATTCTAGAGAGCACATACATACCGATTTTGGGGTATATAAATAAATAAATAAAATAAATAAAAAAAATTTCGTATCAACGTTGGGGTTTGAAATTTAAAGGTAAGTAACAATTTTTTTTCTTCTGCGCAAACACCTTCCTCGGCATCCCCTGAAAGTAACCCGGTAAAGGGCGGAAGTGAAAAGTGGTTGGGTAGGTAGAAGGACCTTAGGTCATGACCGGGACCTAGAGTTTGGCGACGGCACAGGGATAGGACAAGTATAGCGCCTGTTAATTGCTGATATTTTTTCTTTCATTTCCATCTTCCTCTTTCTTGGTGCTAAACTTGAACTTCTGACTCTCTCAATATCTAAGATTCCATCCCGTCAATTTAAACCAGGGCAGCAATCAAAAAGTACAATGGATTCACCAACTAAGCGAATTCACAGAAAAGGTAAAAAATCCGAAAAATAAACTTCGATTTTAAGAAGCTCTGCCGCCAAAATTGCGTGGACTGACAACTTCTGTTTCCGGTACTCGATGCTCCAACTATCAGAATAATTGATGAAAATTTCATCAAGATACGAGTTGTAAGAGAGAAGTTATGGATAAAACACTCAGTCACATTCTTTTTGGGCCACCCTGTATATTAAATTATACATTATATAAGAATTTGTTTTTGGTTTGTTAAAAAATACATATTTATAGATGGCGCTGTGACAGAAAGGGATATTTATATATATAATTAATTAATTACAATGGTTTATGTAATAAATCGTTATAGAGAGATAAATACTCCATCCCACCTTGCAAACAAATATTTTTTTATTCATTTTAAACCTTTGTTTTTTTAATTGCGCAAAACCCTGATTTAAAAAAAACTAAGTACAGCATCAAAATCAGCATAGTCGAATTATCGAAAATCATATATTAGAAGGTATGAAGCAGGACCTTGCAGGACTGTGTTATTGTATTGAATACTGAACGAAATATGGAAAGCTAAACAACTTTGGCTACTGCATACAAGTTGTTACAGTAAAATATAACGTTGTAACCTTGTTACAACGTTATTCTGTTATTGTTACTCTAACAACTTCAATAACTAATCTCGCTTGGGATTCCAGATGTACAAAATCTTTTAGTATTTAATAGGGTACCGATGCGTCAACCGAGGTGATTTCGGACGGTGCAGGTGAGGACACTTTTTCGCAAAACCTTCTGAAAGAAAACAAGGGTTATGTTTTGGAGTTGTGTGCACAAGTTGTGGAATTTAACCCCACAACTCGCACACGTGCTTTGTTTCAGAAGGTTTTGCGAAAAAGTGTCGGAAGTCACCTACACCGTCCGAAGTCACCTCTGATGACGGTAGAAAATTCTCAGTGTAGTCAGTATATCTTAATATTTAACTAACACCACGACATAACCTTTATATTTTCTTATTTTATGGGCAATCAAAATACACATTATTTTTACAAATAGCCTTGCGAAAAAATAGTTATAAATAAAACAGGGCAATGCGTCCCAATTTAGTAAAGCTTTTTTATTACACTTAAAAATATGAGTCGGACTAGTCTACGAGTAATACAACATGTGTATATCATAATAAAGTCAAGACCCAATGTGGAAGTTAAAAAGAAATGCGATTTATATAAGGAACAGATGTTTGCTATACTAGTAGTATATTACACATATATTTTAACGTTTATTTCATTTTTATTGATACATTTAATATTTGTATAAATAATTTTTCCAATAAATATTACTTTTTCTTAAAAAACTGTATCAAATAAGTTTACTAGATCTACACGGTGTTTGCAGCATTTCGGCACTAAATAAAAGTGATGACTCTACATCACAAAAAATAAACAAAGGAACATATGTTCGAAAATAACCTCAGAAAATAATCCTAAGGGAGTTACGGCTCTCCGAAGATGGACATATTGAATGGGAAAAAAAGCACAAATAATAATAATTCTTCATTTAAAACTAAGCAAAAAGTATTTTTCACCAAAACACCTAAAGTTAATATTACTAGCCTTTTAAAAAGTAAAATTTTTGGTGGCACAAAATGTTACTTTCTAGTCCAAATTAATAAATTTGGCATTTTTTTTTAAACGTTTTCTCCTACACTGTTACACTATATGACATTTTTTTTTGTATTTTAACTCAAGAAATCTATGGAATCTATGTTTTTACAAAAAATTCAAAAAAATACACAAAAAAAGTTTTGGCCAAAAATGTGTTAAGCGTCACACATTTTGTCCGTCTAGATACGCCTCTGGATAAATTACATGCGAAACCTTGTCATTCTATGTAGCTCAAAGGGTAAAAAAGTTATTAATTAAAAACCTTATTTTACTACAAATTAGGGTCTTAACTCTTGTAGGGTTCGTTCCGGACCTATGTTCCTATGCTGGTTTTTCATGTTTTGTGATGTAGAATCATCCACTTTATTTAATGGCAAAAGACTGCAAACACCGTGTATCTATTACACTGCTCAACACTCAAAAATTTTCTGACACCATTTTAGTTGCGTCTGGCTATATTTGATGCGCTGATTTCGGAACTTTTTTCGTTTTCTTCATCAGCTTGTTTGAGATATAACGCACAGTGGTTTTTTTGCTTACAGTTGTAGTAAAAAAAATTATTAAGGTTCAATTTTTTTTTGGCGTCGGTTGGTTCTTCTCTAATCCAAAAAAGCGGATTTCAAATATCTTTATTCGTTTGTTTTTTATAGGCTTCTAATTTCAAAAAATTACATTTTTTCGTATTTTTTAGCTATATTTTCATGAAAATTTTATATAAATACTAAAGATATTTTTTAATTTTTCTAGGCAACACTAACACACATGTGAGGTTTGTAAAAAAAAAAGTTTAGATAGATTTCAGTAACGGAGATTTTACGGGGAGTTATTGAAACCAGAACACCAATACTTTGAATTATTTAATATTTATTTAATGTTTATTTAATGTTATTTTAATTTTTTAAAGCAAGGGCAAAAAGTTTTTTTTTTCAATTTTTCGTTTTTTTTTTCATAATAAATTTAATTTATTGTGTTGCTACCCATAAAAAGAGTCGTGTCTTTAGGATTTATATAAAAAATTTATCGAAATATATCGAAAAAATGCGAAAAAAACTAATTTTTTGAATTTAGAAGAATATTAAAAACAAACGAATTTTAAATTCGCTTTTTTTGGCTTAGAGCCCCACTAATAGGGAATCAATCCACGGCAAAAAAAATAGGCAAAAAACCACTGATCTATAAATTTATTGAGTTATTAATATTAATGACTTGTTTTTTTTTATATACCTACACTCATTAGAGGCCTATGATACTAATCAACAAAAAATATTTGTCAAACTCGCTAAATTCGCAAAAAAACTAAACCAAACACTTAATTAGGGTATAGTGGGCCTTCGCCAAAATTATAAATAATTTATAATTTAAAATTTTAACCGTGGGGCAGAAAATAACATTGACCCCTCAGTTCTAAAAATAACATCTCAAAAATGTATGAATTTAATAAGCCATTAATTAACTTTCGTCAACGAACTACAAAATAATACAAATGTTTTAAAAATAAGAAGAAATGTAGTTTAGACCTTCCTGATAAACGTAGTTAAGTCCCCAACAATCTTAAATTTAAGGTACACTTTTGGAGTTTTTTGCAAATAATTTCTAAACAGTCTTTTTTTAATAAGTAATTATAAAAAAGAAACGTTATAATATTTTCTAGAAAATATTTCGTCGGCTTACAAGTAAAAGGCACTAAGTCACTTTTTTGCAAAAATGGGATTTTAATGGCACTGTAATTAATTTTTTATGATCTATATATATAGGTTAACCGAACTAACTTCTAGGTGGACTGCCAAGGGAGTTACCCACTATACAAAACGCACCAATTTTAAAAAGAGTTAATTTATAAAAATATGATTGCTTGAATCATTTATATGATACAATAACGCGTTATTTATTGTACTGGCAAACGCATTCAAATTTTAACTGATAGATTATTTTAATTTTGCTCTTAAATCCTTGGTTACTACATAAATAACAAGAATATAAGAAAAAAACTAAAGTTCGCGGCAAGTTCGTCAAACAGCCCTTAGAATTGCACCGTGAAGTGTTTTATCATTAATAATGATTCATTATAATTATTGACTTTAGGAGCTGCTTCTTTGCCGGCACAGCGGATGGCCTCTGAAAACTGTCTTAGTTCTGGCATATTAAGCAGTTTCATATAATTAATACTAATTAATTATTATTATTAATTTTGGAAACGTTCTTTAAACAATCAAAAAGTCCAAACCCTTCTTTTAAAAATCTAGTTTTTGAAAATGTATGTAAACATCTTGTTTTCTACTTTATAGTTATACATTACGTTTAATTAATAGAAGGGTTTTAATTTTAAATAGTTGTTTTTTATATTATTTTATTGACTTAGTGCTCTTTACTTGTAAGCCGACGTCGTGAGTCTACAAGTAAATGGCACTAAGTCCATGTCTTTTTTCAAATTTAGTTGAATTAAACTACTTCAATTTTTCTTTATTTAACTGCAAATGGGACATCATTATGTCCAAACACGTCATTGCAATTTGCGGTAGTTTTTTTCCAAAAACAATTATTACAAAAATTAAAAAACAACAATGAAAGTTAAATTTGTCAATATCTCAAAACCATGTTTTTGGACTTAGTGCTCTTTACTTGTAAGCCGACGATTTGTTAAGTACTTTTTCTAACTTGATTAGTTTTTTAGAAAAATCTTCCGATATCTTGATTTTAAGTATAGGTTTGGACTTTTTTGCAAATATTTTGTAAATGGTCAACTTTTTTAAAAAATAGGTTATTGTGAAAAAGAAAGATTATAAAATTATTATAATTTTTTTTTTATTCGGTTAGTTTTTGAGAAAATGAGTAATAATTGTGGCGATATCTTAATTTTAAGTACAGGTACACTTTTGGATTTGGATTTTATTGCCTACCCGATACACAAAAAACCACATTAAAAGCAAATTCTACAACAACCGAATTATAATTTGGAACAAAATTAGGGAGCGTCTTTAAAAATCCTTTTTTTTAGGACCACTCTATTAACCATGTGTCATTTACCCTATCATGGAAGTATTAGACATCAAGCACATCAAAATACGGAAAAATCTTGACATAAATTTCAACAACAATCCCTGAATATCTTTTGTCAATTTTCTTTTTTTTTTTGTGAAAACTTAAAAGAGCCATCAAGTCGACGTCGACAACAAAAGCAAGCTATCGGAAACATTTTACGATAAAACTGGCTGAAAGAGATATATAAATTTAAGGGAGACTGGAGATGCTTGTTACAATTTCATTTAAAAGCTGAATCTTTACTTTCTGGATATAATTAGATATTTCTGACCCTATATTTTTATTTTAATGTCAATATTTACTAAAACAATTTTAGGATATTGAGTAAATCTATCAAATATTACAGAAAAAAATGTGTTGGATAAGTGAGAGGGTATCCTTTCAAAACCGTTGATTTTTTTATATTATTATTTATTATTTTTTTTTTAGAAAAAAAAATAATGAAAAAAGCAATAGCATTTTTCTCATCGAAAAATCCTAAATTCAAGCTTTTTAAACACATTAACCCCCCCAACCCCCCTACAATATCCATATAATATCCTAGCCGAGATCTTCATATAAATTCTAAATTCTGAACTTTACTACTTTATTTATTATAACTAAATTGGTTTGTCATTAAATGCCAATAAATGCAAACATATCTCAGTTTTTAAATCTAGGAACAAAATTCCGACTTCTTATTATTTAAATGATAACCTTTTAGAAAATATAAAAGATTTGGGTGTTTATTTTGATGAACAATTGACTTTTAAATTTCATATTTCTACAGTCTGTATAAAGTCTTCTAAAATGCTTGGTTTAATTCTTAGAAATTGTGCAGACCTAGATGTATGGACAGTTAGATCTGTTTATATATCATTGGTTAGATCTAACTTAGAGTACTGTTCTGCGGTCATATCATAATGATATATACAGTTTGGAAAAAGTGCAGAATAAATTTTTAAGATTTTGTTCTTTCAAGTTAAACGCATTTATTGTCAACCATGACTACAGAAATATTTTGAACAGCATTAACTTAACAACTTCGCAAAAGCGTAGAAGTATTTGTGACATTTGTTTCTTTTTTAAAGTTCTAAATGGATATATTAATTCTCCGGATCTTGTTGAATTGCTAAACATAAGGGTTCCTATCACAAACACAAGACAAATTTATTTTATAGTCATCATCATCATACTAATTATATATGGCGCTTACTTGCTAAACACAGTTAAAAACGTGTCCCGCTAAAATATAAAATTGGGAAGTAAATATAAAGTGCAAAATTATAAAATTTACATAGTTCGATTAGTTTTAAAGTGCTGATTAATTTATGATAAAAATGTCTACTAGAAACAAAAGTGAGATGAAAGACTTAATTAAAGAAACAATAAAAGAATTGTTCAACGATAAAAATTTCGTCGAATCAATCTTCAATTCGATAAATAAAAAATTTGACCTTCTTAAAACCGAACTCGCCGGCACCTTAAAAAACTTCGAAAAACAAATAAACATTTTAGAAAAAAAAATCGACGGCATTCAGCAAGTTGAAAAAGCAAATAACCTTTGCATCTACGGGATCGCCGAAGAAAAAAATGAAAACACCGCTGAAAAAGTTACTGGGATATTCGAAAATGCAAATTTGCCCCTACCCAAGGAAAAAATTAGATCTTTGTACAGAATAGGAAATTATAGTGAAAATGGAAAACCTCGTCCGATTATCTTAAAACTACACAACTATGAAGATAAAAAGTTTATTATACAAAACTGCAAGAAATTTAAAAACAAAAACATATTTTTATGCGAAGATCTAACAAAACTTAGGCTCGAATTGTTAAATGCAGCTAGGGAGAAATTTGGAAAAGGAGATGTTTGGTCCACGAATGGAAAAATTTTAGTGAAAAAAGACAATAAAATAATTTTAGTACAGGACATAGAACAGCTTAACGGAATGTAAATACTTTTCTAGGTAATAAACTCTATTTATTTAAGGGTGTAAATTTTTCTAAAGAAAAAAAAATGAATATATAAACAAACAAAAATTAAGATATAAAAGTAATAATAGTTTAAACATTTAATTTTTTATTTAAAGTTTGATTATACTTTCGTTATTTACTATTTCTTTAAAATACTACTAATAAATAACTATTTCTTTAAAATACTACTAATAAATAAAAAATAAAAAAAAAGTTAAAAATAAAAATTGATTTTCACTTAAAATAGACTTAAATTGGGGATGCGCGTTTGTACTGTAATATACATGCAATAAAAAACATAGCTAAATTTTCTATTTTAGATTTAAATAGTTTAAGACCATTAATTTAATAGGGGAAACAGAGAAGGATGAGAGGTTTTTAACAGAATACTTAACTATAGACCAGTGCGGTAAGATTTTAAATGAAAATAAATTGCTTAACATTTTTCATTTTAACATAAGATCAATTAATAAAAATTTTGACGAGTTTTTAACATACATCGACTTTTTGAACATAAAAAATATAGATATCATAATTTTGTCAGAAACATGGCGCGTAGATGAAGTAGAGAACTTTCAAATACCAGACTTCTCTATTTTTTATAACAACTCTTACTACAACCAAAACGATGGTACTATTATTTACATAAAAAACAATATAAATACAACTGTTAACCTAATTAAAATTAGTCAAATTAACCTTTAAAGAATAACGTTTAGCATAAATAATATAGATTACGGAATAACAGCTTGCTATAGGCCCTATGGTAGTGATCGTAGACAGTTTATTTTGGATATTGAAAACTATTTTTCTACTTTATCAAAAAAAGACGTGGAAATATTTGGGGGGGATATTAACTATAATTTATTAGATAAAACAAATATTGATGTAAATAATTATATAAATACACTAAACCAAAATATGATGTTCTCTTATATAGACATACCAACTAGAAAAGACGGTATAAACTCATCTTTAATTGATCATATTTTTGTAGGTGTAAAAAGCTCCAGTTTAAAAAGGAAACTTAATTTTAAAGGGTTCGTACTTGAAAGTGCCATAAGTGATCATTACGGTATTTTTCTCAAAATAAAATCTCAAGAAAATTATAACAAAAAAAACAATTATCTACCTCTTAAACAAGAATTCAAAAAAATAAACTATGAAAGCTTAAATAAGGACCTTAGTACAGAAACATGGGCATACATTTTACAAGAAGATGACCCAGAAATTGCATACAATACTTTTTTAAAAAAGTTACAGTATTATTTTGACAAAAACACAAAAACAAACCAAACTAAAAGAAATAATATAAAACTGAAACCTTGGATCACAGTAGGTTTAATAAACTCAATAAAATATAGAGATAACTTAAAAAAAGAATTGATAAAAAACTATAATGAAGTGCGGCATAATGAATTCAAAATTTATAGAAATTATTTAAATAAATTATTAAATAAAACTAAACAAGAGTATTATAAAAATGAATTAATTAATGTAAAAAATGATTATAAAAAAACCTGGCAAGTAATAAATAACGCCTCAAATATTCAGAAAAAAAATAAAACACAGAATTTTAATATTGTAAATGAACAGAATGAAAAGGTTACATCAAATAAGAGTATAGCTGACTATTTTAATATTTTTTTTAACAAAATAGGTGCAAATATGGTAAAAAATATAAAACCTAACAAAAATAAAAATAAATTCAAAAACACAAACATTGCTAAAAAATCGTTATTTTTAAATCCAATTGATCAAACGGAAATAGTTGGTTATATATCAAATTTAAAAACGAAATCTGCATGCGGTTCTGATGGCATCTCCACTAAAACCATAAAAAATATTCACAATTATATTATAGCACCACTACTTCATATTTTTAATTTAATACTTTTAAATGGCAATATACCAACAGCAATGAAAGATTCTATTATAACTCCTGTTTTTAAATCCGGTGATAAATCAAAGACTACAAATTATAGGCCAATATCAGTTATTAACAATTTTGCGAAACTTTTAGAACAATGTATTAAAACTCGGCTTATGAACTTTTTATTAAAAACAAAATTACTTAGTAAAGACCAATATGGGTTTCAGAAAAATATAAGTACTCAAGATGCATTAATAGAATTTAACAAAATAATCATTGAAAATCTAAATAAAAACAAAAAAAATTTAGCAGTTTTTCTCGATTTGGCAAAAGCCTTTGACACTGTTGACCACAGCTTACTTTTTAATAGATTGGAATCAATTGGTGTTAGAGGCATTGCCTTAGAACTTTTTAAAAACTATTTGGAAAATCGACAACAAAAAACTAAAATTAATAAAATATTAAGCGAGCCATTGTTAGTTACTAGAGGTGTGCCCCAAGGAACAGTACTCGGGCCAATTTTATTCCTTGTATATATAAATAGTATCTACAATATCTCCCTGGATAGATTTATAATATCATATGCGGACGACACTACAGTGATTTTTGTTGACAACTCATGGATAAATGTCTTTAAAAAAGCGGAAATTAGTATGTCTAAATTAAAAGAATTGCTTGATTATAGCTTACTAAGTCTTAACGTTGAAAAAACAAAATTTGTGACCTTTTCTATTTCAGCTGCTGATCAACCTGACCTCGATATTTTAAAAATACACGAAGAAAATTGTCAAACGCAAAACTGCGATTGTAAAAATATTACAAAAACCACAAAAATTAAATATCTTGGTTTAATAGTGGATCAGCATCTTAAATGGTTAGATCACATTCAATATCTTAAAACAAAACTTAGAAAATGTATGTATGCATTCTATCAATTAAGAGATATTCTTAGTAGTAAACTTTTAAAAATAGGCTATGATGCCTTAATCCAATCACTTTTAAGGTACTGTATTTTAATATGGGGGGGTCTGTACGACAATTTATTACATGAACTGGATATTACACAAAACACTTAAAAATTCTATTTAAAAAATCTAGAAAATTTAGTACAGATGCGCTATATTCTGAGCTTGATATTTTTTCCATTAGAAACCTGTATGCCTACGAAACATTACTATGGGTATGCCAAAACCAAAATAAATTTTCTAAACCAGAACACAATATAAAAACAAGATTTGTAAAAAATGATTCTTTATTAACACCTAGATTCAATAAGTCTCATATTCAAAGGTCTCTATTTTTCTTCGCCCCAAAACTGTTTAATATGCTGCCAAAGGAAATAAAAAATTTAAACTCGAAATCGCTGCTAAAAAAAAAAATTAAAATTTTTATCAAAAAAAACTCCACAAAGATTAAAAATGTCCTTAAAAACCCAGGTAATTAAATATAAATAAATCACTCTCATCCTTTTTTTGTCTCAATTAAGTTAAATGGTCTATTTTAGTTTAAGATTAGCAATTAGTTAATTTAGTTTAAGATTGGTTATTAATATATTATAGTTTTTTAATTAAAATTTAAATAAGTAAGTAAAAAAATAAGCTGTTAGTACTTACTTAGATATCTGCAAAACAAGCTGAATAAGCTTAGGCGGATTTAAACTTAAAATTGTAAAAAAAAAAATGTATTGTTTAAATAATAAATAAATTGAAAATTGAAATATATGGTATTTTCTCCTATAAATAGGGCGATGAATATGGTTAATAATTATAATATTGAAGTCGTAGGAATTACTTATAATAGTTTAAAATCTCATCTGTTCCGTGTTCTACCTTAATTTCCAAACTAACTACTTAATTACTTGATCTCATTGTGTTATGTAGTATCTTACTTGGTTCCTATACTTGTTAAGTTTTATAGATTTATAAATAGTACCCTTTTTCTTTCTTATATTTAAGTTTTGTTAAATTTATATATTTTTGTTAACTTGTAATGGCGTTTCCCGTTTAAATAAATAAATAAATAAATAAATTAAAGTATTCTGGTCTCCCCTATAAAAGGATCAGAGTAATGTTAACATCGACATTACCGACCGCCACCAATGTAAAGAAAACAGATAAAGATTATCTTACTGGCAGCGTTGTTATGGCCAAAATTGTCCTTTTTCAATCCGCCGTTTAATAAGACTTCTTTTGGATGATCCCCCATAAATAATCTCGTTTATAGGGTTTTTATTTTTAGGGTTGGTATTAAAAAATATAGTTAAAGTTAAAACACAAATAGTTAAATATAGAATAACTATTTTTCTGGTTGAAACCAGATATTAGTCAGGGCAACAAGATAAATTGTTGTGCTTAGTCCTTAAAATCCAAGTTTTAGTTATGGCAACAAGTTGTGTTGGTGCCCTTATCAGATTTCTGGTTGAAGCAACCAGAATAATAGTTGGTCGGTATTTAACTATTAATCTGCTGTTAAAATACAACATTTAAATGATGTTGGTTTCAGTAACTGTTAGCATGCTCTAAGCTTAACCTAATTATTTTTAACCGACTTCCAAAAAGGAGGAGTTTATCAATTCGACGTGTGACTTTTTTTTTTAATGTTTTTTCCCACATAACTTTAGAACGAATGAACGGAATTTAATGAAACTTTTTACAACTTAAAGAAGGCATTCATGAGGTGGTCCCGTTTCAATTTGACGCTCGGATAATGCCGGGTAAGCCGGATAATTAAGATAAATCTAATCATTTTAACGCAATTTCACCTAAAAACGGCTTAATTTGGTTCTACTACCAACCAAATTTTTAGAGAAATATCGGATAGCTCGGATAATCTGGATAACTTGAAGGGGTCACTCAAATTTTACGGCATACTGAAAATCTTTTAAATGCCGATAAACTTGATTCTCTGGACCTGTAATATTAAAATGGCAAGAGAAAATGATAAATTTTGTGATTTTGCCACAACACGTTATTTGATTATTACTTAACGCTTAAAGTTTAACAAGATTTTTTTCAGTACTTTGTTTAAAATAAGGTTGGTTTGGACTATTGAGCGCTGAAATAAAAATATTAATTTTATTTTTTAGAAATTTATCTTTAAAATAATGGCGTCACAACGCAACATAATAACAGCGCGTTATGACGTCAGCAGCTTGCCGAGATGGAAGGACAACTATAATTTAGCTTAGATAATGTTACAAAGCTACAAAAGTAAAAAATAAAAAAATACTTAAGTCGGTGCCAATTTCACAGCAAAAAGTAATAAAATAATAAAAAAAATGATTGTTAGTAATTAATTTAAAAATTGGCACCGATTTAAGAATTTTTTATTTTTTACTTTTTAGAGACATAGAAGTCGGCTTAAAGTTTTTATTGAATATTTTTTAATAAAAATATTTTTTTTGTTGTATACTCCCCACTGCAGTATACTGGGAAGTTATTTATTATTTTCGTAATATTTTTTTAACTTTTCTTCTCTTTTTTGTTGTTTGTCGTTTTTTTTTTCATCTGTAAAAAAATAATATAAAGTCCTGTAAACTTCAAAACATTATTTCTGTCATTGCTTTCTTGTACTAATTAAGCCTGCACCTATATAATGAAAGGTAAATTATAAAAAATGTAATATATTACTCAAATATTATATTTGAAATATAGCGTAACTTATAAACTAAGTGGAGTAGTTAATTTGAGTTTGTATGTTACTAGTCATCATGTACAGAGGTAATTAGTGCAAGGAACCAAAAATATTATTTTTGCAGATCTGTATATATACTATGTTTTGATATTTATAGGACCATATAATAAATTATATTTTCGTACGACCTAGTGTACCCGAAATAAAGAAAAATACATATTTACTATATATTCTCGTTAAGATATTTTTCTATCGCACGAGTACATAGTGCATATTTGAACACTCATTTATCCAAACGATTACACATAGCTTTCATTTTGACAAAAGTCATTTGACTTTTATAAAATTTTGAATTGTCAAAATTAAACACAGGTAATTCTTTAAAATACAGATTTTAAAGAGTCTAGACTATAGATCGAACGAAAAATGTTTTTCGCAACTCGTTTGCGACAAGCCCTTAGTACAATCGAATGGTTTATGTATTTCTTCTCCATAGAGATAATATATTACAAAATTTTAAACCCACTATTTAAAATTACATGTTTCAGGGTGAATTGAACATTTTTAAAGACAAATGTTCCGAAACATGGCCATAATTTTAAAATAACTATCTTTATGCGATTTAACACGCCGCCTCGTATTTTTTATCTCTTTTACACTTTTCTGTCGTTTGGCTGTCCGCCAAAATAGGACAAACACCGACATAAATTGACAATGTCGCGATATCTGCGAGGCATTATCTGTTGCGGTGATTTTGTGGCGTTTCGACCCCTTTTCCAAAAGATAATGATACCATTGAGTATACATTTTATTTTTTTTACTGATAACAGTGAAATAAAAACATGTTTTTCTTCTTGTTTCTTTAAAGTTTAATTTTGCCGATAGACCCAACTTTAACTTTTAAAAATTAATTGGTTTTCTTATTACAAACAGAAAGGTACATTGCCATCTAGGTGAAATGTCTTAAAATAAATAATTGGTAAAATACGACACATATTAGAAGGGGCTAACGGGAGGAAAGTATTCCGCGATCTACGCATGAGCTTGATTTTGTGCTGGTTTGGTGTTTTTTTTTTTAATGAAAAGCGTTGGTTTACATTAACGTTGGCTTTTTGGTTGCTTTGGGGTTTTTTTTTAATGGGGGTCGTTGGTTTACTTTCTTATGTTGATTTCTGCTAGCGCATGCGCAGATCGCCGAATACGTTCCTCCCGTTAGCTCTACTTCACATATTGACAATATAATGATGTCTGTTTCCCAAAATAGTCTGTCAAAATTGGATAATTTTGTTCATTTATATCAAGAAATATTGCCTTAAAGAATTTTTTCTCGTGCATTTCTATATACCAAAAGAAAGTTTTTAATAATTACCTTGCATTAAAAAATACTTAAAATGAGATTGTCTATCCCCATGTATGTTTAGGATATTTTTAAATATACAGGGTGCTTCATTTATTATGACAATTTTAATGACTGCTAGATATGTATTTAAAAAAAAATAACAAAACCGCTTAATGAAAGCACAAAATGGTGTATATTAAATGTGCTTGGGGCACAATGAAGACAGGGGAAACATATTTTTAAATAGAAAGGGGGTCATTAGGGAACGTTCAAATATTACGTAACGCAAATTTCGATCATTTTTCACCCCCAGCCTTTAACAATATTTTCCTATACCATTAACATGGGCGTAACACTCCAAAATGACCCTTACCCCCCGAGGAGCGTTACATAATACTTGAACGTTCCCTTACATCATTTTAAAGCACGTAAATTCTCTATTTTACCATTTATTATTATTATTTTATTTAAGTGTTGAAAATGGGAATTTTCGTCAAAATTTCTAAAAAAAAAACAAACAAATTTTTATTTAGTGATTAATTTCATGATAGAAAAATGTTAATTATACTTTTAAACTAATTTTAAATGACATAAATGAAAGTTTCAAAACAAAATTTAAGAAAATCCAATTTTTTTAAAAAAATTGAAAACTCACATTCTAAACAAAAACAATAACCATTATATGGTCAAAACGATAATTAAATAAGCTTTAAAATAATGCATCATATAACCTTGCTTTTCATTTGAAAAATGTTCCCCCTTGCCCCCTGCTTCCATTGTGTCACCTAAACATATTAAATATACACCATTTTGTGCTCCCATAAGGCCTCTATAACTGCTGTTTAAAACTTTTTTTGATATATCTAGCTAAAGTTAACTAAATAATTATTAAAATATTAAGGATTTTCATGATAAATGGAACACCCTGTACTTAATTCTAATATTTACAATTTTGGCGAAGGCGCCAACATTTAGTTTAGTTTACACCACCCGATCTGTTTTTTGGTGAGTATATAATAGTTTTCCTGCTTTAAGCTGCAAAATACCAAAAAAAGTTTTAATGAATTAGATTACTTTCATTGTTATTGGTCCTTTGCATTTTTCATTCCATTACATAGTCCTCTTAATTCTTTCAGTCGCATTTATTCTTTTTGCCTTATTTCACATGCAAATCCTCTGATAAATAGCCGGCAGGATTTTTATCAGCGCAAAAAATATAAATATATTTTGATTTAAAAAATGAACCTACGTGAGATAAAGCCAGACTGGCAGTTTAATTTTTTGTTTTATCGTTTTGTTCCGAATTAATTTTTTCGCGGCCCTGTGTTTTATTATACTATTTGCCGCCAACAGGTAGAAGAGTTTTATAAAGAAGAGAAAAAGGATTTTTTTCACTACTAGTTTCAGGAGGTACCATTATTTACCATGTATTTAATTCAAGAAATTAAATCTCTGAAATAATATTGTTATCTCTCTTATTAGAAGTTAATTTTAATAGTATATTAAAGTACTAGTTTCATAACATACGTTTTTAGCGCACGAGTACGAGTTTAGAAAACGAGCCGCTTGCGGCGAGTGCTTTATACAATTTTTTCTATTTTGCTCTAAAATTTAAAAAAACTTACATTTAAATTGATTTAGGGATTTTTGTTTTGGATTGGCATTAGATCAGCTTTTAGTAAATAAATTTATTTGTTTTCAAAAATTACGATTTCGCGGTTAATTAAGCGAAAGTTTTACTTTATTACTAAAATAAAAATGTTTAAATAATAATAATAAATTTGCTAGTAGTGAAAAGAATAATATATAAACCACGGTGGCAAAGACTATTAGAGATCTGAACTCTTACATCCCTCAATAATTTATTTTTTTTTTCTTCTAAAACAAAAGGGTATTCCAAAATAACTCACACATTATTTCTAAAATAGTAATGTCTGAATCATTTATTATATTCAATTAGCCTATTTTTATTAGCGTACTTATTTTGATTAGGGTATAAGCTACTGTATACAGATATGGCTCTCAACTTCCTTCTGAGAACACATATTTTTAGTAGGTACATTATTTGTAGTTCCTAAAATGGTGTTTTTGATTTCAGATTTATTGTCTTTAAATTTTTGGATTTTTTAAATGTGAGATCAAACAAGTTGACTACATAGCATGGAATGGAAAAGAAGCGGATGAAGCATAATTATAATTATAATTAAATTTAAAAAATTAATTATTGATTCCCAAACAAAATATTTATACAAAAATATATATAAAATTGGAGATAGAAAAGATAGAAAAAACAAACGATGGAATGCGAAGCAATATTTATTTACGGTTTGTTTTTTAACAGATATGGATCGTAATTAGTTGACGAGCTTAGGTCCAGATTAAAATTTTAAGCTCGTAAATTATGAGATAGCAGAGTTAGTATTTTTGTATGCAGCTAAAATAATTAATCATAATTTAAATATAATTTAAAAATAAATTTAAATATTAAGGAAAATTTTAGTATAGAATATCAGATGTTTTAATTATAAGTATATACAGGGTTATTCAGAAATAAGTTCGAGAAATTTAAGAGGTTATTAAAAAATATGAAAAAAAGTTCCTATAAAGGTTGGTCCGGAAATAAGCCCTAAGGGAGCTGCGGCACTTCCAAGGGGAACAAAAAAGCACCTATAAAATTTTAATTCTACAGGGCAATTCTTCATTTAAAACTAAACAAAAAAGTATTCTTTACCATAACACCTAAATTTAATATTAAAGAAGTAATAGCCTTTTAAAAACTAGCATTTGTAGTGGCACAAAATGTTGCAATTTAGTTTTAATTTTCAAGGGTTTTTTGTCTTTAGAGTCCAATACAAAAATATATAGTGGTTTTTATGTGGGGACCTATTGTGCTACACGCACAATATTTTAAGATAATGAAAAAAAAAATTATGCCTGCCATTACGCTTAAAATAAAGCAATGTAGTGCATTTTCGAACATAAAATGGCACAGCTCCGCCATTTTGAAAGAAAGCATTCTGATTTTTTTTGAGGTTTTCCATATAATATCCCTAATATCCCTTTATACCGCGCAGTTAAAAAGATTTAAATAAAAAATCCTTCGGACTTAAAAAAAAAATAAAAAAGCTAAAGAAACATATCTTTTTAAAAAATTGCTGTGAGCGACCTGTAGATTTGTTTCAAAAATTATGAAAAAATCATGATGATACTCTTACCCCAATGAACAAATTTAAAGGGTGAGACCTCGAAATATTTCAATTTGAAATTTTGGTGGGTCATCCTAATGTACACATTATACATTAGTAAATCATGGTTTGAAATTAGATTTAATTACAGCCTTTGTCATTTAAACCATCACTAATATGTTTGCAATAAAGTGGATGCCATCCCCTACGAGTGGTGTAGGTGTATGTGTAAATTAAACCAGGGCTATTGTTACAAACCTTTGATAAATCCATACAAGGTGATTTACAAATAGGGTTACCAACATATAAAAAAACTGATAAAGGTATCGAGATATTTAGATTAGCAACTACATCCTAAGCTTCCTTATTAGGGAGATTTAGTATAATAGACTAAATCCAAGCCCTCAGTACTGCCTGAATCAGCGCGGATATCATCTAAAGGGCAATATTATTGCAATTATTAAGGACTAGTTAGGACAATTTTACTTAGAAAACATTGAAAATTTTGCACATAGGATAAACATCTTAGACGAATTTTTAGGAGTTGGGTTTTAGTAGGATATTTCTCTTTACTAGGCACATGAGGCTAGTGTAATGCAATATAATGGTGTGCTTATCTCAAAAAGTGAATTTTTGAAGAAGGGCAACTTGTTAGTGTCAGGGCAGTATAGTGTTTTATCTTGTTAAAAATTGTTTCAGATGTAAGAAGTGATTTTTTGGTTTGCGATATATTGTATACTATGGCTCTGGGAAAAAATAGCGCTGGTCAAAATAGCTTGTCCCAAAATAGCGCGTACAAAAAAGTGCTAGAACAAAACAGCGCTGGTCAAATAAGCGCTAGGACAAAACAGCGCTGGTTAAATGAGCGCTAGGATAAAATAGCATGTCCCAAAATAGCGGGTACAAAAGAGCATTTGGACAAAACAGCGCTGGTCAAATGAGCGCTAGGATAAATTAAAGCATCATAAAATAAAGCTCGGATAAAATATATCAAATAATTTAACTGAGAACAAAACAATGAAAATAAATTTTAAAAAATACAATGAAAATATGTTAACGCAAACCATTTTCCCATTAAAAAAAAAACACCAAACCAGCAAAAAACCAGACCAACCAACGTTAAAGCAAACCAACGCTCTCTACTAAAAAAAAAACACCCAGCAGGCGCAAAACCAACGTTAACGTAAACCAACGTTCTCTATTAAAAAAAAAAAACACCAAACCAGCAAAAAATCAAACCAACCAACGTTAACGTAACAAAGTTTCTCATAAAAAAACACCAAACCAGCAAAAAACCAAACCAACCAACGTTAACTTAAACCAACGCCCCCCAATAATTTTTGTGGACCTGATGCGCACAGTAACCCTAAATTCATTCATAAAGCGCTCTTTTGAGACAAACTATTTTGTCCAAGCGTTCTTTTGAGGCGAGCTATTTTGTGACACGCTATTTTGTCCAAGCGCTCTTTTGGGTCGCGCTGTTTTGTCCAGCGCTCATTTGACCAGCGCTCTTTTGGAGCGGAGCGCATACTATAACCAATAAAAAATACTAAATCGTATTTTAAATTGCTTTAATAGCTTTGTAAATAATGGCTAATAGGGGCTAAATAGATAAAATATGAAATGTAAAAAACTATAATAAACGATTTTGTAAAGGCCACATACCGGCACCAAAAACCTCGTTAGTTATCATAATTACCGCTGCTAATTACTGATTTTTATCGTGGCACGTTTTATATGCCCAACTGGCCTTTAATTCAACCCCCTTTGCATTTTAATTTTGAATTCAGTAGCGTATCAAATATTTTATTACCCTTTTTAAGGTACTTTATAATGTCATGTCGTAAAAATACAAAAAACTTATTTAAAAGTTACAAAATAAAAAAAATTAAATTATTATTTATTATAAAAAATAAAATTTTTATTTATTTTAATTTGCAAATAAATGCAGTGGGTGTGAAATTTTAAGTTAAGGTTTGGCATAGATTTAAATTTATGTATTTGCATGACGAATAGTAAAAAAAATCGTGTCATACAAAAAATTCTAATTTTAATTTTTTTTTTCGAACCGCTACAAAAATTTTTATTTAATAGTGGTTTATACAAGGACGAAAAATATATAAATACAAATTGATACAATTATTGTTCTTGTAATTAATTGAGTATTTTTCTTGGCGTTTTTGTATTCTTGAAAGCAAGAAACGAGGGGCAAGTCACTTCATTTGCGGGAGGAAATATCCCCTTAATATCGCCTTTTACATTAATCAATATCTCCCGTATCGCCTCGAGATCGCCCGATTTCGCCTCGAGATCGCCCAATATCGCCTCGAGATCGCCCAATATCGCCTCAATATTGCATCGATATCGACCCGATATCGCCCCGATATCGCCTCATATCGCCCCTCGTCAAGAAAAATACTACTAATAAATACATTTTCAATATAAATTAACCAATCAACGTCGACTAGGCCGAAAAGTTTAACTTTCAGGCGCGTAGATATGGGGGGGGTAGAGGGGGTATATACCCCCCCCAAGAATCTTTATTTGTTATATTTTAAATAAAAAAAATTAAAAATTAAAATAACAGCGGGTGTTTTATTGTTTGGGTAGGGGCGCCAATGTTTGTATGTAGAAACTCTCAGGGACAAAGCTTTTTTTTTTTTTGAGGGTATTTTTGTTTTGTTTTAGCAGGGGCGCCAAATTTTGTAGAAACGCTCATCGACAAAGCTTTTTTTTTTCGGAGGGTGATTTCTTGTTTTGGTAGGGGCACAAATTTTGTAGAAACACTCAGATACAAAGCTTTTTTTCGGAGGGTGATTTCTTGTTTTGGTAGGTGGCGCAAAATTTGTAGAAACGGTCAGGGACAAAGCTTTTTTTTCGGAGAGGGTTTTTTTGGTAGGGGCGCAAAATTTAATACAAATTCTACCCCTCCCAAGAAAAAATCCTATCTACGTGCCTGTTAACTTTTCGTAAAGGTTTATCATACCAAAGGTGGCGCTTTTAGATACAATTGAATAAAACAATTATATACGGACTTTCTAGATTTAGACTTGGATATTCGGCATGAAAATATATAATTTTTATGATTTTTGGTAATATTTCTTATACTTTTGCAAAATATTCGAAATATTGTCGAAAATAACTAACATTTTTAAGATTTTAATGATTTTTAAAAATTTTAAAAGTCTTCTGAAAAGTTGTATGCGAGTTTTTTGACAATTTCCAAATGAAGTGAGGCGGATTCTAATTTAATTTTTTGAGCTAAAATTTTGTACAAAATTTTTATTGTTGTACTTTTCACAATATTAATATATTAGTGGGACTTAAACAAGCTAATCTTGAATACAAATTAAGTTTTAGTGACTAGCTAACGCAAACCAACAGTAAGTCCTGTTAGTAGGAAGTTTACACATTATAAAATCATTGACAGTTAATTCTGAGATGCTCGGTTTCGGAAGATATTGGTCTTTTTTCATCAGAAATTACCACAGTCGACTTAATAGTTCTTCATTTTATACTGTTTTAGCTTATTCTATATAAATTTTGATCAGAGAATTTAAATCCATTCACAGAAACGGTAGTTTAATGTCCATTTCGAAAAAAAGTATCACTGAGGTTTTTTGCATCTTATTTTCTCAAAAAATATGTATATTAGTGTATCGATTTTATGTTTGTTTGTTTTTAACCTCGTACTATTCTACTTAATTAAGCATCCCCTAAGTCCAGGACTTGTGTGGGCTAGTAATAGAGGGAACCACCGGCTTTAATTGACTTTCGAACCAATATATCTAGGGAGTACGCCTTCGCCAAATTAATTAACTGAAAAAGGCAATCGGCGCCAGTGAGGTTTGAACTCACGATCATTAGCTCAGTGTCAATGCTATATCATTGCCTTAGACCGCTGAGCTGATTCTTCCATTAATGACAAATTATTTGCCAAACACGTATTATTACTGAACTATTGATTTGCTTTAGAAAATAACTTACCAAATACATCAACAACAATTTTTTATCTTTTGAAACCGAGCACCTCAGATTCTACTGTTAATCGTTTTATAATGCGTAGACCTCCTACTAGCAGGACTAACTGCTGGTTTGCGTTGGCTAGTGTTTAAGAAAATTGCACTAAACATATGGCACGCCAATGGCGTACAATAATATCAAATCAAGTTAGCGTGTTAACCCTTTTATAAACGGCTTTCATATATCATACCTGTCAAAGAATCGTTTCACGAGATTTCGAGAATCCCAATTTAGTTTTTAAATTATTCAGATCTCTAAGTAGAATTATTTTTTAATTGGATCTGGCCAATTTGACGAGATTTTGACTGACATTTAAAAAAAAATCTAAAAGCTTGTTTTATCATTGCTATTTACGCAAATATACCATAAAGCACACACAGAGAAATACATTATTAATTTAAGTAAATATATTTAGATATTCTGACAGTTCTGTATAATTTATATAAAATTTTTAATAAAATTTATCGGAAAAACACCAAAAAAGTGCCATGGACTTAGTGGCCCTGTACAAAATTAACTGGAGTAGATATTTAAAATCTGCAAGTTATGGTACGAATCATATTTATTTAGAGATATTTCCATGGAATTTTCTTTTTTTTTAAATCTTGCGATTGTTTTTTTTTGGCCTTGCATACAAAAAACCCATTGTGCCCTATATCTCAAGATTTTGAGGGTCAAGATTTTTTTTTCTTGACGCCCAAAATTAAGTAGAAAAAATATAGTCTGGTTTATAAAAAACCAAAATACAATAACAACAGTAGCTTCAGTTCCTATGCTCGCAGTGTATAAAAACCGTGATAATAAAAGTCGACAAAACGAACACTAGTCAATTGCAGCGCCCCAACTCGGAACTATAAAGTATTAGGTAAAGTAGTAATCTTAACGTTTCAATGTATTGCGATGTTGTATTTTATCTCTACGAACCTTTTTATTTTCATTTTATAGTGTTATTTAGGTTTTTTTTTTCAATTTTTATTTGAGTTTTATTGTTTAACTTTAAATATTCTATACAATTCTTTAAGTTCTTTATCGATTATTTTATTTTTATATCTATTTAAATCATATACGGGGATAAACTTGACAACCTGGTTAAAACTAGTGTTGGGCACTTCTAGGATTTCCCGCCATTTTTGAAGTAAAACTATTTTTTGTTGTATTTTGAAAAAAACAAACTTTATTTTTTTGTGATCCTGTGTAGATTTTATTAATTTAGCGCTTAAATAAAAGATTCTTTTAAACCGATCCAAAAGTGTCAAAATATTTTTTTTCTAAAATATATTGATTTCGAGATATTGGCGTATTGGCAGTAACATGTTTTTTTTTAGCTTAACTCATTTATTATCCAATTTCAAAAAAATAATATATATTTAAAATAAAAGCTAAAAATAATATATCGTCGGCTTACAAGTAAAGAGCACTAAGTCCAAAAACATGGTTTTGAGATATTGACAAATTTAACTTTCACTGTTGTTTTTTAATTTTTGTAATAATTGTTACAAAAATGCACGTTTCGCCAAAAAAACACTAAGTCGCTTAGTGCAGAAACATTTAAAATAATCTACAAGTAAAACGCACTAAGTGCACTAAGTGACTTAGTGCCTATTGCCAGATAAAATTTTAATCAAAATCAAATTGGTGCCTTTTGTATGGTGGGTAACTCTCTTGGCAGTCCACCTAGAAGTTAGTTCGGTTTACCTGTACATAGATCATCAAAAATTAATTACTGTACCATAAAAATCCCATTTTTGCAAAAAAGTGACTTAGTGCTTTTTACTTGTAAGCCGACGATATATTTAAAATAAAATCTGTCTTTAAGCCCTATTACATGTTTGCTTAACCTCCTACTATTCTACTTAATTAAGCATCTCCTAAGTCCAGGACTTTTGGGGGCTAGTAGTAGAGGAAACCACCGGCTTATACTGACTTTCGAACCAGTTTTTATAGGTAGTGTCCACTTTACTTACCCCTTCGCCAAATTTCAATTATTATTTAACTGCAAAAGGCAAATCGGCGCCAGTGAGAATCGAACTCACGCTAGTTGGCTAGTAGACTTGTCATGTACAGACGCGGTAGACTACTACACCAATCCTCCCATTTAAAATATTAGATTAGAGTTTCTTGGAGATACATACTTTCAAACTTTAATACATTTTGCAATAAGCAGGTGTAATAATGGTTGCCTATTCACCAAACTTCCCTTTTGATAACGTTTTAAATTAAGATGAGGTTAAGGAGAGAAATTCCGTGCCGATAAACCAATATATTATTTTAAATAAAAACCATTTTTTTACAAAAAGAAGAACACCAAACAGGCGCCAAACAGACAAACCAACAAACCCATTAAAAAAAAAACACCAAACAACAAAAAACCAAACCAAACTCGGTACGGAGTTCTCTATTTAGCCGCTTGTTTAAATTAGTGCCGATATTTTTATAAGATGCTTGCAACTGTTCCTTTTGTTAATAATGTGGAGTTTAAACCAAGAAGTTTTAAGAAAAAGATAATGTTCAATAAATTTCTTTACATCGCGACGCGTCGTGATGAATCAGCAGTTATTTTTGTGAACAAAAGCAAATTAACTTTTATTGACTATCTAAGCATCTAGAATGTTGTAAGCTTTCTTATATAAAAAGGGATTAGTTTTACGAAAAAAAGTAAGATTTTCTCTACGTCAGAGGTTTTAATTTCCACAAAAAAACCAAACTACATAAATCGTTTTATGTAACAAACATCTGATAAATTGTTGAGGTTTTATTGGCCACCGAAGCATATAGAACGACTTAAAAAGAAAAGACAACGAAGCTAACCTCCTCCTTCGACTCTCTGTCTCCGACTGTCGCCTCCAAAGGCTCTAAACACTAGGAGGCAGAGACAGTCTCGTTCTCGTGACGCACCACGTGGATAAAGCTATGAACGCGGCATTGGCTTGGAGGCGGACCATGGGCGGCGTGAAACCACCCCCTGGAGGCGGAATGGCTCCAGATGGACTCTCCAAGGTGAAGAATCTGTGATAGACACTCTGGAATAGCGCATAGAAGGACCTCCTTGGTATTAGGAGGTAGGAGTTTGTTCTTTAGGTGGGAATGTATTCCAAGGTATCAAAAAGTTTTGGAATGAATGTGATAAGAGAACAAGAATTGTTAAATTTTGACGTGATTTAAAAGATGTGAGATATGATTTATTAGGATTATTAATTATGATTATAAAAATGTCTTATAAAACTGATAAAAAATTATTCATGTACAAAATGAACCTACTAATTTTTACCTAATTTGGATAGCTATATCAATCCGACATTTATAGTATATTAAAGTACTAGTTTCATAACATACGTTTTTAGCGCACGAGTACAAGTTTAGAAAACGAGCCGCTTGCGGCGAGTTTTCTAAAGTACTAGTGAGCTAAAAACGTGTTATGAAATGAGTGCACTCAAAGCATGCTTTATACAATTTTTTCTATTTTGCTCTAAAATTAAAAAAAAACTTACATTTAAATTGATTACTGATTTAGGGATTTTTGTTTCGGATTTTAGGATTTAGTCATCTCTTCTCTTTTTTACTGCAAAAAGGCCATAATTTTAACATGGTAAAAATAACCTAAACACAAAAATTTGTAAGAAAATTCAACTTTAAAGCGACATTGACATATGCACGGAAAACGTCAAGCGATAGGCCAGGTCTGTTGCCAACCCAAAAGAACAAAAAGTACAGACCTCTTATGGGCCTATAAGAACAAGCAAAATGCGTGTAATTATGAGCTTATAAGAGTCGCAAAATAGAAAAAAATTATTTTTCTATTTCGCTCTTATTAGCTCATAATCACACGCATTTTGCGTGTTCTTATAGGCTTATAAGAGGTTTCTTTTTTTTTTCTTTTGAGTTGGCAACAGACGAAAGCCTATCGCTTGACGTTTTCCTTAAAAATGTCAATGTCGCTTTAAAGTTTATTTTTCTACAAAATTTTGTGTTTAGATTATTTTTACCGTGTTAAAATTGTGGCTTGATTCATGTAAGTGAAAAAGAGTAGAGAGTAGAGTAAAAAAAGTCCAAAATGATAAAAAATTTGCGTTACATAACACTTGAACGTTCTCTTATGTACAGAGTTAATTAGTACCGAAAGGAACCGAAAATTGATTTTTCCGAGATACAAGGGCATAAAACTTTGATCTTCACGCACCTAAAAAAACACGACACGGCCCTGCTACGTTTATTAAACAGCCAAATAGTGTAGTGATTTTAGGGCCACTTTCACCAATGCTGTTTTAACTTTAAACTTGGATTAAATTGACAGCTGACCAATCAGAACGCAGCATTTTTAACTTAAACTCGGTTTAGCTGAGTTAATCCCGTACCAAAATTTGGTGCAAGTGGCCCTTAGAGCGCTAGATAGGTACGTTTGTTAGGGAGGTGGTTAGTTTAAGTGGTTTGGCAGTGCTTCTTTTATGTAGTGTGAAAACTACTTACCTACCCTAACAAACCTGCCTATCCACTGGATAGTATCCAGTGTTCTAGCTGAATTAACTGTTACGTTTGTTGTATGGTTAAATAAATTATACAATTTGTATTTTTAATTAATTAAGACAATTAAAAAACAGTTTTATAAGAAATATAAATTGTTACACGCTTAATGATAAATCGTTAATGTATTATTATCTTGTGTTCCACATCTATTTTTATTTTATAAGATTTATTTTATAAGATATATACAAGATAATACTAGGCGTGTACCGCGACAAAATTATGTCAAATTTGCAATTTTGGCGAAGGCGCCAGCACTCTATAACACGACTCAACAAAAAAAAATTTGTTCTTTGTCCTAAAGTTTATATTATGATTTTTCGGTTCATTATGCACAAAAACGAAAAGAAAATACCTTCTTTTGGTTTAAAGTTTGCTTTTGTGATAGTTGTGGTAATAATACTCATTTTCGAATTTTTTTATAAATTTCAATTAGTTTAAATACATTCAAAAATACCGCATGTCTGAGTGGGGTTTTTACGTTCACGCAGTGCCTCCAGATGGCACTCAAGTGATAAACAACGATCAGATGTTTTGTACATGTCGAGAAAACGTTAAAATGGCATCGCGAAAGTAAATATGATGCTGATGCATTTTCCTACGTATGTGGTCAATTTATTAAAGTTCGAGACATGAAATATGTACTAAAAACATCTCACGTTCTCTGTGAAGCCTACGAAGCATATCTTGACTGTTAAGACAAGCCATGGGCTCCAAATATTGCTCGTAGTTATTGTATAAGATGTTTGGAAGGTGAGCAATTTTTTAATTAAGTAGTAAATCAAATGTAATGGACATTATCAAGTATTGGCCAATGAAAACATGATGGGAGACTATATCTGGGGTTTATTTAGATAAATTTTATACTTTAGAGTCAAAGTCAAATTTTGTGTTGACCCGTGTAATTAATTAGTTATAACTGAGGAGCATTCATGCAAAACTTAACATACGTCCTATTTTAAACTAATACCTGATTAGTTCACCTAGTTCTGGATTCTGTTGATTTTTACACTTATTTTTAATAAAAAGTTAATGAGCCTTGCAGAAAAATATGGCAAAATCAGAACTTCTGAACAAAACTAAACAAATCCTAAATTATACACGGATTTTTATGGATAGACCAGCCCGCTCTCAACTTAACGATTAAAGCGTCATAAAACAGGATGCGTTCAAGTAATAGGTACAATAGTCCATAGTAATTAATAGACGTATACCATTAAAATCAATGTTAGTATTAAAACACACACAAAACTAAACAAGTCCTGTAGTATCTAGGTTGTATATATTTTATGAAATATATAGTAGTGAATTGTTTTGCGTGAATGCTCCTCAACTATGAAGTACCTCAAAACTTAACTTATCATTGATATGATATCATTAGAGTTCTGGAGATAGACCTAATTAAACGTCCATTTATCTAAAAAACGTAAGTGTATAATTTTTTAAAAACAAATTTGAGGTTACTTGACTTACTGGATCTAAAACGGTAGTTTGAACATTTCTCTCCTAGCTTCAGGCAGAAATATTTCTAATAAAATTTTATATATTATATTTATTATTATTAATTATTAAATTAATGATTCTCATATATAATAGTAATTAATCCTATTGAACTAATTAACGTTAAAATGATGTTATTAGTTTAATTGGTATGCACCAATTGCATACTGCAGTATTTCATAAAATATGAAATTTAATTATAATTAGTCAGTTTATAAAAGCAATAATATAATGGTATGTTATTGTTTGTTAATATTGCATTTTAATTAAACAATCTGGGAACCTATCCCCAGAATACCAAAAGACGTCTTTTTGACGTCAATTATTGGGCACTAAGTGACCTACATGACGTCATATTATGACGTCTTGCTGTCGTCTCATATTGCATTTAAATAAAACAAGCTGGGAACCTATTCCCACGAAACCAAAAGACGTCTTTTTGACGTCAATTATTGCGCACTAAGTAACCTACATGACGTCACATTATGACGTCTTGCTGTCGTCTCAGTGAGGTATATAAGTCACAGCGCAGGATGGTAACATTACTGACGTTATAATAACGTCAGAAATATGACCTTAAAATAACGTTTTCAACATTTTATATATCTCCAATTAATAGTTATTTATGGTACGAAAGAGGAAACTAGGTTTTTGCCTATGGGAAAATCAACCCTGAAGGCGGAGTGGGTTAATTTTTGAGAGGCTAATATTATAATATGAGATCCTATAACAGGATTTCATAGAAAATTTCTTGCCATTACTCCCTCCACATATCGTGTGCAGTGAAAGGCATAGAATAGTATATTCTATAACTAGTATGGAATAGAGAATATTTCGCGCGAGCCGGCAGGCGAGTATGACGGTCCCGAGAGCTCGGAATGACTATTTCATACGTGTTGTAGACTATACTTTTTCTTCGATTGCAAATATGAAACACTGTATGGCTATAAACTGCGTACGTTAAAAATAATGTTTTTTGTGACTCGACATTGTAAATGTAACGAAGCACATATTTTTAAATAAAGCAATTAATGTTATTTATTAATTTTATCAAATCAGTACTTAAAAAAGATTTTTATTTAATTTTAGCACATATTTACAAATTATAATTCAAAAATTGAAGGTTATGTCAGATTGTTGTGACATATATCAGGTTTAAATATTTAACAATAGATGGAGCGCTTTTAATTTTTTGAACTAAATTGGTAAAAAACTGGTCAAATATTAAGAAAAGCTAATAAACTTTATGTAATTTTAACTCAAAACTTTAAATTGCATTAAATTATTCAATATTTCATGGTAAAATATATATTTTTGCTAATTTTGCTAGAGTTTTCTTTACTTTTATAAACAAGAGATGGCACTACATGTGCTCATTCTAACACTTGATATGGAATATTCATACCGTATCTAGAGCTAGAATGGATTCATTCTGTGTTTGAAAAGTGTATGTATTTGCTTACATTCTAAAGCAGTCGTAGAAAAAATCCATACTAATCCGATGATGTACATCAATTTAGCAGGCTAACTATAGTCGCTTTAGCGACTGAACAGTACTGTTCAGTTTACGTAATTCCAGAAAAATACTTTATAAAGTCATCAATTTTTAATCAATATATAGAATTTTAAACTTTTTTTAGTGTCAGAAAACAATATGTGGCGCCACAGCCTCAGAATTAAATTGACGTCCCAGCGACGTACAATTTTGATGACGTCAAGATTTGACCAAACACTGACGTCTTGTCTACGTCTGTTATGAGTTGTATGTATGACGTCATAAATATGACAAATAACTGACGTCGACAGTACGTCGGAGACGTCATCTAGATTCCTGTGTTGTTTTGCACGGAAATATCTACAAGTCATGAGAAATTTAGAATATATCACTTAAATGAAATTAATTGTAAAAATAATCAGTCGAATATTGTATAAATTACTTGCAGGTCCGAGAATAAAAGATTTTCCACGACGCACTAACGGAGTGGAAAAGCATTTGAGATCACTAAAAGCTAGCAAATGAATTTAATATATCTATTGTATCTATGTTCTTCATCCCAAACCTTAAAAAAACAAACAATTAAAAACGATTACATTGAAATTTACTTGACAATACAAAAAAGTACTGTCAAAATGGACAAATAAAAGCAGTCGGGTTTCATAATTTCTTCAAAAAGCACCAGTGTTTTAATGTTTACATTAACAAACCTAAATGGGTTGCCCAAATGTGTGGGAAATACTGTAGAACGAAGATAAATAAATAAAATAAAATAAACAGTTTAAATGTTGTTTTTGAAAATAGGTCCCTAAACCATACAACAAAAATTTAATTAAATTATATATTTTTCTTCAAATTTCAAATTTAGGGTCAAACCTCTTTTTTTATGCTGGAATGTTGTGTTTTATTAAATAGACAAGGACAAAAAAGACTTGAGGTCCCCACTGTAATCATATTAAATTTTTTCTTGCATAAAACGTATTTAGTAATTCTGTTACAAATTTAAATAAGATTTGGTAAATTTAAATATGTTACAATCGATTTAAATTATAACCGCAAAGGTTATTAATCTTACAGTAATACAAAATGTGGGTCAGTTTTTGTTACTAATATTTTGTGTATTAAGCAATAACATTAAATTAGCATTATCTACCAGATTTTTTTTTAGAAAATTTCAGAAAAAGAAAAATACTTAAAATAATTTTGTATTTGATTTATTGTAATTTTAGGTCATGTAACTTTTTATAGATTCAACAATACAAGATTATTTCATGTAACTTTTAAAAAAAAGGTAAAACGATGCATGTATTAGATTAAACTGATCTATATTAAAGAAACAAAATAAAGCCTTCAAATATACCCCATCCTACCTTATTAACAGTAACACAACACGACAACGTTTTCTTTATTTGTTTGAAACACCTTAGAGCATTTTACTGCTTTTTGCATGCGATTTTAAGCTAGTAGGTAGTTAGGTAAGTAGGCAAACATAAGGAAGAGATATGTAAACACAAACACAAATCTCTAAAATATACACTGGTATAAAGGACCTTATTAATTTTGAGTCGATGATCGGTGTTATTGTACACTGATAAAACAGTTTATTTGTATGTACAAAATATTTGGTTGGATATGGCCACAAAGGTTATTAATCTTACAGTAATACAAAATGTGGGTCAGTTTTTGTTACTAATATTTTGTGTATTAAGCAATAACATTAAATTAGCATTATCTACCAGATTTTTTTTTAGAAAATTTCAGAAAAAGAAAAATACTTAAAATAGTTTTGGATTTGTTTTATTGTAATATTAGGTCATGTAACTTTTTATAGATTCAACAATACAAAATTATTTCAGATCATGTAACTTTAAAAAAAAAGGTAAAACGATGCATGTATTAGATTAAACTTATGTATATTAAAGAAACAAAATAACATGCAGATAAAATACTCAAACGTACTAAAATAAAGCCTTCAAATATACCCCATCCTACCTTATTATAACAGTAACACAACACGACAACGTTTTCTTTATTTATTTAAAACACCTTAAAGCATTTTACTGCTTTTTCATGCGATTTTAAGCTAGTAGGTAGATAGGTAAGTAGGCAAACATAAGGAAGAGATATGTAAACACAAACACAAATCTCTAAAATGTACACTGGAATAAAGGACCTTATTAATTTTGAGTCGATGATCGCTGTTTTATTGTACACTGATAAAACAGTTTATTTGTGTGTACAAAATATTTGGTTGGATATGGCCAATTGAATTATTTGGTTGTGACAAATGAATTTTATTCTGTCAAATAAACTATTTTGTTCTCATTAATAACTTATTTTGAAATTAAAATATTTATTTACATGAAGTAAATATTTATTTGAATGGGATAAAACTCCTATTTTTAGCGTTTTTTAGTTATAATTAAGGCAATTATTATTATATTTTATTAATTTAGCACTTATATGAAAGATAATTTTAAATTGGTCAAAAAATGCTACAAACTATTTTTTCCTAAAATGCATTGTTTTCGAGATATTGGCGTTTAAACAGTAAAACGTTTTTTTTTGGCATAACTCATTTATGTATAACCCGATTTCAAATGAAAGCTATTTTTAGACCCTATAAAAAATGCTATATACTATTTTTTGCTAGAATATAACGTTTTGGAGATACAGACTTTCAAACTTTAATAAATTATGCAGGTGTATTAATGGTTGCCTATTCACGTGATCACACAACTTTCCTTTTAATGACGTTTCAAATAAGTTCCTAGTGCCGATGTTTTGCCAAGGTGCTTGTAACTGTTCAGCTGGCTATAACTTACAGGCAAGTCTAAATGGAACGAGGCACTTAGTGGGTCATCAAGCTTTTTCATTGTAATTTTTTTTTTCAGGGCCCAAAAATACGTAAGAAAAATGTTGTCTGGTAAATAGTAATTAAACTTATTTTTTTGTGGGCCTGTGTTATTGTCCATATTATTAAAAGTCTCTGTATATTCTGAAAACATGACTCCTGATAAATGCAGGTATATCATTCCTGCAAATTAATTTACATTCCAAAAGTAACAAAAAAATATGAGATCAAGTAACCTTTAGCGACGTCAGGCGTTCGGTCGGCGAGGCTTTTGATGTCAACATAGTTGTGCACCCTTTGAGAGACAAAATAAACTCTAGGGTGGAACAATTAAAGCATTTTTTATTTTTTTCTACTAAAATAATCATGGGGTTAAAAAATAGACATTTCAACAGCATTAACTATGAGTTCCAAAAGATGACCATTCTTTCAAAAACTCACATATTCTTATAAGAGTTATGGCTAGAATAGTATATTCTATAACTAGTATGGAATAGAAAATATTCCGCGCGAGCGAAAAGTTTGTCATACGAGCTGGTAGGCGAGTATGACGGTCCCGCAAGCGCGGAATGACTATTCCATACGTGTTGTAGACTATACTTTTTCTTCAACTGCAAATATGAAGCACTGTATGGCTCGACATTGTAAATGCAACAAAACACATATTTTTAAATAAAGCAATTAATGTTATTTAATAATTTTATCAAATCAGTACTTAAGAAAGGTTTTTATTTAATTTTAGCACATATTTGCAAATTATAATGCAAAAATTGAGGGTTATGTCAGATTGTTGTGACAGATATCAGGTTTAAATATTTAACAATAGATAGAGCAGTTTTAATTTTTTGAACTAAATTGATAAAAAACTGGTCAAATTTTAAGAAAAACTAATAAACTTTATGTAATTTTAAAACAAAACTTTAAATTGCATTAAATTATTCAATATTTCATGGTAAAATAAATATATTTTCGCTAATTTTGCTACAGTTTTCTTTACTTTTATAAACAAGAGATGGCACTACCTGTGCACATTCTAACACTTGATACGGAATATTCATACCGTATCTAGAGCTAGAATGGATGCATTCTGTGTTTGAAAAGTGTATGTATTTGCTTACATTCTAAAGCAGTCGTAGAAAAAAAAAATTAACACCACCGTTTTTGCTCAAATACAAACTTTAATAACTCTAATATAATAATATTAGAATACATAATACCAAACTTAACTTAAAGTCTCTACCTTAAAACGTTCTTAGTTAATCGTGGAAACAGACTTCAGACATAGCGAGAGACCGACAGACCGTCAGACAGACATATTTTTTCTCTGCTTTCTTTCTAGACGTTTAAAAAAATATAACATGATTTAAGCAAAAATGATTTTTTTATTACAATACTTTAAGAGAAAGTAAAAAAACCATAATCCGTCCATCTTAATTAACGGTACAACCGCTTAACCTTAGAGTTTTGCTGAGGAAATATGCGCTTAATTAAAACATAACATAGCAAATACTTACTGAAATTATGAGACATTTTTGCTTTGATGAACGTTTAAGCTTATGAATAGCGAATTCATGTTTTTGTACAAATATACTTACGATAAAAAAAAATAAATAAAAAAGCTATTTTTAATGTAGGTATTTTATACTATATGAACATGGCGAGCATTTAGAAAATCTAGACTATAATAAAAAATGTTAATATGAATTTATTTTATGGAAATAATATTTAGTACCTAGTCACTATGGTCTGTTTCATCAATAAAGAGAGTAAATTAAAAATGGCACAGTAAATATTCTTACAACAGGTTTGAATAGTATATGTTGGTGTATAGAATATAGATATGTTTTATAAAATAAACTACGCAGTATATTCGCACATCCAATATTCGAATCTGTTTTGAAAATATTCACTGTGCGATTTTTGATTTACTCTCTTGCTTAATGAAACACACCATAGAAGTATTAAGACGGTACGGTTAGGTACAGGGTAATTTTTAATTTCTCCCCTTTCTTATACATGAGGTATAAAGTGATTGATCGAAAATGGACTCAGTTTACCTTGAAAGCCTATAAGGCCCATTTGGGGCCACTATGCATAGGTTTAGCCATGCAGTGCCTAAATTAAGTCTGGAAACACCTGATTAACTTTTCAGTTACAAGTTAAAAAAAAAACGCTCGGACAGGTCAATTTTTATATTTGTTTTTGCCAATTTTGGTGTAAAAAAGTTATTTTCACCCTCTTGCACCAACTCTTTTTTTCAAATGGCAACCTACCCCTTGTGACACATCGTTCAAAAGGTTATTTAATAAGCTTTCTAATAGTGTATGATTAAGCCTAATTTGGCAAAGTATATAAAAAATAGGTGGCTATTTGAAAAACAAAAATGGAATGTGTGGGTGCAAGAGGATGAAAATTGTAATAACTTTTGGTGTAAACCAAAATTTGCAAAATTAAAAATAAAAATTTGAGCTTTTTTCTTTATTTTCAGTTACAAGTTAAAAAAAAACGTTCAGACAGGTCGATTTTTATTTTTAATTTTGCATATTTTGGTTTACACCCTCTTTCACCCACCCATTCCAATTTTTTTTCACATAGCCATCTATTTTTTGTAAGTCCTCTGTCAAATTAGGCTTTCTTATACACCGCTAGAAAGCTTATTAAATAACCTTTACAACGATGTGTCATAAGGGGTAGGTTGCTATTTAAAAAAAAAGTTGTGATGGAAGGGTGCAAGGGGTTGAATTTGCAAAAATTAAAAATAAAAATCGACCTGTGCTAGCGTTTTTTTTTAACTTGTAACTAAAAAGTTGATCGGGTGTAATTGTTCATCTAGTTAAAGATTTATATTTTTACCAGAGTCTTATTTCAACCGAAGTATAAGTTGATTTTCGTCAGAGATAGGAAATACCCGACACGAAAGCTACACTTTAACATGATATCTGGCTACATTTACATATTTAAGCTCTGACTAAATTAGTTAGTTCTCTTTTGTTTTTATGCTAAGAATTTTAAACCTATTTAAATATGATAAGGGAAAAAGAAAGAAAACCGTTTAGGGTTAAAGCTTAATAAACAAATATTTTTTCTATGACCACCTATGAAAATGACAAATTTCACACGATTTAGAGAGTAAGAATGTGCCATATATGGTACATATATAGTACATATATGCTACATATATAGTACATATATGGTACATATATGGTACATATATGGTACATATATGGTACATATATGGTACATATATGGTACATATATGGTACATATATGGTACATATATGGTACATATATGGCACATATATGGTACATATATTATATGGCACATATATATCTTAATCCTCTTAAATTTTTGGTATGATGTCATCTAAAATCTTGTGTATTGAGATCTAGTTCAGGATATCGAGGATCTGAGACAAAAAGTAGAAAACGGATGCCAGCACATTTGGAACACGAAGAATTTTTGAGGGAGTGAGGCAGAATATGATACGAGGTCAAAAATGCGTTGATGTCCATGTAGGGCATTTCGAACATATTCTTTAAGTATACAAACTTATTTGTTATAATTTTTATTTGTTTTTCATTTCAAAATACAGAATTTTAAGACAATAAGACAGATATTTAACTGTCAACATGACATCAAGGGTAAAAATAATCTTGACCTACTTGATAAGATGTATTACTATATCAAGAGTGTATTAAAGTAGTATGTCAACTAAAAAAAAGTGGCCATAATAACTCAGAGACGAAGTGTTTTAGACAATGTGTATATGAACTTTTTTGATTGTTTTTGTCAGTACAACATTTTTATGTATACCCAGTCCACCTTTTTTGTCACACCCTGACTGTGTACGTATCTTGATTTATATTTTTTCCACTTTTTTACTTTTGTTTTAGTTACGATAATTCTGAATTATAAATCGTTTTATTTTTTGCTCATGCGAAATAAGTCACTTTTCGTACACGTTATGTAATTTACATTTATGCACCTAGTATGTAAAGTCTTTAAAGTCTGCTGAGAACACTAAAGACAATTAAAATACTTGGTGCATATACAATTTTTCTAAACAACGTGAATTTTCATATTATGTATTTAGGGATCTTTCTACCTTGCAAATTATAAA
Organism: Brachypterus glaber; assembly: GCA_958510825.1. Classification (NCBI taxonomy): domain Eukaryota; kingdom Metazoa; phylum Arthropoda; class Insecta; order Coleoptera; family Kateretidae; genus Brachypterus; species Brachypterus glaber. The sequence continues at coordinate 25,959,987 of OY294050.1, forward strand.
AATAATCTTTTTTTAAACTTTTTTTTTATATAGAAAGAAAAAAGATATCATTGTGAAATTTTGTAGGTATGTTTATTCAAATTCAAAGAATACAAATAAAATTTCTTTAGACTTTTAAAGTGCCATTTTTCGGCCATAAAAAAAAACAAAACGGGATATTATTCAGTATTGAAATCACTATAGCTAGAAGAAAAATTTTTGGCCAAAAAATTAAAAAATGGCGTACGTTTTGTTTGAAAACGTTTGATTTTTTTTTAAAAAACGTTCGCCATTTTGTTATTTTTAAAAATTACAAAATGGCGAACGTTTTTGTTTGAAAAGGTTTGAATTTTTTTTTAAAACGTTCCCCATTTTGTTATTTTTTGGCCAAAAATTTTTCTTCTTGATAGGGCTATAGAATAAATAATATCCTCTTGTGTGTTTTTTTTAGTCGATCCAAAGGCCGGAATCATGGCGACCATCGTTTTTTGATGTTTTTTTTTTCAAAGAAATTTTATGGCCTAAAAGTGGTACTTTAAAAATCTAAAGAAATTTTATATGTATTCTTTGAATTTAAATAAACATACCTACAAAATTTCACAATGATATCTTTTTTCTTTCTATACAAACAAAATGTTAAAAAAAATATTTTTATAATTTCCAAGGTAGAAAGACACATTAAGACAGCTTACTGGAAAATGGTTTATTTTATTGGAGTTTAGTAAACATTCTTTTTTTCATGTATAAAATACTTAGGTTAATAGAGAGTTAAAAATGTTCAAGCTCATCTTTATCTATGATCAACTCTTGTAAGGTATTTTAAAGGATCGAGAATGGGGTGAAATGCCGGTTAAAAAGAAATTATCTGGTAAACGACTTGGTATGGGGTGGCACAGCTAAGTGGCGGCTAAACCGCTTGTCAAGACGAATAAAAAAAAGTTTAGCGTGCATATTTGTGACTTAATTTGCCTTAGGCGATGAGCTTTAACGACCTAGCAAGATATATTTTTACAGAATCGCAGATTTATCAAGCTTTATCCAAGTTTATTGGAGATTTATACAGTATTTACCTAGGTAGTCATTATCATACTAAAAGGCTTCAACTACACTAAGAATTTGTCACCGGACTAAATACTGAACGATTTCGAATATATACAGGGTGTAACAAAAAAAGTGGTCTGGCTATACATAGCCATATTGTACTCACCAAAACAATCAAAAAAGTTTATATACACATATTATACACTCTTGGTAACACATCTTTATCAAGTAGGCCAAGATTATGTTTGTCCTTGATGTCGTGTTGCCTTAAGTAATAGTTATTTATAGTACTAGTAGGTAAAGTAAGATATTGTCCACGAGAAAATGTTTGACCCACGACAGCCGTATGCCAAGTGTGTCAATATTCTTAAGCGGACAATATCTAATTACCCACATGTGCCATACAAAATTTTATCCAATACATTTGTAATCATAAGAAAATGCGTTTTTTATAATGCTTTTTTATGTACACAGTATTTTATTTTATTATGGCCGCTGAAACAGTAAACGGCTATGGTACAAAAAAAAACAATTGCAAGTTTAACAGTTTAAAATCAAGATTTATTTAACCGCGTGGAGTCGTTTTCAAATTGAAATTGGACTTTAAAGATAAAAATAGTGTTTTGTCCTTGAGGACATTCTAAAAGAAGCAAAATGCTACTTTAAATACTACTATATAACCCAAATCAAAAAAAGAATACGAACGCGAGTATAAAGTATTTGATAATTATGTTTGTTGTTTGTTTGTTTAATCATTTAACCTCGTTTTTCGCTGCTATGGCCTAATTGACGGGACCGCCATCTTTACGTGCCCTCCGAAGCACGGTCCTCAACAGAACTCGCATCCACCCTGAAATGTGTTTACAGTTTCACCTGCAACCCACATTACAGTTAGTCATCTTAGTTCCATCTACCGACTATTTACACCACTATACATCCATGCTCTATGTGGGGCTCGAACCCACAATCTCAGTGTTCGCAGCCGGACGCACTACCAACTGCGCCACCGAGATCGGCATTTGATAATTATCAAAAATTATAATTGAAGAAATTTAAATTTTGAGGTTACAGTTGCAAGTTTATGGCTTTAAAAATTTCAACAATGTTAATTTTTATTTTACCCGTTTGGCTCGTAAGATCAATTAAATGGGATCCCGGGATAAACGCACAAACCCCGATCCCTAAAATGTATTTTATGAAAAAAAAATGCCTTTTCTAAAAGAGTGGGGTAAAAATACCCAACTTTGGTATACACAGTATAATATATGTATTTCAGTTTATTTTTATTTATTCAAAACTTAGAAAATAAAATCTAAAAGCCTAGGCAATGTAGCTCATAGGCTTAGTTTACACCGTGAGGACTATTCTGTTCCTCGCACTAAATAAGCACTTGTTTAAATTTATCTGTTTACACCCAAAAATGAAAGAACTATAATAAATTATTTTAAAATTGGCCCCAGTGTTGCTTGGTCCACAAGACACTATTTAAAGGTTATGTTTACTTTATTTGTGTTCAATTTTGCTATGATTTTCGTGTGTTCACCATGAATAATAAAAAAAAAAGAATTGTTTCACTCCTGCATAAGTTTTCTATACCCAGACAGGCTATTTTGACAGTTACTTGGTTCTGTTTTGAGACCGAATTCTACCAATATCCACTGTAAGTTTTCTTTGGCCATTCTTTGAAAAGTAAACTGACCTCGAGGTTTGGATATATCCTGATCAGAACTAGCGTGTATTTAGACCTTGACTATTTTATATTTGTATATTGATATTAATAACACTGAAATATAATTATTTATTATGTCAGAATGACAGAATGCCTAACCCTACTTTTTAAAAATGACATATAATGCATTCTTCTTCTTCTTCTTCGCATATATCACGCTTTACGCAACTCTAATTTTAAATATTGGGTAATCCGCAAGGATCTTTGCTGTAGCTGGATTTATTCTGCCGTGCTAAGCTAAAACGTCTTATCTACATAGGTTTAACATACACAGATAGGACCTTTCAGCTTAGAAAGGCAGTATTGATCGCGATGACTATAAAAAGAGACCAATTGAGGACTAAACACTTAGTCCTTACCGTTTACATGTATTGATTAGTCCTCTGACGTCATATAGTACGTTGATTAAGCGCTTGGTTCCTACTGTGTAAACTAAGCCATATTCCCATAAATATCTAAAACGTGTGAAAGGTTTTCACATCAATCCATGATAAATATTGCAGTTTTTTTTCTATTGTTTAATGAATGAAATGCACAAAATGGCATTACCTCATTACCTATTCACTGAAAATTAATGAAAATCTCTTTTAATAGACGAAAATCGAAAGGCTTCAGTCAATCAACACCGACAACTTTAATGAAAATAAATAGAATAAACAACTAGTCTAAAATTAAAATGCATACGTCCAGCAGAAACGTACCTACTATACTGTCCTACTAGGCTAGGAAGCAGAGTGGACGTGAAGACGTCGCTATGCGACAAATGGGGTTACTGCTTTCTAGCTTAGTGGGCAGTATATTACAGAGGATGTAAACTCGGCACATTATCTATCTGAGTAAAATTGCATCAACGCAACTATATGAAAAATATGATTATGGATCATGGAAGCAGAAGGTCTACACATTACAGAACCATTTACAACTAAATCAAGAAAACTTGTTTTTGGTACAGAACCATTTATAGGTAAATCCAGAAAACTTGTTTTTGTTAAATAATATTAAATAATCTTCTGCAGAATCTTTGACAATAAATTGCATATTTTGTTAAACGATTCCGATATTATTTTTTGCCTGATGCCGAATATCTTTGAAGTAAATCACTATGTTTTTCTGTTTTTGAGAAAAATGCTCTTGAAAATACTTTTTTTTCCTTTTTTTACGTTTTTCAAGTGCTTGTAGAAAAATTACCGTAGTACCTGAAAGCTTTTATCCAGGCTTTATTTAAAGCCGAGTTCTTACTCTTTAAAATAGTACAATAAAAACTTATCACAATGTTTAGTTTTAAATCGAGTTCAAGGTCGCAAAATTGTTTTTAAATGGCGGACCTATATATACCCTATAAAATAAACCCAAAATCAAAACTCCCTGAATTATTTTTAGGTAAAACTACCTGACCTCTGGAGTAAATGTGTACCTTATTAATAATAAGTTATTAAATTGAAAGTTTTTGCCCGGTTTGTATAATTTAGCTTTTTGATTTTTAGGGAATAGGGCTTTGGATCTGACTAAAATTGTTATCTAATTTTGCTGTGACGTTTCGACGATGGATTTTCGTTGTTTTCGAACAGAGAATTGAAGCCAAAGATTAGTCATTGTCACTAACAGTAAACACTCACATAAACAAAACATTATTTAAACAAATAAATAACAGTTACAAAATAAAATCAAGACAGTGTACTTCACTATACGCAGCACAGTAGGTTCGGTTTTATAGTTTTTGGCACTTCTAGAACATTTTCTTAAAATATGCAATGGTTGAGATCAAATATTTTTTACCGTTAAATCATACATTTTCCCCTTTTGAACCCTACTTCTGATGGACTTCCATAAATGGACGTTTAAACTTTCACGTCAGTGATGTAACGTTAAAATCGCATATTCCCCCTATCCATTTAATCCTGCTGTATACATTTCTGCTATTTCTACACTGCAGAGTGTGCTAATTATCTACTCAAAAGCAGGAACGACTTTTAACCCTACGTTTGTCGCATTTGATATACGAGACGTAGCTACGAGTAGTTTACTTTTATTTTAAACGAAAAGTATTTATGAAATACTTGAGGCTTAGTCTTATACACCAAAGGATTTTATTAATTTTGTGCCGATGCTAATTTTTATTGCAGTTGATTAATTTTCGTTGCCTTCACTGTAAAAACTGAATATTCAGTACAAATGGATATGAAAGTTATTATCCTATACAATTGTACTTTAACTCTTGTTAAAAATACGCAACATTTCATGTCCGTCTTTAACCTTCGGAAGCTCGAGTGAAAAAAGTTAAGAGTTAACTCGGGTACGGTGTCAGAAACCGAAAATTTAAAAAAAAAAAAACCATACTTAAAAAAAGTTTATTTTAATTGTGCTAATACATGTTACAAATACTTCTAAAACTATTGTTTTATACAAAACAAGTTGAAAATAACAAACTACAAAACATTTATTCGTAAAAAAAGGAATTATAATTTTTTTAGAATACGTGGAACTTATAAATACAAAAGAACTAAAATATCAGAATATTCTCACACATTGGAAAAAAAAATAAAATATGGCGATTTTTCAATATCAAAAAAATATATAGCTATGTATAAATGAATATTTTTGTATCGTTTTTGAAAACAATTTTCGCACAATCATAGCACTGACGTTCTAAGAATATTCTAAGAAGTTTCTAAGAATATTCTTTCCTACTTAGAATATTCTAACAATATTCTTAGAACAAAGTGTGCTATTAGGGATGCGAAACAGTGCTCCAATAAGACCATATTTTTAACTTAAAAAAAGATTAATGGTTTTAAAAAAATATGGGAGATATAAATATAAATAACTTACCTTTCTATAAAAATTATATTTTCAAATTTAAAAAGAAAAATATCGGTATTAAAAAAAAACTTTTTGCACAAGCACAACAGGTTGCTGTTAAAAATGACTAAAATTTTAATTAATATATAGAACATAAAAAAATACAAATTTATAGTTTCATTTTTAATGATATTTTATTTATTTTCAAGCATAAAGTTGTATTGCATTATATATAAAATAAATTTTATATAATATGCAATATCAAAAAAATTGTATTTAATACGTAAATATTGATACAAGAACAATTTGCATTATTATATTATTCACAGAGCAAGCGCTAGAATAATTTACGGTAGTTTCGAATAATAATAAAAAAAGATCAAAAATAGTCCTAGACAAAAAATTCTTGGATATAAATTTGTTTCATGAAAAAATAAGCAACTTTTTTTTTCAAATGTCCGCTGTCCATCTGAAATCACGATTTTTGGGAGCACGATAACTCAAGAACTAAGAATCCGATCGACTTGAAATTTTCAGTAAAAATCAAGTTCTATGAGAAGATCCCTATTGTTTTTGAAATCAATCCCCCCAAAAACAAAAAGTTATGGGGGGTTAAACTTTTTTAAAAAAAAATCGAAAAAAGCTAAAAAAAAAATCCGATTAACCTATTTTTTCAGGAAATTTTGCTTTTATTATAAGGCTCAATTCTACAAAAAAAAAAAAATAAATAAATAAAAAAAACTGAAAAATTTTGAATTTTTAAAAACTTTTTGTGAATTTTTTTAATTTTTTTGTCTTTTGCAAAAAGAAAATTTAATAAAAAAATTGTAATATTAAAAAAAATTTGAAAAATTTTTTCTTAATTTTTTTTTAGATAATTTTTCAAAAAAGATTTAAAAAAAGTATTTTTTTAATTTTTTTGAAACTCATTTTTTAAGTATTTGGGAAATGTAAGTTCCATTTACTGAATAATATATAATGGAATGCGTAGCATTACATATCTTTAAGGATTATTTATTAATTTTTTTTGAAATTTCTATCCGAGTTGGGAGTAAAGGTGTCAAAGGATAAAAATTTAGTGATAACTCGCTTAATAAATGAAGAATATTTATTGTATAAAAACAATCTTTAATCCAAAACTCCATATACAATTTTATGCTAGTACCAGAAAAATTAAATTAATCAGAAAAGTACTTAACCAATTTTTTATCAGGGTTAATACTTTAACCGATATACTACTAATTAATAACTACCTGATCCGAGATCAAATCACCTATACCGTGCTCTAGGCAGATATTAAAATTAACAGTTAAAATAAGAATCACTCTGTCTAGTGCCGTCATAGACGTACAAGGACACTTAAACTGAAGCTAGATAGTTAGTTATTCTGCATTGATTTTGTAGAAAAAATTAAGTATATGTATTAGAAAAACCGACAAATTTTTAATTATTTATAGTCCAAACCGAGGTGAAATCAAACATCACGTATATTTTGGCTAATGTTTTTAGTACAGGTAGTATAGAGCAGTCAGCACGCGGCGAAAGGCGACAAGTTACTGGAGGAAATATCAGACAATGAAAACATTTTTTTGTGTTTGTTATTACGCCTAAAATGAAGCAATGTAGTGCATTTTCGAAATTAAAAGGACACAGCTCCACCAATTTGAAAGAAAACTTTCTTTTTTTAAGGTTATCCGTTTACTATCCCTTTATACGGTGTCGTGTTAAAAAGATTAAAATAAAAAAAGCTTAAGAAACATATCTTTTTAAAAAATGTCTGTGGGCGACCTCTAGATTTTTTTCAAAAATTTTAAAAAAATTCAGGGATGATACTCTTACCCCAAAAAACAAATTTAATGGGTGAGACCCCCAAATTTTTAATTTAAAATTTTGGTGGGTCACCCTAATAAACATTCTACTACCATGATCCATGGTTATGCCTCGTTTTTTAATCTTCGGAGCACTGTGGCCAAACTGAGTGACTCAAATTAAAATTAACAGTTAAAATTTGATTAAACGTCCGACCTGACCGGCTGGACTATCGGGCTAAATGTGAAATCGATAAAATATTATCGTAAGCGGCCAGCATAATGAATTTCTATTAATTAAGGTCTAATCGTTAGCCCTCAATCGTTATTTCACGATATGCAGATTGTTAATTAAATTTTCTCCGGCATATTGGCATGACAGCAATCTGTCACTAACACACAACTTGTTTTGGACGTCCTTTAGGGTGATTCTTAGACTGGCCTTTTCAAGTCGCATTTTTATTGTATCTTTTCCTAAATAGTCTGTAAAGTACTGGTGAATATTTTCAACAAGTTGTTTGCTCCCGGCTAATTTTTATATATGTCTTAAAGTCAGCGTCGGATTGGACAGGTGAGATAGTGAGAAAAATCTCACTGGGCCACCACCCTTTAGAGGAGGCAAGGGCCTCTTTAGTCATCTTTTCAGTCAACAAAATTTTCGCCAGGGGGTGGATTTTTTTTATAGTCATTAATCAAAATTCCTTGCAGTAAAAAAATGTTTGGGGGTTAGCGTTTTTTAGTCATTAAAATTTCTGGCAGGGGTAAAAAAAAAGATTTTTGGGGGTGATGATGATCTTTGTTTTTTAGTCATCAAAATTTTTTGGAGGGAAAAAAAGTTAATATTTACGGGTAGGCCCTTAACGGATTACAAATTTCACTAGCCTCGGGTAGACCAGTCCGACACTGCTTAAAGTGCATTCTAATTAAGCGATTTCCAAACCACCAGGTTCTGGATCCGGTTTTTTTTTTGGATGTAATGATCCCCAAAGTGTTCTTAAATGGGATATCCTAAATTTTTTAACTTAGTAGTCATATAAATTACATTCAGATTAAGCTATTTTAATAGTTATACATAATTATTCTATAGGCCGAGGGGTAAAAACAGTCTTTAAAAAGTGATTTTGACGTGTCATCTGATTCTTTGATTTCTTATAAAAAGAGCTTTCTCACGATGTATAACAATGGTTACTCGGATGGTTATACTCTTATTTTAGACATAGTGTTTCTGGTTCCCCTAGTCAGGGGGTAAATTACCCCGTGTAAAAGAGAGGCCATTCTTTTTGATGCCAAAGTTTTTCTTTTCAATAAATAAAATTGACCTCATTTTCAGAATTTTTATATATATTTTTTTCTCTTCTGCCTGTTAAAAAATCCTATCGATAAGGATAAAATATACACTGTAAAAAATAATCAGTTCCGTTTGTTCCACCCTAATACCATATCAAATTACTTCTATACGCTAGAATATTTGTACGCCACTGAGTTTTAATTACAGTGGTTAACCGTGCGTGATCAAATTTTGACTAGTTGTGTACGACAAATAATAACGAATAAGTGTAAAATTAATTATGAACGATTGTCACAACCAATTGCAACTTAAATTATTTAATTGTAATTATGTAAGAATTCTGTAAAACATAATCTAGCTATTATGCCTTTCTTCTCCAACTGTCATTATTTAGGATAATCCTATTCAAATGTTATTTAAAAAAGATATTTTGTGTCTTCTATTCTATTCTCTACACAGACAGGTATTATGTGTTGCCTAAATCTTGTATTATTACCACAAACTATAGTATATTCAACTTCAATATGAAGTAGAAGTAAATAAAACAGTCGCGCACGAGGAAGCTGGCGCGTGGTTTCATTGGTTAGAACACTCGAATGTTGCGAGAGTAGGGATGTAGAAAATTAAACAGGTCAGTACGTGAGTACTTGCGAAGAAGCGTGCAATGCATTGCAATGGACCGTTATTTTGTTTTGAGTCCTACCCTGTCACTAAATCCTTTGTTGTCACGTGCGTTTTTTTACACTTACTGTATTTTGAAGTTGAATATGACCTAAAATGACCCTTTTTTAAAAAAATATACATACCGGGTTGGACAAAATACTGGTACAACCCTATAACTTTTTGTTTATTAACTTACCAAAAGGGAAATTTAGTGGATGTAAATAAGTGGAAGAACTGCGTTTCTTGACGTCGTAAATAAATCTGTCATTTCCGGTTTCGCCGGAAATGACATTAACTTTTGATTTTTAAATAGTATGCCCTACATATTTTTACATATTGCGATTCAGAATATAATTCTGAGTACAACCATGTATAATTTGTCAATTTTTGACAGAACATGTAATTTTTTAATTAAATTTTAATTTTAAAACTAGTTAGCTTTGAAATATGCAAAATTATTCTTGGCTTAGTACTATTCTTAGGAAAAAATGGAACAACGTTTCATTTAACGTACTGGTAAAGTGGTACAATTAAATCATATGTTTTTTTCTTAAAAGATCAATACTAATATTATATTGAGAAACCGGAAGTGAAAGATTATTTTACAATGTCAAAAAATAAAGTTCTTTCAATTATTTATATCCTCTAAATTTCATTTTGATAAGATAATAAACAAAACAGTTATAGGGGTGTACCTATATTTTGTCCCACCCGGTATATACATAAAAAAAATTAAGTATAAACTGTAATAGTTTAAAATGATTTACAATGGGCCCAGCTAAGTGGCCTGAGTGCGTGTAGATAGCTACCCTCCACTCTAATAACCATACTTTAAAATGAGGGAAAATGCTTAAAAGGGTAAGTTTAAGGCCGTTTGTACCATTATTACAGGGAAATAATAGGAGCTATAATAGGCAGAATATGCCCTTAATCGAATATGTATAAACAGTTTTCATTAAACCTAATCACAATGTAAATATTTATTTAGACTATTACAATTACCCCTTTATCATCATTGCCCCTGTGTACCTTACCTCATTGTTTATATAGACAGGATATCCAACCGGTAATGCTGTATTAGCACAACTAATAATTTATAATGCCAGGGAATCCTGTGCGATACGTTGGGTTTTCAGTAGACAGATACCTATATTCGTGCTTCAGTAAACGATATATTACAGGACTTAGGTTAATCCCTTTTGGATGTCACTAAACTGAAACAAGCTTATATATTATAACAGGAATTTCAAGTGTCGTAGCAAATACCTTGTTTACTATATCCAATGTCACTTATAACAGTATCACATTTACAATTAATAAACAAATATCGGGACTAGGACTTTAAATAAAAACACTAAGTTTTATGCACTAGCAACGTTTCGTCTTTAATCAAGACTTTATCAAGCTTAGGATACTTAAAACACTACATTTAACATAAATATTATTTAAATAAACAATTACGAACTATAAACAAAACTATAGAACCGTACACCCAGACATATTTCAAATTAACAGTTAATTATTAGAATTTTTAGAAAACGAATAGTTAATTACAAATAATATGCCTATTCTAGAAAGAAGAGTTATTAGTTTGTTGACAGATATATTGGCAGTGCCATCTAGGATACAGAGGATGAACTAATAAGTTTAAGAGGGGGGTGGAAATTATTTAAAAATATATAGCACTTAGATAATAAAAACCGTTCTGATTACTTAAAATTCACGTTTATAAAATTTAAATATATTTTGAAAATTATTTTCGTCGAAGCACGGTTTTCACTCTGACGTCATATGCAGTTGATTGTTAGCTTAGCAACCACGATGAAAATACCGTTATAACTTATAAAAAATGTCCTAAAAACATTCGGTTTTCGTTAATTGCCTATTGCAGGTATTTTGGTATATATTATTATTTTGGATAATTTCGCCTGTATAAAAGATTTTTTTTATCTTTTTTGTACTTTAATTAATAGATGCATATCCCACTGATTTATGTCACCCACAAAAAAATGGTTGTGAAACGAAATTATTTATGTCATGTTGACATTATATGACAGTAGTTCATTGTTTTTAGGATGCGTAATAAAAACTGTAGATGACGTTATCATGCATCTAGCTTTTTTGCGCGAACTGAAAAATGGCCAATTTAAAAGATTTTTAATGCCAAAAAACTATTGATATTTAATTTTTGATAGTTTTACGGTATTTAATTACATAAAACTATCATGAAATCAATAAACTTGCAAGACTCGGATCAGGGATGGCCTGCACGGGGCCGAAACCTATATTGGGTGTTACAAGGAAGCAGGTAAAGACTCTCGATGAGTGGGCTTATACCAAGCTAAAGGAGCAATGGAGGGCGGTCAACGGTTGTCGGCAAGCTAAGGAGTACCTGGCTGGCCCAAGCAAATCCAAGACCGACTGGTTGCTTGAAAAAGGAAGAACTGCACTCAGACAACTTGTAGGGGTCCTCACGGGCCACTGCAAGTTAAGGAAGCAAAAATGCGGATTCTAGAGAGTCCGCTATGCCCAGAGTGCGGAGAGGATGAAACATCCTCTCATTACTTAGCCGAGTATGTCAGATACGACAGGATCAGGTTGCAAGTCTTTGAAACTCAAAGACTCAACCAAGATGAACTAAGAGATCTCCCCTGGGCCAATAACCTGGCAGGTTCAAGGAGGACTCAAATTAGTAAATGGCTGGGATTGTCTGGGGTGACAAAAAGGGCCAGAAATGGCCTAGTTGGCCGGCTTTGGCCAACCCAAAATTTACTACTACTACCATGAAATCTATGTGATTTCATAATAATCACAAACTATATATTTCTATATTGCCCATTGTGAACAATATAATAAGTATTTATTTTTCCCTTTTTAAATAAGTATAAAGTTTGCAAGAGCCATTTATTGTATAAAATACTAATCCTCTTTTTCCAGCGCTAGAATGGGAAAAAGGATTTATCCTCTTTTGACACCGCATACGACTATCAATTGTGGGATTTTTACCTGAGATCGTTTATAACTTTTAAATCTTTTTTTTATTTCGCAGGATCAAAGTTTTAGCGTTAAGGGTTGTTCACACTTTTCTTTGGTGAAAACATATACCGCATAAAAAGAAATAAGCCATGAAGATATTTAATGCTACGCAATCCATTATACAGTGCGTGCATTAAGTCTGGAATCACCCGAATAACTTTTTAGTTACAAGTAAAATACAAAAATCCTCAGAGGTCGATTTATATTTTTAATTCTGCAAATTTTGGTCCAAAAAAAGTTATCAAAATTGGCACCCCCTTGCACCCTCACACCCCAACTTTTTTTTTCAAATAGCAACCTACCCCTTGTGATACATCATTGGAAAGGTAATTTAATAAGCTTTCCAACAGTGTATGATAAAGCCTAATTTGTTAAAGGGTCTATGAAAAAACGCATGTTTTATTTAAACATTGTTTGTGTGAAATATTACGCATAATATGGTAATTGTTGCCCTATTTCCTACTTGGCACCTTCCTGAGAATCTAAATAAGGTTGTTTTAAACTTATTGTAATATTTTATACCCTGTTGAAAAATGCAATTTTTTTTCTTTTTATTGACCAATTTTATGTTTACTATTTAATCGATTTTAATCCCGTTTTATTTACTGTCCACTGTCAAAGAGCTGAAGGACATCAATTTGAACATTTATAGTGAACTAAAGTTATACTTTACATGTCTTTATAATAAACTAAATTGTGCATTTTATCATTAGCCCTTTACCAAATTAGGCTTTATTATACACCGTTGGAAAGCTTATTAAATTACCTTTCCAACGAAGTGTCACAAGGGGTAGGTTGCTATTTGAAAAAAAAAGTTGGGGGGTGAGGGTGCAAGGGAGTGCAAATTTTAATAACTTTTATTACACCATAATTTGCAAAATTAAAAAAAAAATCGACCTATCCGAGGGTTTTTGTGTTTTACTTGTAACTACTTGTAAAAGTTAATCGGGTGATTCCAGACTTAATGCACGCACTGTATACTTATTCACAGTAAATAGTATATTGCATTTTCCCAAATGCTTCAAAAACATTACAAAAAAAAATTAAACGATTTATTTTATCTTTTTTTTTTCGGCATTCTTTTTAAAAGCAATAGTGATCTTCACCTCGTAGAACTTAATTTTTCCTGAAAATTTCGAGTCGTTCTTGAGTTATCGTGTCCAAAAAATCTTGACATCGGACGCACAGACGGACAGACAGACGGACAGATAGAATGACAAAAAAAAAGAAAAAGGGTAGCCCAGGTCTCTTTTGATACAGTGCCTAAAACAGATTTTAATTGTTCGATCTGGAGTTATTTTTGAGGCATAGTTTTTATACTACACTGTAAGAACTCGTGTAAAATTACAGGTAGTAAAGAATGTTAATTAAATTAAAATTCCTTGTTTTAAATTGTAATAATATATTGGTAATGTGGTATTATCTGACATTTACATACTTTTAATAATAATTCTAAAAAACTAATGGGTCAATAAAATTATGTAGTTTTATTGTTTAAATAAAAGATATAATTGAAAATTATTTTAAGGTTAGGGACGCAAAATTAAATATTTTTTAGTAAAATGTGTTATAATGTATTTGTTATCATTTGGAAATAAAACATTGGTCACTATTTACTTACTTTGTAGTGAAATTATGCTTAATTAATTATTTTTCCAATACTGCGTATTACTCATTAAAAAAAATATGGACATTAAATTAAAACTATTATGTATTTTTAATGAGTAGCTATAATCGTGCGATAACTATTGCAACTAAAAAGTTATCTGTTACTGTTTAGTAATGTATAGTTTTTAAAACGTAGATGTCACCTGTATTATAACTAAATAGGAATGATTACTTTAAAGTAGGATTATGGTAACTTTTTATATCTGCAGCAACGTACCTTTTGGAACATTTTAGTAATATAAACCTGATGTTTATTTTATTGAGTAATTACGTAGTTTGAAAATTATAAGTTTTACTTTTCATAGGTAGGTAGGTTCGTTAGGTTAGGTACTGCGTAGGTTACTTGTTTCCGCAGTTAGTGTGTTCCCTAACAAACCTACCTATTCAACGCTATCTTCCTAGTGCTGACCAAATTAAACTTAAAATATAATAATTTTTGTGTATATTATGAATCAGCCTTAAGCATCAGGTGCTATACGTATATATGTGATTATACGTTGTATGTTTATAACGGGATTCTGGTTAATCTGACGTGATTTATAGCTCAGTTTGTTAACTATCGTTTTGTTTATTGGGTAATTTATGAGTGGATATTGCAAGATTAGCCTATCGATATACGGTGTGAAAATTTTAGAATAAATAATTTCGAATGACTAAAAATAATATTAAAATATTCTGATAGTTATTTTTTTTTATCTGACAGTTATTTTTTTTTATCTGACAGTTATTTTTTTTATCTGACAGTTATTTTTTTTATCTGCCAGTTATTTTTTTTATCTTTAACATTCCGCCCCTTAATGACATCCAAAAGTTTTTATAGGACCAACCTCATTTGAAAAGTTTTAACAGTGTTTTGTTTTTAATCCTCCGGTCCAAAAATCCTGAAATTCCGGTACACTGGGGTATGATATACTATAGGGAAACAAGGGGATAAAAAATATGTTTAAAAACCAAATTTTATTGTTATTTGTTTATCTATAATACTTTTTATACTAGTTAATTAAAAAAATCATTTTATTTTTGAATAAAAACATGTATTTTTTAAAACAACAAAACATTAATGACTAAAAAAAAATAAAAATAAAATTTTCACTGGAACTAGGTCTAAAAAAACTTATATTACTTATGTTTATGTTTATGTTTATTTTTAACCTCGTACTATTCTACTTAATTAAGCATCCCCTAAGTCCAGGACTTGTGTGGGCTAGTAGTAGAGAGAACCACCGGCTTTAATTGACTTTCGAACCAATATATCTAGGGAGTACGCCTTCGCCAAATTTCAATTATTAATTAACTGAAAAAGGCAATCGGCGCCAGTGAGGTTTGAACTCACGATCATTAGCTCAGTGCCAATGCTATATCGATGCCTTAGACCGCTGAGATAATCTCCCGTAATATTATTAATTTAATATATGTATAAAATAAATAGATATTTATTTTTTGAACATTAACATAAAAAAATTAACCCCAAATCATCGCGTTACATTCATCAAAAATTTGCGTACAGTGTTCCATACAAACAAAGTAACTATAGATAAATATATTTATTTTTTGTATATTAAGAATTTACTAAAAACTCACACATATATATCGCACACTGAAAACTAAACCATCACAATTCAAAAAATTTTGGAGGTTTCAGCGATCAAAAATTTTTAAGAATCAGATATCAGTTAGTTAAAAAAATTACATGTAAAGAATGGTTTTTATGGAATTAAATTAAAAAAAACCTAATAATAAAATAGTTTTTTTTTTGTAACTATTATTACAAAAATATTTCGTTAGCTACATAAGTTTCTCAGGGTCAATAACCAATAATATAAATCTATTAAATTTAATTTATTTACAAATATGACACATAATATTAGACTATTTATAATTTGCGGTCTGTAAATTGGGACTTATAGGCCAATTAACACCAAAAAGTTTATATCCTGTAATTATTTTTTTATTAGATTTTATCTAAAATATACAATAAATCTGTACCAAATGTTTTATTTTAGTTTAAAAAGTAAGCAAAAAATGTGTTTTTCCAAGTTGAGTTTTCGTGTAAAATCAAAAGTAAATAATTTTTTTAATAAAATTTATTTTTCTACCAATAGGTGATCCAAAATAAATAGATTTAGTGACTTTCCAGATAAACAATTGTGATAAAAAATTTTATTTAAAAAATGACACAAGCTGTCAAAATTTGACAAAAACTTAGGATAATACACAGAATTTAATGGAGAATCCAAATATGTAAAATTACCCTGTATATACAGGGTATTCCATTTAAAAGTTAAAAGTAGGGTTCGTTTCCGGTTAAACCAGAAGTGAAAAAAATAATAACCTTAGATGATAATTTGGAATATGGTCTTGTAGATACCCTGTAAATTTTATTTTTTCATCTCTAAGAATAAAAAAAGTTATAGGAGCGAGCCACCTTTGAAAAACACGCGGTATAGCATATTTGGAAATACTATATAGGGTTATTCAGAAATAGGGTCATTAATTTTAAGGGGGATTCTACAAAGAAAAATACAAAAAATTCGTATAAACATATGTCCAAAAATGCATCGTAAGGGAGCTAAGCCCCTTTAAAAGTGTCTAAAAAAATCGGTTTTTATTTAACAGGAACACTTTTAGATATACCAACGAGGTTTGTCACTGCGAAATAGAGGGCTTAATCAGTTTTTTGTCCCAAACTATTTTCTGTATAACTTTTGTGTAATTTTATTTTTGGAATATGATTCCTCAAGTCAAAATACATACAATACAAAAGGTACTCTTGTTGTAATACTGCAGGATTGCCCATTTCCGAGAAAAATCCATTTGAAGGTGAAATTTCACTGTTTGAGGGCGAAAAATTAAATAATAAAATGTTGAAAACCAAAAAATAAATATAAATATATATCAAAAACTAAGAAAAAAGCCTCATATACAGCTACTTCCAAAAATCAATGCTATGGTTTCGTAAAAATGCACAATTTTTAAAGGGCCATAGTAGCTTTAAAACCCATTTTTCGACCTACATGTAAAGAAACTTTTTTTCTTAGTGTTTGATATAGAATAATCCTGAATTATTATATTACAGGGTTCTATAAGATATATTTGTTTTGTTTTTGAGATTTCGGTATTTTTGGGTTTGGTTTATTAAACTAAACCTGAAATTACCAAAAACTAAAAAAAAGTGTCGTATAGGACCTTGTAACTCTGACCTGATATATTTTGGACTAATAACTTTATATAATAAAATAAAATGGCCTAGTCTGGAGAAAAAAAAAATAGAATTGATAACGTTATGTTGACGGATTTCATACTAACTGAACTGGCCTAATTTAGAACAAATTGTAGATTTATGAAATCAAAACCTAATTTAGCGAAAAAACGGATTGCTTCTTCAACCGTGCTGAAAATAATACTCATTACATAATTCATTTGCCATAAGTAACCTTAGACTTTCGAATTACAATAGTCTGTCTTGTTTATTGTAATATTAAGAAAATGCCTACTTACGCCAAAAATTGCGTTGTTTGTTACACGGTGTTTTTTGCAAATTTTAACTTTTTGTTTTGGATCGATCGTTTTTTTACGTTTTTTCTAATTTTTGTACTATGGTGATAGGACGTGCCTGTAAAGCACTAAATAGAAATATATATTTCATATATAGTAGTAAAATTATTAATTATAGTCACTCAATTACAAAAAAGCCGTATCTCTAACTCCAAGGTCATATTTTTTTTTCTTTTAAACTTTTTTTGTTCATTCGATTTTTTTGATAGGACGTAACGTTTGGCTTTTTAGCTAAAACGTAAGGTAATTTTAATTATATTTTTTAAGGACCCCTCTAATGTACATTTTTAATGTTTATAATTATTATTCATTACATTAAAAAGTCAGGTGCTGTTTAACGTGAGTACACATATTAAGTAAATAATATAGAATTAAGGGGGAGGCAATTTAATAAAAAACTTCTCCTTTCTCTTTAACAAGTGAAATTGATTCTGCAAAACTACTTGTATTTTAGTTTAATTTATTCATTCGGTCTTAAAGCTTGTACTATGGAAATAAAGTCATGTTAATACTAAAGCTTAGTAGTGTTCTATTAATATCAACTGTTTTTTACGTAAAAATATCTGCACAAGAACCAGTTCGAAACGATGATGACCAAGATGCAGATAGAGACAAACGTAACATTGGAACCGTGCTGAGAAATGTTGCTGATGTATTTGGATACGATGTGCAAAAGCGGCCTACAGTTATTCCACCTCCTCCACCCCCAACTATGCCTCCTCCACCGCCTCCGCCACCTCCAGCTCCTCCAACTCCTCCTAGACCTCCGCCACCACCTCCTAAACCTCCTGTTAGACCACCTCCACCTCCACCTCCAGCTAGACCCCCTCCACCTCCTTTACCTCCTAGACCTATTGTGACAGCTCCTCCATTATTAACTGATAGTGTAAGAAAAACTTTTAATGTCAATTTTAATTGGAATAGGAGTCGTGGTCCACAAGCTCCTGCGGCTCCTTCTCCTCCTGCTCAAGCACCTCCTGCTCCAGCACCTCCTGCTCCAGCACCTCCTGCTCCTCCTGCTAGACCCCCTCCACCACCTCCACCGCCTCCACGCCCAGCCCCTCCGAAACCTCCAGGTCGTCCGGGAATACCAAAGGCTCAATTATACAGAGAATACGAAGAAGAGCCGAGTGAAGAGAATCAAAATAACAACGAAGAATACGCAGAAGATAGAGAAGACCGAAGAGATCAACCTGAGAGAGTTCAACTAGAGTTTCCAGATTACAATGCTGAAGAAGATGATAGTGGTAGTAAACGGGACGTAGCAGCTCAACTATATGAAAATCATGATTTTTCAAAGAAAAAGTTTAAGGAAAATTTCGAAAACTTTTGGCAAACTACACCTTATTCCGTCGAAAGCGGTTACAAGTTTCTAACACCACCATCCAATTTCGGAGAAAGAATTTCTAAGTATGAAGATTATGATTTACCCAAATATAACCAAATAAGAAGTCCGGGAGTAGTAAATACGTTTTACAATAACTTAGAAAAGGGTCCATACAGTAATACTTATTTTATCAACAACGACCAGCAAAGAACTCCTAAAGAAATAGCTGAGAGTAAAGATCTCACTCAAAAATATATAAATAGTCATCTTTTAAATTATTATGCCAACAAATTTGCTAAGGACGCTTTAAACAAAGAAAAACAAATTGAGAATCCTCATTTACTAAATCAATATTATATTACACCAGAAGAAGAGGTTGAGGAAAATATACCAGAACCAATTTTAGAAGAAAATTTAGAAGACACAGCTTGTGAAGAAGAGGAAATTGGAAAATCAGTTCAGACACCCAAAAAAGATGCTTATTTAAGCGAGATCTATGCAATAAATAAAGATTCAAATGGCCAAAATGTAGCAAATATTAGAAAGGGAGACAGTTTACCAGAAAAACTTAAAATTATTGTCAAAGATGAAGAAGAAAAAGGAAGTGAGGAAGAAAAAGGAAGTGAGGAAGAAAAAGAAAGCGGAGAAGAAAAAGATAGTGAAGGGGAAAAAGAAAATGAAAACGATGAAGAAAAACAAAATACAAATGAAGAAGAAATAGAAAATAAAAAAGAAAATAAAGACGAAAAAGAGAACGAAGAAGAAAATGAAAAAGATTTAGAAAATTATAAGGACGAGTATACAAATAGTGAAGATCAAAATGAAGAATTATACGATCCTAGTGAATATGTAAACGTTGAAGAATATATAGCTCCATATGTTTATAATGGTGCTTATCCGTACAATGGTGAAGGTGAAGAAATTCAGGAAGAAAATGAAGATGTCAATGAAAATTTAGAAGAAGAAAATCCTGAAAATTTGACATATAATAATGCCGATGAAAATTTTGGAGTAGAACACCTTGATGATGTCAGAAATGAAGCAGTGCAAAGTGATAATCTTAAACATGCTGAGGAATATAATAATAATGAGGGAGAAGAAGTAGAAGATGAAATAAAAAGTGAAAAAGAAGAAAAGGATGAAGTAGAACATACGCAAAATGAAAATAAGCAAGGATCATATGTAAAAAATGAAACAGCAGAAGGCGACAAAGTAGAAAAACCTTATGAAAATTATAATTATAATGCACAAACTGAGAAAGAGAATTTTCAAAAAGGTTTAGAAGACCTAAGTCTTTTTATAAATAATCATTATCAAAGTAATATTAAGAAAAACGAACAAAAGATTACTAAAACCAGCGAACCTTTAAATAATCATGAAAGAGAAGATGATGGTGAAGAAAGTAGAGTAAATCCAACAAAAAAACAAACAAATCGAGAAAAATACAATAAAAATATTAAATATAGCTCCATAAATAATAACAAATCAAAAACCAAAAAATATTACGACAAAAAAGAACAGGAATCTAGAAGAGATGAAGTAATACAGCCTTTATATTCAGGAATTCTCACAAAAGGTAATTTACATGAACTACACAGAAGTAATAAGTTCAATTCTGTACCATTTGATGCTGATTATAGTGAATCAGAAAAAAATACCAAAAGAGTATCAAAAAATACTCTATTCAAAAAACCACATTCAGGAATACTACTACTGAAACCTTTTGAAGAGTTGCAGAAAGTAAGATCAAAACGGGAGTCTGAGATTGAAAAATATTTTGATGATTTTGAAGTTTCTGAATCCATAAACAATGAAGATGATAAAGATGAAATAAGTTGGTATAAACCTGAAAGTTATAATTCAGATTCTAGATACTCTCCCCCTGAAGCCGAAACCGAAGATTATGCAAAGTTGGAAGCAAAAGATTTTGAAGATGATAAAGATGAAAAGTTATCACCAAATGCCAGGATTATAAGTAATGTTTCTGGATCAAAAAGGACCATTATTAATCTTAATAATAATGTAACACATTCCTATTAAAACTATCAAATATTGTTATTCTTGAAGGAATATCTCTTTAATGAAACCAGTGTTATTTTATTTTAAGTGAGTGTAAAATTTTAATATTTTAAAGTTTCGTTCTTTTCATTTTGATGATATTTTTAAAGTTAAAGAACCTACAAAAAAACAAAAATACTTTTAATATAACATGGTTGTTATATAAAAAGTATTTAATTTTTATCTACAAGTTCTTTTGCAATAATTTTATTAAAATTATAAATAACAATTAACTATATAAAATATAGGAATAATTGTAATAAAGTATGGATAATATTAATATTTTATTAAAAATTGATTAAAAATATTAAATTTACTGTATAAATATTACTGACATTTTACAGTTTTCTTAAAAACTTCGCATTATAGTAACAAATGTTTTTAAAAATATTAATAATATTATACATACTTTGCTTTCCCCCCTCTTAACTTTTGAACTAGTTAAGATATCCACTTAAAATCTGGAACTCATCAATAAGACTTAAACTATCTTTTCTAATATACTTCAAATTTTCTGCTCTTAAAATGTGGACAGGGGGGCGTAGGGGGATGTTTTTTTAACTTTAAAGCTTATAAAATAATCTATTCGACCATATATTTTTAAGTTTTTTTAGATTTTTTTTGGGGTTCAAAATAGGGTTAAAAATGGGTATTTTCGTCAACATTTCTTAAAAAAAAACAATTTTTGAAAGATAATCAAGTTGTAAAAACGTTAATTATACTTTTAAACTAATTTTAATGGACATAAATAAAAATTTACAAAAAAATCTAAATATATATGTCTTAATAGAAAGAATATAAAAATAAGCTTTAAAACAATGTATCACACGACCTTTCCGCTTAAAATTTCCCCCATGCCACCCTGCAGGGGTGAAAATATTAAATATATGCAAAAAGATAGATTAAGTCGTCTTATTTTTAAGTTTAAAATTTTAAGTAGATATCTCAACTCGTTCAAAATTTAAGAGGGGGGGGAAGGTGACTTTTGGACCTCACGGTATGCATAAAGTATTAATATATTATGACTCACAATGTATTGACGGCTAGGTTATAAGCAGAGTTGTTACTTTCATTACAATAACAGGGTCGGACAACAGGAATTTTAAATTATTTCTAACTTTTGGTGAGTTTCTTTCTGTATACAGACATATAATCTTGTTCGGCATAGGTATGTATTAAAGAAACTCATCAAAAGTTAGAAATAATAAACACTGGTTATAAGTAATCTCTTTAAACGACCTTTTTGTTGAATTATTGAATTTTCAATTAATAATTAATAATTATCGCAAAAAAATAGTAAAAATTAGACTAGCATTCGATATTATATCTGCCTGTAGATTTGTGTTTTTTCTGTTTATTTATAAAAATAATATTTTGTTGTTACTTTTAATTTTAAAATGTTAACTATTTATAAAAGATTCAATTTATTTACTATTTTGTTGCCTATATATTTAAATATTTATTATTTATAGTTAAATAAATTTTACGTAATGAAATATACTTATATCATTTGCAGTAATATTAATCCAAACCAAGAACTGTACACTGAGAAAAAAAAATCCCTAAATCAGTCAATCAATCAATTTAAATGTAAATTTTTTAAAATTTTAGAGCAAAATAGAAAAATTTGTGTAAAGCACTCGTTTCATAACACGTTTTTAGCACACTAGTACATTAGCAGCAAGCGGCTCGTTTTCTAAACTTGTACTCTTGCGCTAAAAACGTATGTTATGAAACTAGTACTTTAATATACTATTATTTTTTTTTTGTTATGTTTATCTGTTATGAGCGATAATCCGGTTATGAGTGATAAACATTAAAAATAAACAAAAAATATACAGTGCGTAAATTACGTCTGGAATCACCCGTTAACTTTTTAGTTTCAAGTTACTAAAAAACCCTCAGACAGGTCGATTTTTATTTTTAATTTTGCAAATTTTGGTGTAAAAAAAGTTATTAAAATTTTAACCCCCTTGCGCCCTCCCATCACAACTTACCCCTTTGTGATACATCATTAAAAAGGTTATTTAACAAGCCTTTTAACTGTGTATGATAAAGTCTTATTTGGCAACGCGCTTATGAAAAAATGGGCTGCTATTTAAAAAAAAAATTGAAATGGGTGGGTGCAGGGGCGTGAAAATTGTGACAAAAATTTGCTGTCTGAGCTTTTTTTCTTTAACTTGTAACTGCGAATTTAAAAAAAATGCTCAGATAGGTCGATTTTTATTTTTAATTTTGCAAATTTTAGTTTACACCAAATGTTATTAAAATTTTCACCCCCTTGCACTCACCCATTCCAACTTTTTTTTTAAATAGCCACCCATTTCTTATAAGCCTTTTGCCAAATTAGGCATCACACCGTTAAAAAGCTTGTCAAATAACCTTTCCAACGATGTGTCCCAAGGGGTAGGGTAGGTGTATTTAAAAAAAAAAAAGTTGTGATGGGATCGTGCAACGGGGTTAAAATGTTGATAACTTTTTTACACCAAAATTTGCAAAAGGTAAAATAAAAATCCACCTGTCCGAGCGATTTTTGTTTTAAACTTATAACTGATGAAAAAGTTAATCGGGTGATTCCAGACCTAATTTACTCACTGTATGTTTCTGCGTATGGTCATAAAAAAATTCCGGAAAGTACTAATAAACTAGTATATTTAATACAAGGACGAAAAATACTGTTTTCAAAGCGATTACGGAGATTGCCAACCAAGCTCGGATAGCGAGCAATACACTATTTTTTATTCGATTGTAATATCTTTATAAATAAATTTGTATTTTGGAGAACATTATTGAAGTTTGAGTGCAAATGTCATCAGTTTCAATATTAATCAACCAATCAATCACTGGTGCTTTTAGATACATTTGAATATAAAAATATAATATAAACCCAGCAAAAATAAAATTAAAGATTGCAACACTGCAAGGATAATAGTCACATTTGTCCCTGCTGTTTAAGCGTCGCGACGCATCGTTTTATCAGCAGTATGCAGACAGGACGACCGTCTGTTGCGTGTAATTGTTACTAAACAAGTTCAGCGCTGCGTACTAATTGTCGCCCTATTGCCAACATTGTTTCTAAATAAAGCCCCTCTGAGAGGGACACTCAGCCATCAAAGGGGCGGCTGAAAACCACAGTACCGACAGATACACATAGGAAAAGTTAAGGTTATTAGTGAAATTATTACATTTTGCAGCCTTCATACGAAAAAAACACGTAGGAAACCTGATAAAATAAAAACTCGTGGTCTCTTGCCAAACTACATTTTTTTATTATCTTAAAATTTTCTTATAGGTGTAACTAGAAAACTTGGCTTGAAATCTTATTTTTTTTTCTGTTGAGCATACAAAATTATGTGCTAAGGAAGAATATCGGTTTAAAGGCGAGTTTTGGGCTAAATGAGAAAAATATATTTTTGTTTAAAATGATGAAAAGAAATGATGAAAAACTGTTTAATAAGTTTGTTAATTTTGATCAAAATAATTATTCGTTAACAATTTTTGTGTTATCGTAAACGTGACAACAATGCTAACTTTCTAAACGCCTCTATCTTATTTTAAAAAAAGTAACGTTTTTTTTTGTTTATCTGAACATCATTTGGAATGTACAACACTGTACAAATTAATTAAATGTATTTATTTAACACTACAGCTTAAAAGTCTCTTTTTATATATAAATACATAGGTACCTCAAAAACAATTCGATAATCTTACTGAAAAACTAGTCTGATAAGTTCAATACACATTCTGCAATACACAATGTGTATTTTACACCATGTTAAATCCGTAAAAATTAACAACAATACAACAAAATATTTTAATTTTACAGTCAAGTCAACACATCACAATAAACAGTCCTTTGTCCCACATAAGAAGTTATTTTAGTTTTAACATGACATAACCATCGTTACGTGCAATGTTGCCAAATCTTACATTGATATATGGCAAAATTCGCAATTAAAATTATTAATTAAATTATGTTGCGGGATGTAAAAAGGGCTGAAATTTTGACTAAATATTTATTTTTTATGTATCTATAAGCATGTAAAGTCTTATAGTTGCAGGCGATTTAGCCCAAAATACGATAACCTCAAATACCCTAAAAGTGACCCTAAATGTTTAGTGTCACATTAAGTGTGAGAAAATTTTCGCATCAGTTCGCCGTCTTTAACCAATGAAGCCGGTAGGTTAACGTTTGGATAAGTAATTCAGTTTTTAAGTGAGTGTTTGTTGCGACATCACATTACTTTTACAGTACTTTCACATTTTTATCACAGACTATGCTGGCTTAGTTGTGTTTTTTTTCTTTCTTTAAGTTTGTAATTTTTATGATTTCTGTTTTGTAGAAATAGTGCGTAATATTAGTACATAATGCTAATAAAAATTAATTTGAAGAAATGAACATAGTATAATATGAATAGATTGGTAACATAAACACTGAATAATATCGAAAAAAATGTTGATGAATTTAATTTGAAACGTACAACATGGAAGATTTTGTTAGGTTTGGAAGAAGAAGAAGAAGAAGAAGAAGAAGAAGAAGAAGAAGAAGAAGAAGAAGAAGAAAAAGAAGAAGAAGAAAAAGAAGAAGAAGAAGAAGAAGAAGAAGAAGAAGAAGAAGAAGAAGAAGAAGAAGAAGAAGAAGAAGAAGAAGAAGAAGAAGAAGAAGAAGAAGAAGAAGAAGAAGAAGAAGAGAATGTTCGCGTGAAAGTACGTAGCTATATAATTTTATTTTATCCTAAAATTTTAACTGAATTGTCTAATAAAAATATTTTAAAAACTAATTATTTTTTAATATGAATTCGATGGTATGATCCCCACTAAGTAATTACACTTTGCATGCCTATTTGCATACAAGGCGAGAGCTAAAGAATTAGTACAAACTGCAGCTAAAAAATGTTTTTATTAATTTATTTTTAATGACCTAATTTTGAATTTAATTTGCAAACCAAATATTAAAAATTAGATTAAAAATTTTATGCTTTATGATGCCTTTTTGATTTAAAACAAGCCATGTAGATATAGAGGGTGTCCCAGAACTCGCGACCATCCTTGAAGGACATATACCTACTATATCAAAAAATATAAAAAAAGATTATATAAAAGTACACCCGAAAATTAGTCCTAAGGGAGTTATGGCTCATTAAAGGGAATACCAAAAATTATTTAATATCTCTGGAGCCCTTTGATCTAGAGAAACGAAGTTTTCCATGTGATTTAGTATTATTAGGGTCAATTGTTTAAAGTTATTTTAGTTTGCGAATTTTACCCTAGACGCACCTCAACCAAAACTTGTTTCAGTGTAAGTTTTTTGTATTTTTACATATTATAGATTCTTTGAGTAAACATAAATAAAAAAGATTCTCTTAGTGTTATACCGTAAAAGCAAGTTTTTTCGAGAAATTTCCATTAAAAAAAAATAAGAGTCCAGAACTCACTTAATATTTATTTTTGGGCCATATGCATTTTTCTATTTATTTATAATATAATAGTAAAATTCTACTTCCTATACAAAATTAAAAAGGAAATTAATTAATTTATGTATTTATATATTGGCAAAAAAAAGACAAAGTTACATTGAAGGGGGATAATACCACAGTAATGCATGATAATATCACTTGAACGCAGGCCAAATGCCCATTGTACATACTACCTTCTATGGACCACCGGCTTATAGTGACTTCCGAACCACTGTTTGTAAGGCATAGATACAATTTTTGTCCAACAATTCTTTTTTATAGAAATTGAACAAACTATTATTTCTGCCACCTAGTTTAATCTAAGGCAAGTAGATTCAAATTCAACAATTCAGGAGCAAAGAGAGCATCCTTACTGTATAGTCGGCCACAATTCTCCATGTCACAAGGAGAGCAGCCATACTGTGTAGACCTGGGATCCTTTGCTAAGGACCCTGAGATCATAATAGTCGGCCACAATTCTCCATGCCACAAAGAGAGCAGCCATAATGTACAGTCGGACACAAATCTCAATGCCCCATCGCATGAACTAAATAATTTGTCTTCCACCACGGGGACTCGAACCCACGCTCTAGCCGTGACGAAGTAAATATCAAATGCTTACCGCCACGGCCACCACCTATCCCTATTTATATATTGGTTTATAGTCATTTTGGAATGTCATACAATGGTACCGATCTGATATTGTTTAAAAAGTTGAGAAACAGTAAATGTTTCTCTGAATTCTATATAAATGATTTTGGTAAATTATTTGAATAGGGTATTACCGGAAAGTTTCAGTGAGCCTTTGACCCCATAACCACTAGTAAATTCACTAAAAAACACCATGTGTTATAGAACACGTCCATGTATCACCAGCACATGCTAATGGCAATTCAATTTATATACGATTTTCCTCCATAGCCAGGTGGAATTTTCAAAAATCGTAACGGATCGCCAAATTAAAGCAATTAATATCTAGTTAGCCAGTATGGCGCCATTGATTGATTTCCACAATTTCGCAGCCAACTAAAAAATAAAAATGCTAATTCTGCATAGAGCCTACATGTATGCCTATAAATATATTCTTTATGGATTGTTTTAAGCACTTAGGGTAAAGGGGGTGAATGGCGGCCTCTAGGGTAATAATGACCATCTCATATTTCAGTTTTGCATAGATTAAAGTTATTTTTTTGCTTTCAACTGTTTGTCTATCTACCTATGTATTAAGTTTATAGTGTACCCAAAGGAATATACACAGGCTCGCATAACAAGCATAGTACATAAGAATGCCGTATCGTGATTGGCTTACAAGATACATGATGGCACATCAAGCCAATCACGGCATCACATTCTCATGTACTATGAGTGTTATGCGAGCCTGTGGACATGCCCTAAATCTGTATCGATAAACGTAAAGTGGAAGAAATTGATATCTTGTAGTAAATAACTATAATACACAGACTTTAACATAAAAAATAATTCTGGGTTATATTACTCGATAAAAGTAATTTAATGTTTTTATAAGAGACATAAAAGCACTTGTATATATACTAATTAAGAAATTAAACTTAAAACTGATCTTTACCCAGATAAGAAACCATAAATTTAGCGACTGTAAAATAAAAATCAATTTTATTGCGACATGACATGATATTACAAACTTTAAATACACTACTAGACAAAAAAAAGGTAAAAGAAAACCTATAGCATGTTTGATTTTTTGCACGTAGAAAACATGCTTAAAAAAATAAAACACAGCTTAAAAAAATGAAACACATGAATTATTTAGCTATTAAAGTATGAATCGTTTTTTGTAATGACTGTTAAACAAGTTTATATCGGTTGCCAAATTATATTAACTATTTAAAATTATACTGATAATTTGCACTAGTGCAATTTTCACCTTCAATTTTTTTTTTTTCAAATCAATCTTGTCCATCAAGACAGGGTGTTCGGTAACTCCCGTCCTAGCGGGAAACAAACGACTTTAGTTCTAAAAACGGGGGTGGGGTAAGGGGGTAAAATGGGGTAAAAACTTTTTTTTTTAAATTTTTTTAAATTTTTTTTTTCGTTTACCACCTTGTTCAATTTTTTTTTCAAATCAATCTTGTCCATCAAGACAGGGTGTTTGGTAACTCCCGCCCGAGCGGGAAACAAACGACTTTAGTTCTGAAATGGGGGTGCGGTAATTTTGGTAAAAACTTTTTTTTTTATTTTTTTTATTTTTTTTTCATTTACGAAAAAAGAAACAAATTTTTTGAAAATTTTATTTATTTTTTTTTTTAATGAACCTAGGCCTATAGGGAAAAGTGATATTTTGTCGGTAGCAGTATCTCAGTAACCGCTTAAGATAGAATTTTTTTGCAGAGGCATTTTTCATTGGCAGATGATTCTGTAGTAGTAGTAGTAAGGAAATTGCTTCTAATATACCAAAGCAAAATAAATTTTCAATAAGTTAATCTGCACTAAGGATATTACTGTTCCTTATTTGTTTAATAATTATTACAGGCCCACAAAATAAAAAAGTGGTCTGTGCTGGGGTTGACACCCACCTACACTTATGTATTTTGGGATGCTGAACACGAATCTGTCATAAAAAAGGCACTTCATGGGCTCATTTCTTTGCTACACTGAAAAAACTGTCTAAAATGGTAAAAATCTCATATTATTTCAGTGTAACAAAAAAATGAGCCATTGAAGTGCATTTTTTATGACAGATTCTTGTTCAGCATCTCAAAATACATAAGAATAAGTGGGTCTAAACCCCAGCACAGACCACTCTTTTTTTTGTGGCCCCAGACAGTTTTTCCAGTGTAGAAAAAAAATGAGCCTATGAAGTGCCTTTTTTTATGACAGATTTGTGTTCAGCATCCCAAAATACATAAGAATAGGTCTCAACCCCGGCACAGACGACTATTTTTTTTGTAGGCCCATGTTGTTTTTTCAGTGTAGAAAAAAAATGAGCCGATGAAGTGCCTTTTTTATGACAGATTCGTGTTCAGCATCCCAAAATACATAAGAATAAGTGGATCTCAACCCCAGTACAGACCACTTTTTTTTCGTGGGCCCAGACAGTTTTTTTCAGAGTAGATACAAAATAAACCCATGAAGTGCCTTTTTTTATGGCAGATTCGTGTTCAACATCCCAAAATACATAAGAATCCGTGGATCTTAACTACAGCACAGACCACTTTTTTTGTGGGTCCAGACAGTTTTTTCAGTGTAGTAACAAAATAAGCAGACGTAGTGCCTTTTTTATGACAGATTCGTATTCAGCATCTCAAAATACATAAGAATAGTTAGGTCTCAACCCCAGCACAGCCTACTTTTTTTCTTTTGTGGGCCTGTGTAATGATTTAGCAAAATCACAGTGGTGTAGCATGGGTGGAAAAAGTGTGGAGGGGAATTTGATCGAATATAAAAAAATTTAATGACTCTCCGAAATGTCACAATAACTGAGGGTCCTATTCTAGAAAAGAATGAAAGTCTAAATAACCACAATTGAATGTTGTAACATACAGGTCTCAGAGGGGCATTTTTTTATTCGTGTTCAAGATCTTCAGTGGTTAACATTTAGATTTTGTCGCTTAATTCCCCACTAAATCCGATAACAATCGTTCCGAACTATATCCAATTTTACTTTCTCGTTAGAATTTGCATGTTACAATGAAATTAAATTAATAAAACGTAATATTATATTTATTTTTATCGTTCTTTTCCAAGTTAATTGGTCTACGTCTGACGCCTTTTATTCTATTTAAAATGTACTATTTTAAGTTATAAAAATACACTGTGAAAGGAAAACTGTCACAGCGATGCATCGCAATTATGAAATATAAGTGCAAACCCTTATTAATTCTAAAATAAAACAAAAAAATGTTTTTATGGGAAATTTAAAATGCTTTTTAAATATACAGGAATTTTTATCATAGTTTAAATATTAAGCGAGTTTTTATGCCTCTTCTTACACCAATTTAAACCATATCTGACTTGATACAAAACAGAAAATAACTGAATCGTTCGGTAATAATAAATTTGAAATCAAGTATTCCTTTCAAAATTTATAAGGTTTACATACAAACAGATGGAGCAACATGACTTTTTTCACATTTTATTAATGTTTCATTATAAATCTATCATCTGGTCACCGGGCTACAAAACAACCATAATTGAAATTGAAAATATTCAAAGGAAATTTTTAAAGTACGTTTGCTTTAAACTAGATGGAGTATATCCTGATATAGGTACATCTAACGAGGTTTTTTACAATAGATTTTCTGTGATGAGCTTGGAAAACCGCCGAATCACGACTTATTTATGTTTTTTACATAGTATAATTCATGGATCATTGGACTGTTCTGAAATACTAAATTTAATTAATTTTTCTGTTCCACGTTTACCAATAAGATCTCAAACGACTTTTTATCTACCAAACATTCGAACAAATGCCTTTAGCCACTCTCCATTACATCAGATGTGTAAGTATGCAAATCAGTTTTGTGAAATATTCGATATATTCGGCTGTAACATCACTACCATAAAAAATCTTTTTTTTTTTATAACTTAAATTTCTATTTTCTTCTTTTTAAAATCTCATTTTTTATGTATTTTTAAGTAATATTTTTATATTCTTTTTTATTCCCTATTTGTAATTGGGCTATCCTGTAAATAGTGGTAAAATAAATAAATAAATAAATAAATCAGAAAATTAATAAAAATACTGCTGCCAACAAAATAATACTTTCCCCTATACTGCCCTACTACGCTAGCAAGCAGTGACTCCATTTCTCGCCTAGCGACGTTTTGACGTCAACTCTAATGTAATATGTGCTATGCGACAAATGGAGTTAGTGATTTCTAGCGTAGTAGGGCAGTATAGGCCTAAATTCATTAAAATCAAAAACAAAAAAAAAATAAAAAAATAAAAAAAAAAAAATTAAAAAAAGTTCCTTTTTTCGTAAAACGAAAAATAAATTAGAAAAAATATTTTTTTGAAAAAAATTGTTTTTACCCCAAACCCCTTACCCCAACCCGATTTTTACGAAAAACAATCCCAGCCTAGAACTTTAGATAATCAACCTGTGGTCCAAATTTGAAGTCTTTAGCCCGAAGCGTTCTTGAGTTATCGTGGTCACAAATATCCCGGACACAGACCGACAGACCTACCGACATATAATATTTTTTGGATATAAAACGTCCAGAAACATAAAAAAAGCAACAATTTTTTTCGAATTTTTTTTTACTAAAGCAAGATTTTTCAGGTGCCTACACTGGTGCACCTGCAAAAAATGTAATGAAGTTAATCAAATAAAAATTTTCTTTGCTGTGTTTAACTAATTTTAATCGAACTAAAGAGCACTTTGTTAAAATCTGGAACAAAGGGTACAAACCCTTTTTTCAGTGTCTCTTAACTCAGCCGTATAATGTTATATCTGGATATAAGTTAATTACTTACTAAAATTTTTATTTTTTGTTAATGGATCGTTTAATAAAATACAGGGTGATTTAAAAATAGCTTTAAAGTTTTGAAGGTGTGAGTCTAGATCATAAACAGACTCCGAAAGAAATAGGAAAAATGAAAAAATAGAGGTTCGCACTCGTATCGATATGGAAATATAGTTGATATTGTTTTATTTTAATTAATGTTTTCTTGCATAATATGTAATATATTTCAGAAAAATACTAACTTTGAGAATTAAAGAAAGATTTTTCATTAAATTATAATTTAACAACACTGTTTTTATTTTATTAATTGCCTGTTTTCATTCAAAAAGTACACACTGTAACAATAAAACTAAGGCAATTTGTATAATAACTTTACTAATTATCGAAGAAAAATAATAAAAAAACGGTGACAAAAAAGATGAGGAATTATTGTGAAGAAAAAAGTTGAACATCGCGAGCCGATGTGTATAAAAAATTACGTAAGTCATACAGCTCATCCATTTACCTTATACTTAGATTCCGATAAGAGTTTTAATCGGAATCTATACGATTTTTTTTCATATTGAATACTATAGAAAATGATAGAATCGTTTTCTGCCATATGAAAAACCGTACATCTAAGTACAGCACACCAAAGTATACTTTATATATAAACGATTACGTAATATTTTATCAGCCCCTTTTATTTAATATTAAATTTTAAAAATAAAATATAAAATCGCTATTCACATGGGAAGATTGGTGTAGTGGACTACCGTGTCGTACTTGACGAGTTTACTACCCAAAATAGCGTGAGTTCGATTCTCACCGGCGGCGATTTAACTTTTTCAGTTAATTAATAATTGAAATTTAGCGAAGGCGTAACTGAAGCGGACACTCCCTATAAATTGGTTCGAAAGTCAATTTAAGCCCACTCAAGTCCTGGACTTAGGGGATGCTTATTTAAGTAGAATAGTACGAGGTTAAACAAGAATGTAATGTAACATTATCAGAGAATTTTGTAATAATATTGTAAAACTATACAAACTGTCTAGTAACAATGTACAGTATACTTGTTGCAATAAACAGAATATATAAAATGCCAATAATTTTAAACCCGGTACTGGTATATACTACCAATGTCCTATTTATTACGGGATCTGATCATAAACTATGCTTATTTTCCTGTATAAATTTTATAAAAAATAGTTTTATGGTGTCTACAACTTTTTAAATAACGCCTTTAGAAGCTGTTTTTTAACCTATTTTCTTTATTAGTTTTTTCATGTTTTTTAATTTTATATTTTCAACCATATTTTAAAATCATCCTATACAAAGCAAGTAGAGCGATAAATTTTATTAAAATAATAATAATAATAAAGTTTATATAGTTCTTTTGAATGTTATATCGATATCGATATTTTACTGGCTCAGTAGTTGTCTAACCGCAGAAAAGTCAATTTTACGCCCTGTACCTACGTGTTCCTCTAAGGAAGTAATTAGATTGTTCTTTTTTTTTTTAGATCTTTAATTTATTTTAATAATAAAAAATATTAGCATATAGGATATATAGTACTGTTGATTCCCAAAAAGGATGAAATGGTACTATTCACTGTTTCCTGTGCATTTGATTTTAACGACAGAAAGATAACTTTATTATAAAAAATATGGATTATTGCTAGTACAGCAGCTAGTCACTTAGCAAACAATACAATTGGATTGTCCAGTAATTGACAAGCTGCTGCCACAAAGGCAAAAACTGCGTTTTGATTTTAACCTCATCAAATGGTTCCTAGTTACTCTCCTGTCTCACTAAATGTCCCACTGCATCGGTTCCCAGGGGGCGTTGGAAAGTTGGGAAATAAAGTTGGGAATTGTTTTTGGAAAATTATGGAAATCTGGATTATATTTTAAAAGTTAAAAGTTGGTTATGTGAGGACCCTTTCTTTTAGTCGTTAAAATTTCTGCCAGCAATGGCTTTCTTTCAGAGGTGATCTTTAATATTTGGGAAATTTAGTTTTACTAGTTTGGAAAGTTTGGTAGTCTCCCCCACCCCAACGATGTTCCTTCAGTACGCAATTTTCGGTTCCCCCTTTGTTTAAACTTGATTTTGAGTAAAGTATTAAAACTTATTTATAACTAAGTACCCTATACCAACTATCTGGAAATCCCAGGCTAAAACAGAATATAGATAATTCATAGTACAGTCCATCATTATAGGATAATATTATTACGTTGAACAACTACATTGATCTGAGATGAAGACAAGCTTAGGCCAAAATTTGAAGGACCAATATACACTGAAAGAAATTAAATTGAAAAGGTGTAAAAAAATACACTCTATAAATGTGTAAATTTTACACCTTTATATAAATGTACATCAACATTGATGTGACACTACACAGGTGAGGTGATTTTGACCTAGAGTGTGTATTTTTACATCCATACCTTCTGCAACAATACACTCGGAGCTCAAGAAAGTTTATTTTTATAAACATACATTTAGCAACAGTACACCCGAAGTGTAAAAATCACACTTCTGATGTACAAGCCAGCCAATCGCGGGCGTTAAGCTAGTCACGTGACTCGAGAAGCCAGAATTCCTGCTTCATCGAGTCTGGTGGCTGTCGACCATTATAATTGTTTACGTTTGTAAGAGCGTACGTATAATTTTGTGTGTGCTAGATTTTTCAAAGAAATAATTGGTAAGTGTTAATTAAAAGTAAATATTTAAAGTGTGATTAATACAATATCCTTAAAACATACATTTCATAATATTTTACTTATTTAGGCGGTAACACTGGCCTGCAAATTTTAAGTTGCTAAGACTTTTTGTGTATGATTTCTGTTTCTATTTTATATTGGTACTTTTTGTAGCGCTGATTACGAATATACGTTTTATTTTTCTGTTAGTTTTTCCATAAAACACTATTCATAAATAGAAAAATAACAAAATGGTTATTCTATTTTTTTTAAATAAATCTCAGTGTACATGCTACCACAACAATAACAACTTATTATGGAAGGAATTTGAAGCAATTTACAGGGAAGCTGAATGGGAAAAATGGGAAAATACATGGAAGCAAGAAATGACGATTTCAGGAACCTTTTACTTTAACCACCCAACAAATTTCAGTAAAGACCCATGGTATAAAAATCTAAACTTATCAAAGAGGCACGTAACCACAATATGCCGTCTGCGTAGTGGGCATTGCCTCACTAAAGCTCATCTTCATAGGATGAAGCGAGCGGACACACCTATATGCTCATGTGGTAAGAGGGAAGATACACAACATATTTTACTTGAATGCCCGAATTATATAGCACATAGGAAAAATATGCTTGATAGATTATCTACGCAAATCACGCAACCTCTTCATTTGCGTTCGCTTTTATCAAAACCTGATTTTCCAGTAGTACTTGCACTAGTTAGCTTTTTAAATAAGATAGGTAAAAGTCTTTAATGTGAATTCCTGAATGCTTTAGTACCCATCCATATGCTTTATCTTAAATTGTTGGCTTTTTCTCATATATTTTCCCTTAAAATTTCTATAATTTTGGTCGTTAGTCTTACACATCTGGCTCTCACTACTCCTAGTTACTGATGTAACCACCATGCAACCCGATGGCTGAAATGTTAAATTACAAAGCCAAAAAAAACGAAGAAGAAGAAGAAGAACTTATCCGGCAAAGGCGATAGATATATAGGAAGAAAAGTGTTATAAGGGGACAAACTTGGAAGTAAAGTTTTTGAATGAATTTAAATACAATTAGACATAAAATAGCGAAACATTTTCCTGACTTTTTGGAACGGTAATTGGTAAACAATTATTTTAGAGTGCTTTCGTTTTAACGAGTATTGAATAGTTTTCCTACTAATTAATGAATCTGGACCTTAATTTGACTAATTTGAAAGCGCAAAAATAAAAAATACTGCTTCGAATTAAAAGTTTTAATGAAACCATTAATTTCGCTGAATTCAATTCAATCGTTTTAATTTAAACTGTTTAAAAACACAATTATAATGAGAACCTGATTTAGATTTGTTCGTATTTCATTCATGAAGAGTAGGGCATTTCAAAAAACAGGATTTTAAGTACCCCCTTCATGCTCGCGCCGGGGGTGGCAGGAGGTAGGGCAAGGTTCACCTGGGCGATTTTAAATAAAAATTTCGTGGACCCCTACATTTTTTAGACTAAAACATACCTGATGACATAAGAAATCAATTTCCATTTGAAAGAAAATCGTAAAAGATACACTTTTTTAGAAAGATAAAAAAACGTTTTTTTGAGTGATAGGGTGTGTCAAAAAATTCCGATTTGCGAAATCGAAAACGCTCTCTGGCTCAAAAGTTGCTCCTTAGTAAAAAACTGTGACCACACAAAAATGAGCCAAATCGATTAATGTTTAGAGGTAGCTCAAAGCAATCAAACTTTGAAAAATATCGGTACCTGTTTTTCGGATAAAAAGTGATTGTATATAAAATTAAGGAAATTTTGGAGGGTTTCTTTGGTAATATTTAGAAACAATACTAATGTGAAAAAACTAAAAAAATTATATTTCCCCTTTCCTTAAGTTAGAAGATAAAAAAATCGCCAATTATTTGAAGATTTTGCGAAAATTTATTGAAAATGGGCGTATTTAAAAGGACATAACTTCCTTGGGAATTATTTTTTGACCAAGGTGCATATTAACTTTTTCTATGTTTTTAATGTTAAATAACCACTCATTACTAAAATATTTGTTTTTTGCTTTATATTTTTTAATTTTTTTATTTTTGGTTCTTCATGCGTAAAAATTTACTTTTAAATGCATTTATCTTTAAAAAAGTTAAACCCGCGATGTTAAACCACAGAAACTTTTTTTGTGTATTTTTACATAAAAAAATATTCCTACCAAAAAATCAAAAAAAAGTACACTGAAAAAAGTTTTAGGCAAAAAACAGAAAATCCACCCGGTTTCTAATCGAAATTATTTTTTCCCCAAAAGATTATGCCATACCTTATTCTAGAATTTACATAAGCATGATACGCCATAAGGGCTGTTTGTATATTTATACTGTCGGATACTACCCTCAAAGCATAACAATATTTTGATATATTTTTTGCCACTTGGTCTACGTGTGACTTCCAGTCCAACCTTCTGTCAATCGAAAATCCCAAAAACTTAACCTCATCCTCTGTCATTAAATTTACCTGATGGTACGGTAAGACAATAATAATAATATAATAATATATTATATCTTTACAGCATGTAATTTTATTTAAAACATTTAATCGAAGTTTGAAATACTGCAAAGCTTTTGTATTTTTGAAGCTAATCAAGAAATTCTATCCATTGGAATTTAATACACTTTCTTTGTAGGTAATTTAACTAATTAGGTATTTTGTTTAACAAAGAACCTTGAATTAATTAATTTTAAGGCTTCTTTACAGCTAATTAGCTCTAGCAGAACAAAACAAAGTTTAATATTATTAGCTTAGTTAACTATTGGAACTACGCAAGATTCTTTTTTAAAACATAAATATAACTAACAATACTGGATGGTGGAAAGAGCTGTCTGATTATAATCAGACATTTATCAGACTCTGATGTATTAAAAAAAGTTTCTCGGAGATCTACTATTATTTTGATGACATAAATTTAAGGAAAAATACACTGCCCATAAAAAAGCTTTCTCATATTCATCTCTGCTCGTGAAATGGATTTTTTTTGTTATCAGATTCGCTTTCAGCAACCTCACAATCCCCAATTAACCAATTTTCACAAAAACTACCCCTTGCCCCTTAGGGAGTGGATTTAGATTTTTTATTATCAGAATCACTTATAGCAACCTCAAAAACCTCAATATACCAATTTTCACGAGAAACACCCCACCCCTAGGGGGTGGTTGGATTTTTTTATTATATATATATATATATATATATATTTAAGTTTCAGTTTCGTGGTCCCCAAAAACCCCTATATACAAATTTTGATGAAAATATTAAAAATATTTAAAAATATTTAACCCCTCACCCCCGCGGGGCCTCGTTAGAAGAGTTTTATTATCAGATTCACTTTTAGCAACCTTAAAAACTCCAATATACCAATTTTCACGAAAACTACCTCCCACCCCTCAGGGAGTCGATTTATAAAAACTTTAAGATTCAGTTTTAGTGACCTTATAAAATATATCAATTTTCACGAATACTACCCCCGCCCCTTAGGGGCCCCGTTAGAAGAATTTTATTATCAGATTCAATTTCAGCAACCTTAAAAACCCCTATATAGAAATTTACAAATTTTTGTGAAAAATTATTGTATTTGTCCCCTTACCCTTACAAATTTTTGTGAAAAAATATTGTATTTTTTCCCATTTGCTCCCCTTGCCCCACCCCTATGTTTACCAAAAACAATCCCGAGCGAGAACTTTTGGTAAAATACCTGTATGCCAAGTGTCTAGCTTAAAGTGTTCTTAAGTTATCGTGCAAGATTTCTCGGACAGAACGAACGATCGACCGACATTTCTTTTTTGCTTGAAAATGATTTATATTGTCATAAAACGCAAAAATACGCAACAAAAATTGAAAACTTTGTTTTCCGAAATTTTGAATTGGACAAAATAGTTAAATAAATCTCGTCAGGATAATTTGTACAAATCTGCCCGTTTGCGCTTTATTTAACCTACTGGGTAGTTTAAAAATATATTAAAAATTCATCATTATAACGAAATTGCAAAACAATGGCTGAATTATTAAAGAATTAGGTACTATAAATATAATTAAAAGGAAACTTTTATTTATGTTTGTTGTATTTTACGATTACAGTTTTCTTTTTCAGCTTGACTCTTACGTAGATATATTCGTCGAATTATCATGGAATCATCCCAAATTAAACCTAAAACAAAAGCATTACGCCATGCACAGCTAACTGCGAGAGTAAATTGATGAATGGGAAACAAGTGAATAATTCGAACGAACTGAGCAATTAAATCCCTAATAGAATGATTGATGTTAAAAACGACATAGCAGGCTATGACTGTGTCTCTGCGGAGATCTTATTAGCCTTGGACGTTGCCGGCATCTTCTGGGACTTACGGAATAATGACAAACGAGATGGGATAATAGGCCCACTGTACACAATTTTAATAGTTTAGTAAGTCATTCCATTCGAAAAGAGTTGCGTTAAAATATGTAGATCCATTGCCTCAACGTTAACTATACAGAAAAAATACACTGCCCAGTAAAAAAGCTTTCCCATTTTTCACATGAAATTGATTTTTTATATTATCAGATTCACTTTCAGCAACCTTAAAAACTTCAATATACCAATTTACAAGAAAACTATCCCCCCTCCCCTTGGGGGGTGGAGAATTTTTTCATTATCAGATTTACTTTCAGTAACCTCAAAAACCCCAATATACTAAATTTCACGAAAACTACCCCCCGCCCCTCAGGGGGTGGGGTCAGATTTTTTTTGTTATCAGATTCACTTTCAACAACCTTAAAAACCCCAATATACCAATTTTTACGAAAACTACCCCACGTCTCTCAGGGGGTGGAGTTATATATTTTTTATTATTAGATTCACTTTCAGCAACCTCACAAACCCCAATATACCGATTTTCACGAAAACTACCCCCCTCCCCTCAGGGGGTGGAGTTATATATTTTTTATTATTAGTTCCACTTCTAGCAACCTCACAAACCCCAATATACCGATTTTCACGAAAACTACCCCCCTCCCCTCAGGGGGTTAAATTAAAAAAATATATTATCAGATTCAGTTTCGTCAACCCCAAAAACCACTATTAACCAATTTTGACGAAAATATTAAAAATAATTAAAAATATTTTCCACCTCACGCCGGCGGGGGTGGAGTTAGAAAAATTTTATAATCAGATTCAATTTCAGCAACCTTAAAAACCCCTTTAGAGCAATTATTAAATTGTTGTAAAAAAATGTATTTTCCCATTGGTCCTTACCGAACCCCAATGTTCATCAAAAACAATCCCGAGCGAGAACTTTTCGTAAAATACCTGGAAGCCAAATTTTCAAGTCTCTAGTTTAAAGCGTTCTTAAGTTATCGCATTGACAGACCGACCAATCAAACGACAATTTTTTTTCCTCGAAATTGATTTACATCGACATAAAAAGTCATGCAAAAATAAACAACAAAATTTTGAAAATTTTTGCACGAATACAAGGCTTTCGCAAAATTTTTCCTCTTCGAAAATCTGCCTTAAAAGCTGCATTGTGGCTCTGGCCATATGGGCAGTTGCCCCACCTTGCTGCCACCATGTCTTTGACATGTCCTCTACTGCAGGGCGCAGAAAATTTTCGAGCATTGCGCGATATCGGTAGCCCTTTACCGTACCCGATTGCCATTTTCCTTGCAGAAGTAAGGTCCGATTAGAATTTGGGATGTTACACCGCACCAAATCGTGACCTTGAGGGGATGCAAAGCGGAAAATGAACGTCATTTAAAGACATAATTTTTCATACATAGTTAAAAAAATCAATTTCTTGTACTCTAAATTGTAAAAAATTAAATAACAAAAATTGACATACAAAAAAATTGTTCAATTTTTAAATAGTAAAGCGACTTATAGTCGATATGTGGAGATGTGAAGAAATAGAAAAAAAATTATTTAAAAAAATATGTTTTAGTACACTCATTTCTAAAGCTGGCCGTTTGAGTCTCATATGATAAAATAGAGCTAGGATTTTTTAAAATACTATTAGAAATGTCAACATTTAGAGAAGGTAACATCCACAATGTAGATTCCACATATATTTCAAATATATGTATAAAACCGAATTAAATTTTAATATAGCAAAGTGATAGACCCTTAAGGAACAAAACATCATAAAAAAGAAACATTGTTTTTCATCCATTATAAGATATTGCATTTTTTTTATGGTAATAAAGAAAATTGGCCTTTGCAAAATTGTTCCCCATACTAACATTTTCTAAGATGTAAATACGTTCAAAATATTGCGAAATTACTTTAAGCCACCTGTTGGAGTCACTTTAAATAATTAGAAAATTAAAAAAATATAGTAAAAGGAGAAAATACATAGTAAACAAATCATAACCAAAGCTTTTTTTATACTTTTCGTATCTATAGTTTGATATTTTCCAAAATAAGAATTGAAGGGCTTAAGGGAATAAGGTGAATACGCCACGTTTTTAAATAAATCAAACTTTCTTCATAAAAACTTTCCTCTACATCGTTACAACCCAATAAAATTATATTTTTTAATAATAAGGAAATATGGTGAAACAATGCCTTTTTTAAAAGATCTTGCTTTCCAATTAAAACATTCATTTTATTTAAATTTGACAAATCCACAAGTCATAATCTACTTTAAAGGTTTTTGGTGAAATCCTGAATCCAGGTATTTTTTTAGGGAAGATTTCAGTGAATAATAATTGTTTTTCTATTTTGCGTGTTCTTATAGGTCCATAAGAGGTCTCTACTTTTTTTTTTGTTGGGTTGGCAACATACAAAAGCCTATCTCTTGACGTTTTGCGTGCAAATGTCAATGTCGATTTAAAGTTTAATTTTTTATAAAATTTTGTGTTTTGGTTATTTTTTACCGTGTTAAAAAAAATTATTCAAATAAAAATTCCACCGTAACCATGTGCTTCGGAGGGCACATAAAGCCGTCGGTCCACCTGGGTTAGTAGGCATCGCTACTAACTACCTAAAACAGGGTTAAAGATGCAACAGGCGCCGGAACTACCCACTACGGTGGGTCTCCCCGGCAATAATGCCATACGCTAAACAAAACCGTGTTAAAATTGTGGGATGGTTAATTGCAGTATAAAAAGAAGAGATGACTGTAAAATATATCAAAATATCATTTGTTCTTAGAATTTTATACATAGGGTAAACTGTAATGCCAACCCAAAACAAAAATC
This sequence comes from Brachypterus glaber, assembly GCA_958510825.1. Classification (NCBI taxonomy): domain Eukaryota; kingdom Metazoa; phylum Arthropoda; class Insecta; order Coleoptera; family Kateretidae; genus Brachypterus; species Brachypterus glaber. The sequence goes on from OY294050.1 coordinate 26,001,726, forward strand.
CCTAAATCAGTCATCAATTTTTTTAAATTTTAGAGCAAAATAGAAAAAATTGTATGAAGCACTCGTTTCATAACACGTTTTTAGAGCACTAGTACTTTAGAAAACTCGCCGCAAGCGGCTCGTTTTCTAAACTTGTACTCCTGCGCTAAAAACGTATGTTATGAAACTAGTACTTTAATATACTATTATGATTTCAACAGAAACATTTAAAGTATATTTTCTAAAAAATAAGATAACTGTAGCTTGTGTGCTTATTCCCCCAATTGGTTTAGTTTAAATATTTTTATTTTCTATTTCTTTTTTCAATATTTTAGTAATGTTATCAACAACAACACAAAGTTTTAGCTTAAAACAGGCTGTTCTGTTTAAATAACAGAACAAAATACTTTCAAATATATGGGAAAGCCACCTAATTTCGGACGGTTTCCCAATTTCGGATAGTAGTGTATTTAACAAACTATATGCAGAGGTAAACAGAAGTTATGTATGTGAAGCTAAAAGTCAAACTAAATCCCTCCTGTAATATGGTAACGGTATAGCTTCTCTTCGTTAAATGACAGCACAAATTGTTTAAATTGCAAATGGCAAAATTATGGCTCCTATTATAGGAATACTATAATAGTATTCGTAAAAAATTGCTTAATGGATAAATGCAAGATTAAATCAATTTTAGAAGTAGTTACTTCTTATTTGCAGAACAAAATGTCAAGGAATAATAAGTAACATAAGCAATGGGATCCAGAAACACTTTGAAAAAAAAATCGGATATTTCCGAAATTAGGAACTCTTTTCCAAATACACAAAAATACCCAAAATATTTTAAAACGGGTTATTTGGAAAAATAAACAGTAATAATTTTTTTTTCATAATAAATCATGGTTCGTTATGATAAGTTCCCCTCATAGAACTTGATTTTTCCTGAAAATTTCAAGTCGATCGGATTATTCTTGAGTTATCGTGTCTACAAAAAATCTTGACATCGGACAGACGGACGGACCGACTGACGGACAGCCGGTCATTTCAAAAGAAAAAAAAAATTGCTTATGAAACAAATTTATATCCAAGAATTTTTTGTCTAGGACAATTTTTGAAAATTCGAAACTACCGTATATTATTAATTTAGCGCAGGCGCTGTGAATAATATAAAAATATCAAAAAGTGATACCGCCTATTAAATGTTGGATAAATTGTAAATGGTATCCGAAATTAGGCGACTTTCCTATATTGAGTAAAATGTGAGGTACATTTCGTAATGTATAAGTACAGAACCGAATCACATTTATAATACTGCAGATTATTTAATTTTAAAAAATTAATTATTTTTTTTTAATACATATTTTTTTTTTAATTATCTTATTGCTTTCAGAAAATATCACCAAACAAGAACCAAACATAGATAATTTCCATTCGCTGCAGTGACAGAGAAAGTCCTACATTATATCAGGTTCCGGTTGTGAATGCCCTCGATTTACCTAAATCGTCCATTATTATCAGATAACATCGTATTTAATTATTAATTGCAAGCTATTATAATCTCTAATGCAAGTCAGATAAGCAGTATGTAGGGATATAATGAATTAATGAATCCAGTTGGCTTCTAACCAATGTCAATGGGATTATTCAGTTCAAATATTGGACCTCACTACTGAATTCCCGTTGTCAGTTGTGTGCTTATTTGCCTTTAGTGTTTAACATTTAGCTACTTAGGCCAAAAAAGGCCATCTTACAAAAACTGATTTTTGTTATAACCGAGCATAGAAAAAATTACATTCCCCATTATCTACCAATCAAGCGAGCAAACGGAAATTACGTTCACTTTCATTCTTGTGCATAGTTCCTGATATAAATTATAATTATCATTCAATGAATAATTATAATTATTTAAGGTATTTTTTAACCTCATGCAAACTATGGGGAACGGTTTGGTCTGAATCGCAAAAGTTTGCGTTCGGTTCCCAGCAGATCCACTAATAATTAAAAAAAGTACACTAAAATAAGAACTGTTTTACTGCAAATGCAGCGGATTTGTTGGTCCAGACGGCCAAAGCCACGATGATGATTGACCAGTCAGCATGTCAGCACAGTTGCAGTTAAAGTGCGACTTTCAAGTTGCTTGTCAAGCCAAAAGGAAGGATAAAATGCGCCTAAAAATCGAGATTGGGATCCTCGTTAAAATGTAGGTTCCGGGGTATAAAACGAATAGAAAAATATAATAAGGTTTAAGGCAAAAAGGACCAAGAGTCTTATTGCCAGGCTTGATCTTTCCACCTGAAACTACTGCATGTAAACTATACTGGTTCAAAAAATCGCTAAACTGTAAGCGACAATAAGGGACCTCAGTGGCCTAAGTACACATTTAGTTGTATAATGAAATTTAATTAACTGAACTGGGCAAATATAATTATAATTCCTTTATTGTGCAAATGGGCAACTCTGCAGCACAAGCACCGATTGTCGGTCAACAAGGATGGATAAACTAAATTAACTAAATCATTGTGATGAATTAATTCTAATCAATGGTCAACAATTGAAAAGTTTAACCTGGAATTTGAGGGCAGGTTCCAGGATATCATTAAAGATAAATTAGTTAAGCTAATTAATTAGGCCAAGTATGTACAGGGATTTCGAAATCAGCGTAAATACACACATGTATGTATAAACTAAATCAAATAAACTAAATTATTGTACTGAATCACTTCTATTTAATGTCAGGAATTAGAAAATTTAACCTGTAAATTAAGGATATGTTTTAAGAAGTTATTAAAGATAAATTAGTTAAACTAATTAAATAGGCCAAGTATGTACAGGGATTTCTAATTCAGCGTAAATGCACACATGTAGGTATAAACTAAATCAAATAAACTAAATCATTGTGATGAATCACTTCTATTTAATTGTCAGGAATTCAAAAGTTTAACCTGTAAATTAAGGACATGTTTTAAGAAGTTATTAAAGATAAATTAGTTAAACTAATTAAACAGGCCAAGTATGTACAGGGATTTCTAATTCAGCATAAATGCACACATGTAGGTATAAACTAAATCAAATAAACTAAATCATTTTGAGAATCACTTCTATTTAATTGTCAGGAATTGAAAAGTTTAACCTGTAAATTAAGGGCATGTTTTAAGAAGTTATTAAAAATAAATTAGTTAAACTAATTAAACCGGCCAAGTATGTACAAGGATGTCCAATTTAACGTAAATACATACAAGGATGTAGAAAATAAGCTAAATAAACTAAACCATTTTGATGAATTAATCCTAATTCATAGTCAGGAATTAAAAAGATTTACATATAAATTAAGGGCATGTTTCAAGCAGTCATTAAACATAAATTAGTTAAACTAATTAGTTAGGCCAAGAACAAGGGTATGCTAGGTAAATCTGGATTCCTAATTCAAATACAGACAAGATTGTATAACCTGATTAAATCTTTATAAAGCATTGATTCTAATCAATGGCTAATAACTAAAAAGTTTAACCTGTAAATAAAGGATAAGATTTCATTGAAGATAAATTTTTTAAAATAATTAATTAGGCCAAGTATGTACAAGGATTTCTAATTCAACGTAAATAAAGAAAATGATATATAAACTAAACTAAATTAAGTAAATTATTGTGATTAATTAATTCTAATTAATGTTCAGATATTGAAAAGTAAATTTTTTAAGTTAAGGGTATGTTTGAGGAAGTCATTAAAGATAAGTTAGTTAAAGAAGTTAGTTAGGCCAACTAGAAGGAGTAAATTCGGATTCTTAATTCAAATGCAGACACGAATGTATAAACTAATTAAATTATTTGGTGCATTAATTCTTATCACTTGTCAAAAATTAAAAATTTTAACCTATAAATTGAGGGCATGTTTTCTGGAAGTAATTAAAGAAAAACTAATTAAACAAATTATTATGTTAATTTAAATCAAATAGAGACCAATAACCAAAGGGCAAGTGACAGAACTATCAACTTTGTAATATTAGGTTAATTTAAATCAAATAGAGACCAATAACCAAAGGGCAAGTGACAGATGAAATAACATGCTTCCGAAATTGATAAAACTATCAACTTTGTGATATTAGGTTAATTTAAATCAAATAGAGACCAATGACTAAAGAGCAAGTGACAGATGAAATAACATGCTTCCGAAATTGATAGAACTATCAACTTTGTGATATTAGGTTAATTTTTAAAGATATAATTCCAGTTTCTATATTGACATATTATATTGGTTTAATTAAATTGGATCAATGGATTATCTAAAAAAGTCGTGAAAACTAAATTAAAACAAATTAAAACAATTTTGAGTTAAATCGTGTCTAACAGTGTATTAGAACTTAAACCTATTAACAATTATTAATTTAAACTACTCGTAGTTTCAGTGGTCAGTTTGGCTCGCCACAGGGGTAATTAAACTAAAGTTATTTCGTTATCTCGTTTATTCTATTGATATTCCATTAAGGTTCTGCGTGATGTAAATTTCGGTCGCATTTTGACGCTATTGGGGCCAGAGGATAATGCTATTTAATGGTCAAAATTGGTTTAAGCCAGATTTAACGATAAACTTTCTGTGCTAAACTTTGTGGACATGAGAACTCTAATTAATGAGTATTATTAATTATTTTGTATAATCTGACTAATTTTGAAAGTAATGGGTCGGAAATATTAATTTAGTTTTACACTGGGTGTTTAGTAAATCCGGTTAATGTAGAAGAGGTTTACGGCAAAGGCACACAAGCTGAAACGGATATCCTTTCTAGATGAGTGACAAAATCTTTGAATTCTTCATACCGATTTCGAGTCAAAATGGTACATAAATGTCAAAATTAGCCATATTGGCGCCGCCATGTTGAATTTTTTAATTTTAGCCAAAAATTCTTAATCTACGACCCGGAAAATACCCAGATACCGATTTTGGTTTGGATAGGTCATAAATGCGACAAGTCGCCCCCATATTGGCACCGCCATTTAGAATTTTTTTATTTTAACCAAAAAATTTTAATCTACTACACAGAGCCGATTTTGGTTCTAATAGGCCATTAATGACACAAATCGTCAGCCATGTTGGCGCCGCCATTTTAATTTTTTTATTTTCCCGAAAAATTCATAATCTATGACCCCAAAAACTCTTCACGGTGTGCCTTAAACAAAGTTAAATGGAAAGTCAAACCACCCCAGACTTTTTAATTTTAGGTTGTTTTTGAAACATTTTCAAACAGTTTTTGACAAAAATTAAAATCGCTCACGAAGCCGTTTTTAAATAAAGTCATTCTTAATTTCAAAATTAAGTATTTTTTAATAATCTCAGGAAACGCTGTAAGTTCATAATAATTTATGTGATATTCTACCAAATCTTTGTGTAACAGTAATTTACACTTTAACTGAGCTAAAATAATGAAAATAAACATGATTTGTAAGTATAAGAGAACTAAACCTGAAATTATGAAAAAAATCTCAATTTTGAAATTAAGAATGACTTTATTTAAAAACGGATTCGTGAGCGATTTCAGTTTATGAAAAAATACTTAGTTGTGAAATTAGGAAGGACTTTATTTAAAAACTGCATCCTAAGCTATTTCAATTTTTGTCAAAAACTGTTTGGAAATGACCCAAAAATAAAAAAATTCGGGGTGGTTTGACATTCGATTTAAATTTTTTTAAGTCACACCGTGCTTCTGACACCGATTTTGGTTCGAATCGATCAGAAATGACACAAGTCGTCCGCCATTTTGAAAAGTCCAAACCATTTCTGTCCACAGTACTCATTTGGGTACATTTTTTTAAAGCGGGATTAAAAGCATCTATGATCCTAAAGTGTGATTATTTTTATATAAACACCTTAAATATAGTTTTCTTTCTTCGATTCGACTAAACACTGCCCGCTAAACTGCTTATCAAGGGTTACCTGTAAAAGGTGCACCTGTTTTTTGAGGTTTTGTGGGGTAAGTGTGCATTTTTGTAAATAAATAGATTTTTTATATCGATTTATTGTATTATTTTTGTTGATTATGTTTTATAAGACATAGTTAATTAATATATAATTATTTTTGTAGTTATGTTTTCTTATAACTTGATTTAAAAGTCATCGTACTCAAACAGGTACATTTTTATTTAAATATTAAATAATATTTTTTTCATTTGAGAATTAAACAAATTTTTTAAGGATAAAATCATTTTACTATAACTTTTTACATTCAGTTTTTTTAATACTCATTGTACTCATTCGAGTAAACTATTTTTATTATACCAAAAATTAAAAAAAAAAAACACTTTAATAAGTATAAAGACTACATTTCAAGTTAAATAATGTAGTTGATGTAGCTGATGTACCTGTGGATCTGGTGTAATAATTTGTAATCTTTGACCCCGAAACTCCCCCTCAATACTAATTTTGGGCCCTTGTGAAATCATAACTTTAAAATCTACATTATGACGCTAAAATACGTTTTTTCTCGACCACACGCATATTATAAAAGCGTCTACAAATATTATGCAACTTTATGGGGCCAAAGGAGAATGGGCATTTCTATAAGGGATTTGGGCCCACCCTCAACTTTACTCAACAGCAACTAATCATATGTCATTGGAAAGGTATTTTTATGTAGATTAATTATTTTAATTCAAAAACATACCTTAGGTACCGGGATTCCGAGTTATAGGCCTTTGAAGTTGGTAATCTACCTAATAACTATATACAAAATTTTCTAGTTTTACTAAGTTAGAGAGTGTAAGTTAGTTAGTAGTTTGTTTGGTATAGGTACTTAAAAGAAAGACAGGCTTAGTGCCTATTGCTCATTTGTCGTAATAGGAATTAGTTTGAATGGGGATTTAGTGTGGGAGTAAGCCTAGATCACTGATGCTGAATTTACACTCTCTTCAGATTACAATAATTACGCATTCCATCCATTATTGCGTTTTTAAATTCAAAAGGTTTTTTTATAAAATTACTTAACCCTTTACAGTTAATCATTAAAAACGCCAAAGTCAAAATCTTGACACTAACATTTATGTTATCTATGCATTTAAACTCCATTCTTTTATTTTTTTATTTATACCAATCATAGGTAATTAGATTGAAAAAAATAAGGAAAATCAATAAAAAATCAAAATTATTTATTGTGTGGGGGGGTTTTAGTAGCAGTGTATAAAGAAGGAAAGGGTTAAAAATAAGCATTTTGTTATTTCTACACAGCCTATAATTTGTTTAAGCAGCAAACTATTGCATGAAGTTATTACGTAAAGTACTACTTTCAAAGGCCTATAACTCGGAATCCCGGTACCTAAGGTATGTTTTTGAATTAAAATAATTAATCTACATAAAAATACCATTCCAATGACATATAATTCGTTTCTGTTGAGCAAAGTTGAGGGTGAGCCCAAAATGCCCATTGTCCTTTAGTATGATTTTATAGAGTTGTAAATGAGCTATCTGAGAGTTAAAAAATTATTACCGGAATAAACAAGAATCAAACTGTAATTCAAGCAAAATAAAATATTTTGATAAATTTGTCAAGTTAAATAAAAGTTAATGTATATATAAAGTTAAAATAAGGTTCGGTTGCTGTGTATAGTAAAGTACACTGTCTTGATTTTATTTTTTAACTGTTATTTATTTGTTTAAATAATGTTTTGTTTATGTTAGTGTTTACTTTAAGTGACAATGACTAATCTTTGGCTTTAATTCTCTGTTCGAAAACAACGAAAATCCATCGTCGAAACGTCACAGCAAAATTAGATAACAACTTTAGTCAGATCCAAAGCCCTATTCCCCAAAAATTAAAAAGCTAAATTTTACAAATCGGGCAAAAACTTTCAATTTAATATAAAGTTAAAATAATTTCGTTATAAAAAATAAATAGAAATTTAAACTACATACCTTGATCTTAATAATGTATAGAATACAAAACTTAATATTACTTTAAAGATCCGTACTGTACCACTCAGTGCAGGCAACAAAAACAGATTATTATTTTACTTGATTATATGCCAACTTTAAGCTCTATAAAAATATATCTATATATGTAATATCCAAGGACTTTCCTAGTCATTTTATTAAACTTTAAACAGTTCATTTTCAGATATTAATACTTTAATCCGTTTATTTAAAAGTTGGTTTTGCTATTTTTGCCTAGCTAGATTTAGAAAATTCCCCACCGTGCAAGGATTTTCAAAAACTTTATCTGTGCCAGAATAGGAAAATGAAACAAAAACAACTAATATAAGAAAGTAACATCGTTAATTTTTATTGTATATCGTTATAACTTAATGCCGCGCCGTATTTGATATTCTAACGATAAATGTTTTTTACTAACGACCAATAAAGGTCTTAGCTTTGAACTTCTTTGTATGATTGAGGAAAAATTGTTTGTTTAATTTGTTTTATATTTAGTTCTCAAGTTCGATTGTTATTGTTATTAGTAAAAATAATTGACATCTGTTACTTTATAAATTATAATACACAGGGAAGTCGCAAGAAAGGTGATAGGGGAGAAGGGTGCCTCATGGCCCACTTCCAAATCACAACGAGTATGAAAATCTCACTATTTCAGTAAATTAATATGTTAAAAATATGTTAATAATTAATTTAGGTAATTTAGATTTCATCAATTTTTTAATAGAAAAAAGATTTGGTTTTAAATTGACCATGTATGCAAAACAAAGCACAACAAAACCAGATAAATGGGGCAATTTGGACAATCTTTGCTGAAAATTGTGATCTGATAATGCTGCCGTGGAAAAATTCGGCACATAACGACGCGGTGTACCCCACTTTATAAATTTAACAGAGGACTGGGGACCAACAACGCAAGTAGAGGCGTAACATTTTTTAGGCCAAATTCAAAAATATTATATTATATTTTTGTAACTACATAGGCATACTTTGAAAAAAGTATGAGGTAACTCGTACAAAACTCAACCTGACCTATTTAACCAAATATGTTTTTTTAGATATTTTTTGGGGTTTGAAAATGGGAATTTTCGTCAAAATTTCTTAAAAAATTAAAATACTTTTAAAAAATAATTAATTTCACAAACGTAAATTATATTTTTAAATTGGTGCACTATGGGCTAGAATTTTTCTTGCGCGGCCAAAATTAACGAAAATCGATTGTCCAAAAAAGGACAAAAGCACTTGATTTTGGGATAGTTGATGCATTTATTACCAAATTTATTTGTCCATTAAACAAATACTTTTTTGTGGGCAGCCGTTCAAACTTGTGTTATTTTTTTAATGATTCTTAATTTCAAATATAAAATATATTTGTAAATCCAATAACATTTTTGCTATTTTTTTGAAATTAATTGATTAATACATTTAAAGCAACACAACTATGTCAAAGTTAATCTAAATATTAAGGATTTGTTCGATTACCATAAAATTTTATCAAAAAAATAATACATTTATGGGAAATTGCATACTTTCATTAACAGTCAATTAGGCTAAATCCAACCAATTTTAAACTTATATACATCAATTTGTAGCTTATTCTATGGAAATCATGGTAGGTATGCTCAATTTTGCTCATATTGATATTTGTAGGAGATATCAGTTTTTTTTACCTTAGCGCATATTTCTTATTTAATATAATATATATTAATATAATAGGTAACTACATATGGTCTGTCACATAGACATTATTATGCACGATAACTGAAGAACGCTTTAAGCTAGAGGCTTGAAATTTGGTATACAGATATGTTACTAAAAGTTATCGGTCTAAATTCTTTTTGGTGAACATTGGGGTGCCGAAAGAGGGGGAAAATGGAGAAAAATTTTTTTTTTACAAAAATTTGAAAATTGCCATATAGGAGTTTTTAAGGTTGCTAAAATCGATTCTGGTAATAAAAAACTCTACTCTTGCGGAGGTGGGGGGTGATTATTTTTAAATATTTAAAATATTTTTGTGAAAATTGGTATATAGGAATTTTTGTGGTAGCTACAACTGAATCTGATAATGAACAAAAACTAAGTCTAACCCAGGAGGGCGGGGGGTAGGTAATTTGAAATATTTACATTATTTTCGTAAAAATTGTTATATAGGGGTTTTTGAGGTTGCTAAAACTTAATCTTGAAATAAAATTTTTCTAAATCCACCCCCTGAGGAAGGGGGATAGTTTTCGTGAAAATTGGTATACAGGGTGATCAATAACTGGCATGCCAAAATTTAAGAGGTGATTCTGCATCCAAAAATATCAAAAAAAAAATGTTACTTATTCTTGTCACAATTTGCAAAATAAAACCCCAAATAAATCGACACAACTTGCACTCACCATGCCATAGAATACCATGGAATTACACTTTTGTGGATCCAACGATTTTTTTTAATTATTCTAAATAGTAGGCTTACTTTTTCCTGGGTTAAAATTTGTTTAATATTTTTGTTGTTGTATTTTTTCCGACGCAGATCACATTAAACTGACCGCTGTGCGGCGTCGCTCTATATTAGCCAATTTTTTGTCGGGTCACCGGAACTAACCAGGTTACTGATACTCGTTTTTGTGAGAATCGGTTACATACGGTAAGTGAGGGGAAGCGATGACGTCACTAACCGGCAGTAACCGCGTCTAACATAGGTTCGGAGGTGAGTTAGATACGGTTAACCGTAAAAACTTAACCTATAAATTGTTTATTTACACCATAATTTACAGGCCTGTGGGAATTTTTCTCGATTTGTAAGCAAAATGTAAAAAATAGAGTAGGTAAGGTATTTCAACTTTTATTTTCTAACTTTAAAGTGTTTGCTTATGTGGTTTAAAATTAAATTCTTATATAAACAACTATTTAAACTTATCATTGTTGTTTATTACCTTCCCCATGAGCAAATAAACTTGGAAATGTAGTTTAAGTGCTTTTTCATCATATCTTATCCAAAGGAAATATAAAAAATATATACCTTATCAGTTTTTTGGAAGAAGTTAGGTTAGGTACTTGTCGAAACCTCAAGAAAATAACCAATGCGTTTTTGTGAGAACTGTCGGTTATACGAATTTAGTGATGGGGATAAAAACCGTACGGTTAACCAGTGTTTCCACAAAAAATTGGCTATTGTTTGTTCCCCATGACGTTCAGTTTAAACACATCTAGATAAATCGACACTGATAAGAAAAGAACTGGGTTCCCTATTAATATACTGCTTAAAAGTGCGTAATACTTTTTTAGCGAGTGGGAGAAAAAGAGTAATTTATCATATATGAGTAGGAAATTAAATTGATATTTTTAAAAAGAAATTGCTTCTTAGTCTCCTTCAAGATTATATTTGGCTGAAAAGAAGGTCAGTACCCAATATTATTATTTAAATTAGTCTCACCTAAAAATGTTACATGGTTATTAGCTTTGGGTCATAGTGACCCACTAGAAATCGCGGGAACACTATGAACCATTGCGACTAATTAGATATTAATATTAATTTAATAATTTTTATAATTAATTATTGGACTATTTGATTTGGGAATTAGTTTGTCCATTTGTTTGTTATACAAGGGAACGTTCAAGATTTACGTAACGCTCCTAGTTGAAAAACTAATGCTACCTATAGCTTTGTATAACGTTATTCCGGGTGTATTTTAGGAGTTGGATTTTTACTTTTTATAAATTATTTCACCTATAAATAGGTATTCGTATACCTATGTAGTTTTGACATTTTCTTCTTTTTAATTTTATTTATTTATTAGTAGGGCGTGTCGTTATCTAACATAAAAACATAAAACCTAATGCGTATTTACTTAATTAATATTTTAACTGTCACTGATATAAATTCATTTTAGAAAATTTCACCATAAAAGCAAAAGTAATAACGTGCTAATTTTAATAACTGTGCAGGGAAGGAAATGTAATGAAACTCTGTAATTATTATTATTTTTTGTGGGGTAATTATAGCAAAAGCTCTTGACAAAGATTATCTCCTTAATTGTATGAGCTTTTGTTGTCGCCAAACGATGTTTAAAAGTACTTTCTCGCTATTGTCATCAAACTAAAGAGAGTTTGAGGTTCCAGTACAAGAATTAAGGCAATGCTTTCCATCCCGCAGTATACTTTTTAGGCTATAATATACAGTGCTTAAATTAGTCCTTTTAAAAAACGCTCGTAAAGGTCGATTTTTATTTTTTATTTTACAAATTTTGGTGTAAAAAAAGTTATCAAAATTTTCATCCCTTGCAACTCCCATCACAACTTTTTTTTTCACACATCGTTAAAAGGGTTATTTAATAAGCTACGTATGTATTTTTAAATACACACATCGCCAAATTAATTTTAAACGCAAACGAATATTATTGTAACAAATATGATGCCACATTGAATTGAATTGAACCCACATGTGGGTTTAGTTCCACATTTTATTGAAATTCTTTATCACATCATGTGATTCAAATGTAAGGTTATTTTCATGGAATAAGTACACGGCCAGGAATTAAATTAGAAAAAATGTATCAAGTAATTTTTATTGAAAAAAATCAAAGTGGTCACAAAATGTGAGATACAAAGATGTCAAGAACTAGTATGTACTCTTCTGTTCTCAGGCAAAATATTTACGTACGCCCAAAATATAACTCATTCGAAACGAAATTGGAGATAATTTCATTTTTATGGACGATAAGGCCACTCCTCACCTCACAAGAAGGGTTACCAATTTGCTACAGCAAGGGAATGTTTAAAGAATGAACTGGCCAGCAAAGTCAACTGAAATAAATCTTTCTGAGAACGTGTGGAATATGCTAAAAAGGGCCTTTTTGAATAGAGATAAACTCCCTTTCACCCTTTAGGAGCTAACTGTTGCTGCTCAAGGAGAATGGAACAACATATCACAGGAAGCCATTAAAAACCTTTTTATTGGCATGCACAGACATGGTAATGTTTTGCCTGAGAACAGAGGATATACTGGTTTGGATTTTAACATCAAATTTTGTGATGAATTCGATTTTTTTCAATGAAAATTAATTGATACAATTTTTAAAATGTTATTCCCGGCCCTCATAAGAATTTTACAATTTAATCTTAATAATACACTCTAATTTTACTCGTTTTTCTTTACATAGTTTCTGGCCAAATTCCATTATCGAAAAAATAGCACAATGTTGCCATTTTTTGCAAAAATTAATTTTGGAAGCACACTTCTGTCTTAAAAAAAACAGTGGCACTTGCAGATTTAATTATATAGTAGAGAAAAAGATGCATGTCGCTTGTAAAACGTCTTTACACTACCTTTAAAATGTGTGGAAATGCACGATTACTGAGCCTTCGCCAAAATTGCAAAAGCTCGTGACAAAAATTTTAGTGCACGAGGCGCAGCCGAGTAAAAAAAGCGAAGTGCACTGAAATATGTTTGCTTCGAGGTGCGTATTCTATTTTTCCTACGACCTAACACCTAAACATCCAAAAAATTTCTTAAAATTAAATTGTAAATTTGAGGTTAGGTGTTTGACGTTTACTTATTTTTTGACAGCAGATATGTAAAATCACTTTCCAACCATTGTCATAGGCAACGGGTGGGACATAGGCACTAACTACTAACTAGGTCGTAAAATGGTGTAACTAAAGTACATATAAAATATAACAATTTTTTAAATATTTAATAGATTATTATGTTATAAAATTATAATTTTAATTTGTAGACCTAATGTGCTTAAATTAAAACAAATTTAAAGTTCTAAGGCATTAACACGATTAAATTTATTTTTCAAACGACCTAGTGTACACGAAATAAAAAAGATGCATGTTCACCATCATCAGTAACGGATCAGAAATTCCAAAATTACTGCTATAAACCCACTATGAGCCTAAGCCTCCTTCTATCTGGTGATAGTAGTAGTCCTTGGCTATATAGGGGTCAAATAAGCATTTTTGATTGCCCTAAACCTTGACTGTTGTTCCAATACTCACGAAATTGCTCCAGGGACTTGGCAACCTTCATGGCTATACCAAAGACTGGTAAAGTAAAAACTGCATTAGCCCCTTCGCTGGCAAGTGAATCAGCCTCTTCGTTGCCGACGACTCCGCAGTATCCGAGGAACTATACCAGAGTAACGTTGTTAACCCTTCCAAGCTTATTTAGCCTTTCCTAACATTGTTTGACTAATCAAGAAACAGCACAATGGCTTTTAAGGTATCAGTGCTGCCTGACTATCTGAGCTTTTTGCATGTTCACGTTGAGATATTTTTCTATCGCACGAGTATAGTGCATATTTGAATGAAATGACAACTATGCACACTCATTCATCCAAACTATTACACATAGCTTTCATTTTGACAAAAGTCATTTGACGTTTATAAAAATTTGAAATGTCAAAATTAAACACAGGTAATTTTTTAAAATATACAATTTTAAAGAGTCTGTAGACTGTAGATCGAACGAAAACTGTTGTTTGAAACTCGTTTGCGACAAGTCCTTAGCGCACTGGAATGATTTTTTGCTTTCGCTTCGCGTCATCAAAAAAACTTAATTCCTCGTGCACTGAGGACTAAAGTCGCTTACTCGTTTGGACTTTTCAAAAGAAATATTAGTCAAAATTAATGCTATGTGTAATCGTTTGGATAAATGAGTGTGCATAGATGTCATTTCATTCAAATAAGGACTATGTACTCGTGCGATAGAAAAATATCCTAACGAGGATATATAATGCACATGCATTTTTATTTATTTCGTGTACACTAGATCGTACGAAATATTAGTTAATTTGGTTTGATTTTGACATTTGTAAATTTAAAAACCATTAAAAGATAAACTCTTCTAGCTATAAAGTTGCGTAGAGTACCTATAATAATAACAACGCCAAATACCATTGCTGTTTCTAAAATTTCAGACACCGTTTTCATTTCAGCTTTAATTGGATCTTTTTGTTTACTTTAATTATATCATTAAGGTAAATATCTATACTTAGTATTATTTACCTTCAAACATTCAGAAAGTTATTAGTTGGGCACTTAATCATTTCCAAATTATAAAATGCAGAATTATTTCATTTTTTGACCTAGTATCTGCTAGGGTCCCTAAATAAAATATTAAAGTTAAATGTCATTACATTTTGGGTCCCTAATATCTGCTGCTAGTGATAGTACCGATGGTAGGTAGTACAATGCACCACTACACCTTCGGTTGCTGCTCTTAATTTTTGTTCTGCGCAGATAATATTTCCTCCTCTTCTTCTAATGCTTCTGCTGTGACAAATAATTATTAAAAACAGTGCAAATAATAAAACTTTAAACTAAAATACTAGTGTTAAATTAGGTGGGTGAGCCAATTATTGCCATGTTCCTAATATTGTTTGTTCCTATATCATGATGGCACTGCAATCTGTTATATAGAAAAGATGCCTGTAACATGATGTATGTGTCCAGTTGGTATTCAAACATGCACTTTCTTGGCCTATATTGTGTTTCACTCAATAAAGAAGCAAAAAGGTAATTTTTTGAGATTGTTGCCTAAGTAGCTGTGTAACGAAGAAATCAGAGTTCTGAATCTTGATTCTGCTTTTTATTCGAAGAGAATCGCCAGGCCGATATGATATTGTAATAGATACGTACATAAAAAGTGCATGGGGCTTACTTAAAACGACAAATTGTTATTTAAGTGCCCAAATTGTACCTAAAAACAGCTGAAGTTGTTGTTGTGCCACAATTTTTTCTTACTGGTTTTTTAATTTGTTCTTTACCATTATTGCCAGTACTCTGGCAATGTTTGAGACATGAGTTTCTAATATTGTCAGTATGCAATCTTTTTTTTTAAGAAATGATATTTAATTTTTTTTTAAGCTCTTGCAGTTTGTTTATTTTTTACCCATTAGAATAAAGATATGTTTATTGTCAATGTAGTAAAGTTTCAGGTTTCAAATAAATTTGAATGCAGTAAAAAAATGCCTTAGCATGGCAAAAATTGACTCACCCACCTCAAACGTAAAAACATCCCTTCTAGATAAGTTAAATACAATTTAACACAAAAGGTAAAAAAGAAGAAAAATTTTGATACATCAAAGAGGCAAAAAAAAACAATAAAACATCCTTTTAAATAATATATTTTCCTGAATGCAAACACTGTAAAAGTAAGAGCAAAAAACGCTAGGGGTTAAAGTCCCGGCGTAAAAAATAAATGTAAAAATGTCACGCCCCTGCGGCCAGTTTAGAGAAGTTTCAATATTTCATACATTAAAAACACGCTCGTTATAAAAGAGATAATGGCCATTAAACCGTTTATACACATTCACGTATGGCATTATGTATATTTGTTATTTTCTCGTTTGCTTTTATTTGAACAAGCAAGAAAAAAAAACACCAGAAGGGACTTACATTGTTGAACAACCGTTTTAATTTTTTGATAACAATCTTGATTGCGATAGGGCGAAAATGCTTTTTTCCATATACTTAAATTTAGTTCTGAATTCTTGATTATTGATGTACATCCTATTTTTTACAAACTTAGATTACTTTTATTTTAGTTTTTTTTTCTTTTCGTTTTTTAATTCTTTAGTTTAGATCAAATCTTGTTACTAGTTTTGTACCCATTTCCTCATAAAGTCCAACCTTGAAATTTGACATAAAGACGTATTTTCGATAACAATACAATATTTTATTTTTTTTATTTATTTTTTATTTTATTATTATTTATTATTTATTTAATTACAGTGTCATTATATTTACTAATTATTCATTTATTGTAATTATTTTAATTAATTTAACTTATTTTTGACTTAAAAATTAGATAAAATTATATCGTATTATATAATATTCACAGCGCGTGCGCTAGAATAGTATATACCGTATTTTCGAATTTGCCAAAATCGCCAAAAAACGTCCTAGACAAAAAATTCTTGGATACAAATGTGTTTCATGAAAAAATAAGAAACGTTGAAAATGTATGTCTGTCCATCTGTTCGTCCATCTGTCTGTCCGTCATGATTTTTGTTAACACGATAACTTCAGAACGAATTATCCGATCTATGAAATTTTCAAGAAAAATCAAGTTCTATGAGAGGAAGATCCCTATTGTTTTTAAAAATAATCCCCCCAAAAACAAAAAAATCATGGGTGGTTAAACTTTTTAACAAAATACATTAAAACATTTCCAAAAAATTGGTTTTAAATAAAAAAAATCAAATTTTTTTCGTTTTTCGCAAAAAAATAAACAAAAAAAATGTTTAAACATTTTTTTAGTAATTTTTGATTTTTGAAAAAATGCGATATACTATTTACTTAGTATACAATGGAATGAGTAGCATCACATATCTTCACGGCTTGTTATTAATTTAAAAAGGTTAAATTTTTGCAATTTAAATTATAACCTAACGGGTAATACCCACTAATAACTTATAATGACCCCATAATATCTCAATCATCGATGAAAATGGACTATTCGAATTCACCGGACCAACTAATAACTGAAACAATAAGAGATAATCCCACCTATTGTGCAGCGTCGATAGAGGCCTTCATAAATGGGGGTGTCCAAACTGCCCCACACTTAATATCAACACTAAACGTAAACTTTTAATTCCTCGATGCTATAGAATCACACGAAGTTCTAAACTGCTTTGGTGTAGGAAAATGCCGTATGTGAAATTTATTTTCTTTATAATTTTTTGATTTTCGTGAATCCCTGTGAGTTTTCTTTGCACTGAATAAAAAAAAATGCTATTTTAAGAATAACCAGAGTTAATTAATTTTTTGTTTTTATTTTTTTGAAAATCCCAGTTTTATTTGCTATGGTTAAGAAAAATAAAAATCAATTTTTAAGTTTTGTTTAGAACTCAGCATGGTTATCTTTTTAAGAAGGTAGGTACTTATAAAACAGTTCTATGAAATGGTCAAAATTAGAATAAAAACTTGAATATACCATGTTTACTTTATTGTGGAAAAGCAAAACGAATTGAGAGAGAATAACCCATATGTGCAAGGCAAAATCTAGTGTTACGATCATTTAACACCATTATACACCCATGTGGGTGGATTTAAACGGAAAATAACTGCTGCGTAGTTATATGCACGTATAACGTAAAATCACAACTTTATGTGTTCGAATGTTTCTATAAAACGTTAAAATTTTCAACGATTAACGTATGAAGTTATTACATATTTCAAACACATGCTTAAAGTTTTATGCACAGTTAAAAAAACTATTTCGGGCAAGTACTTTAGCCTTAACAATATTACACTAGACAAAATATGTGCATATTTTATTTAAGTTTTAACGTTTCCCTTTCTATTTCTTCCTTTAGTTTGACTTATTTAAAAGATCTACGAAAATAAGTAGACTATCACTTATGTTTGTCTGGATTTAATTTTA
Source organism: Brachypterus glaber (assembly GCA_958510825.1). Classification (NCBI taxonomy): domain Eukaryota; kingdom Metazoa; phylum Arthropoda; class Insecta; order Coleoptera; family Kateretidae; genus Brachypterus; species Brachypterus glaber. The sequence continues at coordinate 26,019,994 of OY294050.1, forward strand.
TATAAGTTTACAAACTTTGATCTCAATAGATATATTTTTTATCCACGGCGGTGATTAATAATAGGCTTATTAATCACGGATCTGTAAAAATAAACCGTTTATATTTTAAAACGATCGTGGATAAAGTATAGAATTCTGCTCGCGTATAATAGCTATTAATTATTCAGGTAATTAGGTCACTCGCCTTTCGGCTCGTGTCCCAAAATTCACCCATTGATTAATTATTATATGGTCATTGAATAATATACTATTATTTTATTAGTGCTCTTAAATATGGCTCATTATATTTTACTCCATGCCTTGCTACGATATTCGAGTTTAATTTACTTTAATTTTCCACCATGAGTTTAAGCTCTTTATATCAGCCTTTGCTTTTATAGTTTTTTTCAAAACCTTTACTACTCTAATTAATTTTACCTAAGCAAAACAGACAAGTGATTCCTTTTAAATACACGCCTTAAAATTCGACGTTAGGGTGTATGTAACATGTCAATTAAACAATCCTAAATAAAACTGAGCAACCAATGAGAAAATAAAACACATTTTCTGTATCTCTTTCGGTTACAAGCAGCAGTAGTTAGTGGCATTATCACTGTTTATACTACTCCAGTTGCAATAACACTAAGCAACAGAAATATTAAGAAGAAAATATAGTCTTTGGTTTTAACAGCAGACTTGCTTTTTAAAAAATGTGAAAATGTTGTATACTCATTCTATCTCCTTTCGAATAAAAAAACTGAATAGGTATTTACTAAATACTATCAAATAATAATAATAATAATAATAATAATAATAATAATACTTCTTTATTTCAGAAAAACATTTCTTACAACACAGTAAAAAGAAACATTGGATGAAATTTGTCATAAGCAAAATATACAATGACAATGTCAACGATAAATAAATAAATAAATATACAAAAATATTAAAATAAATGAAAAGGTGATAGCTCAACCTACTAAACAGAAATTTTGAATGAGTTTTAAAGGCTCAAAAAGAGTAAAACTCTTCCAGTGAGTAGGGCTCAATATTACAAATATATTCAAACAGCTTCTTTTTAAAACATTTTTTTCCAGCATCTACTTTTAAACAAGTGGGTATTTTATTGTATAATTTAATTGAAGAATAGTAGAGGCCTTTTTCTGTAATTGCTAAGCGATGTTTTGGAATGTTATAATCCAGAATTCTGTTTGATTTGGGTTTTAGACCTTCATATAGTTTTTTATTTTTTAATAAAAATAAAATACATTCATAAACATAGAGACCAATAACAGTAAGTATATGATTTGTTTTAAATAAATTTCTATATGAGTCCCTGTATTCAATTTCTTTTGATTTTTTATCCTATTTTATCAAATTATCCGAGAAATAAAGTTACAACTATCCGGTTACTTATTATACAATTAATTAGCCATGTATGTGGGTCAATTGTTTGTAGCTAGAATGATTTTTCGGGATATGTTGGCTCAGGTGACTTTGGATGTGGAGATGTTGTCATTGTGTATACACATTAAAGTAGAATTCGTATCCTGTACACCCCTACATACCTTTTACTCAACTTAATAATAAGTCACAACTAGTGTCCCAGAAGCAGAATGGTTAATACAGATTCCATCCGAGAGTAGGCCAGCACGACCACAAGAGAATACAAACTTGGCTTTTACTTTGGAGTGCATACAAAACGAATGGATGATCCGAGAAATCTTACAATCATACTTAAGGCTGATTCAGGCATAATTATCACTAACTAAACTAAGCCATTCTGTTTTATTTATTGGTCGAAAAGAAATATGGCATCTACCTAGTCAATAAAAAGGACAGAATGGCTCGTAGTTTAGTGATAATTATGCCTGAATCTGCCTTTAAAGTATGTGCCATCGTGCGAAAAATGCCATTCAAATTTGACATGGCAGAAAGGAGGTGGAATCAATACACACAAGTATATTTCTTTGCAGGGTGCTATGGAATATAAACAGGCAATTGTCTGAAATGAAGCAATCAGTGGCCAGAGAGGGGCGCGATAAGCAACCGCCTAACGACCAACATGGGAAACATTAACAGACTCCTCAGTCAGATTACTTGCACATTTTGGCGGTGGCCAAACGACGCTTTTGCCTGCCCAACAAACCCATCTCCACGATCTTATTTACTTCCGCACAAAAAGCTCCGAAGTATTGCATTTATGCATTTATGGTAGAGAAGAATACTATTTTGGGCTAAATGAGAACAATATTATATTAAAACATATCATGTTTTGATTTTTAAAAAATACAAAATGATAAAACGAAATGATGAAAAAGTGTTCATCAAGTTTATTTAATAAAAAATCGTTAACAATTTTGTGTCGTATACGATACAACGCGTAAACAACCTAAACATCAACATATAATAATAACATTTAATATGTATAATAAAAATACTGTACAATATTAATTAAATGTATTTATTTAAAACTACAGCTTAAAAGGGTTTATGTAACTTTTTCACATCCTAGTTTTTTTATTTATATCATGGAAAGAAAGTTATTTAACAGGTTAAAGCCACATTAAATTACTAGTCTGGAGCCTCACTGTTCCATGGAATTGCAGGCTTTGGGTTACCATTGGAGCTGCTGGATTGCTTTACAATATTATTAGTATAAATAGCTCAAAAATCTTACTGAAACTTAATTAACTAGTCAAATAAGTGCAGCCTTATTACATATGATGTATTTTAGAGCATCTTAAATCCATAGTAGTCAAAGCGCAAAGTTATTTTTATTTTGAAATGACATGATTATTGATACTTGAACTTTCGTTAGGTGCAATGTTGCCAAATCCTTATGCTACTTTGACCCATACCGTTTTTTAAGCAAAAAGTCCAAACGACTTAGTTTAAGCAATAAATAAACCATTTTTTATCAAAAAAAATAAATATCTGAAAAATATTCGCCAACAGCAAAAAGTTAAATGTTGAAAGTTTTAATAAAGTGCACTCGTGCAGCTTTTAGTCTGGTTTAGCATTCTTTGGGTTTACTAAGTTCATTTCAAACAGCAATTATATTCTGACATTACTGTTTAGTTTGTATTATCCTATTTAATTTTTAATACAATACGGCAGTGACGTACATAAGATAGTATGAATTAAATTATTAATTTAAAATTAAAGATTTAAATCTTTTTAAATCGACCCCTGTAGAGACGGTTCTTATTGAGAACTATTGAAAATTTCTAGTTTTTGCATTTAATGAAATTGAAAAAAAAATCAACATATGAGATTAGGTACAACCTATTAGTTCAAGACCATTAATATTTTGAGATCCTTAAAAACACAGACAAGTTAGTCTCTGAGCTAAACCAATGGGCCACCTTTATTGGAGGAATTTTTTTCTACTTTCATTGAAGAAATGGTGAAGTTTTTTAATAACTAGATATTTTTTCATAATGTATGAAATGTTTTTAGAAATAATATAATATATTATATGGGTTAAAGCAACAGAAGGCCCCATACAATGAAAAGAAAATATTTAATCAAAGTAAAGATGGCAATACAAATTAATTTGTAATTTGTAATTACAAATAAATACCTAAAATAGGGAAATAGCCAAAATATTTTTAAGATAAACAAACAAACTACCAATTAAAAGTGGATCACTCAAATAATGAAGGCAAATCATCAAGAACATACACACAAATACTAACTAGCCAACTTCCTCTGAAAGAGGTCATTTGACTGAGTAGTACAATCTTTTATTGCAAAAAATGGGAAGAGGGCATCAGTTTTATGTTTATTTTTTTTAAAGGATAAAGGACTGTTGTAAATCTATATATTCTTTTTTATAGTGTATGAGGTATTTTAGAAAGAATTTAGGTTAAAGCATCAGAACTCTAGAAGGCCCGTTATAATTAAAAGGAAATGTTTAATCAAAGTAAGGACTGCTTCGTACAAATAAATAGGTAAAGGTCTTTAAATGGTCGATATCTGCAACACATACCTAAAATAGGAAAATAGCCAAAATATTTTTAAGATAAACAAACAAACTACCAATTAAAAGTGGATCACTCAAATAATGAAGGCAAATCATCAAGAACATACACACAAATACTAACTAGCCAACTTCCTCTAAAAGAGGTCATTTGACTGAGTAGTACAATCTTTTATTGCAAAAAATGGTAAGAGGGCATCAGTTTTATGTTTATTTTTTTTTAAAGGATAAAGGACTGTTGTAAATCTATATATTCTTTTTTATAGTGTATGAGGTATTTTAGAAAGAATTTAGGTTAAAGCATCAGAACTCTAGAAGGCCCGTTATAATTAAAAGGAAATGTTTAATCAAAGTAACGACTGCTTTGTACAAATAAATAGGTAAGGGTCTTTAAATGGTCGATATCTGCAACACATACCTAAAATAGGGAAATAGCCAAAATATTTTTAAGATAAACAAACAAACTACCAATTAAAAGTGGATCACTCAAATAATGAAGGCAAATCATCAAGAACACACACACACAAATACTAACTAGCCAACTTCCTCGGAAAGAGGCCATTTGACTGATTAGTTTGTAGTTATTGCAAAAATAGTAAGAGGGCATCAGTTTTATGTTTATTTTTTTAAAGGATAAAGAACTATTGTAAATCTATATATTCTTTTTTATAGTGTATGAGGTATTTTAGAAAGAATTTAGGTTAAAGCATCAGAACTCTAGAAGGCCCGTTATAATTAAAAGGAAATGTTTAATCAAAGTAACGACTGCTTCCTACAAATAAATAGGTAAGGGTCTTTAAACGGTCGATATCTGCAACACACGAGAGTGGTATAACATGGTAGTTAAGGGGCAGAGATAATGTGCCATTGAAGCTAACGTTACACCCTTTTGACGGTAATTGAACGTAGTGGAAACTGCTACTTTGTTTGGTTACAGAATTAGTAGAAAATTAACAGATTTTCTCTTTTTTCTTTTTCTAGGATCCCTATAAAAAGACTGCCTTTAATTAAATAGAAATTATCACCTGTTTACTACATATAAATCTACAACATATTAACAGATTATTTAGTTTAATAGCTAATAATAGTTAATTTATTAACGTTAACTATTAATTGTAACGTTGACTATACTGTTCTGCTAGGAGAAAAGTAGTATATTTAGTGGCCATTGGACATTGCAATGCAATGATTTGGATCCACAAAATATCACTCCATGTCAAACGTGAAAATAGTTTCAATGTTAATTTTTTTTCCGTAAAAAACTTAACATTGATGGTTGTATCTGTTTAATAAACAGTGTTTATAGTTACCATGGAAATCTTGCAGTCCCGTTACTGATATCAGTGACAAAACTGCAGGATGTAAGTATTCTATTCCAATCTTGAATTGTAATTATTACAATGTAATATACTATTTGAAAGTCGCATTGATCCTTTTACAATAATTACATTATTTTTTTCCAGTAAAATAATGTTTTTCTAAATCAAATATTACAAATAACTTGAAGCGATTCAAACCACAAATCGTATAGGTCATTTTAGTTTTTTACTTTGATATCTTCATCTAGTCATTTATGGGCGGTTAGTAATAGGTCCATAGTGGATAACTGTCATGAAAATCTTTTTGATAGATGTGGTAAAAATGTGATCAGTTGAGTTTATTAATGAATAATGGATATAAAGATAAAAGAAGGAACGAATTTTCGAGCATTTATCACTTTTTTATCAAATACGCATTGCTCTTAGTCCCTCGGTGCAAAGAATTATATACTGTCAGCCACAAATATATGTATATAGATAGGCAAAAATACAAAAAATTAAACAACAAAAACAACACCATTTTGTTAAAGATTTTATATGCCAAAGCTCAAAAACTTTTAATTACTGTGCAGTGTTTTGGTTTTAAATATCTTGCCTACCTATATAAGAAAAATATATGATGATTTAAAAATTACTGGTTTTAAATGCATTTATTAATCTATCTATATTTTCTGTAAAATACAGACCATTATCCTGGATGTATCCTGTATAATAGGTACCGCGATGTGTGGTTTAATTACTACTCCAGGGAAATGTCTGGAATCATATAAAAGAACCCCGTATAACCGCATTGTATATTATAAATTTAAATTACATCGGCCCACAAAAAAAAAAAAATAAGTTTTTTGCTGTTAACCGGTCTATATTTTTTGAAAACTTTTTTTTTGAAAAAAAAATAATTTTTCGTTTTTAAAAAAGACCTTTTAAAAAAATGTATTTTTTTATTTTTTTTTAAATTATTTTTTTTTTAGTATTTGGGAAATGCAATATAATATTTACTGTGAATAATATATTAATAATAGTGCGTAATAGTATAATGGAATGGTAGCATTACATGTCTTCACGGCTTGTATTAAGTTTAGTCTCTGTCTTTCTCTGCTTTTATAACATTTCCTTTTTTCATTTTTACTTTGTTTCCTTTCTTCTTTATTTTCTCTCTTTTTCTCTTTCTCTCTCTCTCTCTCTCTCTCTCTCTCTCTCTCTCTCTCGTTCTCTGTATTTTAACCGTTCTTGTGGCAAGTAGAAGCTTAAGTTGAATTTTGTTTTGACTTTTACAGCCTTCCTAAGATGCCAAAAATAAAATTCAAAATTCACTAAGCCCAGTGCAAACGTGCAAATATGAATTCTGAATAAGGGGTTTCTTTACATAACGGCAGATGTCGTTCTCCCTATTCAAAATACCTTAATCTAATTAACTAATTAGTGGCATTATTAAACTTGTGGTCTAAACATAACCACAATATGTGTTTTGATAGGCTTGTATTCAAGAAACATAATCCACAGATAATATGTGTATATGGCTGGTTTGGACAAAAAATTAGTATTAAATCCAAAAAAAAAATACACTGCCCAGTAAAAGAGCTTTCACATTTTTCACCTCCGCGCGTAAAATTGATTGTTGGTTACCAGTTTAACTTTAAGCAACCTTAAAAACCCCAATATACCAATTTTTACGAAAGCAACCCCCCTCCCTCAGGGGGCGGAGTTTGAAATTTTATTATCACATTCAATTTCAGCAACCTTAAAAACTCCTATACTTAGCAAATATCAATTTTCAATTTTTTATAAAAAAAATGTATTTTTCCCCATTTGCCGCACCTCAATGTTCAACAAAAACAATCCCTAGCCAGAACTTTTGGCAACATACCTGCAAGTCAAATTTCAAGTCTCTAGCTTAAATCGTTCTTAAGTTATCGTGCTTACAAGATTTCCCGGACAAAACGACCGATATACCGACCTATCGATTGACCGATCGACCTACAATTTTTTTTTGTTCGAAATTTATTTATATCGACATAACGCAAAAATAACAAAAAAAATTGATTTTTTTTTTGCCCTAAATTTTGAAAAGTTTTAAAATGGGAAAGCAATTATTTGTCGCTCTTGCATTATAAATAACTATTATTATTAGAATTTCTACATCAATTGCAGCGAGGTTTTTTCTAGACCATAGTGTCTTCTCCGGACTCTGAAGCATAAAAGTGTTGTCTAGACCAACCAAAATATAAAAACGTGAAAATGATAAAGGAAAACAATAGGAAGAAAAGAAAACCAAAAAAGCAGAAGAAGAAGAAGAACCAAAAGAAGATGTAGAACCAAAAGAAGATGTAGAAGAAGAAGTAGGAGAGAAAGAAGCTTAGATAAAAACGCAGGAAAGGAAAAGGTACGTTTATTATTTACGATTTTCCTCTATAATATAAAATAGTTTGTCGACAAGAGATTTTTCTCTGTCAACAATAGTTTTTCCTCTGTCAAAAATAGTTTTTCCTATGTAAACAATAGTATTTCATCCGTCAACAATAGTTTTTCCTCTGTCAACAATAGTTTTTCCTCTGTCAATAAAAGTTTTCCCTCTGTCAACAATAGTTTTTCCTCTGTCAACAATAGTCAACTTTAAGTACAAGTACCCCCGCTCGCCAGGCTCAATAAATGTCAAAGTGACGTTTAATAAAACCTGGGGGTTGGCAAGCCCAGCGAACAGAGGTTACCCCATAGTACCCCCTAGTTAACTAAAATAAATTTTACATTTGGAAATGGGCCGTTTCTGAAAGACGCTCTCATAGGTGTATAATTATCAAAGTAAAGACGTTAAGTAAAAGCCAGTTGTAAAGGCATCTGTCCAATATTAAGTATAATCTTGTCATACAAATCCCTGCTAATAAAATTCTGTCAAGTGCAGAAACAAGACAGACAAAGATAGCCGGTTAACTTAAAATGTGAGCAAAGGAGGAAGAGCGATCAGGTTAAATTGGAGCCAATTAATGTCGGCAAATTGCTGTAATTCTAGCAGCACTCAGCCACAAATCTTGTGACTTTCATTATGTATAAATGAGAAGAGCACTTTTAATTACGTCTAACGATATCGCTTTAAAAAATATCAAGGGTAAGGCTATTTTATTTTTGATAAGTTTTTGAATAAGAATTTTCAGGGCGTTTCTTAAAATAATTAAAAGAAAATGTAGGTACAGATAAAATTTTTATTTATAATGTAGGGTGAAGTGATGTAAATATAATTCTGAAAAGTGCTTTGTTTTATTTTAAATGGAATTATTTGTTTTATTTTAATAGTATATTAAAGTACTAGTTTCATAACATACGTTTTTAGCGCAAGAGTACAAGTTTAGAAAATGAGCCGCTTGTGGTGAGTTTTCTAAAGTACTAGTGCCCTAAAAACGTGTTATGGAACGAGTGCTTTATACATTTTTTTCTATTTGGCTCTAAAATTTTAAAAAACTTACATTTAAATTGATGACTGATTTAGGGATTTTTGTTTCGGGTTGGCATAACAGTTTTCTTCATGTTTAAAAGTCCAAAATGATCCAAATTTGCGTTACGTAATAATTGAACGTTCCCTAACCTAAACACAAAATTTAGTAGTAAATTAAACTTTAAACCGACGTTCACAATTGCACGTCAAACGTCATAGACTTTTGTCTGTTGCCAACCCAAAAGAAATAAAGTAGAGATCTCTTATGGGCCTATAAGAACATGCAAAATGCGTGTGATTATGAGCTTATAAGAGTCGCAAAATAGAAAAATAGAATTATTATACCTGTTAGATCTTTTTTCTATTTTGAGAAATTCAAGAGCTACAAGTTTGCTCATAACCATAATCCTTCCTTAAATAATTTTCCTGAAAATAAAAAAAAAAACAATTTTACCCCCGACATGGCCATTTTTGAATATTTATAACTCGATTGTTACTAATATTTAAAAAAAAAGATCCTGACTTAAATTTTTGCAAATTTCCTCCTTAACAAAATTGGTTTATGAATTTTTATCGTAAGATGCATATTTAGCGAGATGCATCCTACGCACACCAAGATAGTGGACACCCCTTACGCAAATTACCATCCACTATAGTGGACTACTATAGTAGTGGATCACACTGTAAAAAAATGTATATATTTACATGCTAAAATACATGTACATGTAATATTCCTTAAAAATTGTAAAATTACAAGATAAATCTTGTAAATTTTACTTGCACCTTCTTGGCAACATATTACCTCTGACTTAGCATGTAAATTTACAGATTTTTTTTGTACTGCACTACTACCCTTTAAAATATCAGCCAGTGTATATTTATTGCAATTTCAACATAGAAATTCCTCGTTATTTGACTGGCTATATCGGAAAATAAAAGTTTAATATAAAACATAATTTTGGCATAATATATTAGAATTATGTATAATATTATTACTTCAAGCAAGTAAGCTTCAAAAGACTATAATAAATGAAACCAAAAAGCATATAAAAACAAGGTTATATATCAACTGTAACCATTGATAACGACCATTTGTATGAATAATCTTATGATGAATTAATCAAAATAATAGGTTTTTTTTACCCTCTAGCATTGCAATTCTTTTGCTACTGTCTAACTTTTTACTCACATTTCTAAAATAGCAGGAAAAAATAAAATAAAAGGATCCATAACTTGTTTAAAATTACGATCTCATATATTTCCAATAAAAAAACACATGTTCAAAAAGCCTTTTTTTATCCCTTTAAAGTTGTTATATACACGTGTTGACATATTTTTATATAAAAGTAAGTTTTGTGTTTTTTCCTAGAAGATCCGGAAACATAGTATCTTAAAGAAAATAAAACATTCGAAAAGAGTGTGAAAAGCAAAAACAAAAAAGAACCTGTATTTTTTTTCGTATTACAACCTAATATTCTAGGCAAATATCAAGAGTTACATCGAGCATCTAAAGATTTTTAGGACAATGCCCCCTCATTCTATTGTCTGATTTTGATACCTATATATATTTTTTATTTTAATTAGCCTTAAATTTCAGGAAAGGCTTTTAAGCATTTTATATGCATTTTAATCATAAAATTTATTGAAAAAAACAGTTATTTTTTACTTAAACCCATTTACCATATACTTTGACACACGGATCTGTGGCTAAGTAAAATATGTGAAGAATGTGTGTGCAAGTGAGAGGCCCGTTGCATGCACGCACGCTTTTGACGGTAAGAAGAGAGAGCGCATGATACCTCCCCCTTTCGTTGGAGACTTTGTATCGTGGAGAAATATAGTAAAAAAACAATAATAATCTGGTTTTGGATGTGATATCTGAGGTAAAAAGAAAAATACTAAAAATAGTTATTCCAGACCTTTTTATCTAGATATCTATAGGGTACCGAAGGGCAGGTAGTTTACATTTAAAATCTCGTTGCTGTACCTCAAATCGTTCCTGAGTTATTAAATAAAAACCGAATTTTTTAGCCATTTTTAAAGTTGCTTAGCTTCCTACGGAGCATTTTTAGACATATGTTTATAGGAACTTTTTTTCATATTTGGGGGTGATTCTACCCCTTAAAATTAATTACATCATGTACTGGACATCCTCTATTAATTTTGCTTTCTTTTTGAAGCCCTTTTTTATCAGTGATATAGATTTCTAAATCTCAGACTTATACGTAATAAAAATGTGTTTTAAAATCTACTTCACACATACACATTTGGTGTGTAAATAAGATAAGTACCTACTGGCCGTAAAATAGCGTTTCTTTTTTCAGCAGTAAAAATGAGAGTTAAACTTAAAGTCACATACTGCACTGACTTTAATAACGTCTTTAAAGTTAGAGATTAGCATTGTTTAACATTTCTGGTCACATTTTACAACTTAGATCTAAATTATTTGTCAGCATTTTTAAGCTGGACTGTTATAGCCCATTCTGCTTAAACTACTTTTTAACTAATTTAATTTTGTACTGGTAAATTTTGCTGTTATTACTTATTAATAGTTTACGAGTAGTTTACATTTGTTTTTTTTTTGCTGTTGCTGGTACAAATAATTTTTTTTTTGCGACCTAATTAGTAGTTAGTGCGTATTTCCCATCCGTTGCCTATGGCAATGGATGGGCAATGGAAAGTGACGATCAGCTGATTTTACATACCTGCTGTCAGAAAATTAACAAAAGTCAAACAAATAACCCCAAATTGACAAAGTAATTTTAAGATAATTTATTATTTATGTTTAGGTGTTAGGAAAAATAGTATACCCACCTCGACTCAAACCATTTCAGTGCACATCGAGTGCTTTTACAACGGCACGGACCCCTCCCCCCTATGTCACTTAACGTTAAATTTTTATATACAAAAACATGTATTTTACGTGTGGATGACTATAGTTTATGGCGCCCCCTAAGTAGCATGTATGGCTCGTGTTTAAGTGTAAAAATGAGCTTTACTGTTTGATTTTATCCTCTGATATATTTTTGGCTTCACTTTAAACTTTGCTTGTGAAACTTCCTTTTCAAAACTCGTATTATTACAGTGTAATTTTAATATAATAGGTTTAGGAAGATAAATTACTCTGTATAATATACAATAGGATGACCCACCAAAATTTCAAATTGAAAAATTTGGAGGTCTCACCCCTTAAATTTGTTCATTGAGGTAAGAGTATCCTCCCTGACTTTTTTCAGAATTTTTGAAAAAAATCTAGAGTTCTCTCACAGCCATTTTTTAAAAAGATATGTTTCTTAGGCTTTTTTATTTTTTTTAAGGGCGATTTTTATTTAAATCTTTTTTTTAAGGGATAGTAAATGGATAACCTCAAAAAAAAATAAGAAAGTTTTCTTTCAAATTGGCTGAGCTGTGCGTTTAAGTTCGAAAATGCACTACATTGCTTCATTTTAGGCCTAATGACAGGCACAACATTTTTTATTCATTGTCTTAAAATATTGTGCTTGTAGCCCAATATGTCCCCACATAAAAACCACTATATTTTTTTAATTGGATATAAGGGGTATCCAGAAAAAAATAATATATATATATATATATATATATATATATTTAATATTTTTGAGAGATAAATTCGGTTTTTAGGCAATTTAGTTTTAATTTTCAAAGTTTTTTGTCTTTAGATAAATTCCGAAATATATTAAACTGCCTAAAAACTGACTAAAAGTCCAATAAAAAAAATTATAGTAGTTTTTATGTAGGGGCCTATTGGGCTACAGGCATAATATTAATGAAAAAAAAATGTTGTGCCTGTAATTACGCCTAAAATGAAGCAATGTAGTGCATTTTTGAACTTAGAAGTCCACAGCTCCGCCATTTTGAAAGAAAATATTCTATTTTTTTTTTTAAGTTTTCCATTTACTATCCTTTATACCAGGTCTTGTTAAAAAGATTTAAATAAATAGTCATTCGAACTTAAAAAAAAAATAAAAAAGCTAAAGAAACATATCTTTTTAAAAAATGACTGTGAGTGATCTATAGATTTTATTCAAAAATTCTGAAAAAAAAAAAAAATAGGGATGATACTCTTACCTCAATGAACAAATTTAAGGGGTCAGAACTCCAAATTTTTCAATTTTAAATTTTGGTGGGTTACCCTATTGTATATCTACAGATATTATCTACTCAAAACGCAAATAAAATCCGCGTGGTGTTATATTTAAAATTGCTTTTTCCAAATGGATTAATTAGGCCAGTCAAAAGTTGTCAGATCATACTAGTCAGATCATCAGAGAGTAAAAATTGTGAAATAAATAAAATCGTCTAGCTTTCTTTTTTTTTGCAGTTTCTTGAAGTACCGATCTTACGAAAACGGAAAATAATACACTCACCAGTAAAAGAGCTTCCCCATTTTTCACCTCCGCGCCTGAAATTGATTTTTTTATTATCAGATTCACTTTCAGCAACCTCAAAAACCTCAATATACGAATTTTCACGAAAACTACTCCCCCTCAGGGGGAGAATTTTTTTATTATCAGATTTATTTTCAGCAACCTCAAAAACCCCAAAAATTAGAATTTTTTAATTATCAGATTCACTTTCAGCAACCTTAAAAACCCAAATATATCAATTTTCACGAAAACCGCCCCCCACTCCTCAGGGGGTAAAATTGGAAAAGTTTCCAGATTTGCCTACCCCAAAAACCCCTATATACCAATTTTGACGAAAATATTAATAGTATTTAAAAATATTTACCCCTCGGGGGGGGGGGGGATTCAATTCAATTCAACCTTAAAAACCCCTATATAATAATTTTTAATTTTTTGTAAAAAAATGTATTTTTCCCCATTTGCCCCCCTTGCCTCAATGTTCACTAAAAACAACCCAGAACGAGAACTTTTGGTAAGATACCTCTTTGCCGAATTTCAAGTCTCTAGCTTAAAGTGTTTTTAAGTTATCGTGTTGACCGATCGAGCCACAATTTTTTTTTGCTCGAAATTGATTTATATCTACATAAACTTCATAAAACGCAAAAATAAGCAAAAAAAACTTTTGAAATTTTTTGCATGAATACAAGGCTTTCCCGAAATTTTGGACATTTTCAAAATGGGAAAGCAAAATTGAACAAATTATTTTTTGAAAAATACTTATTTTGTCAAAAAGCTCCCTTTAACGGTCAAATAACCCTCTAGCTCAAAGCGTTCTTGAATTATCAAGGTGACAAATTTTCCAATCTGTTAGACAGACAGACATGCAGATCGACGGACAGAAAAAAATTCGCATATAAAACGCCGAGTAATGTAAAAAGGGCAATATATTGTTATAATAAAAGACTTTCCTTGGGAAATTAAAATAAATAGCAATATGTCAAGTTTAGTCCAAATTTATTTTGCTTTAAATCTTTATTCTCTCTTGAACTTATAAAGAACTACCTTTTGACTTCCAAGTTGTTAGAGTGAACTGGCCTAACAAGGAATCTAGGGGTTAAAATAATGAACGTTTCTAGACAATAACTCCAAGTACCCTTTTGATAATTCAACCCTTTATTAGATGGATTGGTTTTGCAAATGAGAAGAGCTAATTCTACCCCCATTCATTTCATTTTCAGATTGCTGTTCAGTGGCAAAATAAGACAAGCATTTTGAATTTTATTTCCGATTATTATAATTTGAATAATAACTTGCCAATTAAACTTATAATTTTATTTCATTTAATTTAAATTAATAGGTTTATTAAATTTTAATAAACTTTGTATGATCAGCACAATATTTTATATTTATTTATACTACTCCTTGGAGTTTACATCCTGAAGACTTTTGACTGATTTAACGCGAAGTATTTAAATCCTATAATTAAATCACTTATTTTATTTTCAAGGTCATCTGGAAGATGATTTGAGTCAGATTTTACGTTTTTGTTTAATGCTCTGTTTGTGTTTGCAATGTTCTCATATAGTAGGTAGTAGTAAACTGAAAATGTGAAAATTTTATTTTAAAGTTTGAAAAGGTTATTTAATTGGCCCCCCTAAGATTGTTTGAGATAGAATAACTTTGAAAACAAATTTAAAAACAGCGGAAAACATTATTATTATTATATAGAGTTTATTTTTTATTTTTTTTATTAGAAAAAAATTAATTTTTGGTTCTTATTTCCATCTAATAAGTTGGCTAAAATAAATACTGATGGAACAGCCAAATAAAAAGAAAAAAAAGGTCCGGAATATTTTAGGAGACCATATGTATTCCTATGTATTTTGAAGCTGAGAGAGAAAGAGAGAGAGAGAGAGAGAGAGATGATGGGGGAGAGAGGAAATAAAAGTAAAACTTTTAATCAGTGAAATTAAACTATTCTTGGATAAAGATCTTAAAGTACGTGGTCTTTAATTTTGTGTGACTGCAGGTGTGGCAACAGAAAAGAAAAAACAAGATCAAGAATTTTTTTCGGAGATCATTGTATTCCTGTGTATTTTGAGGCGTTGAATCCGAATTTGAGGTGAAAATAGCACCTTATCCAATTAGTTTTGGAGATAACCTCGAAGAACGTTATTTTCATATTCGAAAAAGTCTCCTAAAAAATTCCGGTCTTTTTTTTTCTTTTTGTGTGGCTGTGTTATTTTAAATGTATGTTTTTCTTAATCAAAAATTCATAAAGAATGTAGTTCTGGTATCAGATTTGGTGATGTTTCTTTTGTTTTTTTTTTTTTCAGCCAAACCGTATCTACATGGGCCTATTTAAACCAAATAAGCAAGGCGGAAGGAGGATTATTTATTTTTGTGTGTACGTATATTTCTTTGTTTCTATGTAGAGCCTAAACTTATGGGCCGGTTTTAACAATCTGGCGTCAAAACATTTTTCTCCATCGCGCGAGTAAGAGAGGCTTCATAAAATTCCATGTTTCGCCAATATTGACAATTATAATTATCATTAGGAATTTAACAGAAAATCGGATTCAGCGACCTCAAAAACGTATACGTATGGTGGTTTAGCTCGGGTAGCAGATTTTTATTTTTTTTGTTGGGCTGTGTAATCCACAATATTTATTCCACGAAATAAAAACTCATTAATTGTTTGGTAGAATGTTTGAAATACTTTGTTCTTAATTAAAATAGCAAAAATATTTAATAAAAGCTTATATAGGCTTTTATTTTATGAAATTAATAGAAGTTATTTAATACAAACAATTTAAACTGTAGAAATACGGCTTCTCAACGCAAAGTATAAAATTAAACTTTTTCAAACAATTAGTAATTAAATTCCATTAAGTGTTTATGAATTTTTTAATTTAAAATATCAAAAGCACTTTAGAAAGCATTCTCAACTAATTCCATGTCGTACATTTTTATTATGGAATAATGAAATGCACCAAAATTTAATTGTTTATTATTCTGTAACTATTTGTAATTTTGGTTTTTATTTTTTTTTAGCCCTGAAGAAGAAACAAACGTTTCAAAACGTCGCGACGCGTCGGTGTCAATTGTTGTTTTAATAAAAGTCCAACTTGCTCGAGAGCTGTCGTTTTATTTTTCAGAATTTAATTATTATAAAAATATAATATATTTACATTTTGTTTTAACCTCGTACTATTCTACTTAATTAAGCATCCCCTAAGTCCAGGACTTGTGTGGGCTAGTAGTAGAGGGAACCACCGGCTTTAATTGACTTTCGAACCAATTTATAGGGAGTGTCCGCTTCACTTACGCCTTCGTCAAGTTTCAATTACACAGGCCCACAAAAGAAAAAAAGTGGGCTGTGCTGGAGTTGAGACCTAACTGTTCTTATGTATTTTGGGATGCTGAACACGAATCTGCCATAAAAAAAAGGCACTTCGTGAGCTTATTTTGTTTCTACACTGAAAAAACTGTCTGGACCCATGAAAAAAAGTGGTCTGTGCTGTGGTTAAGACCCACGGATTGTTATGTATTTTGGGATACTAAACACGAATCTGCCATAAAAAAGGCACTTCATGGGCTTATTTTGTAATAAAAAAACTGTCTGGGTCCACAAAAAAAAAGTGGTCTGTGCTCGGGTTGAGATCCACTTATTCTTATGTATTTTGGGATGCTGAACACGAATCTGTCATAAAAAAGGCACTTCATCGGCTCATTTTTTTTCTACATTGAAAAAACATTATGGGCCCACAAAAAAAAATAATAGTCGTCTGTGCCGGGGTTGAGACCCACCTATTCTTATGTATTTTGGGATGCTGAACACAAATCTGTCATAAAAAAGGTACTTCCTTGGAAAAACTGTCTGGGGCCACAAAAAAAAGAGTGGTCTGTGCTGGGGTTTAGACCCACCTATTCTTATGTTTTTGTGATAGTGAACAAGAATCTGTCATAAAAATGCACTTCAATGGCTCATTTTTTTGTTACACTGAAATAATATAAGATTTTTACCATTTTGGACAGTTTTTTTTAGTGTATCAAAGAAATGAGCCCATGAAGTGCCTTTTTTATGACAGATTCGTGTCCAGCATCACAAAATACATAAGAGTAGGTGGGTCTCAACCCCAGCACAGGCCACTTTTTTTATTTTGTGGGCCTGTGTTATTAATTAACTGAAAAAGGCAAATCGGCGCCGGTGAGAATCGAACTCATGCTTTTTTGGGTAGTAAACTCGTCAAGTACGACGCGGTAGTCCACTACATCAATCCTCCCATAATATATTATAATCTTTATTAATCCCAAGGCCATTTTTACATACATTGTACATGTAAAATAATACGTCATAAAATAATAATAAAAAAAAATAATAAATGAACATGGGTTTTTCTATTCTTTTATTATTTTCAGGCAATGTATAACTTTATAAAGTTATAAATTTACACCGTAGTTTCCAGAAGTGATCCTGTGGGTCAGCTTAGCCCCAGGACTCTTGGATAATGCCACTTGAAAAAAAAAAACAAATATACTATTATATATTATTCACAGTAAATAGTATATTGCATTTTTCTAAATACTTAAAAAAAAAATATAGAAAATTCAAAAAGACCTTTTTTGAAAAACGAAAAATTTTTGATTTTTTTTTAATTTTTCATAAAACTTAAAAAATTTTGTTTAAATTTTATTTCAAAAAAAAAAAAATAATTTTAACAAAAATTTTAATTTTTTTTATTTTCTTTTTGACAAAATGGGAAGATATGTTTTTTTTTTTGTCGACCAGTGTAATCAATAGACATTAATGACATGGGTAGACTTGTGTATGAGTAGAAATATGTGTGAGTAGAAATGTGTCGAGTTGTGTATTAGATATGTGTGTAAGTAGAGATATGTGAGAGTAGTTATGTGTGAGTATAGATGTGTTTGAGTAGAGATGTGTGTAGGTGTGCGTGAGAAGACACCAGTCAAAGTACTATTAATTTGACTGCTTTTCCGGTAAAATATTTAAAAGTTAATGAGTAGTATTCACAAAAAATCTCCTAAAACTCCAGCAGCATAGCAAAAACTCAGCACCTACCGCACATAGGAAAACCCTTATAAAAATTTGACTAAAAAAAAACAAAACATATAGTCACAAGCGTCTTTGTCAGTACTGCAGTTTTGAAGCTTCACACGCATTAGTACTAAAAATCCGTCTCGAATGAGCGAGAGTACTTTCTTACAAAGAAAAATAATTTTTGTATGATTAATAATGTTTATTATTTTATCTTTTATGGATATGGCTGTAAATAATTTTTTACATTTTGGGGCCACCTTCCCCATCCCCTCAAGAAACAAAAATTAAATGTTGTGTATTTTTTTGACTTTAGTATTATTAGGTGGTTTTTGTAAACTTCTCTTCTATTATGAGTAATAAGATTATTCCCAAAAACAATTTTTTACATTTTTGGGCTACAGAGGGGGGCCATGAAAAAAAATGATAAAAAAATGTTTAATTTTTAGTTACCTTTTAGGTGGTTTTAAATTTTTTTATTAATATGAATAATAAAAAAGTTAAGGCCAAAACAAAAATTTAACCCCCCTTCTCCTCAACCGATTTTGCTCAAATACGAACTTGTTCAATATGATATAAAAATACATCTGTATACCAAATTTTGAGTAGCTAACCCAAAGCGTTCCTAAGTTATCGTGGATACAAACAGACAGACAGATGGACCGACAGACCCACCGTCCGACAGACCGATCGACAGACAGCCAAACATATTTTTTTTCTTGCTTATTTTGATTTTCTAGACGTTTCAGGAAAAAATAAGATAATTTAAGCAAAACAAAATGTTTTTTTTTAGTACCAATGTCCTATTTATTCCGAGCTCTGATGATAAAAGTGGTGTATTTTGATAATTTGGAGTTTATAAATAATATCTCAATTTTTGATTTTGAAAAATACTATATTTGTTACGTACTACATATGTAGGGATTAAAAAACCTATACTAGCTAGTTTAGGACTAGTCCCTGTTTATATTTGTTATTTAAATTATTTTTGCTTTTGAGTGGAACTCGAGGTATTTCCCCTACTGTGCTCTATTCTTAGTTTATTGACTTGGTTCTTAGTAAAAGATCCATTAATTCTATAGAAATATTATTAAAATGCATGACATGCTACGCTGAAATAATTAGAAAAATCTAGCAAATTGCCAATCTAGTGTGCCTCTCTCATTAATTGCTTAAGGCTTTGTCTCATTTATATGCATGGCCTACTGTCTGTCTCTTGTTTACCCTATATTGGATCAAGTGTATAGTTTAATTAGCTAAAACACGGCGGTGTTTAGAAAATTTGTCAGTATATGACATATAGGTACTGTATGGAGACAAGTTTCATAAACAAGTCTTAAAAATATGCAAATCTCCGCAAACTACAGTGCGATTCAAAAGTTACTCCCTCCCTATAAACTTTTAAGCAATTTTTCTGATGAAAAACTTTTAGTCTTACTTTGTTTTTTCTTCTTGGTCGTGTGTTTTTGCTTTTTTGGTCCAAACCAAAACCAAAATACAATAACAACAGTAGGTTCCGTTCCTATGTTAGCAATGTATAAAAACCGTGATAATAAAAGTGGACTTAACAAACACTAGTCGATTGTAGCGCCCCAACTCGGAACTACAAACTAAGGGTAAAGTAGTAATCTTTTTAACGTTTCACTGCATTGCAATGTTGTATTTTATCTCTGACGAACCTTTTTATTTTTATTTTATAGTGTTATTTAGGTTTATTTAATTTTTATTTGAGTTTTATTGTTTAAATTCTCTATATAATTCTTTAAGATCTTTATCTATTATTTTATTTTTATATCTATTTAAATCATATACGGGGATAAACTTGGCAACCTGGTTAAAACTAGTGTTGGCCACCTTTAGGCTTTCCCGCCGTTTTTCAAGCAGAACTACTGTATGTTATTGTATTTTGATCAAAACCAAAACAAAAGCGGACCAAGTACAGAAGAACAAAGTAATCCCAGATGAAGTTACCCTAGCTGGATCGTGTCTTTTATAATTTTAAAGCAAATAAAATTCTCTATTTCGCCATATTTTTAAACTTTTTAATTTTTTTCTATGTTTTTATATGATAAAATAAATCATTTAACAAACATTGATTGATTTTTTTAAACACATTTTGATTCAAAAAATGTTTATAAAACTAAGAAAATAATCATCGAATAGAAAATTTTATGGGTTTTATAATTACACTAGTCAGCAACAAAGGTAGGTAAAAAAAATAGCTCAGTCCTATAAATTTTGACCTGCTCGACGCAAATCCGGCGCCCAAAATATTTTCCGAGGTCTGGTTTACACGATAATAATAATTAAAATAATAATATTTTTTATTTCCATTGGACATAAGTTTTGGATATTGTCAATAAATAAATTACAGTAATATACGAACATTGCATATACATCTAAAATAAATAAATATTACACATACATTTAAAATAAATTAAAAATAAAACAAAGTATTACAATGTGTAGTAGTTCCATCTCTTATTTAAAAACTCATCGACAGGGTAGAAACAGTGTGATTTAAAAAAGTATTTAGCAGAAGATTTAAATTGCTTGAATCCATTAATATTTTTAATACTGATCGGTAAATTGTTATACAGCTTAATGGCAGTGATGGTAGGCCCGTTTTTAACCTGCGTATAATTGAAAGCAGAGAAATACAGAGTATCTCCATTTCTAGTAGTGTAATTATTTATATCACCAAAAGTAGCAAAATTCTGTATATTTTTCTTTACGTGTATCACACACTGTAACATACAGTGCCGTCCAAAAGTCACCCCCCCCCCCTCTTAACTTTTGAACGAGTTGAGATATCGATTTCAAATTTAGAACTCTTAAATAAGACAACTTAAACTATCTTTAAGCATATATTTAATACTTTTATCTCTTAAAATGTGAGCAGGGGGGCATGGGGGGAATTTTTTTAAAATGGAAAGGGGGGTCGTTTTTTAAGGTTTTGATTTTTCAATTTTTTGTGCTAAAACATTCGATTTTTTAAGTTTTTTTCTATAAATTTTTATTTATGTCAACTAAAATTTGTTTAAAAGTATAATTAACATTTTTTTATGACGAAATTAGGCATTTTTTAAAAATTATTTGTTTTTTTTTAGAGGAATTATGACATTAATACCCATTTTCAACCCCATTTTAAACCCATTTTTTTTTTAATTTAAAAAAATTGAGTTAAATGGAGAATTTTATAAGCTTTAAAATGATGTATTACACAACCCCCCTTTCCATTTAAAAAAATGTGCCCCCATGCCCCCCTGCCAACATTTTAAGAGCTGAAATTATTAAATATATGCTAAAAAATAGTTTAAGTTGTCTTATTTAAAAGTTCCAAATTTGAAGTCGATATCTCAACTGGTTCAAAAGTTAAGAGGGGGGGGGTGACTTTTGGACCGCTCTGTATATTCCCAAATAGTTTTGTTTTTCTTGGAGTCGTGGAAAAAATAGTGTATACCACTTGTCGAAAAGTATCTTTCCTTCATTCGTAGCGCTCATGCGAAATAAGTCACTTTCGGTACACGTTATGTAATTTACTAATAATTTACAATAAATTTTTCTAGTGCAATGTTCACTGAGCATTAAATATCAGTTAAGTCCATTTGAGATAGGGGACCCGTATTCCGGATAAATCACCGGACTCTCTGGTCATTAGTTTCAAGCCGCATATACATTATCTGGCCAGATCTCCGGAACTTCATACCCGAATGTGTCTGTCGCTATATTTGTTAATGGCCTACTAAGCAAAATAGAATTAACTGTCACGTGTCTACATATTTTAGTGGCATTTAAATTGTGAATTTTGCGCTATATTTGGAGTTAATCTTATAAATAAATAAAATTAATTTATAAATTTCGCCGAGCTCAGCTGAAAGTGAAAATATTCAATTTTTATAATTTTAGACTAGGAATACTTTTCTTCCAAACAAATTATGAACAACTTTAGTGTCCGTATGTCTTCCGTTTTGTAATGTAATGTAATTCTATCTCACAAATATGCTTTTTGCACCTAATTCATTTAGAAATTAAATAAACTGTGTAATAGTTTTTTTTTGGGAGCACAACAGCATGAGCTATTAGTCACAGTATCATTTTAAGAAATGTATTCTGCTTTAAATGAGGGGCTACAACCCGCCATTAGCATTAAAATCGCCAAATCTGCGAAAAAAACAACAAAAATACGATTAGTCAGGAGACTAATTTAATTGTTTTGAGCTAAAACAGCACAAAATCCTGTTTTCTGTTAAAAAGTATCATTATTAATATTAAATTATTAGTTGGGTATTTTTATAACAGATTCATGAAGAGTCTTAGCTTGTGCTAGGGGCTCTCCATTAATTAGAACCCGAAAATAAAAAAATTAAATATTAAAATTTAAATATAATAATCCTTATATAAAAGTTTATTTTATTTTCATTCATTTTTTTTTTTAATTTTCAATTGAAGTAGGTGAATGCCAAACTTTTTTTTTTTTCAATCCATTTGGCACATACTTCAAATTATGCACTTTGCACCACATTTTTTTTAACTTCAAATGAGGTTGGAGGATCCTTATTTATTTTGAGCTGAAATTTGGGACATATGCACTTTGCAAGACATTTTTTTGTAACTTCAAATGAGGTTGGGGGATCCTTATTTATTTTGAGCTGAAATTTGGGACATATGCACTTTGCAAGACATTTTTTTGTAACTTCAAATGAGGTTGGAGGATCCTTATTTATTTTGAGCTGAAATTCGGGACATAATTTGATTAAGGTATTGTTTACGATATGAGGGCTTTAAATTATTAAAAAATCGTATTCTTTGAAATGCCCTGTTTTTTGTTCCCGTCTACAACAACTCCTTTAGTAGGTATTGTTTTTGAGATACTAAGTTACATTTCTTCCGGCACTGCCATATAAATAAACTTAACTCCTTTGTTTTCGAGCTTTGTTGTTTCGTTTACAATAACCTTTTTACGATTTGCGCTTTATATTTAATAATTTAAAGGCTCTAATTTTAGTTATTGTTTCATTTTTAGTTAGTTATCTTAATATTAACCACACTAAAAATTTGCTATATTACTGAATTTTTTTTAGTTGAAACCTTAAGAAACTTTAGTTATTGAATATAAGTTGACATTAGGGGTTATTCTGATTTTTGAGGCAAAAAAATTACGATTTTTGGATTTTTTTTCAGAAAACTTTGATCCGCCATGTTGCATTTCTCCAATCTACCTTAAAAACTTTTTGGGGACGTCAAATACCAACAATTTAAGCCCAAAACAAATCTAATTGAACGCCAATTTAAAAACTTTTTGGGGACGTCAAATACCAACAATTTAAGCCCAAAACAAATCTAATTGAACGCCAATTTTTTTCCTTACAAGCTTTTTGATTCGAACTCTAGATTTTTCTCTGGTTTTCAGCCGCCATTTTGAGCCCCATTTTTAAATTTTCCAAAATGCCACACTGGCTCATAAAGGGGAATCAAGAACATTTTAAAAGCCACTTTACACGGAGCAATTTGTGCGCAAGTTTGATGCTATGCAAGTTTGTTGCAAGAATGATTCAGTCACTGCGCATGCCTTCAGGCAAGTTTGAGGCCATTTTCGTGCCATCAAATTATTTAGAACATGTTCTATTTTTCGGCGATTTTCACGCATGGTTATTTTCTTGGTTAATGCTAGGTTATGTTTTTGTCAACAAACGCACAGACCATTGCCTCAACCTCAATGGCAGAGACACGTCAAAATTATCTGGTTGGCAGCACTGTTTACCTTGCAATATATGGCACCAAATTTGCGTACAACATGCTCCGTGAAAAGGCAAATCAATGTCCAATTGTCCTCATGCTATATCTGGTAGCAAACTTGCATAGCATCAAACTTGCGTACAAATTGCTCCGTGTAAAGTGGTCTTAAGACCAAGGTTACTAAAATCCATCAACAGGAATTTTGGGACTAGCTTTGTTCCATTTGTCCAAGAAGGTCCCACATATGTATAACTTATTAAAATATTTTAGGAGCGTATTTTACATATATTTAGAAGTATGAAAAAGGAAACTTGTATTCAATCTTGTTGCTTGGGGTGCCATATATACGTACAAAATCTTTCAGTAATTAATACGGTAACAAATCCCCAGTGCATGAGTGAACATTTTTGTTACTAACGTAATAATTACTATATTATCATACAGGGTGTCTCAGAACTGACGCACTTCATTTTTCGGATTGATTTTAAATAAAAACATATGAAAAAAAGTTCCCATAAACATATGTCCAAAAACGACTCGTAAGGGAGATACGCCCCTTTAAAAGGGGTTCAAAAATTCGATTTTTATTTAATAACATAGGAACCCTTTGTGTTAAATCAATAATGTTTTGCATGTGATCTTTCCTTATTAAGGCCTATTAGTAAATGGTATTTGCATGTAGTTACTTCACCCCGGGACGTCCGAAATAGGGGGTCTTATCACTTTTTTGCTAAAAACTTTTTGCTGCTTTATTTTTCTGTATGTTTATTACTAGAATAGTATTCTTTAGGTAAAAATACATAAAAAGGTACACTTGTTTTAATGCCGGTTTCGAGAAAAATACAATTAAAGGAAAAATTATAGGTTTTGAGAACCAAAAATTAAACAGTAAAATATTTAAAACCAAGATTTTAGTGATGTATAGTTACTGTACATCAAAAACCAAGAAAAAAAGTTTCTGCATAGGTAGTTCCAAAAATCGATTCTAAGGGAATTATAGTCTCCCAAAATACACCATTTTTTAAGGGACATGGTTCCCTTAAAAACGATTTTTGAACCTACTGGTATAGGAACTTTTTTTCTT
The DNA here is from genome assembly GCA_958510825.1 of Brachypterus glaber. NCBI lineage: Eukaryota > Metazoa > Arthropoda > Insecta > Coleoptera > Kateretidae > Brachypterus > Brachypterus glaber. The sequence goes on from OY294050.1 coordinate 26,044,953, forward strand.
AGCTTTTGATGTAGAATCAACCTTCCTTTTGTATTTTTATCGAAAACGGTTAATCCTACGCTATTAGAACATGATTACTTTTTTATGCATTTTTACCAAACCCACAACAAAATTAAGCAGTAAAAAGTTTGGGGCAAAAAAGCGAAATAGAATAAACGACCTTGAAAGGGTATATTTAGTAGTGGGCTAGGGCAGTATGTTTGTTAGAGTAGGTATACTCCGTAAAGTTATGCAAGATAGTTTTACACCACAGAGCGCATAAATAGCATAATTATGAATAAATCGTAGTGTATCAAAAATTTAACAGATGTCGGTACTGTTTTCCTGGAAAGGGCCTATCCAAAAACTCGCATAACAAGCATAGTATATAAGAATGCGATGCCAGGATTAACTTGATGTGTCGTCATGTATCTTGTAATGGTTGCTATGCGAGGCCTTAAGTTGTAATTGTAACCTAAAAATTTGACGTTTTCATTGTGTTCAATATAATTTACGTTAGTACAATATGTAGAATATGCTAATTTAGTGTGAGTGGTCGAAGAATAAACCAGAAAAGTACCCTTTTCTATACTATACAAAATAAAATTAAGCATAACCGTTTTTTCTTTTTTATGTAACTTTCTCTTATTTTATTAGCTTTAACGACCGTCAATCATTGTCATAGACAAAAAATGTCACAATATTTTATATGTTAAAAGGTACGAGTTTTTAACCAATGATGTAGCTTAAAAATCGGGGGAATTTTAAACTACTATCTCGCATAATTGGACGGACTATAGATAGTTTGTAGACTACACAGCGGAACCAAGCAAGCTACCCAACTAGCCTTATAAACCTACATTGAGAATTAGTTACCTTAGTAAATACTGAACGTTTTTGCCTATTTGGAACCTCAGGCAACATTTGTTATTAATTACAAGTTGTTACAGTAAAACATAACGTGGTTCTGTTATGTTTTACGGTAAAAAATTGTAAATAATAACAAATATTTAACTTTTAAATGTTACCTGAGGATCCAAATAGGGGAAAACGTTTAGTATTTAAATAATAAACTTTGCAATATACTAATAATTTATACTCATTCTGTATATTTCCTTCAATTGCCATTGATCTACGAGAATTTCTATCGAAATGGCCCTATTCACAATGAGTTTTTATCAATCCATACCATTGTGTTGACAACAGAGCGTTCTATTATACCTTTCCGGTGTGATTGACATGTTCCCTTTCTCCACAATTGATGGACTCTCCATCTACCACTTAGATCTGATAAATACTTAATCACAGTCTAAATTGGAATTAATCCTAAATGGATTGCGTCGTCACTTTTGCGCACAAACAGAGAAAAAAAATATAATATAGTAATAATTTTCACTGTAAGCGGGTGCGCTCTCAACTTTACGCTTTAAGTTTCATAAGGCAAGATGCGTGCAAGTGAGAGGCACAATAGCCTATAGTAATTGCGACGGCTATATGAAGTATTTTTCAGGAAACCAAAAGACATCTTTTTGATATTAATTATTGGGCAGTAACTGACCTACATAATGTTATATTAGTCAATTTTTTGTGGTATCGCCGGTTAACCAGTATGTTACTCTTTCTCTGTTTAATTGATGAGAGAGAGAGAAATACATAATACTAACTTGGTTAGTAACCGCTGCGCCACAAGAAATGGGCAATTATAACGTCTTGCTGTCGTCCCAGTGACGTCTATGAGTCACAGCCCTGAGACCTAAAATTACTGACTTTATAATAACGTCAGAAATATCACGTTAGAATGACGTCTAATAACTTATATATCTCTCCAATTAATAGTTATGACAACTTTAATTTTAAGTTTAACTCCTAGTCCAATATCTGAAAATTTAAAGTTAATTAATTGTCTTTTTACACTTTATAACCTCTTTCATTGTGCAATTATAACCCGAAATTCTGTATCATAATTTATGATGATGACGGTTGATAAAGTATATTAGGAAAAATTTACTAATTTGGATATTATTACTTGACAGCCTGGCCTGGGGGGGATGGGGTGTTAGTAAATGTGACAGGGCTGGAGGGGGACGAAATTTTCGAAAAAATGCTTTACCTAATTTATGGACAGACCCTTATAAGAGGAATTATTCTGATTAAAAAAAATCGCCCGCTTTTCTTGGTCAGCGTCTGAATAAAAGGTATTTAGAAATAATTTTCCCTTAAAAATTTAAAATTTTTTGAATGAGCCACAAATTTTCGAGTTAACCCTATCATACGCCCCTGCTTATTCTCCAAATTTATTTATAAATAAAAAAAATTAAAAGTTTTTGAAATTTTCAGTACCTACTACCAATATTAAGCGAGTTGTTACAGTTTTTACCACCCCGTTCCCCCTTTCTCACTTACCACACTCCCATTTGCTTCATTTTGACCATATAGCTCGATATAGCCACATATATAAGTATATAATTTTTTATACAGGTTTGTATATCAGTGAGGCATTATTCTCGGTATATTCAATATAAACTTACAAGAAAAAAACCTAATGGAACTGTCCAAAGTGTCAAACAGCACTTACCAAAGCATGAAAATGCGATATTTCAATAAAAAGTCCAATATTTAGTAAGTCACCCTATTGACCAGTCCTACTGATTGCCTCATGAAGGACAAGTACATGGATTTTCCATTTTTATCACTTAAATAATCTATTTGCATATAAAATCTATTTGTGTGATTCTCGGCATTTTCATAACACAGACCTGCTTTAACTTTTTCTACTGATTTTGTCTGTATAAAAATATAATTTCACCATGTTGATTTTTTCATATTACGTCAAAATTTTATAATACTAAAATATTATATTAAAACAGCAGATACATAAGACTAAATATTAAAGCACTGGTCCAGATTTAAAAATGAACGTGTTCCAAGAAGTCTTATGAAATGAGTATTTTTTACTATTTTTGCAAAAAGTTTTTTTTTCTGACTATTTCACAAACAGTATATATATGAGCCATATACAGGCCATCTAGGCCCACAGCTTTGTAATGTTTTTCCATGTTTTTCTATTCCTGGCCTTCATCCTCCAGTTTGACACATTTTTTCCTTTTAGATCCTCTAGAACTACCTCACTCCATCTCTTTCTCGGTCTTCCCTGCTTCCTATTTCCGTCCGGTCTTCTGAATGCTACTTTCTTTACCACCCTCTCATCTTTCATTCTTTCCAAGTGCCCCAACCATTGCAAACGCCTCGATTTTATCACATCCACAATGTTTTTTCCATTAAATAAATTGTAGACCTCCTCGTTCGTTCTCCTAACATATCCCTCCTCCAGTTGTTTACCTCCAAATATTCTCCTTAAGACCTTTCTTTCCCATCTCAGTAACCTCTCTTGCATTGTTTTATTTAGAACCCATGTCTCACAAGCATACAGTATTGTTGGCCTAAGTACCGTTACATAAAGTCGCAACTTAGCTTTTCTGGATAGATTTTTTGCTCTCAACAAAAAGTTTAAACCCCCTGCACATTTGGTTCCTTTCATTATCCTCCAATCAATCTCTTTTTTTTCATCACATTTGTTCGTAATTAGGCTTCCTAGATAGACGCATTCCCTAATCTCATGTAAATATATTTCTTCTTCTTCTACCCTAATATTTAAATCCTGTCCCATTTCTTCCATCCCCACCCTCATAAACTGACTTTTCTCTATATTTATTCTAAGACCCATTTCCTTCGCTGACTTTTAGTATATAGGCCAATCAAAACTTATTTAACATATCACCGGTTTTAGCCACTGCACCGGTTTTAGCCAGTCAGAGTAGTTTTTTGGGTATAGCTAAGAAATAGGAGACTTTAGATCAAAATTATCGTTTAAATCCGATTTAAATGATAAAAGTTGGGACAACAAATATGTTAAATAAGTTTTTACTGCAGCGAAACGAATACAGCGCCTATTTAAAATTTTGATTTAAAAAAAAATATAATTTCTTATGACTTTTCTTAAGAAACCGCCAGAAAAATAATTTTAAATATCTAATTCAGGTAAAATTAAATTCGTAAAACATTTATATCAAGTTAAAGGTAAGTCATTAAACAGTTACTTTATTAATATTTTAATACATATTTTGCAGAATTTATTCTTAAATTTGCATGGCGATAACTGGGACACTAATATGCTTCTCTTTCTAGCTATAGCCACAGAATTGGCTAAAACTGGAACCTAAGTAGTACCAGTTATAGCCAATGTCAAAAAATATCAATATGTAAGAATTACTGTACAAATAATAAAGATTTTAGCGAAAACCACCTTTAAATATTAGCCAATAATACATTTAAATTAAAAAGGGAGGAGTATTATACAAAATATAGTCGAGAACGGGCCATCAAAATGACTCAAATGATTCAAGACTGAAGCTGAAAACTAAACATGTCACAATGTGAAATTGTCACATACATATAAATTGTTTTGTAAAACTTATGGTGTCGAATATGGTATAAACTACCAGCTGGTTCAGATCCCAAAAAGACTCTTAACAAATAAATAAAAAATAAATAAAATTAATAAATATTTATAATTATCGGATAATTATCCAAGAAAAGATGTATGTAAGAAAAAATGTAATAAAAAACGAAATCATTTTAAATATTGATTAAGAAGTATATATTTTTAAAAAACTATAAATTTTAAATGTTCTAAAACTGTTACAAAAATATAAATAATTTATTTTTAACATCTTTTTAGTTTTTTTTTAATGGTGGCTATATCTGGTGAATTTTTATGGCTAAAACCGGTGCTTGGGTGGCTAAAACTAGAGAATTAGTATTATTTTGTTTGTTTTTTATTTTATAACATATCAGCTGAAGTTATATTGTTTAAACATTTATTTTATAGTAGAGATATATTGTAAGTTTCAGAAAAAACAAAACTTGCAACCTTAACATTATAATGGAACATAATAAAAAGAAATAAAAACAGAATTTTTCTTAAGCTGGCTATAACTGGGGTATCTACCCTATCACTTGGTTACTATGGAAACAAGAAACTGACAGAACAATAATAACGATACAGAAATAGAAAAAATAAATTTAAAATATACGAGATTATCCTCCATTTCTATTTATCTATAAAACTTTACTTTAAGACAAAATTTTATAATTGAGTTAAAGGAGAGGTTTTTTAACTAACTTCTATTTATCTATAGGGTGTTGAAAGATTAAACTGAACAAAATTTACTTTTAAGGCAAAATTTTATAATTAGGTTAAGGGAGAGGTTTTTAACTTATTTGGCATGCAGTTATTAAAAATTAACACAAAATTATCAATATTTCTAAAATGGCCAAATATTTTTTTCCTAGTTCAGATTCAGGTTGACCTATTTTTAAAATAATGATTTTATTCTTAGCTTGACAAAGACAAAGACAAAGTATTACTAATACTATCAAAAGCTTTGAGAAATCTAAAAAACTAGCTAAAGCTAATAAAACAATAATACGAACTTTTATTAAATCTGGTAGGTAAGCAGTTACAATTGACTTAAGTGTATTAGCAAATAATGGCTCTTTACTCTTTAAGTTAACTAAAAAAATTAAACATCTTTCAACATTTTGTAAAGGTGGTTTCCTTCGAAGTCCTTAAAGTAGCATACTTTGCATTGTTCGGATCACCTGTAACTTATTGTCTGATAGCTTGGGGCCATGCACCATCTTCTAAAAGAATTTTTGGCTTACAGAGAAAACTTGTACGCATTATTTCTAACAAGGGCTATAGGGATGATAAATGATAAATTTAGTAGGAGGCAAGTGTAGTTGCTAGCGCTTGTACATAGCAAGCCTACTAGCTTGAGTTCGATTCTCACTGGCGCCGATTTGCCTTTTTCAGTTAATTAATAATTGAAATTTGGCGAAGGGGATAAGTGAAACGGACACTCCCTATAAACTGGTTCAAAAGTCAGTATAAGCCGGTGTTTCCCTCAACTACTAGCCCACACAAGTCCTGGACTTAGGGGATGGTTAACTAAGTAGAATAGTACGAGGTTAAACAAGCAAATAAATAAAATAAAAATAAATAAAAATAGAGTTTAAGATTATGACAGTACATTCTTTTTACATATTTTCGGTTATCATGTATGTTAAACAAAATCTGGGGAGTTAAGCTCAACATGATAGCGTTACGAGCAAGTCAGAGATGATTAGGCCTCCTTATCTAAGATTAACATGTAGCAGGTATGGAGTAAATTATTATGGCCTTCAACTCTTTCATAAGTTGCCTGCGAGCATAAGAGACTTGTCTCTGAATGCATTTAACACTAGATTAAAATATCTTTTGATTAAGCATGCCTTTAACAGTATGGATGAGTTTTAAATGTTTCGAGTATATGTAGATTTAGCATTACTCATTTATATTTTTTGACATGTGCAAACTTTTTGTATTTTAGCATGAATAAATTACTTATGACTTATTACTTATGACTTAATTAATGATCGTCCTCGTTGCCATCGTCCGCAAAATTGTTGACTGCTATTTTTGTCGAAATTCATTGTAATAGTAGTGTTTAAACTTAAAATCTCATTTTCGACAAAAATTGGAGTTGGCTACTTTGCGGGCGAAGCGTTCGATATTATATTTACATAGAAAATTAATTAATTAATTAATTTTTTTGGTTACTTTCGTTAAATTGCAGCATAAACGCACACGAATTTTTATCTAGTTTGAGCCACACTAAGATTTGAGAAACTAGCCATAGAAGGCAGTCTTTTAAGTAAGTTAGAGCTTCATTACCCTTACTTATGCTTACTCACTTCTGCTTTAATCTTTATTAATGATACACTTAATTATCACGGCGAGACGCGTCGCTTTTGGGCGTCGGAGCAGTGTCGCAAACTATAATCCTACACCCACTGTTTGCTACTTTCACAACCTTTTGTTTACAAATGTATTAAATACAATTACGGTTCCACTAGTTGAGATTGATTCTGGAGTTAATTAATTTTAACAAAATCATGGAGTGACAAAAGACTTTAGTCAAGTCGGTAGATATAATATAATAGACAAATAATAACCAAATTTTATTAACTATAACATACTAGTATGAAAAATATCATACTACACACATTTTATTACTTAACTACAACAAACAATGACGTCACACTAACTATTTGTACTAACCACGTACCCTAGGTGGTTTGCTCACATAGTAAGTATTTCTATCCTTTTCTATTATATTTCTGTTCACTCCAAATTATATTTTTTCCAACAAAAAGTTGAAAAAATAGGGTAGGTATATTTTTTTTTTGGGTAAGCCAGACGTTAAAAATATTTGTAAGATTGTTTTGCAGGCACTTTTTTGTGCAAGAACGGATTAAACTGAAATATATTTAAATAATAGTCACATATCATTGGTGGATAATGTAGGTACCTATAATAAATGAGTTAAATAAAAGTAAGTAATTTATAAGCTTTATGCAAAAATGTTCTTACAAAGTTAGGACAAGTCTAATTTTTTCCTTATAGACCTCATTTTTGGTTCTCAATTTCAATTATTGCAAAATAAACAACTTAATCAACTTTTTAACCTCGAAAAAGATTTTAATATAATAGTGTCCTACTTTACCAACTAACTATGACGTAATTTAAACAACACTCTTCAAGCCATACTAGTATGTAATAGTTAAAATAATAAAATTTGGTTAATATTTTGTCATATTATGTCATTCTGCACACAAGTTTAATATTTACTTGGCAAGATATACACTGGTATATAAGGGAGATTCTAGCTTGTGAATCCATTATCTTACAAGACTAATCCTTTATATCAAGGTGAGCTTAATAAAGAAAGCCTTGGTTATAATAGACCCTCGAGGCATACTATTATTATAGTATTATTATAATAGTGTATAAATACGGTAATAATGAGGTATAACGTTATAATGGACAGCAGTCCAATACGTTAGGCAACATAAATGTAGGTCTTCAATACCAACCCAAAAAGAAAATTCCCTAATAATATTATATTTGGATTTTATCACAGTGCAACAAAAAATGTGCATTATATGCAAAATTATTAAAGAATACATAAAACAAAGTCCAAACACAAAAACAAGTACAAAATCTTTACACACAACGGGGTATTTATTATCAATGACTGTCAAATTAAGAGGTAAGTCATAAGTTCCCTAGGAAACTTCAGACCTACTGTACACATAGCTGTGTAAAAATTAAAAAAAAAATAGTCTTACCTTAATGTAATTTAAAATATAATCTAAAATGTTATTTTCACCTAAAATATGCATTATTTTATTTTAAAACAATAATAATTATACTTTTATCTCTTTCTGTAGAACTTCTCTCTTTATCTAATCTAAATTTTGACTTGGAACCCAAGCAATGATTGAAACCCCAGTGATTCTACTGTCTACTGTACATTCATAAGTTACTTCATTTAAAGTATGACATTCATGTCAAAATTAGTCACTCTAATCATTTAATTTTTTTCGGTTATAATCAAAATTCGCAATGACTGAGGAAGAAGAAGCACCCAAACCCCCAGAAGAGGAAGCTGAAGATGAAGGTCCACCAGAAATGGAACCTTTAAGGTATTTTTTTTACTTAATTAAATATTCTTATTCAGTTTCGTCAGGCTATAAAAATTTTATATTTTTTTGTATCATTACAAATCTTTTTTGAATGAGATATCGATCTCCCACGACTTAATTTACTGCAAAGAATCTCTAATTGTGGAACTCTGGACTATGAACAGTGTTCATAGTCCATTAAACACAATTTAAACCAATCTTTCTTAATTACTCCCTAAAAACCTTTACAAATCGAGTACTATTATAGTAATAGTAGAAATTGATTAAATTGTAATACATTTAGATAATATTTAAAAACTAACAAACAAAATATAATTTTGCAGTTCTGACCCTCTTACAAATGAATTTATGTACTATGCTTCTGTGCTGAAAATAATCGGACCACTTTCTAAAGAAACAGACAGAAAAATGGTGATACCATGGATCCGAAAGTTATTTAGACCTGAGTATCATGGTGCAATGTTTAAGGAAAAAAGAAACAGGTAAAGTATTGTGCTTACTTCATATCAAATACATTAGAAAGTGATAATAGTTATTTATGGTACTAGTGGGTAAAGTAAGATATTGTCCACGAGAGAATGTTTGACCCACGACGGCCGTATGCCGAGTGGGTCAATATTCTTAAGTGGACAATATCTATTTACCCACATGTGTCATACAAAATTTTATCCAATACATTTTTAATCATAAGAAAGCTCGATTTTTAATAATGTTTTTTTATGTACACACAATGTTTTATTTCATTATGGCGGCTGAAACAGTTACTGTTTTGGACTGTAGGTGGCTACAGTACAAAAAAAAAAACAATTGCAAGTTTAACAGAGATTTATTTTACCGCTTGGCGTCGTTTTCAAATTAAAATTGGACTTTGATGATGAAAATAGTGTTTTTGTCCCTGAGGACATTTTGAAAGAAACAAATATGGCTATTTTTAATACAATATCACCCAAATCAAAAGAAAAATACGAACGCGAGTATAAAATTTTTGATAATTGAAGAAATTTAAATTTTGGGGTTATGACTGCAATTTTATGGATTTTTAAATTTCGTCATTGTTACTGTTTATTCCAGCTGTTTGGCTCGTAAGATCAATTAAATGGGATTCCGGGATAAACCCATACAACCCAGTCTGTAAAAAGTATGTATTTTGTGCAAAAACTGCCTTTTCCAAAAGAGTGGGGTAAAAATATTAACCCCACGTTGCTAGGGGAGAAGTGAGACAAATTATAAACAATGAATAAAATGTCAATTTCGTTAGGTAAATTGACGACAGTAATTTAGGTCTTTATATTGATGTGTTGGATAAAAGTACATTATTCAATGAGCGTATAATAATTGCTATTAATCAATGAGGGTGAATTTTGGGACACGAGCCGAAAGGCGAGTGGCCTAATCACCCGAATGAATAATAGCTATTATACGCTATAGACCAGGCGGTATCTGTTTTAAAACACCCATGTTTGGGTAAATCGTATACCATTCGATATTTTTGGATGAATGGGTCCAGAATATCACTAAAAATGATAATTTCACTATGCGCATAAAAGCAACCCTGTGCGTAACTTTTTATATAACAAAATGTTGCAAAATCGAGAAAAATTTTATGTTTTTTCTCCTTTTCGTGCATATATCTCTGGAACTGTTCATTTCAGACAAAGTTATGATCGTTCAAATTTGACCGCCATTTACACTGAAACTACAAGGGCATAAGGGCTGTTTTTTCGACAACTACCTTTGTTATTCCGAGTACTTACCAGACATTAATTTGCAATACTTTCGATCATGTGCGACCTTGTTAAAATGTTAATTAAAAAAACTCAAGTTCGCGTGAAATCGACGAAAAGTGTATGAGAGGTTGCTCCGTCCGACTAGAAATTGAAATCGCGAGTTCTAATAGCAACAAAAAGAAGTTATCGATTAGCGGTTTTTTCATATCGTTTCTTATTATAATTTAATAGTTCTTTTATAAATAAGTTAATTATTATTGTATGTTATTAATTAAGCACTTATATAAAAGATATTTTAAAATTGCTCAAAAAATGTTATAAACAATTTTTTCCTAAAATACATATAAAAATGGTATATACAGTTTTTTTTTGCGTCAGATGTCCATCTCTCGCTAGGTTTCAGTTTCAGTGCAAATGGCGGTTAAATTTGAACGATCATAACTTCGATACTAATGAACGAATCATCATATTTTTTTTTAAGAAAGCGTCTTTTCGAGTACTTTCAATATATATTAAAAAAGAACAAATTCATTGAAAATTCATAAAGTTATTCTAATTGTTTATAAGCGCAAAAATTCGATAAATGTTTTAACAAGTTGATTTTATGCGCATAGTGAAATTATCATTTTTAGTGATATTCTGGACCTTCATCCAAAAATATCGAATGGTATACGATTCACCCATCTCAAAACAGATACCGCCTGGTCTACTAGTAGAATTCTATACTTTACTAACGGTCGTTTTAAATTTTAAACTGTTTATTTTTACAGACCCGTGATTAATAGGCCTATTAATCACGGCTGTGGATAAAATAATTTTCTTTATAGGTATCTCTCCTATTTGACAATAACTTTGCTTCTTGATGAAGTATCTGGTCTGTTTCGCCATGAACCAAATGAAAAAGCATTGGCCGATTTAGCAGACTTAAAAATGCCCAATTTTCCTGCAGCAGAATGGGAGCTGGATCCTGTATGGCAAGATACGTTAAAATCCTTGCCTACTTCATTTAAACTATTATCTTGCTGTGTCCACAAAACAAAAGAGGAATGCAATCAGGATCATGCCTTGGATAATGTAAGCATTATGAAATATTTATATTCTCCTCATTCTTTGTTTATTGTATTTACATCGCATAAGGGATAGTTCTTTCATTTTATTTTTACAGATATTAGATCAAGAATTTCAGTTTATACTACACATGGTAAGACCATATGCAGCTCTTTTAACAGGGCAGGACCGGACCCGAGTAGCTGCATGGTTGCAGGTTTTATGTTCCATTCATGGTGTTAAATCCCATTGTGCTAGTATGAAAGGAATTAGAAACGACTATATGATGGCCTTGGCAGCGTACGTATTAATTTTTTTATTCGATTTATTCTAAAAGTTTTTATTCATGATTTTTGGGCGAAAAGTTGGACTTTGTTTGGACTTTTTTTGTTCCGCTAACTAAAAATGTTATTTTTAAGCTTTTTTAGCATGGCTTTACCTTTACTGTAATATTTATAAAGGAATATGACCTTTTGGTTATTTTGGTCTTGAACTATATGTTATTTTTGACCAGATACAAGTATTATAATAATTTCATATAAGTAAATAAAAATTTATTCCATAACATAACCTCAAAACATATGGTTAATCGGTTAATCTGTATTCTTATGATAAAATAAATCACAAATACAAAATTTCAATTGTAAAATCAATTTCAATATTTATAATATTTATAGAACGGTTTCAGAAGTATTAATATTTTCATAACAAATATATTTTAACACAAATCAAAACACTAACACTAAAAGCTAATTTGAAAATGAAACCGCAAGCAAATGAAATGATTTAATTATTTTTTAGCGATTTGATTAGATAGCAATTTGTCATGGATAACTAGATAGGTTATAAGACAGTAAAGGAAATATTTTGTGCAATTTAAAAATATATTTTAATAATTTATAATAATTAGTAACAATCGAATAAAAAATACTGTATAATACACGGGCGAAAAGTTAAATTTTGATTTCGTAGGTTTATTACCCTCCAGCCGGCCGACCCTCGGCTTCCAAGAACCTACTCAATAGAAAATTTTAACTTTTCGCCCTTGTATTATTAATAACTAGTAAAAGTATGGTATCCCTAAACATATTTAGATAATATTTCGCTCGCTTGAGTATTTAAATACTCAAGTGTTTTTTTTTTAGGTGTAAACTTTGACTCCTGCCTAATTCGGGTGTTTTACAAATTTTTAGGAAATTTTTAATTCAAATCAATAAATACAATTATTACTTTATGCAGAAATCTGTTTGATCTAACCTAAACACTGATTAGTATACTTGTTATTTTAGTTACTTGAATGACTTGAGAGCTATAGGTCCATTTAGCGAATACCCGCCTTTAAAGACATTGGAATCTTTGGTAACAAAAGCCAAGAAACAGTCCGAAGGTATGCCGATCACTGATCCAACGTCTTCAGAAGCAAATCAATTTTTGTGTATGCAGACTGTACCTGATGATGGAGCTTTCTGTTATATTTCTATCACTGGTGATATGATTAAAAATGCTTGGGATGGAATTTGAACTGTATTTTTTAAATAAAGCTAATTCATAAAGTATGTTTTTTTTTATTACGAACTGGCCAAAAAATGTTTATTCGTTGCATTTTTTGCTTGTAAAAAAAGGCTGCAACATTCCCTACCTCAGCCAAACATTTTTCCAACTTATTTTCAAAACTTTTTCGACTCCAGCTACATATTCTGGCACTTCAGACAGCATATGAGAGACTTTTTTTTTCTTTAAACCTATTTTTTTGCATCATTTAAAATACTAAATCTGTAAATACCTAATTTGGAAAGTGTTATGCAATTGTATGTCAACTCACATTATGAAATGACAGTAGATTGCAAAATATTTTACTCAATATCTTTTAGAGGAATTGAATTAAAGACTAGATATTTTGTACATGTTGTGATACAAGAACAAGTGAAGCAAATGCTTGATTTAAAGTGTTTAAGTCAAAACGTTTATAAGTTATCAAGGAAACATTTAAAAAACATACTGTCATCTCACAATGTGAGTTAACATACAATTGCATAACCCTTACCATTTATAATAGCAAATCCTTCATTCAACACCATCAAAGAAAAAAAGCCAAACAAAACATTTGTTTAAAATTTCCACTATAAAGTTAAAGTAAGGGATAGTTGCTACTTTTCATCTAAATAATCTCATGTAAATCTTTCGAGTCTTTAAATAAGGAGTAAAGCGAAGAAACGCCAGTCATGGCCTTCTAGAATAGGCTCTTTGTTTATTATATTTTATGGCCTTTACAAGAAGGATTTTTGCCTGAACCGGTACAAATTTGAATTTACTGCGGATCAATTCAGATTGCATGTGACGTGATGCCATATCATCACCGGTGAACTAGACTAATCAATCTTTCACTGGCGATCAGGTGCCATGATCATATTAAATGTGAATCTCTACCCTGAAAAAAAATATTAGTCTAAATACTTGCAAAACCTCAATACGTTCTTCATGTACTTAGGGTGCAAAAGACACGTTTATTCGGATAAAATTTTACTTTTTTCAATGTGTTTATTTTGTATGTTTATATATTTGTAATATGTTTTAACGTGTCCTTAAAAGTGTACTAAATAAATAAATAAATAAATAAATAAATAAATAATTTAATTTCCAAGAAATATCCAGTTACAACATGACATTGATACAATATACAATAGCACATTAAAAGAACATTTAGAGAAATGTAGTCATATTTTAAAATAATCTGAAAGCAGTAGTAGAGATCATTTCAAAAGGTAGCACTTAGAGAATGGCGTCTCACTAGCTTCAAAGACCGCAAATGAGGTCAACTATCATTTTTAACTTAGTATGTAAAAAACTCATTTAATGTGTATGGCTCGACGCTGCATACATACTTAAAAAGTTGTTTTTTAAATATTCGTTGGTTATGTTTTATTTTCTTTAAATCAGAGGGTAATTTATTAAAAAATTGTATTGATGAATAAAAGGAACCCCTTTCATAAATTGTTAATCTGTGCTTTGGTATATTATAGTCCAGTATTCTGGTAGAGTTGCTTTTAACTGATTCAAATAAATTTTTATTTTTAATTAAGAACATAACTGACTCATATACATATAGGCCTATAACAGTAAGGATATTGTTTGACTTAAATTTACCTCTGCAGGTTTCTCTAAAGTTTAATTTAAAAATATTTCTTAACGCTCTTTTCTGTGATACTAAAATAGATTCAATGTCTGAGCACTTTCCCCAGAAAATAATACCATACCTTAATAAACTTTCAAAATTTGAGAAATATACCACTTTAAGAGTGTTAATGTCTAAATAATTCCTCAGCACAGGGAGTGAGTAGGAAACTCTGTTTAATTTGATTAATAAATGACCCACATGTGTACCCCAACTTAGGTTTGAGTCAATATGGAGACCCAGAAACCTTAGGCTTTGTGATAACTCCCTCTCTTTATCATTTAATACCATTTTTGATCTGGGTTGATTTTTTAATTTAAAACACATAAAGTTAGTTTTATCTTCATTTAAAAGTAATTTATTTTGTTTCAACCAGTTTTTAACAATGGTAAAAAGAGTTTCTGTTTTTGAAATAATATTTTGTGTATCTGACTTGACAAGATAGTTGGAGTCATCAGCAAAACTCACCAGAGTCTGGTCTCCGTCCTGCAGGGTTACATATAGGTCATTTAGAAAAATGACAAAAAGTAGTGGCCCCAATATACTTCCTTGAGGGACTCCTACCGTAAAACCCTTAATATCAGATAAATATTTAATGAATTCAGAAAAAATCTGTACTTGCTGTGATCGGTTTGTAAGGTAAGATCTCAGCCACTGCAGTGCAGGACCTCTTATACCGTACCTATATAATTTATCAAAAAGAATGTCGTGATCAAGGCAATCAAAAGCTTTTGTCAAGTCAAGAAATATTGCGAAAATTTCCTGATGTTTCTCAAAACCATTTAGTATACTCTGTATAAAGCCATGCACTGCAGTTGCTATAGATTTTCCTTTTAAATAACCATGTTGGGTAACTGTAAATAAATTATATCTGTAAAAAAAGTTTAAAATTTTCTTACTCATTGCCATTTCAAATATTTTTGAAAAAGATGGCAACAAGCTGATAGGGCGGTAATTTTGAATCATAGTAGGGTCCCCCCTCTTGTATACCGGAGCCACCACTGCCTCCTTTAATCTATCTGGAAACACTCCATGTACCAAGGAATTATTTATAATGTGAGTCAGGGGTTGACAAAACTCCTCCTTGCAGTACTTTAAAATACTCGAAGGAATTTCATCATTCCCTGAGCTCATTTTATTTTTCAGCTCACTAAACAGATCTAAACATTCATTCACTGTTATAGGCTCTATAAATATAGAGTTTTTGTTGAATGGAATCTTACATTCATATTTAATATTTTTAAAATTATAGGTTAAATCACCCAGTGAATCTATTATGTGATTGTTGAACTCATTTGCAGCCTCCCTAGGTTTTTCTGCTGGAAAGACCCCTTTTCCCGTTTTTGCATTTTTTCTCAGTGAATTTACAATTTTCGACATTGTTTTCGACTTATTTTCAGAGACATTTAATTGATTGGAATATGACATTTTCCTTGCATTCATAAGTGCTAGATTATAAGATTTTTTAGAAGAATTGTAAATTTCTCTAAAAATAGGATTATTTTTACTTAATACAAAGTAAATATCAAACTGTTTTTTGTAATATTTGACTTCAGGGTCGTTTTGGTAAAAATTCTTTTTTTGCTTAATTTTAGTCTTTGTTTCAGGAAAACATTCATTAAATATTGGTTTTATAAGGTTCATAAAAGTATTCCACTGTTTATTTACATCATCATTTGACAAGTCATATAAATCCTGCCAACTTAGAACTTTCAACTGATTTTTAAAATTTTCTTTATTTGAATTATTAAATTTTCTACTGACCTTATATTTATTTGTGTTATTATTGTTTTCCATTGAGAAAGTCAATATTACTGATTTATGATCAGATATGTGCTTCTCGAGGACATCAGCTTGATATTCACCTAGATTAGTAAAAATGTTATCTATAGAGGTTTTTGAATTATGATTTTTTCTCATATCATGTCTAGTTACTTTATTATCATGACATGAATAAAGCCCACTTGCATTAAGCATTGTTAAAAATTTTCCCGTTTCTTTAGATTTTTTCAAAAGGTCAATATTAAAGTCCCCCGCAATAAAAACATTACAATTTTCCTTTTCAATTTTAGTTAAAAGCTTTTCAAAAGTATTAAAAAATCTACTTACATTTGTTTCCTGACTTTGCTTACTTTCACCACTGTTTTGATTTTTTGTTTTTAGACTATTTGGGTTGTGCACTGATAAAACAATTCCTTTACTACCATTTAAAATGATCTCTACTGCAGCTATTTCAATAACACTACTTATAGATAAAATTTCAAAATCATGTCTATGAAAACATTTCACATCACTTCTGACATAGATCGATACACCACCATGCTCAGATTCATTTCTACAAAAACTTGATTTGAGGTTAAAATTTTCAAAACTATACTGTTCTATTTGACTTTTTGACTTCCAGTGCTCCTGTAAACAAAAGCACACACAGGATTCATTTTCCCATAATAACTGCTGTAACTGTCCATTTTGTTGCCTATGGATTGCACATTTTGAGAGATGATCTTATACTCTACGTGTTTAATTGTTTTGTTTATGTTTCTGTACTTTTACTAGTTCTGTACTTTTACTAGTTCTTTTTTCTTTAATATTTCGTATAAATATTTTTCTTGTGTAAAAACTTTTTTGTATACTTAACATAAATGAATTACTTACTTACAGTAAACGTACAGTAAAGGCAGGACCGGATTTACTAAAGTTCCCTAGGCAATAGATAATATGCCGCCCCCCTCCCTAAAAAGAAATTGATGACAAAAAAAGTCATCCACCCGGCTGTCACATTCCAACTTAAAGTAACCCACATTTGGACTTAAAACTTTTTTACAGTATTTGGTCTTAGAACTTTTTTCCAGTATTATTTTGCAGACAATACTGAAAAAAAAAATAAGTCAAAATGTGGATTACCTCCTTTGTTTTGAAATATGGCAGTCACGCTTTCAGTCTCCAGACTCTTAGTTGCTGACAAAAAAAGGCCCCCCAAAAGTTTTCAACCTGGCCCTGACTAAAGGTAATTAATTAAAACACCATTCATTAAAAACAGACACTCAATTATTTGTTCATTTGTCAATAAAACATGCGAGTGGCTAAATTTTTAATTAAAAAATTGCATACCCGCCAGGTTAAACCGTATGCATTTATTTTTTATTAATCTATTGGCCTTTTAAGCATTTTATTAAAACATTCCATTAGAGATGACGTGCTGTATAACAGACTGCAAAGCGCTTACCTATAAAATCAGTAATATTTATTAAAAACTGTTATTTCATAGCATTTGAATTACAAAATAGTTTCGCATATAAAAAGTTAACTTTCATAGGGGCTTGAACGACAATTTTAGTGACATTTGGTTTTTGTTATCGATAGTCACTGTTCGCCTGTTAGACCCCTACATTTTTTGGACTAAAACATACCTTATGAGATAAGAAATCAATTCCCATTTCAAAGAAAATCGTAAAAGATACACTTTTTTAGACAGATTAAAAAAACATTTTTTGAGTAATCATGAATTCAAAAAGGATGTTTTAAAGGGGGAATAATCAAATTTAATGATTTATACATAAAAGTGTCCTTTCATATGAGTTATGGATACTATAGTAGGTACTATCCGAGACCTGTAGTTTGAGCGTTTCTAAAAGTCTTTTGGTGTTTTGAAAACAAATAGCAAATTTAATATTTATTTTGATTTATGTATAAAGCATTAAATTTAATTTTTTCCCAGTTAAAGCCCCCTTTTTCGATACATGATTACTCAAAAAAACGTTTTTTTAACTGTCTTAAAAAGTGTATCTTTTACGATTTTCTTTCAGGTATGTTTTAGTACAAAAAATGTAGGGATCCAGGAAATTTTCATTTAAAATCGCCTAGGTGAACTGTGCAGTATTGCTTATTCATACTCTTACACTGATAAAACAGTTTATTTATGTCAGCTAAATTGTTGGTTGTATATGGCCAATTGAATTATTTGGTTGTAACAAATAAATGTTATTTCTGTCAAATAAACTATTTTTTCCCATTAATAAATCATTTTCAAATTAAAACATTTGTTTACATGAACTAAATATGTATTTGAATTTTTATTCACAACCGAATAATTTAATTGGGCATATCCAAATAAATCTTTTTTATCAGTGTAGTCAAAAGTTAGCAATGGCCATTTATATATTTTTCTCAATCTTATTTCTAAGAGTTCATGACTTGCTAGATACCTAAAACAAAGTCTGCTGGCGCGCGACAACAGACTTTCCTAAAGTTTAAGTCTAAATGAAGAATAGAGCAGAATTTAAGGGTATTTAGTGCATAAACTGGAAACACCTGGTGTTTCTCAGATTATTTAAACGTTTCTTAATACAGGCCATTATTTAGGATCTTGGGACTTGCCATGTTAATTAAGCAGTTGCTATATTGTTTACTATACGAATGTGTGCTGAAATTAGTAGATATACTAAGACTAGCCTAATTACTCTTGCTAATGGTTTGTTCAGATTTTGGGGATGTCAAGGGTAGTATATTTAATTACCTACTGCTTTATATAGCGCGTATTTATGAAAAATAAGCTAATAACGACAACATGTGAATTTTGTTGAACGAAAATAAGCTTTCACCAGAAATAACCTTTGATGAGTACACTCAAAAATATTTTACCATATAAAACTGTAAAATTTACTGGTAATTACTGTAAAAAATCATAATGGTGACTTTGATGAACTTGGAGAAACTGGTCAGTACATGTAAAAGCTAAATATAAAAAATGTAGAAAACTCGTATGTATAGGAGCAATTTCTGATTTTACGCAAGGAACCTCAGCTACCCAAATACTACAAAACAACACAAAAACAGCCAGTCGCTTGCAAATATCTAAAAATGCTTTAACTTTGAAGAGGTATGTTTAAATGTTTTAAATATTCAAACTAGAAAACATGGCGCCATATCATAGTGCACTTACCTACTTATAAATTCCTATCACATTTGTTCTTTCCTTTGCAAAGCTTTGGTTTGGTTATTCAAAATACATTTGCGTGCTCATTTCTTGTTATCGTCATATTTTTCACTGCATAAAGCATTCAACATGAAAGTATTCAGAATAATATTGCAGTTACTGTTACTATCTGCGAGGGAATACTTCCGTGATCGGGAGTTTTACCCTATGTACATACTTTTAAAAATTAAATAAGTGTTTAAAATCAAAAGATCCAGTTTATTTTCTGTACATTTAAAACTACTCTAGTCATAAGGTTGGTAATTTATAAGAAGAAAACAAAAATTATAAAAAAAAAGATTGAATAGCATTAATAGTATTAACTTATAGTAATTATATACCAAGGAAGAGTAGACATTTTTTATAGCCGAGGCTATAACAGTCTTCTCTACCGTAGTTTTTTTGTCTACTAGCACTATTTAACTATTTTTTTAATAATAAAATAAATTATTAACAGAAATGATATTTCTTGATATTTTAATAAAAATCAAGTAGAGTTGATCAATGACATTTGTTCAAATAAATACTTTGAACTGACGTTTAACAATTTAGTTTTTTTTTCAATTTTTTATTTTTCATGATATTTAGGTAATTATTGATTGTATTAATTGGTAATAATTATAATTAATTATATTTAATGAATAAAAAATTATTCAAAGCTATTTTCTTGGGTTTAATTAGTAAAAATTGCACAAAGAACTAAAACATATAAAGTGACAGAAATCAATTGTTTATAAAATTTACTCCTACTAGGAGAGAAAAAATTATTATTGCTATAGGTGAAAAAAATTGATTTCACAGTCTGAAAACATGATAAATAATGGAATGTTCTAAAGCTAGTAGTGAAAAATAGTAATTATATGCCAAGGTAAAGAAGACACGCTGAGGGTATTAAATCCCGAGCTGCGTAGCAGGAAAAATTTAAGAGGGCGAGGCTATAATAGTCTTTCTACATTAGTTTATATATTAGTTTTTTCACTACTAGCACTATTTAACTATTTTTATTCAAATAAAAAATAAATTATTAACAGAAAATATATTTCTTGAAATTTTAATAAAAATCAAGTAGCCTTGATCAATGACATTTGGTGAAATAAATACTTTGTACGTTTAAAAAAATTAGTTTTTTTTAAATTTTTTTTCATAATATTTAGCTAATTATTGATTGTATTAATTTGTAATATTTATAATTAATTATATTTAATAAACAAAAAAATATTTCAAACTATTTTCTTGAGTTTAATTAGTAAAAATTGCACACAGAACTGAAACATCTAAAGTGACTGAAATCAATTGTTTATAAAATTAACTCCTACTAGGGGAGAAAAAATTATTATTGCTATAGGTGAAAATTGATTCCAAAGTCTGAAAACATGATAAATAATGGTATGTTCTAAAGCTAGTAGTGAAGAAACATACTTATTAAAGCATACGTCAAGTTTTCAATGCACGGCAGTGGTGTAGAACTTCGACATTAACTCCTTAAGTCTTTTAGGCCCTATAAGGTATCTACTCCGCGGGTCTTTCGAGTCTTTACACTTTTGTCTCGAACTTACAACGCGTGAATACAAATATATTATTTTACAATCGGAATGAAAGTTACGTGACTGTATTTTTAGTCCATTTAACATAAATCCAATATTAAACTTTATAAAGTACGAATTTTATGGATTTGATTTGATGTGAGTCTTGTCTCACATTAAATTTTTTTATGCAGAAAAGTTTTCTGAGAAAACTGTTAATGTCAACGTCTAGACTACGAAATCGCCTTACTTTGATTCTCTAATATACCTGACCCTTCATTGCAGATTTTTGGAATGCATCATCAGTAGTTTGTTTGGAGACAAGCCCAGCACAGTAGAATTTTCGGAACCAAAATTGGCCATTTGGGATTTTTTTTATTTGAATTTTGACATAAACTATACACCATTGCATTGCTAAATGATTGGGCTATAAGGTTTTGTAAACATTTTTGCATAAATCTTTTTTTTTTGTTAGTAACAGAGCCCTAAACTTGAACTTTTTAACTTTTACCGTTTTCGCAAAAAGAGGAGCCCAATTTTTAACTGGTATAACTTTTTTTTTAAATAAATTAATTCAATCAAATGATAAAAAAAATATAATCTTGCAGCTATTTTGAACATTTTGATGTATAAAAAACCTAATTTTTATTTTTCTTTAAACCTAAAAACATACACTGAAAAGAAAGTATTTTAATTTTATAAATTTAATTTATACATATAGGTTTCGTTGTTATCGAAGGTTGCCGAAGTTGGCTATTTTGCATTTTTTTTATACATTAGAGTATCTAGAACAATGTCCTAAAATATTACGTCCCACTTCGTACCACTTTAAAAGTTAATATTAATAAACCAAGGTAATGTTTCTGTAAATTTTTAAAATAATGAGGTAAATATGCAATAATAATAATCTAAATATGGTTTATATACTAAGGTAGAATTTTTGAAAAAAAATAAATGCCACTCACAGCCATTTTTTAAAAAGTTATATTTATTTTTTTAATTTTTTTTTAAGGCACAAGGTTTTTTATATATTTTTTTTTAACACGACACGGTATAAAGGGATAGTAAATGGGTAACCTCAAAAAAATCTTTCTTTTAAAATGGCGGAGCTGTGCCCTTTTAAGTCTAAGAGTTCACTACATTGTTTCAATTTAGGCGTAATGATAAGCACAAAAAAAAATTTCACTGTCTAAAAAAATTGTGGGTGTAGCCCAATATGTTCTCACATAAACACCACTTTAATTTTTTTATTGGATATACGGGGTATCCAGAAAAAAATAATATTAAATGTTTTACATTTTTAGTTGTGTTATTTAAATTGGATTATTCAGCATATTAAAGTTATAACGGTTTATAAATTATTAAATCCTTTTGACGTACGCTAATGAGTTTTTTATTTTTGTATTTATATAGCTTAACAACTCTATCCCTTTTTGTGACAAAAACTACTTATTTTAAAGGAAATTAAATCTAAAATCACTACATTTTTTAAAAAATGCAAGTTATGGTGAATTTTTTACCTTATAACGAACACCACTGGAATTATTTTTTAAATTTGACTTAAGTTATTTAAACTATAGCTTTATTATATGATTTTGTGCAATTTTCATAAAAAAATCTTGCGTAATAAAAAGGTTATGAGCTACTGATTATTTTTTTTTTCAGGTTTAGTTAAATTTACAAGCTTATAACGGACGCCACTGAAAATATTATTTTAATTTGAATAAAGTAATCTAATCTATACATATTTGAGAAAATGTTGTAAAAATTTTATGTAAATATCTATCGTGACAAAAAAGTTATGGGCCAGTCCAAACGAACTACTATACCTATGGCTAATTTTTCTAAAATAGAATTAATAATAATAATAATAATAATAATAATAATAATAATAATTTATTTCACCATGTAAGATACATACAGTATATATGGTTGGTCAGTTAATTTATAAATAAATATATTATACCTAAGTTAACGTATAAGTCAGTTTAAACAATTAAAATTTAGATATAAACAAATAGAATAAAATTATACAAAACAGAATAGAATAAAATAAACGGAACAAACAATGAAATAAATAAAATAAAATAAATATTACAAGTTTAAAATCATTATTAAAGAGACAAATATTCGTTTAATGTATAAAAAGCTCTATCAATAAAGTACTTTTTTACGGAGTTTTTAAATAGATTGAAGCTTTCTATATTTTTAAGATCTTGTGGTAGCTTATTATATAAGGTAACACAGTTATATAGAGGCGATTTTTTAGAAAAAGAATTTCTGTGACGTGGTACCCGAAGGTTTTGACTGTTGCGGGTGTTATGTGAATGAGTATCTGTGTTCAAAATAAAACTGTTAAGATTCTTCTTGGTATAAACAACACATTTAAAAATAAAAATACTAACTACAATTAAAATCTGCTTATTTCGGCATGATTCGCCAAAAGGTATATCAAAAAGAAGTCTTATTAACCTTTTTTGGGCAATTAGTACTCTGTTAATTTCGACAGGACCTCCCCAGGCAATAATATTATAAGAGAGGTGACAGTATGCTAAAGAATAGTACATATTGATTAATCCAGTTTTGTTTAATTCACCTTTTAACCTAAAAATTCCAAAATATGCACTATTTAGTTTTTTGCAGATGACATCAATTTGACAGTTCCATGTAAGGTTCTGATCAAACATAATTCCAAGAAATTTAGTTTCAGTACTCAAGACCAAATTAGGTATAACAAAATCGTGAGGTACGTTTCTTCTTTTAAAGAAATTAATTGCGACCGTTTGAATGAATAATTTGGGAGGGGGGGGGTGAGTCTTTGCTCACTGATGCTGAAGTTGCATCTGTCATGAATTGGCGCTGGGGGCGGGGGAAGAAGTGGGAGGGGGATGAGCAGGGATGGGATTTTGGAATGCATTGCGGTGTAAAAGGTACTTATACTCGTGTCAATCTGAGAATGCGACTCTGACGTCACAGCGCTTAAACTAATTACCACTGTAGGGTAATTGAAAGTTATTTCTTAAAATTTAATAAATGATTTTTGTTTATATACATTTTCTATGTATAATATAATGTATTAAGTCTTAATAAATAAGTTTCAGTTACACTACAGAGTGCTTTTTAATTTACACGATGTGACATCGGCGTCGCATTCTCAGATTGTCACGAGTATAAATTAATTTTGAACCAATTCAAATGCGGTCCAGGTAAATGTGATAACATAAACTATCTTGGCGTATATTTCATATTTTTAACATATTATATTACATTACATGTTTGTTTAACCTCGTACTATTCTACTTAATTAAGCATCCTCTAAGTCCAGGACTTGTGTGGGCTAGTATTAGAGGGAACCACCGGCTTATACTGACTTTCGAACCAGTTTTTATAGGGAGTGTCGGCTTCACTTACGCCTTCGCCAAATTTAAAATTTTAATTAACTAAAAATGGAAAATCGTGGAATCAGTGGGAATCGAACTCAAGCTAGTTGGCTAGTAGACTTGTCATATACAGACGCGGTAGACCACTACACCAATCCTGTGGGTAGGAAGACGCCGATGTTTTTTTTTTTAAGGGGGAGGTCGATCTTGTAATACATTAAAGTGTTTTATAATTCTTATATATTTAAATATTTAGTAAATGAAAGTAGTTGTTAGTCATATTAAACTTTTTTAAGTAAGAGTTTAAGTCAGTATTCAAGTAGGGGAAAGCAAGGCAATATCGTGCAGCTGGTAATATTTCACATACAACATTATTTGTATAAAATGAACTTCCGCTGAGACGAGCCAGAAGTTTGACATTTTATTTAAAATTAATTTTAATGAGTGTGGTAAATTTTTATAAAAGTTACTCTTTAACAAATAATAATCATAACTTTTTTTAAAATAAAGATATATGATGTATGATATATTTATGTTCATTGATTTGTTTATGATTTTTGGCATTCTGTAATAATGAAGGCTTTCTATTTTTTCTGGTTTCTGGTTCTGGTTCATTGGTTTGTTTCTGATTTTTGACATTCTGTAATAATTAAGGTTTTCTATTTTTTCTGGTTTCTGGTCTTTTAACTTTAACTAAAATAATAATTAATAATTGTCCACTTTTCGATATTTTTGTCCCCTATAACATGTAATTTTAAATGAATTATCATAAAAATGAGAAGATTAGTGTTATACTTAATTAAGTTTTATATTCTATTTCATTTTTGTGTAGAATGCAATAAGCTTTTCCATCTTTTTTTTTAACCTTAATGTAATAAACACAAAAATAGGGACAACAAGGAACTTAATTTTATCTCAAACAATAATTTCATTTTTTGGTTTAAATGCCTTTTTAAAAATAATTGTATTACTTCAAGCAACGTTTTTATTTTTATGCCAAAGGGCTTTGATACACGAGTTTGTTTTGTGAGACAAGGTACGAGATTGGCAAAAAAGTACATAGGGTAAAACCCCCAATTATTGGCACTTTAAGAAATTTTCCACATATATTTCATTATAACTTTATAATATTTCATGTTATCAAGAATAAAATATTTTACATCATTTAGTAGTTATTCTATTTTATATATTATATAAAATTTAAACTTATATCTTAATAATATTAAAGATATTCTTAAATTAATTACAAGAATACACAATTTCGTATTATTGGCACCTTTTTGCTAATGATTGGCATCCAGATTTTCCTATTATTGGCACCTAATTTTTGCTTTAAAACAACGGAAAAAAAATTACTGAGTACCTACTTTTTGTTGAATAATAAACATTTTAGTTTCAAAATAAAATATTTAAATTGGAATATTGCAGTTTTATACATATTAACTAAAGGCTGTAAACAAAACTCAAATTTATTTTAGAACTACAAAATTCTAAATATCTTTATATTAAAGTTAAAATATTAGTTACCTAATACTAATTTGTATTTATAAAATAATACCTAGTTACCTAGGTACATTTATCTAAAAGAATTATTATGCTTTTAGACTAATTTTGATGCGCAACTTTTGCATACAATAAACCTGTGCCAATAATAGGAGTTTAATATAATTTGGACACCTATTATGGGCACCGTGACAAAAAAATAAATTCTAAAGAAAAATTAAGTTTATAGACAAAATAAAGTGTAAAATGTATATACGTACATATGTATTGAGGAAAAACTGTAAGTTTTTCATTAAACGCTGTTTAGAACGCATTTATTTGAAATAGGTTTTTAGCTAAAACTGTATCTTTTGTATAATAGCCTACCTGCTTTAAAAAACGGTTTTGGTTTTGTCTTATATCAGATGTGGCAATACGTATGTATATTTAACCGTACAAGTAATAAATCTAGTCAATTTTATTTTGATTATTCCATTAATTTAGCATTTTAACTGGTTGACAATAATTGGAATAGGATTTTTAGTTAAGAGGCTAATTATTGGCACCTGTGCCAGTAATTAGAACTTAGTTTAATTTTGTATATCAATTGTTGGCACCGTCGAAATTAAATAAAATGTAAAAAAAATAAAGTTTTTAAGGCTAATTAATAAGTAGAATGCATATACTTACTAAAATTATCGAAAATAAAATAGTAAGTCCATCAATAAAAGTATTTTACTAACCTTCTACTTAAAGCACTTCCTTAGCACAAATCTTAAAAATTCACACTTACGTAGTTCACAGGAAACTAGTAAGACTCTACTGCCCAGGAGGGGAAAAATATGTTTTTCACATTTAAAGTATAATATTTAGCAATATTGCAACTTCATAAAAAAAAATAGTTAGATTACCAATGGAGATTTTTTTAATATAAACGAAAACATCACTCCAGTGCCAATAATTAGCGGAGTGCCAACGATTGGGGGTTTTACCCTATTATTATACAAATAATAAAAACTCGAACAAAATAGTTTATTGGTTATTTGTATTTATTTCTATCATATAAATAAAAAATCTCAATTTTATATATAATTAGTTTTTATTTGAAAAACAAGTACCGATTTTTTTCGAAGTTTGAGTAATTTGAGCTACCTCTAAACATTCATTTTCGAAAAACGAAAAACCGGATATTTCGACACACGCTACCGAATAGGTACATAAGTATAAAAAGTGCGATATATTTTTAAATCACAGCCTTGATAGAACAAAATTCGTGGCAAAGAAAATTAAAGATTTTGATAAGCGTATAAAGTTAAAAAGGAAAAGTAATATTATGGCTTTTATGTCAAGTACATTTAAAATTTATGTATAGGGTCACCCTTCTAGGGTAAAAAGAAAGTTTTGGTTTTGAAAACAATCAATGGATGTCGCTATGAGTGGCAGCCTATATTAGAAAGTAAACATGTGCGATAAACGCAACAACTTATTCAATTTTTTTTTATTTGACAAATAATACAAAAATAATGTTTTATATTAATACATATGTTTTATTATTAATAATTAATAAATAAAATTTTTTTTTATTTTCTTTTTGCAAAAAACAATTTTTTTGAACAAACTAATTTTAAAAATTAAAAAAAAAAGTTTAAGCCACTATAAAATTTTTGTTTTTGGGGGGATTACTTTTAAAATTGGTGGAATTGATCCTTATAATAATAGTAATTTTTCCTCAAAATGTTACGTTAATCAAAATTTTCTTTCAGCTTTTTTCGATTTTCTTAAAGTTTTAACCCCCCATAACTTTTTTGTCATTATTATTCATTCTTGAGTTATCATCGTATTAACTAAAATCGTGACATGGGACCGACGGACAAAAAAAGTTTCTTATTTTTTCATGAAACAAATTTATATCCAAGAATTTTTTGTCTAGGATGACTTTTGAAAATTTTGGAAAATTCAAAACTATTTTAGAGCAGGCGTTGTGAATAGTATAATAAGGTTAAGCACCAAAATTTCAAATTGAAAAATTTGGAGGTCTCACCACTTTTGGTTCATTGGTGTAAGAGTATCAGCCCTGATTCTTTTCAAAAAAATCTAGAGGTCGCTCACAGCCATTTTTTAAAAAGATAGTTTTCTTTAGCTTTTTTATTTTTTTTTAAGTCCGAAGAATTTTTTATTTAAATCTTTTTAACACGGCACGGTATAAAGGGATAGTTAATGGATAACCTCAAAAAAAATAGAATGTTTTCTTTCAAAATGGAGGAGGTCTGTCCTTTTAAGTTCGAAAATGCACTACATTCCTTCATTTTAGGCGTATTGACAGGCACATAACATTTTTTTTTCTTTATCTTATATTATGCGTGTAGCCCACATAAAAACCACTATATATTTTTTATCTTTACGCATGCATTATGAACAATATTGTTTCTACGAGCGAGTTAAAATTAAAATATGCTTTTATATATAAGTATACTGAATTGAATAAATTTTATTTTTATATCTGCTTCCAATAGAAAAACAATTAAGAATTTAAACATTTTTATTATTTTGTGAATAAATATAGCAAGAATAACACGACAGAATTAAGATATTAACAGTTTTAACAATTATAATTATTGAAAAGAATCATTAGTTATTACCAATTCTATTTTGGTTGAATATTAATAATAAATTTGTTGCAGTTTTTATTTGAATTTGCCATTTCTACTTCAGGTACCTTCAGGCAACTTTCATCTCCTTCTTTAAGGTTGATCATTTTCTTTTATAACAACTTTACAATTAAAGTTAACAACACCACTGACATGAACAAACTGTCTTAGGACGCTATCATATGATCGGTCACCATGGAAACAAGTGTCTTAGCCAATAATGTTACAGGTTTGTATAATCAAGCTACTTGTTTTTATGAAATAATTATGCGTGCGGAAAGAGACATCTTCCCGTACGCTCCTAGAAAAAAATAATTTTATTTATATCGACTGAGCCAATTATTTCGTTTTATTGATACATTCTAAAAAATTGTCAACCAATTGGAATCAATTAATTTTAAACTAATACTATAAAAGGCGTAGCGGCACCACCGCACATGTGCGGCTTGGCAACAGCGGAGAAATGCGCCTTGCTTCTAAAATTAGAACGTTTTATTTGTCAGTGTCAGTATTTAGTGTAAATTTATTTAGGATAAGGTTAAAATAAATAAAAACAAGATTTAATTTAATGAAATCTATTTTATTCTTTGGTCAAGAAACATTTGGTATAAGATAAAAATAAATACATCATATGTGGTAATTATAAAACAAAACAATCAAAACAAGGAAATTAAAAATACTGTAGATAATTTTATTTTTTTTTCTCTTACATTTATTATTACTAAATTGGCACCTATTATATTTTACAATTATAAATTATAATTTAAATTTATATTATAAATTTTTACAATATACAATACTTTTTAAAGTCTCTTTTCTTAATTCTCTTACATACAGTTGTTTTTGTTTTAAAGAATTTGAATGAAATTGTTAATTCCATTCAGTTTACTTTTTACAGTGTTCATAATGCTTAATAAGTATTTAATAAATGTACTTTAAATTC
Source organism: Brachypterus glaber (assembly GCA_958510825.1). Lineage (NCBI taxonomy): Eukaryota > Metazoa > Arthropoda > Insecta > Coleoptera > Kateretidae > Brachypterus > Brachypterus glaber. Next base: position 26,074,418 of record OY294050.1, read on the forward strand.
TTAAAAAAAAGAACTATAGTAAAAGATCCCTTAAATTCGCAGGTTCGAAGACCGTGTCTAAAATGTTTCATATACAATACTTATGCATATACCTACAACTAGGGTCACTAGACAGAATGCTCTATCTGAATCAGAGACAATATAGTAGGTATATAAATATTTACAAAAGTTATAATAAATAAAAGGTAATCATTTTATAGACTGGAATATATAGCTAAATTTTCATAATACTCCATTATAAGTAAAAAGTAACTATAAATATGTAATTGATATGGTAACAAAATCAAATACATTTCTAGGATGCCTCATAGACTAAGGTTGCCAATATAGTTACCATAGCAACCGTAGTCTTCTTCTATATTTCTAGTTACTTTGCACTAGACTTAGGGTGTCATTCTATAAAAATCCATAAACTAGATGATAATTTATTATTTTAACCTATTGTTAATCGATAATAAAGGCTGGGACCAGCTTAGTTTATTTTTATCAACAAATACGTCGATAAATACGATAAATTATCACACAACTGTTTACACGGTGTATTTGAAATAGGGTCAGAAGGTGTGATTCTACACCATAAAATATGACAAAAAGTTCTATAAACATATGTCTAAAAATGCGTCGTAAGGGAGCTACACCCCTTTGAAAGTGGCTAAAAAAAATCGGTTTTTATTAATAACTCAGGAACCCTTTGAGATATAGCAACGACGTTTAGCATGTGAACTAATCCTAATAAGGCCCATCTTCGTAAGTTATTTTCATGTACTTACTTTAACCAGGGGTGTGCGAAACGGGAAGTTTTTTGTCCCAAACTTTTTTCTGTGTAACTTTTTTGTGATTCCTCATGTCAAAATACATTAAAAAGGTACTCTTGTTGTAATACTGTAGGACTAACCGTTTTCGATAAAAATCCATTTGAAGGTGAAATTTCACGGTTCAAGGACGAAAAATTAAATACTAAAAGGTTGAAAACCGAAATTTCAATGATGTAGGGAGAATGTACATTAAAAAATAAGAAAAAAACCTCATATACTGGTATTTCCAAAAATCAATCCTAAGGGAGCTTTAGTCTCCTAAAAATGAACCATTTTTAAAGGGCCATAGTATACTACTATAGTAGTTTTAAAAGTGATTTTTCTACCTACATGCATAGTAACTTTTTTTTAGTTTTTGGTATAGGATAACCCTGCATCATTGAAATTTTGGTTTTCAACATGTTACTATTTAATTTGTCGTCCTCGATCAATGAAATTTCACCTTCAAATTAATTTTTCTGGGAAACGGTTAATCCTAAAGTATTACAACAAAAGTACCTTTTTTATGAATTTTGACCTGGGGAATCATATTCCAAAAATAAAATTATAAAAAAATTACACAGAAAAAAGTTTCGGACAAAAAACTGATAAGGCCCTCCCGGTTCGCACACCCCTGGTTAAAATAAGTACATGAAAATAACATACGAGGATGGGTCTTATTAAGATTAGTATACGTGCAAAAACCTCGTTGTTGTATCTCAAAGGGTTCCTGAGTTATTAAATAAAAACAGATTTTTTTTAGCCACTTTCAAAGGGGCGTACCTCCCTTACGACGCATTTTTAGACATATATTAATCTCTTTTTCATATTTTATGATGTAGAATCACACCTTAAAATTTTGGACCCTATTTCAAATAAACCGTGTATAAAGAAATTGCTATAATTATATAAAATTATAGGGATTCTTTTTAATGCAACATAGTATATTTTATTACAAGCTTATTTACAAGATCACTTTTCAATTAAATCTTGTTATACAACAAGGAAACAAGCCATAATTAGATTGCAATTTTAGATATTACTTAAAAGCAAATCTAAATTATGTTTTAATACTACCCAACAAAAAACAAAAATGGTTTGGACTCCGAAGGACTATTTTTATTGTTGTAATAATTCATTTAAAATAAACAACAGGAAACATGGTAATTTTTTCCATACAGTATCATGTAACCAAAATAGGCAGCGTGCAAGTACAAAAAATACAAGAACATTCTATTTTTCTATTTTTTTTTTTGTAATATTGTACTATACCGCCCTACTACGCTAGAAAGCAGTAACTCCATTTGTAGTATAGCAGCGTCTTCAAAATATTACATCAGAGTTGACGTCAAAACGTCGCTAGGCGACAAATGGAGTTATTGCTTTCTAGGGTAGTAGGGCAGTATAATAAATAGTTCCTATTAAGTATTGTTTCGAAAAAAATCTATTTACTAATTTTATTATTACTGTTTGTTTCCTGTTATATAGCGGCATCTAATATAATAAAATACAGATTATGTTAATCGATAGTTTCAGGGGATAAAATAACATTAAATTTACTTTAAAATAACACTAATTATGAAACGTAAATTAAATCATATAAATAATTTGTACCAACCAAATACATCAATAAATATATTTATATTTAATTTTTGGGGACAACTGTCTCAAATGTCGGGTAAATTAAGTCCGTATACTAATAGTTTATTGTATTTGAAAGCGGGCAGCACCGACATTCTCCAATAAGTCATCAAACTTTTAGAGACGCGTAGCGCTGACGTTTAATATAAGACAACCGACACCGACGTTTATACACAGACCATAAAATTTAGCAATATAGTTTAATACAAAGTAAGGGGTAATTCCATATGTTATTGACTGGATTCGCTCGAAATGAATTTGCTATTTTATTATTAATATAAATTTCATATTTAGTGATATTTTAAAGATTAAAATATGTTCGAAGATTTTTTGCAATTATTTTTATAGGTAAGTTTAACATTTATTAAAAAACTAATGTGTAATGTATATACACTGTATATTATACAGAATGATTTTTACATAGTGTAAAATATTTAGACTAACAAGAATTATTTACATTTCTTTTTAATATACTGCGTCTTCAAAAATAAAATTAATTAGAACTGACTTATTTTAGAAAAGAAAGTTTAAGATATTACAAAAAAGTTGCATTTACTTATTGTAGGTTAGGTTTTTGGGGTATCGGGAGTATTCAATTAAAAAACTTCTTTTCTCTAAATTGTGACGTTTCGATAGGGCCTTTCTATCGTTTTCGAACCTTTAATTAATAAATACTGAATTAGCATAATTAACAATAATAAATTAAGGTATGAGAAAAACATTTTCTGCCATTATGCAAAAAAAAATTAATTTTTATACTTACAAATTAAAATTCAAAGCCTCTCATTTTTCAACACATCTACAAACATTTTACCATAAACAAATGACACTGACAAATGAGAGACTTTGAATTTTAATTTGTAAGTATAAAAATTATTTTTTTTTGCATAATGGCAGAAAATGTTTTGCTCATACCTTAATTTATTGTTGTTAATTATGCTAATTCAGTATTTATTAATTAAAGGTTCGAAAACGATAGAAAGGCCCTATCGAAACGTCACAATTTAGAGAAAAGAAGTTTTTTAATTGAATACCCCCGATACCCCCAAAAACCTAACCTACAATATTATACTACGGGAAAAAATCATTTAACTTATAACTTATTATTTTTTAAAAACATTGTATTTATTTATAACAAAAATATTATGAATGTGCACAAAAACATTGTCTTTTATTTTATCTTTGCTATGTTATCTTCAATACTAATATAGTCAGCCTCAATGGAAATAATGTTAAAATCTACAGTATAAAAGATAATAAGAGATAATCTAAAGGAAATCTTTAAAGATTTCCTCCGAAAAGGAAACTCGAGGTAATCTTTGGAGGTAACCTGGAGGAAAACTTTGAAGATTTCCTCCTAAAAGGAATTCAGGTGTATAAAATTTTGTCAGCGGTTTACCCCTCGATTTTACCTAGGCGCAAGAGACCTATTTTTGCAAATCAACATCCTCAAGCTATCGGACAGCTTAGAACTGAATATGTTGGCCAAGTAGGGTAAGTAAACCATAGTAATTTATACCTATATAACAGGTGAACTAATAACTAAGTAATACTTAGCCTACCTTAAATACCGTCAACCGGGGTAAAGTGAATCACTGGGGGGGGGGGGGGGTAAAGTGAATCAAAATTTCATTCCTATTCCCCCCAGTTATCATCTTAACCCTGGTTGTTGGAAGTCGGTAAGTAAGGTGAAAAGTTATCAGAAGGCATCATATAACTCCATTACTATAAAAATCACATAAATAAATGTTTTAACCCATTGTGGCTTACTATATAATATTATTTCCAACATTATTTTATTTATTGCACATATTTTGGTATACGTTCTTTAATTGAGCATTTGTTTTAAACATGTTATTTAACTAATTTTATAGACAATTTTAATAACTCATACATGTGTGTTATAATATATACACCATAATTTTATTTAATATACACAGGGAATTTTTACAGAAAAACAGGATAACCTAACTTACAGAACAATTAAGTAATCACCAGTACCCGGCGTATTTCCTGTTATAGTCCAGTCTTCAAGTTAATAAAAGAGGCTTTACCTGGAAATAATTCAGGGAGTTTTGATTGTCAGTTTATTGGGTAGGGTTTAAGGCCGCAAATAAACAATTTTGCGACATTGAACTCGATTAGGAACTGTCATTTTTTTAAGGTATTTTTCATAAAAAAATGAACTTTTTAAAATATCTCAAGATCGGTGCATCCTAGGACAAAAAAACGTTTTGTATAAAAATAAAGAGGACCAGATCTCCAACATTTTTTGTTACATGTATTTTTTTGTACGACTTATAGCTAATTCACGGCCCCGCCTTAAACGTTACACTGTAGGGTTTTAGATTTTTCTTTATGACTTGGTTAGGAAGGTTTTTTATGCTTAATACAATGGTGATTGAATTGAAAATCGGTTTACTCGAGATAATGGGGCACAAATGTGTGAATTTTACGTAAATTAAAAAGAAAGATTTGTTTAATTTTCACCCAAAATGTTCTAAGGGGCATGCCTAACCGACAATAAAGAACAACTTTGGTTTTTCGAAAAAAAAATTAAAAATCTAAAAACGTATAGTGTAACGTTTAAGAGATATCTAAAAGTCCGTTTCCTGTGAAAAACACGTTAAAAAAATAACAGTTCCAAATCGAGTTCAACGTCGCAAAATTGTTTTTTCATTTGCGGCCATTAACCCTACCCAATAAACCGAAAATCAAAACTCCCTGAATTATTTCCAGGTGAAGCCTCTATTATTGACATGAAGACTGGACTACAACTGGAAATATACCGGGTACTGGTAATTACTAATAGTAATAATAATATTATTAAACAATGCTACGACATGGCAGCCATGATTATACAAAAAGGCCAAAAAAACACTCAATTTAATAAAATACTAGTTACTTAAAACTCTTAAAAAAAAACTGTAACTGTACTCTTGCTTAGAATTACGACTGACATTCTAAGTATTTTATATTAACTAAAATTTTATTATATTAAGTATTTATTATTTTACAGTGTACCTAATCATCACAATACATAGTAAAAGTCCAATAAAAAAATCAACTTAAAATTTTGCATCACAGTTCAAAAAATTGGCCATGATTTTAAAACCGCCCTCAGCTGATGGTTCCCAAGGGACTGTTTTTCATAAGTCCGGATGAAAATTGAGGGGGTAGCGATGATGCCATAGAGCTGGAGGGCTGTGGCCCACCTGGCCCAGACATGTTGTTGTTTAAATCGCCGTTACTGGGCATTGGTGGTCTGACGCCGTTCATCAGGTGACTTGGCATCGTCGCCTGTGTAAAAAAAGTATATTTTACTACTTGTGAGACACACTTTGTTTAATTGTTCACAAATTTGAGAATTTATTTTAACAACAGGTAATTATTTACCTTATGTTATTACTTTTTATTTAAAAATTATCAATAACAATTTTTATTTATTAATTTTTTTGGCACTTACTGGTGGAATGGATGTTTGTCTTTTGAGGTGAGATAGCGGGGGTGGATTGTAGGCCATGTTTGCAAAAACCAGCCGTTCTTCATAATCGTATTCACAGAGTATTTTATTTTCGCATAAGTAGAATCTATCACCAACGCAAAATCTGTAACAAAAAAAAAAAAAAATAAGTTTAGAATAAAAATCAATGCTCAAGTAAACTAAAAATTAAAAAATCTATATTTTTTTCTGTGGTTTATTTGTGTTTCAAGGATGAGGGGAAGGTTATTTGGTATCTTTTCTAAGTATATAAAAGGACACTAAATGTGCAAAATTTTAAATCCCTATCTAATACAACAAGCTGTGAAGATATATAATAATTATTGCATTTTCCCAAATATTTGTAAACTTTTTTTTTTCAAAAAAAAAAAATCAAAAACTTTTTTTTTCAACAATTTTTATTATTTTCTTTTTGCGAAAAACGTAAATAAAAAAAAAACAAAAAGAATATAATTTTTTTTTTAAATAAAATATTTTTTTAAACGAAAAAAAAAAAATAAAAAAAAATTAACCAAACCAAAACTTTTTAAAAATTATAGTTTTATTATATTTAAAAAAAGTTTAACCCCTCACTCATAACTTTTTTTTTGGAGGGATTACCCTTAAAATTGGTAGAATTGATCCTTATAATACAAGTAATTTTTCCTAAAAAAGTTACGTTAATTGAAAATTTCTTTCAACTTTTTTCGATTTTTTTTTTAAGTTTAACCAGCCATAATTTTTTTGGTTTTGGGAGGATAAATTTTAAAAACAATAGGGATCTTCTTCTCATTTAACTTGGTTTTTCCTGAAAAGTTGATCGGATTAGTCGTTCTTGAGTTATCGTGGTAACAAAAATCCAGACAGACGGACAGACGGACAAAAAAAAGTTTATTATTTTCCATAAAAAATAAATTTATATCCAAGAATTTTTTGTCTAGGAATATTTTTGAAAATTTTGGAATTTTGAAAACTACCGTATAATACTATTCTAGCGCAGGCACTGAGAATAATATAATAATTATTATTAATTAATTAATTAATAATTACTGTTAATAATTATTATAAATTAATTAAAAGTAAAATAATAATATGTAATTAGTTAATTTTAATTAATGAAAAATTAAGAATTAGCTTTTAAGTGAATATTTTTTAATGAATATTTACAATTTTGGCGAAGGCGCTAGTGATAAATCAATCATACTTTTTAAAAATAATTTTAATTTTTTGTTTTTATAGTTTAAAAGTTATCTTTTTTTCTTAGGATATAGTTACTAGGGGGAATACAATAACAGCATATAATACAATATTTTATAATTAAAATTTTAACTAAAACAATACTTAAAAAAAAAATCAGTAATAAAATATATTAAAATTGTTTAATAAAAAAAGGTTAGAAGAATTTTTATATTAAAAAAAAGGGTTAATTTGATCCATCCTTTATTTATCGTGCAAAGGCCTTAAAAAGGATTCAATTAGCGCAAAAATGGCAGAGGTAGACAGCGGACATTTTGGTCTTTGTGGGCTATTAAATCTGCCGGAATACAGATATCAACTGTATAATGGGCCTTGACAATGGGCACTGACCATATATTTTCGTTTATTAGCGCTTGATTTCCACCAAACAGCCCCATAAACTGGCAAAATCTGAACGTTGCGATAAAGCGGACGTTCCATTGTTTACTTGATTGTTAAATTTATGTTTGTACAAATTAAATCTGCGAACAGAGCTCGACTATAGCGACCTCTGTGTTTCAAAATTTATCCGCTGATATCTAGAAAACCATCCATTACTGGCCAACAATAAAAATTTGTCCGAAAGAAGATGGACCAACGCTCCTGCAAAAGTTATAAAAAACGCAATGGGCTTGTTACAAACAAAAAATTAAGGCAAATAGTTCTAAAAACTTTAAAAACAACCCATAATACGGCAGGTCGGTTTTGTCTTATCTTTGACCAGATACCGGGTGTCCCAGCTAAGAAAGATCAATCGTTTTTTGGCGTTTTTATTAAAGCTATCGAAATTAAGTCGAAATATTGGGTGTGCGTATATTCTGCGTAGTTTATTTTATAAAACATAACTATATTCTATACACAAACATATACTATTCAAACCTGTTGTAAAAATATTTACTGTGCGATTTTTAATTTACTATCTTGCTTGAAAAAACAAACCATAGTTATATCGTTCCAGGAATAAGGAAAGTTAGAGATAAATTATAGTGCAAGACGTCAACTTTTATTAGAGTCAAATTCACAGCTATTTGGACTTATGTCATCACAAAATACTATCGTATTTTGCATAATTAAAAAACTTCTAGACGAAAAGCAAAATGCAATAGTGTTTAGGGTTTATTTTGTGTGTGAAAGGGTTTCACCCTGCGGTGATATGCACATTTTTTTTTCGAGATTTGTTTAAACAAAAAAAGTTATTTAGATAAATTGTAGAAAATTTAATAAAGAACAGACATCATGTTAATTTTTTGTTGAGCGACGAGCCAAAGCCGAGTTACATACCAAAAACAAAACAAATGCGTTTTTGCACATAACTGTGCAAAAAAAAATCGCACAGGGGTGCAAATTTTGATTTAATTACAAAAAAAAAGAATCTGTGCATATCACCGCAAGGTCAAACATTTGTAATAAATGAAATATTTTTTTTTCGTACCAAATTGGTAAATTGATCCACCCTACTCGCAATTCCACCTCTACCGTTGTCATTTTTGCACTAATTGAAAACACACATGATAACTGGTGTCCCTTTCAAATGTGATACTCGATTATTTGATAGCAGGGATATTAATAATAATTGCATCAAACAACTGCCATCGTTTTATCTTAATATGCCTGGTAGCATGCGATAAATTTTACGTTTGAATTATCTATTATCTACAATGTAATTGGATTTAACGTTGGCAGAGTCATGGTTAAACATCAGGTTGATATTTTAATATAAACAATATACTACATGACACAAAAATTAGGATCTGTTACAGATGTATCTGTAGTTTAAACAATTATAGTAGTCTTTACTGAAAAAAAAATGCTGTTATTTAGAGCATATAGGGGAGTCTAGTAAGTTCTTGCTACTCACAAGAGTGTTGCAGTGGCTATACTGATAGAAAAATCTAAAAATAGTACAACCAAACGTTGTTGTAACAACTTTAAGGTATAATTTTGTTGTACATCACTACAAAAGAAAAACATTTTCCTTTAAACTGACAGACAAACCTAGTCATCAGAGAACATTTAACGTGAGATGAAATGCATTTTTTTGTGACTCCATTTTTTAATATATGATCATTTTATATTTTTTGGTAAAATTTGTGCAATTATAAAGTTTCAGAGATATTAAATAAACGATAATTTAACAATTTTTTGAAGATTTTCTTCAAATCATCCTAATAGCTCGCCATAAACCTTAACCATCCCGTTCGGCCCCGGGTTCCCCTACCAAAAACTAAGGATTACTGTCATTAAGTTAAAACAATATAGCAAGTAGTTTAGCAAGCAGGTTTTGATACAGTAGCTATGCACCGAAAAAAGAGAAGCTTAACGAAAATAAATATACAGGATGATTCACCGAAGACAAATCGCCACTTTTCTATCGTTATTATTAAATCTATCGAAATTAAACGTATGCTGGTAAATTTGGAACTAATAAGCTACAAGTGTGCCTAAACAAAAGTTTGTATAATTTGTTAGTTTTGAGATTTTAACATTTATTTGTAAAAGTACGGAAAAGGAAATCGTTAAAAACCAAAATTGGCGGAATAATATTCGCTTCATTTTAACAAAATCATAATTAAACGATATAATTTGTTAAATTTAATTGTGGCTTATTTGTTAGCATGGTTATTAACAATAATTAGATCAAACAACTGGCATTGTTTTATCTTAATTTGCCTGCTATAGCATGTGATAAATTACATGTTTAAATTATCTATAATAATTATTATTATTTGCATTGTAGGTAATTTGATTTAACAGTGATAGAACCATGATTAAACATCAGATTATTATTTTAATATAAACAATATATACCTAACAAATAAGATATTTTAAAGAATATAAAAATCACAATATTTAATTATTATTTAATATTTTTAGGTAGCTGTTAAATTTTCAATACATTAAAATCTTCTGGCAGTAGGTAGTAGACATATTTCAATGACCGAAGGTAAGTTATATTTAAAAAATGATTCCCACAACAATTTACATGAAATTTTCTATACAGATTTTAGTTTATTATTTTTCTCAGTGTAGTATAGTAAAAAACTTTTTCAGTCCAATAACCTGTTGATCCAAAAGCCGCTTGATATTTTCTTTTTCATTGTGCAGATCCAATAAAAGGTAATTTATCCCGAAAAAGCGACCCTTTTGCAGTGGGTTCAGGACCGAATTCTCAGAATCTTAAGTGAAGCATTCGCCAAAATTGCAAAAATTGAAAAAAGATTTTTACAAAAAAGTCTACTTATGGGAATAAAAAAACTGAATAGCTACAAAGTGATAAAACTTAAATCCATGAAAATTGCCCGCTATTACTTTAATTTTTAAATTTTTTATTCAAAATAACAAAAAAATATAACAAATTAGGATTCTTGTGAGGTGGGGATAAATACCCCCCACATCTAGGCGCCTGCACAATGACGTTTTAATAAAATAGGAATAAAATTTCTTCAGTGGAGAAAAAGTTAATAAAAATGAAACAAAAACTTGTAACTTAGATTTTTTAATCAGATAATATAAAAAAAATCACAAAATGTCATTAGAATGAAAAATTCTCTAAATAAATCTAAATGATACTTATACAACCAGTATACTGCAGTATAGACATTTAAGGACTTTAATGGGAATATGTATGTATGTGTAAAACCACTACGGATCAAACCAAGATTTTTTTGTTCTTAAATAAAATTATATTGAATTAATTTCATTAATTAAAATAATTTTACTTGCAGGTATTAAATTTTAAGCATAATACAACAAGTGTGGCATTTACCGGCTGAAAACTAAAGTTATTTTAATTGATGTTATTTTGGTTGAATGTATATTTTTAATATTTAATGTTGAACTTTTTCTGTAAATTAATTTCTCTCAGTGTAAATAGAAAACGTCAACCTGTTGATCCGAAAACCGCTTGATATTTTCTTTCTCATTGTATAAATCCAGCAAACGGTAATTTGTCCTGGAAAAGCGACCCTTTCCAGTAATACCGTCGCTTCCATAACACAATAACGTTTTCAGGATAAACAAAAGCGAGTAAAGGACAATAGACGTTATAATTAGTATGATTTAGGATGGCAATTAAAATGTTTATAAAAGCCACCCTTTTATTAGTGCAGTTTTAGCAAATTAATATCTAACTCTCTGCTCTATGTAAAATGAAATTCTGAGAGAAACGTTTATCCTATATGAATTTTTCTATTAAATTCTATGTACAGGGTGTTCCATTTAGTTTGCTCACCATGCAATCTTATAGGTCTCGTGCGTGAAGAAAATAATTTTTTTATAATGGCATCGTAGCTACGATGTATATAAAAAAAATTAACACCACTTTAAACAATAGAGGCATGAAAGAAAAAATATTGTTTTGAAGTTAGTATACTCAGGTGCCTCTTTATTTGAATCTTAACTGTTGACAGTGATTGCAACTGTCAAGAGATATAACCTTAAAATACAAACTAATTATTAAACGTCAAGCAAAACCGTTATTTTATTTATGCATAGCTGAAATTAGTAACACAGGTTCACCACTACAAAATTAGTCTTAAAGGGGAAAAGTGAGTGATCCCAGGCAAAGGGAGATGACAGTCTACTGCCCTATTGTATTTCACGTTGACAAACAATCTGCTCCCAAGCTAACCTAAAAATTTTTATTTTGACAAAATTTTGGGCAGGATCAAGTTTTTTTGCTATGGTAACGCCGGCGCAGAATCAATTTTTTTTTGATCTGGTAACGCCGGTGCACCAGTCCTATAAAAAAAGATACGAGGTCGATAAAATAACAGCAAATGTAAAGTTTACTTTACTTTTCTTTAAGTGACTTGAAATATTTATTTGGTCAGGACGAGAAATGAGGCTTGCAAAAATGAGTCCAGCAAAGAAGTAGTTTCGGCCATAGCACTAAAATATTAAGCTATTGTTTATTATCCATGAACTGAAATTAGTACCCTATATACTTACTAGGGCGACCCATCAAAATTTTAAACAGTAATATTTGAAGGTCTTACCCCTTAAATTTGTTCACGGGGGTAAGAGGAGTATCATCCCAGATTTGAAGCAATGTATCAAACTTAAAAGGGCTCCGCTATTTAAAAAAAATCTGTTTTTTTTTTATTTTATCCATTTACTATCCCTTTATACCGAGGCGTGTTAAAAATATTTAAAAAATAAATCATTCGGCCTTAAAAAAACTAAAAAGCTGAAGAAACATATGTTTAAAAAAATGGCTGTGAGCGACGTCTGGATTTTTTTCAAAAACTCTGAAAAAATGCAGGGATGATACTCTTACCCCAATGAACAAATTTGAGGGATGAGACCTCCAAATTTTTCAATTTAAAATTTTGGTGGGTCATCCTAACACTTACTCATATTACCTCTAAAATCCTCGCCCCCCATTAAATCTCTAAACCTGTGGGAAACACCCCCTTCTCCATCCTCTCCACGGGCATGCATATAGTCAATTTAAATTTGGTGTATCATATAAATCAAATTTTCATAGTTTAAATCCATAGATAACCGTTTAACCCGTTAACGATAAATCAAAATGTTTAAACCCATTTACACGAAATCACCTGCGCAAAAAACTGTTATAATTGCCAAATATTCGCTTCAAACTGAATTATCAGTGAAATACCGTTTTTAAAACCGCATATTTTTTTTGCAATATCGAGGGATATTATCATACTCTTCGCAGCTGTACAGCTGTGCAGGAACATTTATAGAACTGACCGCACAAACACAAGCAACATATTTTTTCCAGTTAAAACAACTTTTTTCTGTTAAAATCGGTTAAACCATTTTTCTATGTTTAAAACTGATTAAAACTATTTTGGGTTCGAAAAAAACAATTGACTTTATTCAAGACAATGTCAAAATGAAGAACGAAAAATTTTAGGTTTGCTTGATTTGCAAGTATATTTTTCTGAAAGCTCAGATGCTACTGGCAAGCCTCCTACAGTTAAGGTGGGTGAACCAATTATTGTCATTTTCCTAATATTGCCATCCCCTCTTAAACTTGTTGGTTCGTCCTCTGTGTCATAAATGGCACTGCGAGTATACACTCAGAAAATTTCGTTGTATTTTTAATACTGAATGTTATTTGTTAATACACATTTTTTTATTTGTATCGCCACCATTGGTATTTAATACTTTACTTGTGATATTAAATACTGCAATCTGTGTATTGTCATACTAACATAGAGATCGTGCTGGTACATTTGGATCCCCACGCAACATGTGTTTATTAATACGGTATCATTTGGTAAATTATATCACAGTTATAGTTTGGTATACTTTAAGTTGTAGTTGTTGTGTTATTGATCTAGTTTAAAGTATGTTACAGTATTTAATAAAATAACAATCGGTAAATAATAGGAAAATTTTGATTAGTAATAATACAGAAAAAAATAAAAAAAGGATCGATTATTTTATCAGTGTGTAATTGTGTGTGGTTGCAATCTTTATATTATTACGAACCTAAATTTTGGTATTATTTACCGATTGTTAATTTTTCTGAATACTGTAACATACTTTAAACTAGATCAGTAATACAACTTAACAACAACTCAAAGTATACCATACTATAAGTGTGATATGCTTTATCAAATGTTACAGTAACTTTTACTATAACATGCTAGTATTAATAAACGCATTGCAGTATTTAATATCACAAGTAAAGTATTAAATACCAATGGTGGAGATATAAAAAACAAATATGTATTTACAAATAAAATTTAGTATTAAAATTACAATGACATTTTCTGAGTGTATCTGTTAGGTATGCCGAAAAGATGCCTGTAAATAAGATATATCTGTATCCAGTTGGTAATATCGTACACAAAAACTTAATTCTTGTTTCTTGCTCTTCCACTATAAAACTTGTAAAACTGTACTAACTGTGGCAAGCTGGGTAGCATCGATTATTGAAGGACAAGAACGTAATAAGGTAGGCACAAACATGCACTTTCTTGGCCCATATTGTGTTTCACTCAATAAAGAAGCGAAAATATAATTTTTTGAGATATTTTTCTAAGTAGCTGTGTTCCTAATATTACCATGCGAAGTAGTCGACAACAAAAAAATGATAAAAACAAAAAACAACAAGAAAATAAAGTAACTAAGAAATCAGAGAGTTCCAAATCTTCGTGAAGTGAACGTCAAACACAAAAAGTCAAATTAATAAAATTAATTTTTAAACACAATTTTTGCGTTTTTTGAATGTTTGGGTATTAGGTGGTAGCAAAAATAGTATATCTATACGCACCCCGACGCAAACCTTGTAAAAAATAAGCACTCTCGTGCACTAAAAACTAGGTTCGCGTACTCCTTGCGTAATATACTATTATGTAACAACTGCGAAGAGCATGATGTGCAATGTTAAGCATTACATATCTTCACGGCTTGTTATTGACTGTGTAGTTGCAATAAATCATGAGACTTATATAAGCGATTTAACGCCCCATAGAAATATAGATAGTCCGTGCCCTAAATCAAATTGTTTAACAGGAAATTTAATGCGTTTAAACATTAGTGGCACAAAATACCAACATCTATTTTGTGTTTACTTCATTTAACTGTAATGACATTTAAAGGAGTTTATTAAAAATATTTTAAAAGGGACACTTTTTGTTCATGTGGCAGACTAACATCTCTACTCTAAATTTCTCTAGTCCCTAACATCCCTACTCCATAACATCCCTACTCCACAACAACTCTACTCCGTAACATCTCTACTCCATAACATCTCTACTCCGTAACAACTTTACTCCACACTATATGCACTTTATTAGCCACTTAATAATAAATGAGCAGTTCAAAGAACAAAGAATCTTCTTCTTCTAGATTATTTTATTTTTTATTTATTTTATATTTAAATGTAAATCTAGAACAATCATAAATGAATTATTCTCAAAGCAACAATGACCGCGTACTCTTAACATGCACTAATATGTAAGTAATTAATAAACTGAATTCATTTTTGACAGTGACTTAGCATGACAAATATTCTTTTGAGTTAAGACAAGTGGCTAATCGAGTGTCTATAGTGTGGAGTAGAGTTGTTACGGAGTAGAGATGTTATGGAGTAGAGATGTTACGGAGTAGAGTTGTTGTGGAGTAGGGATGTTATGGAGTAGGGATGTTAGGGAGTAGAGAAATTTAGAGTAGAGTTAGTCTGCCGTTCATGTTTTACGGGCGAAAACTTGTGGCCTTAGGGCTAAATAGTTTTTTTCGCATGTTAACTAAAGCTTTTTAAAAGAAGATGATTTACCTTTACAGTAATATTTATAAAGAAATACGACCGTTTGGTCACTTTTGGTCTTAAACTATATCGACACTTCCAAGCAACAAGGATATAACTCAAGTTAGACCCATTTTGAGTTATACTCATAGGTAAACGCATTGAAAAAAGACAACATGGTGGTACTACTCAGGTTTCTCCACAGTCCACTTTAAGCAAAAGTTTACTTAAAATCACTAAAGTAAGAAATTCTAAACTGGAATATTATCAGAAACAAACAGTAAATAAACAATAAATACTTAAACAGTTAAATAGAGAATTTTATAAGGTTTCAAATGATGTATCACTTCCTTTTCCACTTCAATCATTTACCCACCCTTAAATAACAAAAAAAAATATTTTAGAAATTTAGCTGTCGTGAAAAATGACAATATATGAGTTACGGCTTTGTTGCTTGGGGGTATCGATATGTTCTTTTTGACCAGACACAGTTATTATAATCATTTCATAGAAAATAAAAATTTCTTCTATAACATAACCTCAAAATATATGTTAACCGATTAATCTGTATTCATCCATTAAAATACCACTAAAATAACAGACAAACAAAACATCAATTGTTAAATCAATTTTAATATTTATAATATTTATAGAACGGTTTCAGAAGTATTAATATTTTCATAACAGACACATTGGCTGCGTTCAATGGAAGCAGCAAAACTCATCGAAAGCTGTCAAATCACTACTGATATGATCAGTTTCGATTGACAGATGTGGCTGAATCATTTCTCATCAACGTTTTTAGATAATTACTTTTGATTAATTTTATAAAATTGCGGGAATGTACTTTTTGTGGGTATTTCTAACCTCAAGTGGTGGTTGCGACAAGTGACAGATATTAGCCGTGCAGCAGTTTGCTAGCAAAACTTATCATTTGATGAGTTTTGATTAGTTTTGCTGTTTTCATTGAACGCAGCCATTTTAACAGAAATTAATCAAACACTACACCCTACAGAGTGATATTTATAGACTGCACAGCTTCGGGCTTCTGGCCATATCAGTACCAAGAGTCATCACTGAGTGAGAAAATATTTTCAGACTTTATTCAGTTCAGAAGTAAAATGTATATTTGTGCGCCATCTATTTTTAAATGTAGACAACTATTCATACTTCTAATCTGACTAGGACCAGCAGCCCAACAAATACATTTACTTATTACTTGCGATAATTATTTATTTATTTATTTCTTCGAACTTAAGTTCACTTTTGAAGTGTAAATTTTTTTATCGTTTGTAGAAAAAATATTTTATATTCCACGTGCGAAACAGTTTTTTTTACATACCCGGCATGTTACCAAACCTAGACTTCGCTTTGTTGGACAAAGTTTCCGCCTTCTACGTAAAGCTCTTCAAAACCCTCCAATTTTAAACTTTCTATATTATAATTTCTTTCTGCGAAGATGTTTTGACAAAATACGAAGCAATAATGGTAATATTTACTCTTTAATAAATTTTATTATTATTGTTCTATTCACTCTTATTATTTCGACTTTAATTGCCAAATAAAATGAGTGGTAGTAAATCGATAAAAAGAAGTTGCGAATTTTTAAATAAATTGGCTATGAAGTCGCCTGCCAGAACCCTCTAGAATATTATCCAATCAGAGATGAGTTTTCTGAATCTAAATAACGTGTGTTCCAGTCAAGCGAACTAATGAAAGATTTCGCGTGTTTTCTTAGTTTTTCGCCTTGATTTGTATAAACTAGTGATTTGTATGGTTAACAAAGTGTTTTAAAATAGTATAATTACTAAAATAAACATGACTTATTATACTTTTTGTGTTACAATGGTCTTTTTGAGTGAAAAACAGGCTGGGTTTAAGCGTTATTTTGGTTGTTGTAGGTAAGTGAAAACTGTATTTTTGCACTTTTATTAACTCTTTGTAGCACTAGCTAGAATAATTTAAAAGCAAAAAGTACCTAAATTTTTAAAATTCTTAAGCTTTGTATTTCTGCTAGTCAGGACCGGCCTTTCGGATATAAAAGTTTTTAAATCCTGCTACTTTCAGAGTAAGAGCTGATCAAGGAAGTCGTTGCATGAAAATGTTGCTGTTTTCGGCCATCTATATAAACCTTCCTAACTTTTTTGGTTCTTGACCGATTTTAACCGTCAAGATTTTAATTAAATTTTTAGGAAAAACTCTTTTTAAAAATGTTAACATATTTAATGTTATTTGTTTCTAAGTTCTTTGAAAAGGCCTCTAAAAGTACATAAAAATCGAAAAAAATAAAAATTTTTGTCCACCGTATTTTTTTTCTCCTTTGTTATTTTTCATTTCTATTTTAATTTTTATTAACCATGTATATGTGTGAATTATTGTCCCAGAGAATGATACTATCTATGATATAACTAACAGCCAATTCATTTTTTCCCTATGAAATTCTAAAAACACCCATTATTTAACCTATATTTTTCAAGATGGCTGCCATGTGGGTGGTGTGGTGAAGTAGATCCTACTTAAGATTAAAAGCTTACGATATAGAAAGTTTGTAAAAAAAATTATGATTTTGTCCGGCGTGCCTACATTTTTTAAATTAGCTGCCTAAATATAAGAAAAATAATAATTTTTTAAATAAGTAAAGAAATATATAAAAAAATCATTTTTTTAATAATTTTAGAAGTTCCCTCGTTCATCCAAGGCAAAACTTGCCTTATTTAATAACGTTTTTAAAGGTGATTTTTGCGAAATTCTGTTTGTCGCTCTGTCTGCCCGGGAAAATTTCTGACCTCGATAACTCGAAAACGCTTTGAGCTAAATACTTAAAAATTCTGGTAATTTTCATAGATCAGAAATGTTGCCATTCTTAGAAGACTTTTTATTGTACCTAAACTAAAGGTCCTACATTATTGAAAAGAATTTCTTAGAATTATTTATATCTGATCATTAGTTTTAATGTTTTTACAGCATTGTAAAACTTTAGATTTACAGCTCCTTAGTTTTGGCACATTAAGAAGCATCGTTAGCTTTGTGGGATTGTCTTATTTTGCCGGGGAAAATATCCCCGACCGTTATCCATAATATTCGCGGCAATTTTCTTAATTATTTTATTGTGCAAAGTGTTGTAAAGCTCTTTGGTTTATAACTGCGAACGTTATAAAAGCATTACAATAGAAACTTCTTTAATCAATATAAAAGGTAAAAAACTTAAATTTAATACTACTTATTTGTACGAATTTAAAGAAAAATTTATTATGCTTATCAAGCATAAATACTGCTGCCAACAAATGAATACTTTCCCCTGTAGGCCTAGGTTCATCAAAACAAAAAATTATTTTTTTCTTCAATATTTTTTTTTGTGTGAAAAACGAAAAAATAAATAAAAATAAAAAAAGTTAAAAAAAAATGTTTTTCATAAAACAAAAATATTTTTTTTTGTGTGAAAATAAAATTAAAAAAAAGTGATGAATGAAATAATTTTCAGCATCTTACCATCAACCTGATTTTTACCAAAAACAATCCCTGCCTTGAACTTTGCATAAGAAACCTGTAGACCAAATTTGAAGTTCAAAGCGTTCTCGACTTATCGTGGTCATAAATTTCCCGAAAAGATCGACAGAAAAACAGAGAGACAAACCAACATACTTTTTTTACGCAAATCAGATTTTTGGATAGAAAACGCCGAGAAACGTAAAAACATTAATAATTTAGTTATTTTTTTCTATTTTGACATGACTATAAAATATATCAAAATAATATTTGTTCTTAGAATTTTAAACATGGCGAAAACTAAAATGCTAACCCGAAACAAAAATCCCTAAATAAGTCATCAATTTAAATGTAAGTTTTTAAAATTTTAAAGCAAAATAGAAAAAATTGTATAAAGCACTCGTTTCATAACACGTTTTTAGCGCATTAGTACTTTAGAAAACTCGCCGCAAGCGGATTGTTTTCTGAACTTGTACTCGTGCGCTAAAAAAGTATGTTATGAAACTAGTACTTTAATATACTATTACGAACGCGAGACACTCCTCGGGGAAAGTAATATAAGGAAACAGCTCTTAAATAAGCCTGTAGCGATAAGCAGGCGGATACTCCCTTGAAAAAATTTTGACCACACTCTCGTATTTATAATTTGGATAAATACGATGAATTTCAAGATTTTTTCTTTTGGTAATGTTGTGAGCGCCTCCTAGATTATTTCCGGTTACAGGCTCTTAAAAACCTTCGTCTGTAGTACGAGAGCGTATTTATGAGGATTGTGGAAAATCATATCTTAAGAAAGGGCTTGTTAGGAGGGGGGATATCGTGGAGAACTGGAAATTTAAAGAAAGGCAGGCATGTCTAGAATGGAACACTGCTTAAAAATTAGAAAGAAGGATAGAAAGCTGACTCCGCCGGAGTCACTTCGGGGCTGCTTCAAACCAGTCTTAGGACTGATAACCTAATAAGGATAATGAGTGTGGTAACCACATTGAGGTTAAAAAAATATGCTTTTTAAGTGAGTATTTGACAATTGACATTAAATTTTGACTGTAATCACTGAAAAACTCTTTTCTACAAGCTTTTCAAATTTAGTAGTGCACTAGTATAAAGGCTTTAAGCCATGTTGATAATTGTTTCATCTGTCTTGCAGTAAGTATTTTGTTTTCAAATAATTATACAGTGTAACAATGTATAGCGTTACTGTATAAAGTTCACCATAGTTATAAATACGTAAACAATAGCTACGATAAACAAAGGCACACTTTAAAAATTAATATTTATGTCCTTTTGTGTCGCACATTGTCCTTTACTAGTATCCTTTAGGACATTTACGTGTATTAAAATTCAAATCAAAGCAATCCAGCGCAAGAAAAATGTTTTATTTATCTTTTTCAACGACCGTTGAAAGTATCATATTTGAAAATTTAATCGTAGTCACCTTTGAAAATATGCAGTTGGATTCTAGCAGGAGACTTGAAAGCAGGACAATCTGTGTAATACGTTTGGGTATAGGCCACATATCTATCACTAGTCAAATAGCAGGAAGAGCAGGAATGATTTCCCTTAAGGCCTGTAAAGTGTTCTAAAAGACAACGAGTTGATTCTAGACTCGCAGGACATCGGAAAGGATATTCTTTTCCGATCCTTTGCACACGTGTACATGGTCGGTATTAAAAGATACATTTTTATTTAAATCCTAGTAAAAACTTTTTGTCCAACCTGAATAATTTTGTACGCGGCTTGCTCCTGAGAAAAAAAAAACAAATCCAACATTTCAAATAATTACCTAGCGAAATTTTAAAAAATATTAGCGTGCTTTCTTAACTGTTTACACTGTATTTTGACTGTTTTTCTTAAATAGATATTTATATTTTCGAGGCTTTCTGTGACATTCCGCAGTTTTAACGAGCTTTTTCGTGTTACTTATTGCCCAGAAACCGTCAGATGGCAGAAATGTCTACGAGCGTGATTTGAAGCCTTTTAGATTTTTTTATTTCAAACTTTTTTTAAATGATAAATCATATTGAGCTACAAGTGACTTGTCCTTATATTCTAAGTTCTATATTTCATTACTCAAAAACTAAAGTTAACTTAAAACTTTTGCTTTAAAAGATTGGTAAGTAATTTATAGGGTTTATAATTAATGACGTCCATTTCATTTTGACAACTAAAGCTGTACGTCTTGGCTGACCCGCCTGGTATACTGATTATGTGGTGTGGTGGTATGTATATAATTTTCGAACTTATCAGAACTAATAAGTAACTAGTATTTATTAATTAGTAATTATGAAATATTCTGAAAAATTATTTAAAATGCAAAGTTTTCAAATTTAAATGTGCAAACCAGAATTATTTAAAAGTTTCAAAAGCAAAGCATCAATTAATTAATCACGAATTAATAAAAGTTATGCAAATTTTCCTATATTTGTTTTTACTACATATAACCATTGTTTAAAACAATACAAAAATTTCCACAAAAAAGGAAACACAATAAAATTTTCCAGTTTCCATTCTAAAACAAACGACATTGTCATAGGAACAATTAAAAAATATAAATGAACGAGGTTGCAAAAATGTCGTTAAAATATTACAAAATGCTGCCGGCAATACGAAATTATTTCGTTATTATTTTTTGTTACAGCAAAGCCCCGATTATCCGAGTCACATGTTACGGTATCAATATGATAATAAAATTTTCTTAGTTCTGCTGAGATAGACACCTTCGTAGATCTGAAAAAACTATTCTAGCAATTTAAAAATAAAAAAATCGAAAGGTGGCTCTTTGGGATTCCTATTATACACGGTATCCTACTAGTGTGAAAGTCTAATAACTCATTTACTATAAAAGTCACAGCAAAAATGTTTACATAAAAGTTATGTGATATGATACTGCCCATAATATAATATAACATTATTTTTACTAATACAGGGTGCTTCATGTTTGCCTGACAATACCCTTTTTTTAATAGAATGCTATATTTTTTTTCACACTTTTAAATAGTACATTAAATTATAAAAAAATTATACCACATCACGATTTAAAATTAATAACACGCACATACTCAAATAGATTCTTTTTCGACATTTTTGAGTCTGGGAATCTGATTTTTTTAGTTTTTAAACATGCTTTTATAGTGATGTACTGGACAAACTTGAATATCTTATACAGGGTGTTAGCTACAAACCTTATAATCTTAAAATGTACAAATGTTACACCCTATATTTTATTATTGCAGCAGATGCAATATTAAATTACCTACATTTTTTCTATAAATATTTGTATTTTTGATGATACTTGACACTTTACCTAGGTAGGGGAATATACGTTTTTTATGGAGGTAATATAGTGTTAGGAAAGGGAAAAATTTAAAATGTATAACACGCCTATTTCATTAAAAATAAAATTTTGTGCGTAGGATTATTAGTAAAAAACAAATAAATTGCACGTGGGTTGACGTTTGATCTAGGGTCACTGCGTTGCATTGTCAAATTAAATTGCATATTTTGTTACTGTTTTGGTTTTAATGGCCTTTTGTGCGTTTATATTAGGTTTTGTTTTGTATGGATGCCTGCCTGATTGTTTTTCATTTTTTGGATAATTTCACAATAAAATTATTTAATGAATTATTATGCTGTATTGTTTTCGGTTTGTTGCTTTAATGGCGATTCTATTGCAGTTTTTGCTTCATGAAATTTTGACCGGAATTTATGCTTTAATTTGTGTTTTATATTGAATTATATACGCTATTTTTTTAATTATTTATAGTGGATGCATTGTTATATTCGAAGTCTACCAATATAAATTTACCTTAAAATAAATTATCATAATACCATAATTAAAAACCAGCACACACATAAATAATCAAGGCCGTATCCAGGGGTATAAAATTCAAATAGGCTATAAAATTTATGAAAAAAATCGCCTGAGGCGCTTTACCTTTTATACGTTTTTTTTTATTGGAGTTTATAAAACCTAAGCTTGAAATTTGTCAATATTTTCGCCTACGGCGCTAGAACTTATACCACTGTTTTCAAATTTAAATAGACCAGCACAGTTGTAAATTTTTTTACCTGCGGTGCTAGGGCTTTCTTATTTTTTTTATTTTAATTTTTAAAACTTGAGTTTTACTACATTGAATTAAAAAAAGGCTGGAAATTAACAGAAGTAAAAAAAATATCTGAAAAGCAAAAGCGTTTGAAAACTTTTATATTTTAGACGAACAGAATAGTGGAAATGGACTACACACTTTTTGTCACAGTTCCTTTGCCTTTCCTCACCTCTAGCAGCTCCAGAACTTTTCTGTGCATTCGTATGTATTATTAAACACGTTTGCGCATAAATATGTTCCACCAATCTTTACTCCGCATGATATATTTGTATATATTTGTCAGAACACTTTTGCGTATTCGTATGTATTATTAAACACTTTTGCGCATAGATATGTTTTAACAATCCCTACTGCGCATGATATATTTGTATATCTTTGGCAAAACACTTTTACGTATTCGTATGTATTATTAAACACGTTTGCGCATAAATATGTTCCACCAATCTTTACTGCGCATGTTATATTTGTATATCTTTGGCAAAACACTTTTACGTATTCAAATGTATTAAAATTTTTGAAAAAAAAATGTCTATTTCAATACTTTTAATTTTAGAATTCTAAAATATAAAAGTAAAAACATGAAAAAAATTTCTCCTGTGGCGCAATTTTCATTCTTTTCGAGATTTAGGGGAAAAATGTTTTGCCCCCCCCCCAAACAAAATCTTGGATACGCCCTTGGAAATAATTACTTGAGTTGAGTTATGTTCTAGTACGTTTAAATATGCTGATTTTTAAAATGAGCTCACTCTTTTTCCATCAGAACAAAATTTTTTTCAAACCTGATTTAAAAGAATTCAAAAATTAATTTTCACAAAACACATGATGGCATACATATAAGAAATACACTATAAGAGAAATACACTATAAGAGAAAGTCAAATGATAGAGATAGAAAACTATTGTACCGCCATTAGCGGTTGTTTTTTAAAATTCACTAAATTCACGGTCAACGACCGCCGATATTACAGATAACCTACGGAAGTCGGTAATAAAGATTACTATTGCTTTCCCAAATCGATTTTGTAAAAATGGGGAAAAGCTCTGTATTTTTATTTAAAATTTTAAGTTTATTCACCAAAAGATAAAACAAATTTTTAAAAAGTCTAACAAGTGGGTTATCTAACCCGCACATTAATTAAAAATAACAATATATGAATCGAAATTTTAATTAAATGTAAAATTTGTTAAACTTTAAAAATATGAAATTTTATCTTTTGCTAAATAAACCTATATAATTAAAAAAAAAAACACTTGGCTTTGATTTTTATATATTTTATTTTAAACGTAAATAGGAAATTAAAACAATTATGTCGTACTTTTAACAGTTAACTTTTTATTATAAATAAATATATATGAGGAGTAAACATTTGCCTTCATATATAATTGAGTGTCATACACAATATACTGCCTAAGGGCAGAGCACATTTGCAAAGTTTTTATAATTAGTATTCCTACATTTAACAGATAAACAATATGAATCAGTTAAACCGATAAGCTTCTCTGGCCAGGGGCTATCCCAGACCTAAACAGCTGTTTAAGGCTAGCTCAGTCAAACTGATAAGCTCTTTTCGATAGGGGCCATGCCTGCCCTAAACATATCAGTAAAAATGGTAAGAAGCTTTTTAGGGCATTTGTCCCAGCCCTAAACAGCTCAGTAAAATCAATAAGTTTTTTTGTGTAGGGGCTGTCCCTGCCCTAAATAGCTCAGTCAAAATAATAAGAAGCTTTTCAAGACAAGGTCAGTCCCTGCCTTTAGTCATTTTATTTAACTTGGCACTATTAATGTTTTTGACCCACACATTAAATAAGTTTGCATCACCAGGAAAACGGTGACGTTTACTTAACTGATCCTTGCAAAACAGTACAATACACATTTTGTATTAGACATCACAATAAAAGTTCGGTATAAAAGCACAATAAATTGCAAATCACGAGTAAAATTTCACGAGTAAAATTTTAATTGTTTTGACAGATATACCACCCCTCACCCCACTCCCACTAAACAATCAAGTTCATATACAGCTGGCGCCATCGCTCAGTCGTACCTAGAAGCCAAAACACAGGTTCGGGTCCTAAATACTTTTCACGGTCACGTATTTGACTTTCTCTTATAGTGTATTTCTTATATGATGGCATATTAAACGATTTTTAAATAAACGTAAAAAATCTTACCTGTGATTACATTGCTGACATGCAAAACATTCCAAGTGATACACATTACTCCTCGCCCGCATAACCATCTCAAATGCCGGTATAACTTTACTGCAAGCAGCGCAATAACCAGTATTCCCGAACAGCCTTAAATAATCTCTTTTGCAAAGAATCAGGTTGGCTTTGGTATATAAAGTGGAGCCTACTTCGCCTAATCTGCAATCACAACAGCCACATTTCAGGCAGTCTTCGTGCCAAAAAAGCTCCAGAGCTTTTAATAGAAATCGCTCTGTGATTGGTTTGCGACAGCCAGCGCACTCTTGTGGTCCACTTGAGGTGGGTTTCGTTATTTCCGACTTTGACACGTCCATTGTCATCATAGGGCCGTTAGGCCTACTTTTTATCTGCAAAAAAAAATAAAGAATAAATAAAAAAAATTAAAAATACAAAATTATGGATATTATGTGTCAAAAATCAGGATATTCTGGACTTACGTTCGAAGATCAGAAATAGTCCAGTCAAATAATAAATGTGAATTGAAATAAATGTACAGGGGCTGTTATTTTAAAGGGTAGTAGTGGATGGTAACAGAAAACTCCTGTAACCGTAACAAAATACTTATGAAAATTCATAATTTAAAAAACTTACAGAGGATTTCAAGAGCTACAAGGTTGCCCATAACCTATCCTACGATGAATAATTTGGCTGAAAAATCGAAAAAAACAATTTTACCCCCAATATTTCAATATTTATAACTCCACTGTTATTAATATAATAACAAAATGATCCAAATAAAACTTTTTGGAAATTTTTTTCTCAGCAAAGTTGGTTATATACATTTTTATCGTAAGGTGCATATTTACCGAGATAACCGCACTCAACCCTAAAATTTAAGATGGCGGACATCCCTTACCCAAATCACCCGGTGAAAAACCAACAGGAGTGTTCTGTTACCATCCACTACTACCCATTAAAATATCAGCCCGTGTAAATTTATTGTGTTATTTGACGGAACTAAAATCAATAATTAAGTTATTACATTTTAATATTAATTTTTTTAACAAAAATTATTTGTTATCGAAAGAAAAATATTATTTTTTGTACAAACATAGTCCATAGTCCAAAGTCCATTGGATGAAAAGCGTTTAAACTGTTTAAATAAATAAATTTCATTTTAAACCATAAAATCTGGCTGGGTATATTATAATATATAGTCAAATTAAAGTCGCAAGCAAGTTGCAAAACAACTTTACATTACGATATTTCAGGAACGCTTTGACATAGAGACTTGAAATTTGAAACACATTTTTTCTACTACTTAGAAAATCATTGTTCCAAATTTCAAGTCTCTGGGTCAAAGCGTTTTTGAAATATTGTAATATAAAGTTGTTTTGCCACTTGCTTGCGACTTTAATTTAACTATAGTAACATAAAACAGGCCAATTACGTCTTTATGCTATAAGATCGAAGTAGAAAATTAAACATCAAATGTGGACTACGGAGGGAAGTATAATCAACGCTTTCAATTATATAGCGCCCCTGGCGTCCAGTTGGTCAATCAAAAACCTAATTGAAAGGCTTCTCAATTTATTTCAATCCAATTTAAAACCCTGGTTTACAGAGTGTAAGAAAACGATGGACAGTTTTAAAAATCAGGATTCACACGGTAGAAAACCTCCGACGCAAGGGGGAGGTATCACCGAAAGGACAGCGCACTCTCTTCTTTACGTCATAAGCGTGCGTGCGTGCAAGTGAGACGCACTCACATTCCACACATATTTTCAATAGCCACTCAACCGTGTGTTGAATAATAGTGGAACCCATCAAATATTAGGTTTTCACTACTAACCTAAAAACTTTATTGACCTATTTTTGCATTTTTTTCTTCTTTGCCTAGGCTATTCTTAGTTACTTTCAAGAAGTTTGGAATATTTTGCTAAATACGTTAAAAGTATTAGAAACTCAACTATTTCTGATTTTTCTCAAGAGAAACCTGGCAACGTTGAAATGCTTCTGGATTTTTATTAGACGTTTTCTGGACAATTCGACTTCTTAAGATTGTGTAATAATTGTTTTTCAATCAAGGAAAAATCTAATAACTCGTTCAATCTATATTAATGATGATAGGCCAAAGAAATATAAAATCGTCTATATAGTTTCCAATATACGATGTATTTTCTTTCTTAATGCCTTTTTCAATATACTGAAAACTCTAAAATAATTACCGGAAAACAATGGGCACGAGAAATAAATTGAATGGATATAATAGAATCGGTCGTATCTGTAAGAATTTTCCAATAAAAGCAATTTTAACTCGTACTGTCTCGCTCTTTCGCTTTTCTTCTCGAGCGTTTCCGTCTCTCTTTATAAGCTTTAGACAGGCATTACAATTCAATAAACTGGATAATATTGTAAAAACAATAATATAGATACCGCAATTACTATAGAATCATATTTCTTTTTTTACTTCTCATTTTGAAAAGATATTGGATTTAGAAAGTATTGCTTTGTATGTATAAAATTGTATAAAACCTTGGTTACTTTAGACATTTTATAGAAGGTTAAAACAGAGTAAGATATAAAGTCTATATGTTTGTCTGTATCTCATATTTTAGTTTTCTTTGGAATACAATTAGTCAAGCTGTTCTTCAAGAACAATTTGATTAAAATTTAATTTTAAGATAGTAAAATTATATGTTTTTGTGGTTGGACACGATGTGATGATAAATTTTAATTTGACTAATTCAGGATTTTCAGTATTCTATAGGTTACAAAAAACTTTTATTTGAAATATTTTTTCGTTCTTTTTTTTAATGGAACTATATGTATAGTTCAAGTCTATTGTTCGCTCGATTGTTAAACATATTATTTAACTTAATATTTAACAATTTAACAATAAATATTCAACTTCGTTTTAGAGTAAAATAGATTTATTTTCTTGTTTTTTTTTTCACTTTTTATGAATTTTTATGAATTTCGTTACCATTAAAAGAAAGGAAGACAAAATATTTCAAATAAAAGTTTTTTGTAGAACTATAGAATGAGGAAACGTCAAAAAATCTGAGGTGAAAACACTTTAGGGTGGGGGATATTTCAGCCGGAGAGTAAATCTTGTAGCAAGGTCTAAACCCAAAATATAGGCTCTAATATTAAAATATTACATACAATCCTTAAAGTAATAACAAATGCTAATGATGCCTTTTGTCATTTGGTGATTGCCAAAACTGCATATATGCAGTATATACAGGGTTATTTAGAAATAAGTTCGAGAAATGTAAGAGTTGATTTTAAAAAATATGAAAAAAAGCTCCTATAAAGGGTGGCCCGAAATGAGCCCTAAGGGAGGTACGACCCTCCTAAGGGTAAATGTAAAAAGTAGTTTTTATTTAATATTTCTGAAACCCTATAAACCACAGTAACGAATTTTAGCACATTGCCTAGCATTAATAGAGGGTATCATTTTATGTAATTTTTATTTAGTATTTTTTACCAGGGACGTGCAAAATGGAGGGGCGATATCACTTTTTTGCTCCAAACTTTTTAATCCGTAGATTTTTTAACATTTTCTCAATAAAATATAAATCTTTAACTAAAAATACATAAAAAAGGTAATCTTTATGTAACACCGTAGAGCCAACCGTTTTCGAGAAAATTGCAATTAAAGGGGCAATTTCACGTTTTGAGCATCAAAAATGGGAACTTAAAAATGCACCAATAAAAATTTAAATACTGCAGGGTGATTCTTCTTTTTTGATGTACCTTTAGGAGGGTCACAGCTCCCTTAGGGCTCATTTCCGCACCACCCTTTATAGGAACATTTTTCATATTTTTTAACGTATAATCACCTCTTAAATGTTTCGAACTTATTTCTGAACCCTGTATATACTAATACTTTTGGTGTATTAAGTTTTGCCGTATATACTGGGCAGTATCTGATTAATTTGGCTCAATATCTCTAGTAGAAAACGACGAAATGATTTAATAAACACCTTGTAGCAAGGTTTGGCTTTTGGCTTACGTGTTTTTGCCGTACATACTGGACAGTCAATATTTGAAAGATCGAAAGTCTCAGTGAGAAGGTCTCATCATACGATCGTATAGCATATTGAATTCTTAACGAACCACTTTACTTAATTGAACTTCTCCTTAATTCGATCTCATACCGCCCCTGTTTCTGCCACCGTCAAATATAATTAACTAATTGCGGTCCTACATCTACTCTATAGATAAAGAATGAGCAAGTTTCTGATAAAATTACTTCCATCGACTTAAATAAAGTTAAATTAATGGTGAAAACTTTAATGCTAATAATTGATAATTCAGTATATACTCCTATGGTTATACTCAACTTTAAATATAGACTTTTTTTTTAGTTGATTCAGAATGTGTGAAATTCAGACCGAGAAATATTCTCCCATTCACAATTATCAAATTCAAACCAAAGTCATTTGAAATACTAGTTAATTGTATTATACTATATCTGCTAGGTGGTTGCTAGACGTTCTTTGTAAACGGAAAGAAGTCAGAAAAGATGTTAAATATGTCAGGCATAAAACAAGCAAACAATTCGATTAGAAAATATCAAACTTTGCTGAGAAAACAGTTGAAATTATCGGGAGTCTCTAAAAATAACCTTATACTCGGACGGGTGCGATTACCACCAATGAAATATGCTTCTCGTTTTTTGTTGGAGTGGTATCGCACGCATGCGAAAACAAGGTTATTTTTCGAATGGTTTACCTCTACGAAAAATATTTTAAAATGATATAAAGTGAATTTAAAACTAACAACTCTTCTCTCTAGAATACGCATATCGTTAATATAAAGTATCGCCAACATCTCGGTTTGTTTGCAAACAAATAGTAGGTATATTCAGGCCTGAACAATAACAGTTACCAGTAACTGTTATTGTTGTCTCTGTTAGAACAAAGCTGTGAGAGTAAGACAGACAAATGTATATGTTGGCTACGTTTTTGTCAGTTTTTACAAATGAAATGCCTATTCTAGAGAGAAGAGTTATTAGTTCGTTGAATAAAACACACATTTGTATACGTTTTAAGCATATTCATCTTCAAATTTCAATTAATGTCTTATATTGTGTATGTTTACTTAAACTTTTCAATTTTGCAAAGGTCCATATGGACCCGAGGTAAACTAACTTACAGCATATTAAAAATAAACACAGAGCACATATAAACAGGGTCCGAATTGATATTGAACCATGCATATTAATATTTGATCTACATCATTTTTAAATTTACATGAGCCGGCAATATAAGAATATACATACGCACGTTGGTTCGTTTTCATCAAAACCTTTAACTAGTTTTATTTTATTGGAGTGGTTTTGTGATAGTCATCATTAGTGTTATTTTCTTCTTAATAAATATAAATATAAGTTTTTTTACCAAATTCAGCTGCCTTGGTTGGTCCGGAAATGAGCCCTAAGGAAGCTACGGCCCTAACAAAAAAAAGCGTCAATAAAATTTTAATGCTGCAGGGTGATTATTTATTTAAAATTGAGCAAAAAAAGTGTTCTTCGTCAAAACACCTTAATTTAATATTAAGGGAGTAATAGCCTTTTAAAAAGTAACGTTTTTGGTGGCACTAAATGTTACTTCCTCTTAACTGAATTTTTTTTGAAAACGGTTGCTCCTACAATGTTACACTATATGACATTTTTTATGTATTTTTACACAAGGAATCCATATTTTTTACAAAAAATACAAAAAAAGTACACGTAAAAAAGGTTGGGGCAAAATTATGTTAAGCCTAATACATTTTTCCGTCTAGGGACGCTTCTGGATAAATACAAAAAAATGAATTAACGTAAAATTATTGCCCTTATTAATACTTATTAAAGTTATTAATTAAAAACCTTATTTTTATCACAATTTTAAAGGGCCGTAGCTCCCTTAGGGCTAATTTGCGGACCAACCTTTATAGGAACTTTTTTTTATATTTTTGGATGCAGAATCACCTCTTAAATTTTGGCATACCAGTTATTGATCACCCTGTATAAACCATGATACCTCCTTATGCCCGACTATTTAATATAAAGGTACCTGTCGTATTCTGTAGAATTAACTGGAAATAGAGATGGATACCTAAAATGGCTAATGGTAAAAAAGTATTACACATTTAGGCCAGAAGTAAATTATGCCGAGCCGGAGTGCTTTATCCCTGTATAAACTAGTCGTATATATGAACGTTTCTTTCTAACTTTCTTTCTAATGCCCGTATATTAATATTATATGGGAAGAAGAATGAAAACGGAACGGGGAGACCCCGGCTAGTAATATACTTGAGTGGTCCGCAAAAAAGCCTGACATTTTTATTAAAATGATTCTGCTGGACCAGGCCCGCAGTAGGTATTTTAATATTTTATAATATAAAACTTCACAATATGTTGACATTTTATTTTTTCCTAATATAAATTGAATAATGCTTTTACGCAGCGGCCTAACTGAATGTTTTATGTCAAACAACAAATGCGATTACTTTTTTTTATGAATTCTTGGTTTTAGAAAGAAACAATGGAAAAATACATGCTTATAACTTCAGATAATAATATTATATATAGCAATTTAATCATACCTGACGCCATATTCTACTGTCTACCTAAAAGAGATACAATATGAATACATTAACTTGCTAATGTTGAAAAAATCCGTACTAGCCCAATGACTAGATCAAATTCGATATACAGGGTGATCAGTAACTGACATGCCAAAATTTAAGAGGTGATTCTACATCCAAAAATATGAAAAAAAGTTTTTATAAAGGTTGGTCCGGAAATGAGCGCTAAGGGAGCTACGGTCCTTCGAAGATAACATATTGAATGGGGAATAAAAAAAGCATTAATAAAAGTTTAATGCTGTAGGGTAATTCTTCATTTAAAACTGAGCAAAAAAGTATTCTTCACCAAAACACCTAAATTTAATATTAATGGAGTAATAGCCTTTTAAAAAGTAACGTTTTTGGTGGCACAAAAAATTACTTCCTCGTAATTGCAATTTTTTTGAAAACGGTTGCTCCTACAGTATTACACTATATAACATTTTTTATGTAGTTTTACTCAAGGAATCCATATTTTTTACAAAAAATTACATATAAAAACGTTTGGGGTAAAAATGTGTTAAGCAAAATACATTTTACCATTTAGGGACGCCCCTGGATAAATTCAAAAAAATAAATTAACATAAACTTATTGACCTTATTAATACTAGTATACATGCAAAACCTCGTCGCTCTAGCTTAAAGGGTACCAGAGTTATTAATTAAAAACCTTCTTTTTATTATAATTTTAAAGGGCCGTAGCTCCCTTAGGGCTCAGTTGCGGACCAACCTTTATGAGAACGTTTTTTGATATTTTTGGATGCAGAATCACCTCTTAAATTTTGGCATGCCAGTTATTGATCAACTTGTATACGAAAGAAAAAAAATTACAAGTTAAAACTTTCGACGCAGTTAAGTGTCCCCCGAGGAGTAGATGAAGAAATCACATTCTTGCCCGTTAATTAATTGGGAACTGTACGCCATCTTGAATTAAAGGGGTGAGTGCAGTTATCTCGCTAAATATACATCTTACGATAAAAATACCTATTACCAAATTTGTTAAGGAGCAAATTTACAACCATTTTTGTCAAAATCATTTTTTTATTATATTAATAACAATCAAGTTATATTCAAAAATAGCCATATTGGAGGTGAAATGGTTTTTTGATTTTTCAGCCAAATTATTTATCGGAGGATAAGCAACCTATTAGCTCTATAAGTTTTATATAGTATTTTTGTATGGTTAGGGAGGGCGCAATTCGACTTTCAGCGCCCACTTGAAAAATCATAATATACAAAACTTATAGAGAATTTCAAGAGCTACAAGTTTGCTCACAAGCAGTTTTATCTTCCGACGAATAATTTGGCTCAAAAATCGAAAAAAACAATTTTAGCCCCAACATGGCCATTTTTGAATATTTATAACTCGATTGTTATTAATAAATAAAAAAAAAGGTTTAAACAAAAATTATTGGAAATTTCCTTCTTAACAAAATTAGTAACATGTATTTTTATCGTAAGATGCATATTTAAAAGTTTTAACTAGTAAATAATCTCATGAAAAAATGTAAAATGATTAGGCTATACTGTAACGAATTTGGCTATCCTCCTCAGCAGAAACGCGGCAAAAGCAGGTAGCAATACAGTCGATTTTATCATAAGCAGTCACAGAAATATCGACTGTAGGTATTGCTATCTGCTTTTGCCGCGTTTCTGCCAAGGATGATAGCAAGAGTCTGTAGTATCCTTGCTACTATTGCCCTTTTACCATATTAAATTAAAAGTTTTAAATCAGATGCTTTCCTTTTTTCTTTTTTGGCAAAAAAGGTTAACTTTCTCAGCTTTTCGACATCTGTTTGATGCCAAAATACAGCGAATAGAAAAAACAATATGTGAGTGCTAGATTTTATGATTTATTAAAGGCCTTTGACTGCGTTCTTTTTGAAATATTATTACATAATCTTTATTATTTTGTAGGCGTTCCGCAAGGTTTTTCCTTATTCCGATATATAAATTGTCTGACTAGAGCCGTGCCGCGGAATGCCGGGTCTTAAATTTAGAATTTTTTCCGATATGTAATGCAAGATCAAAGATTGCTATATTGCTAATGGTCTATATTTTATTAAGTTAAAGTTGTACTGGAGAATCGAGGAAGTAAATCGTATTATTTTGGAACAAGTGGTAACTTTTCATGTGACATGTTTCATTTGTGAAAAACATAATTGAGTTAGTCGTGGCTTTTTATTGAATACCAGATACCAATTAACTATTATAAATCCAAAACAGAGAATAATTTAATTAAAAAAACAATTGAAATCAATATTGGCAAAAATTTATATATCTGACAAAAACTCAATTAAAAATTTTTCATGATGAAAATTTTTAAAATCATTGTATACATATAGGCAATATAATTTTAGTACAAACAAGGGAAAAGGGACCAAAATGTCAGAATTTTAATTAAATCTAAAAAAAATCAAGTAAAAATATAGTTTAAAAACATATAAATATGCACGGTTCGATTTTTTAGGTAGATAGCAAAACGAAACTAGTCTTAAAGTCATTTCAGATTTAAAATAATTTATCGACGAAAAAAATTTTTTTTATTTTTTTCAGTGTAGTGTTTCAAGTAAGTTTATTAAAATTTTTAGATATTTTTGCTGTTTTTAACTAATTTTGGGTCTCTGATGTTAAAAAAATATCAGTTTTCCTGGAAAAGTTTTTGTTCAAGACATATAAACCATGGCAAACTATGATAATCTGCATATTTTGCTTAAGTATGTATTATACATTGTAAAAATATTTTTGAAATCAGCGACCCAAATTAGTTAAAAACAGTTAAAATATCCAAGTTTTATAAAAAAAGTTTAATATTATTGGCTAATTTAATAAATTTGTAGAAAAAAATACACTGAAAAAATAAAAAATTGAATAATTTTTTTTTTTCGTCGATGGATTATTTTAAATTTAGTCTAAAATAAAAGCCAGACATATAAGGAATGGTTTAAGCCTAGTTTTGCGTTGGGCCATTTTTTCTTTGTTATCGAACCGTGTACCATTTTTAAATAGAAAAATTGACTTATGGTTTAAAATATTTTTAAATATTCCAGTAAATTTGACACCACTGTGCGCCGCTGTAGACCAATGAGAAAATCATATTTTTAATTGTTAATTAGGATTTTGTATCAAGAAATATGATATTCTATCACCGGATATATTTCAGATATCTATGCAGTCCAGTGCATTTATAATTATAATTATTATGAACCCACGCCTTAATAGCTAACAGATAATATTTAGAATTTGATTTTATTGTGTCTCTTTTAAAAATAAATATGCAGTTTGTATGACATTATTAATAGAGGTACTAAATTAGAGGCAATTTTACAGCCAAAAATATGAAAAAAAGGTTTATAAAGGTTGGTCCGGAAATGCGCGGCAGCTACATGTGTATAGACGTATACGTCCGTTTAAAATATTGTTTTTATTAAATATATCTGGAACCCTATGAACTACATCAACCTTTGGCTCATGTGTTAACCTTAAGGCATATCCACAGCCTAGCATAACACGCATAGTACATAAGAATGCGATACCGTGATTGGCTTACAAGATACATGACAGCATATCAAGCCAATCACATTCGCATCGCATTCTTATGTACTATGTGGATATGCCGTTAATAAAGGACATATATAATTTGCACCCTGTATGTAGAGAATTTATCAAATTTTGGGCAAGTTTTAAATAGTCGGTAATCTATAAGATAATCAGCTTCACTAAGGAAATATTTAACAATAATTTAACTTTGAAATTATTGCCATTGCCCTTCACAGTGCAGTGCCAAAAATGTGCTAAAACTTTCTTTTTCAAACATGATATTATCATATTGTATGGGTCGCTGAATCTGAATCCGAGGTTAGAATTTAAAAGTTAGCCTTCAAAATGGCGGATCCATTATGGCGCATTAGATTTTTTAAAGTTGCTCGGTTTTGTTTAAAACTTGTTACTCGGCGGTTTTTGGGGCCGCTGATTACGAATCTAGTACCAGTTTTGCAAAATTCAAAATGGCGGATTCAACATGACGGATTAGATTTTTAAAGTTGCTCGGATTTGCTTGAAACTTGGTACTCGGGGGTTTTTAGGGTCGCTGATTACTAATCTGGGGCTAGTGGCATCAGATTCGTAATCAGCCACTCCAAAAACCCCGTGATTTTATAAAATCATGAAAAATAAACTAATGATAAATTCATAATTTTAGATGCTTCTATAGCGGCCATACACATTAATGGCACGAACTTTTTTTGCCTCTATAGAGGTCAATCACTGTGAAGGGGTTAATAATGCAATTCAAACTGATTTTCGCAATAGTAATTTAACATCAATTTTTGTTAATTATTGGATCACAAACTCCTAAAAAACGTACGTGTAAGTACGTGTACAGGTTTAACAAAACTTAAGTAAATTTTTATGTGACTTGTTACTGTGGTGCAATGCAAAAAAAGAGAATAAAGTTCCAGTTTGCAATTTGAAAGATAAGAAATTAACTAGACTAGCTCAATAAAACTAATCAAATTGAGTAGTTTAGTCGCGACAATATAAATTTAACATGTTTTAATGGCATTTCGGCTGTCCCACACGGAAACACAGCATTAAGAACGTTTATACATGCATATATACATATTTATGTATTTAAATCTTCCATAAAGGCCCACTATCAATAGATAACATGCTTTTTAAATTTTTTAGTTTTTTTTAATATGCAATAATATTATTATTATTTGTAAAACCGGTATCGGTATCGGTAAAAACGTTATAACACGGTCTACCTTTAAAGCTTTTCTAAATATCAGTTAGTTAGACATTCAAAAATAAAAATTTAATATCGTAGGTTTTATGCTCCTATCCTAAATTCATATATTTTATTAAAATTGATTGAGCCATTTTTGATACCAACCAATAGAATACGCAGAAAAAGAACACCAAAATAAAGTTTTTATGAGTTTCTTTTATGCCAGGAAACCAAAAATATATTATATTGCTTATAAGCAAAAAAGTATAATGTATTGTGTATAATGTAAATAAAAATCTTAATAACTTAATTATCAAAAAAAGCAACAAAAAAAACTACAAAATACTTTTTGTTTTCTTAATATAAATTACTTTATTTTTGAGTGGATTGGCGGAGTATAAATTTAACATGTTTTAATGGCATTTCTCTCGGTCATAAAAGCAACTTAATCAAAAAAGACAATTAATATTTTGTTTCATCAACAAAACAAAAATAGGAAGAACTAGAAAACTAAATAAGCGCACTGTGCTACCAATTGCTCAAAAAGAGGTTATTGTCAAAGTGAACAAGGTAACTTTTTCTGTTACTACTTATTTTATAAACTGAATAGTTTAGTTTTATCGTATTTAGGTTTTGGCCAGACAGGTTTCCCGATTTATACACCTTTAAATATTTTGTTTAATGTGTTTATACACGATTAATGAGATTTTTTTGGAAAGCATGTATTTCAGGATATCGTATGTAAAAATAGTAACCATCTAAAAGACATTATCTACATTTATGAACTAACAAACTGAAAATGTTATTTTACAGAATGTGTTTACTTTAATTTTTCCCATGTGATTTTCTTTCGTGGGACACGCGGTATGCGAAAAGAGTAACTTATTGAACAACCAGATCAATCTGCAAGTGTATCTACTTGTGTGTATTGACAAATTGAAAATGCGATTTTCCGGGAAAAAGAAGGAAAAAAACGAAAGACAAACATTGAAAATTGATCGTGCGGTGGCCAGTAAAGAAAACGGTTCAATTTCACGGTAATATGGGCCCGTCTGTGAATTGAAGAATTCTAGTAAAATTGGGTAGTATACTACCCTATAGGGTGAACAGAAAAAGTACCAAAATTAAATAAATAAATGTTTGTAGCTAGTTACCTAAAGCTTGTTTATTTTTTTAGGCAAGTTGACAATCCCCATATCGATCCAGTAATAACAGAGATAATGACGTCACCTGTAAGAGTTTCCCTTACATCTACTTTATTCGCTGACCGGGTTCATTATCCAAAGTTCTAGGCTGGGATTGTTTTTGCTTTGGACTGAAGTAAAAACAATTTTTTTCAATTTTTTTTTTCAATTTAATTTATTTTTCGTTTGGCGAAAAGAGAAAACTTTTTTTAAAAAACTTTTTTAATTTATTTTTTTTTTAATTTATTTATTTTTTTATTTTTTTTTTCGTTTTTGATTTTAATGAACCTAGGCCTATAGGAGAAAGTATTATTTTGTTGGCAGCAGTATTTTCTGTTATATATGACGTGATAATCCGTCAAATTTAACAAAAAATAAAAATAGGTAGAAATGTAGTTTTGATATTTTTTTAATTTGACAGTAAAGGTGTCTGCATCACTCATGTCCTCTCGTTGTGTGGTTTTTATAGTATTGGTAGCTGTGGTCTAAAAGTATCCAATTTATAAAAAGATAAAAGTTATTTCCATTCCAGTATAACTATAGTATGTAAGCAAAAGATCGACTATTCAGTCAGTGAGTCAACAAGAGAGTGAGTGTCGAATATACTTTCCTAACTTTTCCTCATTCTCTATACTAAATTCAGTATCGTTCTGTCTCTCTTTTCACCCTCTGCCTGCTTCACTGTTTTGCCGCCAAAGTGCTTCCGTTTATTTATTTCAGATTAGACTCATTCAATTTATCATCTCATTACCTATTTACGCCTCGAAGCACTGTCGAACAACGCAGGGGCGTACCCGTAGAAAACTGTTTAGTAAACACAGAAAACTGATTACCAAAAACAAGTGCGTAGTATACAGATCAAGCTGTTTAGTAGTTAAGTACCTAAATCAAAATTTTTGTTTGATTGGGGTTGAATACATATCTTACTTAAGGCCTATCCAGAAGTTTGCATAAGAACATAAAACATAAGAATGCGATGCCGTGATTGGCTTACAAGATACAGGGTGGCACATCAAGCCAATCACGGCATCGCATTGTTATGTACTATGTTGTTATGCGAGCCCGTGGATATGCCCTTAGACTAATAGATACATTAAAACATGAATCACGTTAAAGTGCTTGGTTTGAATAATATAATTTCTTATATTGAATTTTAAATAAACTTAAATAAAAAACGACAAATATCTAACACAAGTAACACAATTACTTTATATTCGTTTATTATTCCATCAATCTATTTTCTAATCATCGTACAGAGTGATATTGGTAGACTGCCAGTTTCGGGCTGCTGGTCGTCTTCAGTACCAAGTCAGCTCTGTACGCTGGCTAAAAAAGCAGTATTGACTTTATTCGCAAAAGAAGTAAAGTCATTAGATTGATGTAGACTTGTGCGCCATCTATTTCTAGATGTAGACAACTACTCATACCTCTCCAAGTCTGGATACTTTAAATGCTGGCAAGTTGAAGACCTGTGTGTCTCAAGCACATAGTACCACTAACGTGTGGTTAAACGTAGAATTTATGAGAACAGAAATTATTTTAATTATAATCAAAATTATTAAAATAATAATTTATTATACCATCAATCTATTTTCTAATCATCGTACAGAGTGATATATCACTCTGTACGATGATTGGGAAATAATTTAATGAAATAATAAAATAATATTTTTATAATTTTGATTAAAATTAAACATTTCTGTTCTTATTATTTATATTCGATTTCTCAGAGTGTAATTTATGACTTTAAAACAAAAATTGACTCTAGATGTTATGAAAATTTCTATAAGCATATTTTTATATAAAACACCTGTAATAAATAAATTGCAATGTTTAAGATTTACTATGTTAGTAGATAGATTTTATAGATATTGCAGCTGAGTCAGGATGCATAAGCAAGTTAAAATTTTTAACTTTCTCAATTTTTGCAATCAATCAGTCATTTTCTTGTTTTAAATATGGTTACTACGAATTTACTAAAATTCTTTGAATTTTCCAATATCTGCAACAGTTTTTATTTGGACTTCGGACTTCGGGAATTAGCTGACCGCGGGGCTAACTCCTCTTGGTCAGCTAACCTTCCCTCAGGAAAAATGAAATTTTCCACGAAGGTTTGTATACTATTTTATTCACAATTTTACCTTTTTTATTAACAATTGTATATTTTATGTTCCACTACAAAACTGCCACCAAATTTATAAATACTTGTGCAGTTAGCAACTAACTGTTAGTTACAGATTTTTACTTTATCAATGCATAGCTAAATGGCGATCTCCACGAAAAATTAATAAAAAATAACTTTTATTTTATATTAACAATTTAAAAACATATAAATATATTGAAAATAAATAACTAATTATTAATTAGTAATTAATAATTATGATATTATTTAAGTATTTTTGTATTTTGAAAAGAAAAGCTAACCCGACACCCCCGGGTAATGAGAATGGACTCGTCCGAGTACGTCCCGCGAAAGCAGCGAGAGATCTGTCGCGGTGTCGGCTGAACTTGTAAAATGTTATAAATTACAGTTAATTTACAAATATAATACAAAGGGTGTTTTATTGTGTAACTAATGCAAATCAACTAAGAACCCAAATCTAATAATGTTATGATCTTTCAGAAATGACAGCTAAATTGATTGTGAATTTAATATTTTTTGGACAAACGAAAATATTGTAATGTGTAGGTAATGTTATTTTATAAAAATAAGTATTTTAAACTGTTTTGTCATATAAAATTCAAGTCAAAAAATTATAATTTGACAAGGGAAATACGTGAAGTTAGCTACAAGAGCCTTCCCGCCCAAGAGATGGAAATGGGGTGTTTCAAACTTTTTAGGTAGCAGAAGTTAACAATAAATAATTGTGAATAAAAATAAAACATACTACGCCTATGTATTTTCCCCTTTTTCACAGTCTTGAGACTTTTAATTTAATTTTTAATTGCAATTCTACTATAATTTTCCTACTTTTTTAACTTCTTTGCTCATTCTCTTCTCAGGGCAACCTCCGTGATTAAATAAAATCAAATTTAAAGATTTTTATTTTTACAATAATAAATGTCTATCAAATGATTAAAAATTTATGCTTTTACGGTAAGACGCATTAGAAAAGTTTTAATTTTGGGCTTTGGACTTTGACTTTTGACAGACAATTACCTCAGCTCAGCTGATACGTTTGTGTAATAATTGTAAAAGTATTGTGTAGTCCTTAATACTATTTTATTTATTATATTGTGTATATACAGGGTGATCCATAACTGGCATGCCAAAATTTAAGAGGTGATTCTAGATCCAAAAATATAAAAAAAGTTCCTATAAGGGTTGGTCCGGAAATGAGCCCTAAGGGATCTAGGGCCCTTTAAAATTGTAATAAAAATAAGGTTTTTAATTAATAACTCGGGTACCGTTTAAGCTAGAGCGGCGAGCTTTTGCATGTATACTAGTATTAATAAGGGCAATAAGTTTATGTTAATTTATTTTTTTAATTTATCCAGAGGCGTGCCCAGACGGACAAAATATATGAGGCTTAAAACATTTTTGCCCCAAACTTTTCTATGTGTATGTTTTTTGGATTTGTTGTAAAAAATATAGATTTCTAGAGTAAAAATACATATAAAATATCATATAGTGTAACACTGTAGGAGCAACCGTTATCAAAAAAAAAAATGCAATTAAGAGGAAGTAACATTTTGTGCCACCAAAAACGTTACTTTTTAAAAGGCTATTACTCCTTTAATATTAAATTTAGGTGTTTTGGTGTATAATACTTTTTTTCTCAGTTTTAAATGAAGAATCACCCTGCAGCATTAAAATTTTATTGGTGCTTTTTTTTGTTCCTCATTCAATACGTCATCTTCGAAGGGCCGTAGCTCCCTTAGGGCTCATTTCCGGACCAACCTTTATAGAAACTTTTTTTCATATTTTTGGATGTAGAATCACCTCTTAAATTTCGGTACGCGAGTTCTGGAACAGGCTGTATGTATGTCTCTAACTTGTATTCAAACTGGGTTTAAATTTGTGTAAGTAGTTTTTAATTATTTTTGGTTAACACAAAAAAAAATTTGTTTGGTTATACAATAACTTGATTTTATATAGTTTTAATATAGTTTTTTTCTTTTACATTAAAGGTTTGATGACGAGGGAAACTACCCTCGAAACGTCACGAGTTTAAAAAAATAGTATAACTATGAATTTAACCCTCTTCCCAAAAGACATCAACAAATATAACAATAGGGGTAAAAACACTAAGATTCCACCTGTTTTTCTATAAGAAAACAAAATATGCTTTAAGTGCGTTGAGCTCCAACTGGCAGTGGCTTAGGTAGTAGTACTAAATTAATTCTTAATACAATGTATAAACTCTTAAATAAAAGTACAAAATATTTCACATTTTCCGCCATATTTCACCATGATTGCGTCCACTTACGTATTTGCTTTTCAACAAATCTTTACAATTAAAATCCGTATAAAGAAAAGAGTTTTAACTCGAGTACAGGCAAGATAGGGACGCAATGATTAGTTAATTAAGATTGTCACTTAAAGATAGAGCGAGACAGGCGGTAAAAACAGGAAAAGACTACGAGGGAGTCACTCCACGAAATCAAGGAAAAGTAGAAAATAAAACACTTTTAGTTTATTATTAATTGTATTATGAGCTAGTGAACATTTTAACAAATTGTTTTCTCCCGGCTGAATTTTACATAATTTATAAAATTCATATTATGTCTTAAAGTTCATTTTATTGCAATTAGGTTTTACAATCTGACATCATTTTATCTACAAAGAGTCACATAACCTTAAATAATTAAAGAAGCTTTCTGGTGCTATCTCAACGTTCCGAAAGAAGAAGCTTGCAAGTCAAGTCAACCTAAAATTTTTCATTTTGACATTTTTTCTCCAAACTTTTTTATGTGTAGTTTTTTTGGATTTTTTGTAAAAAATATAGATTTTTTGAGTAAAAATACATAAAAAATGTCATATATAGTATATTCAAAATGAAGTGAGCGTAAACAAACGCACGTGACAACAACGGATTTAGTGACAGGGTAAGACTCAAAACAAAATATTTCCATATAACGGTCAATTGCAATGCATTGCACGCTTCTTCGCAAGTACTCACGTACTGACCTGTTTAATTTTCTACACCCCTACTCTCACAACATTCAAATGTGTTCTAACCAATGAAACCACGCGCCAGCTGCCGCGTGCGCGATTGTTTTATTTACTTCTACTGCATATTGAAGTTAAATATACTATAGCCCCGGGTAATTTTTTTGCGCTGGTAACCTCGATGCAACCGATCTGTTGCCAGGTTCTAGATTCGCTTTCTTTGATTTATGTCAGACCTAAATTTTTGAAAAAATACTTATTTAATTAAACATTTATTTTTATAAATTTAATAAAAAAATTAGATCTGGCATGTCAAAGGCACTTTTTAAAGACTGTTTTTATCTTAATCTAAATGTACTTAATTGTAATGCATATGGGTGAGCTTCTAGCACCCAAAGGAACGGGATCCAGAACCTGGCGATTTCGAAATAGCTTAATTATAATGTAATCCATGACATACAGTGTGGTCCAAAAGTCACTCCCCTCCTTAGTTTTTGAACGAGTTGACATATCAAGCACTTAAATAAAACAACTTAAACTATCTTTTGACATATATTTATTATTTTTGGCTTTTGAAATGTGGTCAGGGGGACATAGAGGGATTTTTTAAATGGAAAGGGGGCCGTGTGATACATTATTTTAAAGCGAATAAAATTCTCTATTCGACTATGTATTTTCTATTAAAAAAATAACTTTTAATGAAGTCAATTTTTTCATTTTTTTTCTTGCTAAAAAATTAGATTTTTTCAAAATTTTTTTTTTCCATTTTTATCTTCACTCGTTCAAAAGTCAAGAGGGGGGGTGACTTTAGGATAGCTCAGTAGGTAAAATTTAGTTGGGGGAAAACAGCTCGTTAAACATTTTCAGCTCTCCGACTATTATTATTGGCAGCACGATTGCTCAATTAATTTTTATGATCAATAGTCTATTGGCAATAGATATATTACCAATTTTGTAATACCAAAGTAGTAGCTTAATATGCAAGTGCATGATTCGTATAGGTAATTTGACTACGAATAACTGGTTATGTTATATACTTTAATACTAATTTAAAATTGGTATCAAGTTAAAATCAATTCAGTGGTTCAAAAGAGCAAATACCTGTATACATGGTGACGCATAGGAAACAAAGGGGGCGTGCGGCATGTTATAGTATATTCCTTGACTCAAAGCATTTCGCTTTTAGTTGACATAGTAACCAAGTGTTTTTAAAATAATAATAATAAAATTAATTACATAGATTCATGCATTAAATATTCCATGGATGTTACTAGTCAGTAATTATAATATAACATAATTATGTTATAGAATCAAATTATTTCAGAGAGTGTAGCATTACGTAGAACAGGCTAGATAGCCCTTTCAGAATAGTGTAGCTGACTTACATGGTTGAATAACTTAAGTAGCCAAGACCAAAAAAGGAAGACAGAGAGTAAGAGAGAGAGAGAGAGCGAGAGCGAGAGAAAGAGAGAGAGAGAGAGACTTTCGATATATGATTGCCAACATAAAACACTAGTTTAAAAAGCAAGTTAATAGATTCGGCTAGAGTGTTGGGAAAATTTAACATATAATTTACCTACCGCTGTGCGTAGTTTTAG
The DNA here is from genome assembly GCA_958510825.1 of Brachypterus glaber. Taxonomy (NCBI): domain Eukaryota; kingdom Metazoa; phylum Arthropoda; class Insecta; order Coleoptera; family Kateretidae; genus Brachypterus; species Brachypterus glaber. The sequence goes on from OY294050.1 coordinate 26,118,784, forward strand.
CACCTGTTACATATTTACCCGGTTTTAGGTAGTCAGTAGTGATGCCTACTAACCCAGGTATAGGCGACGGCTTACCGTGCCCTCCGAAGCACTTGGTAATGGTGAAACCGCTATAAACTTTAAAGGGGCAACAGGATTCCAATAAAAATAAATAGTGAGTCTATGGCGACAAAAATTTTAAAATAACCTTCATTCTCATTTGCCAATCGTAAGTGAAACTTATTGCCAAAACATACTAGCGTGAAAAATTTTATACCCACCCGGATAACAATGGCTACCATAATTACCAATCGGCCGAAAAGCATTCGTATTCATTGCTTCATTTTGGTAAGTTGCGAGGGAATGTCCCGTAATGTGAAGCACGGTCGAAATTTAGGTTTTTAATTATTTTTGTTCAGCGTTTCCTCCCGACCAGTAACTTCATTATATAAAATTTAATTAACTTTAGTCTTCTCTACCCTAATTTAACGCTACTAATCAACTATGAAGTCTTTTATCCGTCCCTGTTTTAATTTGATAGCGTCGTCCTTGTCTTGCACATATTTCACTGTACACAATTTTTACGTGCTTTGCATTTCAAGTGCACAATTTTTTCGTTTTTAAACGATTTTTTGTAGCTATTATATTTTGTTAAACGTCAATTTAAACGTAATATTAACGTAACATTAATATATTAATCCTACCGGACCAAATGGGTGGGTTTTAATATTTTTTATATATAAAAAGGGACATTTGACACAAAGAAAATGACAAAAAATGCACGCCGATTAGTTTTGTGCTTAAAATTACATTTTCTCAAATAAAACATATAGTGTTGTTATTTCCGGTTTTAGTCATCAAATTTTTTGCATCTTGTTTAATATTGCAAGTAATTTTAATAGACGATTCCTCAGCGATACAGCAATGGGCTATCGTTCTAGGGACTCCAAGTTGCCCAGAAACCGTTAAAATACGCTCCGTCATCGATTTTTTTGTTTTACTGCACTAAAAAAAAGACCTGGTTGGGGCACAGATCAATAGTTAAATACGAAACAAATATTTCTGGTTGTTACAAATCTAAGTTTTGTATCTGGTAATAACTGGTTGTGTTGTTGCCTTTACCAAATTTCTAGTTGCAGCAACCAGAAAAAAGTTGATCCATATTTAACTGTTGATCTGGTTGCCCCAACCAGATCGTTTTTTGTGTGTAATGAAACAGTTCCTTTTTCTAAAAAATCATCTATTTATAAATAAATGTTTCAAATACGTATAATACAATTAACATATCCCAAAAATAAAACATGTAACTTTAGAGTTCAATCAATATCAGTATCATAACATAAAACATGTTAGGTAGAAATAACTTCAGTTTCTATGGAAATTCGTTTTCGTTTCCAGATCATTTAATTTAAAGAAAATTAAATAACAGTATGTTGTACAAATGTTTTAATTATATAAGGCACGTTCCATCCCCATATATCAAACTATAAAAACAGAATTAGAGAAGTTTAACCAGTAAAAAGGGTATAAATCTCGAAATTCGATGGTAAACTTTTAATTTAACCCCCTTCATTAAGGGGGACAATCTCCCTGCCATAGCAGTTGGTCTGTATTTTCGTACTTAAAAAAACGATCCTGTTTAAAGTTTATTTCTGTTTGTTCCGTAGAAAAAGGCCTTGGTTCAATCAAGTTAGTTTTAGTTGAGATATTAACGATTTTTTTTAATGCTTGTAGTTTAGGTAAAAATAAATATTATTCAGGTTTAACACTTGGACAGTGTTCTTTTATTTCCAAATATGTATGATAATTAAAAAAATCGTATAAATGATTAAAAATAAAATTATCGATTGATAATAGACTTTTTGTCCGCTTTTTTACCTGTTTTGTTGCTTGGGCTCCCCCTACTAAAGTGCTTGAGCCAATTATTGCCATGTTCCTAATATTGCCACCCTTTCTTAAAGTTGTTAGTTCGTCCTCTGTGCCATAGATGGTACTGTCAGTATATCTGTTATATCGGGAAGATGCCTGTAAATATGACGTATCTGTATCCAGTTGGTAATGACGTACACACCAACGCAGTTCATGTTTCGTGCTGTTCCACTATAAAAACTTGTAAAACTGTACTGACAGACAATCTGGCTAGCATCGATTATTGCAGGTCAAGAACGTAATAAGGTAGGCAGAAACATGCACTTTCAAGGCCGATATTGGGTTTTACTCAATAAATAAGCGAAAAAGTAATTTTTTAGTGTTGTCTAAGTAGCTGTGTTTCTAATATTGCCATGCGAAGTAGTTGACAACGAAAAAAATAAAAAAAAACAACAAGAAAAGAAAGTAAAGAAGAAATCAGAGAGTTCTAAATCTTGGTTCTTCTTTTTATGTCAATAGAATAGCCAGACCGATATAAGATTGTAATAGATATGTATATGAAGAGTGCGTGGGGCTAACTAAAAACGACAAATTTTTATATTAGTGCCCAAATTTCACCTAAAAATAGCTGAAATTGTTATTGTGCCATCTAGACAGCGTTGCCGCTTGTTAATAAATTTTTGTAAACATGTATTATTTGTCCTTACAGTTAGAAAGAGAAAACTACCAACTTTGAGAGAAAAACATGAGAGATGTGGGTTCCATATAGGCAAAATGTTCAGTATTTACTACGGTAACGAAATCTCTGTGTAGTCTGATGAATCACAAATAAGGTCCTTTTCTTGTGGACTCTCAGCTGTTTTTCAACGAAACAAAAGATACTTTTCAAGTTTTTAATTAAAATTACAGGCTATTTCGTTTAAGTACCTCGAAAAATTAAAAAAAAAAAATGGCGTGTCTTAGTTCTAACTTATTCATTTCATTTCTATACCGATTCTTATTTTGTTTAATGTTTTTTTTTAATTGCATTACACATTTAACGTTTGAAAAAATATTTTCTTCGGAATGGTTTTTAATTTGATAAATTATGCTTAAATGAATGTCAAGAAATGAGCTTGAATGCAATTATGTGGTTTTTAGAATATAAAAGAATTAAAAGAGCTTTAAATACCATACTAATAGGGTTTATTTATGTCGTATAATGCTTTAATATAAAATTGCGCTTTTTTAATTTATTTAACATAACTTTATTTAATTTTTTAGCCTACATAATGCAGGTACTTTTTGCTGAATATAATGTATAAAGGTTAGTTTACCCAATAATTAACACTAAACGGCCATTCTTTTGCAACCGGTACCGAGTACCAAAAAAAAAAACATGAAATATGAAAGATCCTATATCGTATTAAGATAAAAGCTTACTCTTTAAGTTCCGGTAATATTTTTTAGATTTTTTTGAGTCTTTTAATGGTTTTTAGATTTTTTTCCATTTTATATGTTTTTTAATATGGACATAACTTTAAAAAACGAGCAGGTGGGATTTGGATTCAGTAGATTAATAACACCAAAACATGCAGGAATCCGAATTTAAAAGACGTTTTTGACGCGATTTTTGTCTTCAACTTCTGGTTGCATTATGGATTATGAATTACAAAAATTATGTTATCGTCAGATTTTTTAATTAAAATACAGGTTCGCAAAATTGTGTAATTGATAACTGTATACAAAGAAATTATTATTTTTCCAAATCATGAAATTAAGTTTAGACTAAGTACATCAAGTGTTGACAATTGTTAACATCGAGTTCATACAATTTGTATATTTTTTTTTTAACTCTGTAGTCTCATACAATTAACAAAGTTTTAAACAGCAAGTGTATAATAATGGCTGTTTTTTGTAACGTCTGATAAACTTCTGCCTGCTGACAAGTTGTCCTTTCTGCAAAAATTCACTTTTTGAGATAAGCACACTATTGTATTTCTAAAGTACTAGTGCGCTAAAAACGTGTTATGAAACGAGTGCTTTATACAATTTTTTATTTTTTGCTCTAAAATTTAAAAAAAACTTACTTTTAAATTGATGAATGATTTAGGGATTTTTGTTTTGGATTGGCATTACAGTTTACACCATGTTTAAAATTCTAAGAATAAATGATATTTTGATATATTTTATAGTCATCTCTACTCTTTTTTACTGCAATTAACCAAGCCACAATTTTGGTAAAAATAACCTAAACACAAAGTTTTGTAGAAAATTCAACTTTAAAGCGACATTGACATTTGCACAGAAAACGTCAAGCGATAGGCCAGGTCTGTTGCCAACCCAAAAGAACAAAAAGTACAGACCTCCTACAGGCCTATAAGAGTCGCAAAATAGAAAAAAATATAAAAAAAAAAACATTTAAATATAGTTCTAGATTGAGAGATATTTGTGTTTTTAAGTGTCAAAATGTAACGTCCGATACAAAAAGAATGGCTGTAAACTAACTAAGAATTTAACCACTGAAATGAAATATGACAAGTAAATCTGACATTTCCTTGGTCATATTTTTAGTTGGTTTATTGTTAATTATTGGGTAAATCAACCTTAAGTTCTAAATTTTATTAATTCATCTATATTTAATTTTCTTAAGTAACAAATTAACGAAATGAAAATTACTTACTTACTCTTATTAAATTATTCATTATTGATTATAAATCTAGGTCTGTGCCATTTTAGTGCGAATTGTGAAACAAACAGACTCAAGCTAATAAATATTGTCCATTTACAATATTAGAAATAAAAACACCGAGTCTTAAAGCAGAGTTTCTCAAACGGAACCAAATAAATATATTTTCAGAGTAAAACAAAAGCACGGTGAGCCGCAAACTAAAATATAGGACACATCACTTTTTTTTCAGATTTTATGTTACTTATTGTTTTCTTCAATAAGTAAAACAGCGAAAAAAATTGCCCTTCGAGAAACTAGTATCAATCGATTCCTTACATATTAAGCTTTCATTAAAGACCAAAATTAAAATAGGTCACTGGGCAAAAATCGATTATTTGATTTTCTATTTTTTCAGTGTAGTTATTTTTTTTTGTTTTTGGCATATCTCCCTATATTTTTGTAGCAATATCCATTTATATATGATTACTAAAAACATTTTATATTTAAAACGGTTTTGTACCTTACCGTGACATAAACCAGTGGCGCACTGGGTTTTTTTTTTTCATTATAAATATTAAAGATTTTTTTTATTTTTTTTATAGTATTTTAATAATGTATTTATTATGTAGGTAACTTCAATACCCTAGGGACCTTTTTAGGGACGTAAGAGGGTTTAAGTATTATATTAGTAAAATTAAATTTATATTCAGAGCTGTCCAAAAGTCACCCCGCCCCCCTCTTAAATTTTGAACGGAGTTGAGATATCGACATCAAATTTAGAAATCTTAAATAGGTACAACTTAAACTATATTTTAGCATATATTTGATACTTTCAGCTCTTAAAATGTGTAAATTATACTTATAAACTAATTTTAATTGACACAAATAAAAATTTAAAAAAAAAATAATAAAAATCGTATTTTTTAGCACAAAAAATTTAAATATCAAAACCTTAATTTTTTTTAATTTAAAAATGTACAGTCCAATAGAGAATTTTATTTGCTTTAAAATGATGTATCACACGACCCCCCTTTCCATTAAAAAAATGTCCCCCTATGCACCCCTGCCCACATTTTAAGAACTAAAAATATCAAATATATGCTAAAAGATAGTTAAAGTTGTCTTATTTAAGAGTTTTAAATTTGAAGTCGATATCTCAACCGTTCAAAAGTTAAGTGGTGACTTTTGGACCGCTCTGTATTATTTTGTATCCGAACGGGCGAAGCACCTGAAAATATTTGCATAGATGTTTGTTGATATTTTATATAGTAGGCATTGGATTTTTGGCATCTCACCGGCTTTGCATCTGTTATAATGTTTTAGTTTTCAAAAATCTAAACAAATGAAAACACATAATGAAATTTGTTCAAATATATGTCTTTATTGTTAATATTTTTCATTAATTTAGTTCTTCCCATGTATAGAAGAAAACAAATTTCATTACGTGTTTTCATCTTTTTAGCTTTTTAAAAACTAAAACATTATGACAGATATCAAAAATCCAATGCCTACTATATAAATTAAAAAAACATCTATGCAAATATTTTTCAGGTACTTAGCCCGTTCGGCTACAAAATAATATATAAATTAAATTTTACTACAAGAATACTTAAAGCTCTTTACATCCCTAAAAAAGTCCCTAGGGTATTTAACTTACCGACATAATAAATACATTATTAAAATACTTTATAAAAAAAATAAAAAATGCTTTAATATTTACATTGAAAAAAAACACCCCAGTGCGCCACTGGTTTATGTAACGGGAAGGTACAAAACCGTTTTAAATATAAAATGTTTTTAGTAATCATACAAACAAATGGATATTGCTACAAAAATATAGGGTGATATGCCAAAAACAAAAAATAAAATAAAAACTACACTGAAAAAATTCTAAATAACAAAATCGATTTTTTCCCAGTGACCTATTTTAATTTTGGTCTTAAATGAAAGCTTAAGATGTAAGGAATCTATTAATACTAGTTTCCCGAAGGGCCATTTTTTTCGCTATTTCACAAAAAAATCACACCGTGAAAGATTATACCCAGTTTTACAAATTTTCAATATTCTGGGAACCCTAGACTAATATTATTATCATATATTTCAAGATTAGAATAGTATTTTTCAACCTTTCTCAAAAAATTAATTTTCCAATTTTTTTAAAATGCACTGTGGAGTAAGTAACAAGACGTGCCTATTTCGAAGTAGTTTGAGAAACTCTGCCAGAAGAAAGAGTAAGTGAAAGAGAGATAGTATATATTGGCATTTCCAATAATAAAATGGACTCTACTGTACGGTCATCAATACCGCTATCACTGGCTGTAATACACTTAGAAGTCCCCACATATATCAAACATTCGCCCCATTATCCGAATTGACTGCTCCGTAATCATGTGAAAAAGAATTCAATTCACTTTTGCACGACATGTTTATTAATATATTCATACTTTTTTATATTTTTTTATCAAAATCTATGAAAAGAAATAAATAGAACAACTTTAATCATATTAAAAGGATAAAAAACATGTTTAAAAGTTTCGGTTTGGGTAGTGTTTTTTTACTGTAAAATAAAAATTATCGTATCTATGTATTTGCTAAGTGACAATTGGACGTATATATGCAAAAAGGAACCCAGCAACAAAATTCTGAAAATAAGTATAAAAAGTTGTATATTACATTTTGCAAAAAGGAACCAAGCAAACTATTAACCCTACTCAATATTATTGACGAAACTTTTGATTTTTTTGTACTAATTTTATTATGCTGCAAAAACTTTAAACCTCATTTTCTCAAAAATTTTGTTTTCGCTTGGTTCCTTTTTGCATAACTACGTCCAATTGGTTATCACAAATGGCAATCTTCTTAATCTGGTACATAAAATTCTCTTTATTTTCTAAAATTTAAATCCATAGATATATATGTTTTGATTTTCCTTAACTCGACCATGTTGTTTTTCGTTGCACTGTTTTGACTACACATAATTCCTAGGTATCCTTTTTGTTACCATCACCAGAGGTGTTGCACAATCCTAACTCAGCTTTTCTATTATTGCAGACTTATATTCTGTTCGTATTTCAATTTTAAATTGAAATTCAGATTTTAGAACCAAGGGAATGTAATAAAAGTGTTTTTTTTTTTGATGCAGAAAAATATTTTGCTACTGCTTGCCCTCGTTGCCTTGTTTAATTATCTTAAGCGATAATTTAAAATGGAGAAAGAAACTAATTGTTTTTATTAATAAATTAATTAATAGTTATATGGCTTTAAACACAACGTCACATTGTTTTGAATAATGATTTTGTAACATATTTTGTACAATGTTCGATGTAATGTAAATTGCACGTTGTACGTCCATTGAATAAAATCTCTAAAGTAATTTCATTTTATCGGCAGGGCAAAATTTTCCAATAATTCCAATTAGAGGCAAACGAAACAATGCATATTGTTCAAAATATACTACTTTATTAATTGAGTTTAACAATTGAATGTAATAGGGAAAATGCGATGAAAATAATCTTTTATATGAAACGTTATTAATGTATAGTTTTGGAGGGTGAGTGTGGGGATCGAAACTAATTAACAAAATGAAGGAATTTTTGAACGGAATTCCAGAAAGTTATGTTGTTACTCACTCAATCGTTGTTTAAATTTACCTAAAACGTTTACTAGTAATACAGATCTGACCATTTATAACAATAGAAGGAAGGAGAAGTTTGTGTCTGACCTTTTCATGTATTTTTTCTGAAAGTAGTATAGGATAAATATGGCAAAGAAATTGAAGTTTCCAAGGGTATAATGTATGCATTAAAACACCTTGAAGTGGAAGTTATTCGATACTAAACGCTAGTAATTAGGAGCAAATTAATCAGTAAGAAAAGCGCCACTGTTTGCTTTGCTGTTAATTTCACAAACTGGGTAAGCTGTACTAGGAAGCCATAAATGATGGCGGTGAACGGTAATTAGAACTTATATTACTATATAATTACTTTGTTAATTAATTGTAATATACTTAATTGTTTTAAGGTATTTTGCGTATGGAATAAGGAAAATTATATTTTTATGATACCTAATTATAATCAAGAAAAACTATCTTTTTAACCGACTTCCAAAAAGGAGGAGGTTAACAACGTGTGACTTTGTTTTTTTATGTTTGTTCCGGCATAACTTTGGAACGAATGAACGAAATTTGATGAAACTTTTTGCAACCTAAAGAGAGCATTCATAAGGTGGTCCCGTTTCAATTTGACGATCGTATAATGCCGGGTAAACCGGATAATTAACTTAAATCTAATCATTTTAACGCAATTTCACTTAAAAACGGCTTAATTTGGTTCCATTACCAACCAAATTTTTAGAGAAATATCGGATAACTCGGATAAGCCGGATAACTTGATTAAGGGGTCACTCAAATATTACGGCACACTGAAAATCTTTTAAATGCCGCTAAACTTAATTCTCTGGACCTGTAATATTAAAATACCAAGAGAAAATAATAAATTTTGTGATTTTACCATAAGGCGTTATTTGATTATTACTTAACGCTTAATGTTTAACAAGATTTTCTTTAGTATTTCGTTTAAAATAAGGTTAGTTGGACTCTTGGGCGCTGAAATAAAAATATTGCTTTTATTTATTAGAAATTTCTCTTTAAGATAATGACGTCAAAGGAGGACAATTATAATTAAGCTTAGATGACGTTACAAATCTACAAGTTTTGTGTCTCTAAAAAGTAAAAAATAAAAACTTTTCCCAAAAAAAAATGTCTCTAAAAAGTAAAAAATAAAAAATATTTAAGTCGGTGCCCAATTTCATAGCAAACAATAATAAAATAATAAAAAAAATATTGTTAGTAATTAATTTAGGAAATGGTGAAATTGGCACCGACTTAAGTATTTTTTATTTTTTACTTTTTAGAGACATAGAAGTCGGTTCATTTTTTTTGCGAAAAATTTTTATTGGAAAATTTGGCTTAATTACTGAAAAAAATACTGCAAAGTATAGATATAAAAAAAGTTTATAAAAGAACTAAGAAGCTTTAGTCAAAATCACCTTAAACCTATTCACATAACAGGATTACATATTTTCTGTATTACTTTTAAACTCCTATAAAAAAGATTCCAATATACTTAATCCTTAATGTTTGCTGTTCTATTTCTTCTTTGCCCATTAGTTAGTTAACGAACTAATGTGATAGATTCTTTTGTACCCGGTGTCCCAGCTTTCTGTCAAAGTAAGATATTAGTTGTTTGATAACTATTTTTAAGAACTTTTGGTAAGTATTCTTATAGGGGGTTTACAGGTTCATACATCTTTGGAAAATTATTTAAAAAGTACAGAGTGTGCCAGAAAAATGGTACATGCACAACATATATTTTTTTTTTAATGGAACACCTTTTATATTTTATGATTTTTCTAGTAGTTTTTGAGTCATTTCGATTTTAACGAAAAAATTGATATAATCAAGCAATGGCCAAAAAATCGTAGTTCCCATAGTTTTTGAGTTATAATTTTAAAGATTTGGGTTAATTTTAGGGAAGGCCTATTCTTTCTTTTAAAAATAAACTTATGTCAAAAAATATACAGGATGTCTCAGAATGCAAGTCGAAGAATTTCAAATGGCCTTAAGTCACTTTTTTTAATTCAAATAAAAATAAAAATTTAAAATTTATTTTTTGATTTAATATATTTTTTTTTGAATTTTTTAATTACATCATATGACATTTATTTTTTATATAACCATAAAAACCATTAGTTAAAAATGGTTTTTATTTATTTATTTATTTATTTATTTATTTATTATTAACATCCAACAGTTATAAAACCAATTATAGGATGAGTCAAAATATGAACAACTATGTTTAATGCATAAAACATTTGATCTAAATACCACATTTTTTTAATTTTTTTTGCAAATATGACTATTTACCTACTTACTTACTACAAAAAATCACCGATATATGCTGGTAGTAGCCTTTACAATACTTTGCCCGAGTCAATAAAAAATGAAAATACTTTGATAAGTTTTAAAAGACAATTAAAATCTTTTTTAATAGAAAACACTTTTTACACTCTAGATGATTATACAAAAAAAAACTAGCAAACCGCCCAAATAGACATTTTAATAATTTTATTAATTTATTTCATTTTAACGATTTTTAACAATTTTATTTATTTATTTATTTATTTGATTGTTTAATTTTATCCAACATTGTTTTTAACTATTTATCTGTTTGTTTATTTTATTTATTTTCTTGTTTGTATTGTGTATTTACTTTGTTATATAATGTTTCATTAGTTTTAAGGTAGTTTTTAGATATTAGTTTTTAGTCTATAACATATATATGTGTATATATATATGTGTATATATACATATGTGTATATATATGTATGTATATATGTGTATATATATATATATACCTATTTATTATTTATTTTAAATATGACTTGCCAATATGTTTTTTGTAAACAGTTTTTCTAAAGGCCAATAAATTAACTGAACTGAACTAAGTTTACGAGAACATTTTAATTTTATTTTCTGTTTTAGATTTTTTATCGATATAAATAATCATTGAGGCGAAATGGCTCAAATTTATAATACTATAAACTAATATCTTACTTTGACAGAAAGCTGGGACACCTGGTATACTCGTCTTCATTTGTATAACTTAAATGTGAAGAGTACAATATCGAATGCGAAGAAATTGTATAATTTTAGTCATTGATTGTATTAACAATGCTCAGAAGCCATACTTAAAGGTTAATACCTATTTACCTACTGGTAATAAAATTATAAAGTTAATTCTACGACTAAAAAATATATAATCCTTTAAATTCGATATATTATTTTCCTGCACATGGTATTATGGTAATTCTATTACATATAACATAGTATTATATTTAAATATTCAAGAAAATAATTTATGCTTTTAAAGGACATTGTTAAGTTTTTTGCGTTGCCTTTATTTTAAACAGTGATTTTGGTGCCGCACATTTTGATGATGTATTTAAAGCGCCAGTATATGATATGAGTCCAGTTTTGCTCCACCAGCTTTTGTGTTCAAGATATAACAAAGCATCCTCTGTCAATGCACAGAGCCCTACAACATTTTCTTGTTTAAAACTTAGATAAATCATATCTACATTAGTGCTTATATATTTAAGTTAAATGCCGTGCCTTCAAACTAGAACAAAGGTCCAACTCTATTCTAAATATCAAAAAATGCAAGGGATTATTTGAAGTATGTGTACAGGTTCGTTAGCAGTACTCGAATTACTTTATGTAAAAGAACTTTGAATTACTAGAAGTAGGAGTATAATTTCTTGATATGGACAACCTCTCGCAAAAATGAATCTTATATACAAGTTTTCAAACCAGAAAATTATTGGTTAGGGTTAAAATTTCATCCAATTATCAAGTAAATGAGGCTACGAGACATTTTAAAATTACAGCTGAGCACAGGAGCACATAAAATTGATTTGTCTTACTTATACCAAATACATTAATTACTCTTAAGGGATCAGATCAGAATACAGTATTCAGCATAGCAATCATTTTGCTCAATGAAACGCCCTGTATAAAATTATAAATATAGAACCAGTGTTTTCTAATGATTCTATCTTCTCTTTAATTATCTCTTGTTATTGTTAAAGAGGTGCTACCTCTCTTCGCCTCCTCCTACGCCGATCTTTGGCGACGTTCAGATGTTTGTAATTATTTTCCAAAGCACTTTAGATTGTTAATTGCATTTGCATCATGACAGTTTCTTGTTGGGTGCCCTGTCGGAATGGTTTAAGGTAAGAAGCTCCTTCTAAATGAATTATTCATGGGAGATTCTCCGAGACGCGTTTTCGGGGGTGGGGAGGGGGTTGTTGGCGTTAATTATCTTGTCTTAGTAAATTAACACATTCCTTTAAGAAGATGTCGATGGTACAAAAAAAGAGGTTATTAACTGATTTTTAATGAAAAAATTAAAAGCACGCCAATGTAAATACTCACAAGGGTTTCTAACCACAGTCGGATAATATTATGTAATTATTTCACTCATAATATCAATATAGAACAATCAGAATTAAGGATATTTTTAAAGCGACCAATCACAATCGTTTAATAGTGCTAAAACAAAGCTAGCTTTTGCTAAAATGTACTAGCCATTAAACTGTAAACAGCTTTAATTATTTTTTTTTAATAAAGTTTGTTTAGGAGTTGCTTTTCGTTCGCGAAACGAGCAAGATGTCTACGGCGGTTTTTAATTCGTTTAATTCGCGTTAGGTTCCAGCCATGGCTAGTGAATGTTACAATATGTTTGTTATGGAAGTATAGATGTTGTGTATTGATTTTAATTGGAATTTGAGCTTGGTGATTTGATTTGTATTGTCCACGTTTTTTATTTGAGGTTATGTTGAGAGAGATTTTTTAAATGATTATAATACAACCTACATAGGTTAGAAGTAAAAAGACAAAACATAGGAATGGGACATCCCAGACCTGCATAATAGCAGATCCTATGTTTTAATTAGAAATTGGAAGTTGAGATTGGTTGGTCGAATAGCCTTAGTAGCTAAGACCATAAAACTGAATGGAAGAAGAAGAAGAAGAAGAAGAAGAAGAAGAAGATGAAGAAGAAAGTTTGTTTATTTAGGAAATTATCTTGATTTAAATCCCTCGTTTTAGGAATATGATTATTTTTATAATTTACTTTACACTGATAATTTTAGTGTAAATATTACCTGTCTGAGTAGGCTGAGACCTACGAGTTAATTGGATATAAGATTTGATTTTGAATATAGATTATTTATAAGCGAGCGAAAAATCGATACAGATTAAGACGGGATTATTCCGCTTCTGAGACTCAATTGCTTCCCCCAAATTCAATATTCAAAAGACGAGTCAATATATAATTAATTATTATGACATCGATTTCGATTGGAATATAAATTAATACCAATTAATTATTAATTTATTTAAAGTCGATTTTTATAAACTGATATCACGTCTTTTATAACGTCATTATACAGATTAAGATTGGATTATTTTGTTTAATCAGTAAAATTGGTTTCCAAATTCGATAGCTTATATATAAATATGTAAGTATGTAGTATACTATAAACAATTAAAATATATCGGTCCTTAGTGCTAAAGTATTGTATCCCGAAACTAGGCCAATTTAACAGAGCAGACAAAGTCTTCCCAACTCTAAAAAAAGCTTTACCCCTGACAGAAAATTTTGATAACTAAAAAAAACCTATAAAAATTTTGATGACTAACAAAAAAATTAAAAAATCCCAACTCTACATTTTGATAACTAAAAAAAAAAATCCCCACCTCCGAAAAAAGTCTAAACTAATTTTCCTAAGCTTTACCCTTACAGGAGAAAGGTTCTCACATCTAAAAACATTCCCAACTGTACTCCAATTTTCCCAACTCAAGAAAAAAAAAAGGTTTACCCCTGATGAAATTTACTCACCGACTTCCCAACTGTACCTCTCCATTTACCCAACTATTCTACCAATTTTCGAAATGTGCCACTTAATTTTACCAGTTGAACATTGGATTTTCCCAACTCGTGCGTGGTTGGAAGGGGTGACAACAGTTGAGGAGGTGAATTTCAAAACGCAGTTTTTGACTTTGTGTCATAGCAGCTTGTCACTTTTAGTAAACAATACAATTTGATTGTCAAGTAATTGACAAGCTGCTATGTCCCAAAGTCAAAAACTGGGTTTTGAAATTCACCTCCACAGTTGTCACCAGTTGTCATCAGTTACTATGGTTCCGATATATGGTGTGGCGTTCAATTATATTTTTTGTAAGCCTTTATCTTTTTTTTTGTAACGTTTTTTTTAAAAACAAACCCTTCTCCTTTAGTATTTTTTTTCTTACCTTAATTATGTTAAACTTTGTGTTTGTACTTTGAACATACCTGGAAAAAATAACAAAATATATTAGTAAAAATATAATATTTTTTATTACTTTTAAAGTAGCCCGTTTTTGGCATTCTGGAGGTAACTTGAGATTTATGTATTTTTTAAAAGAGTTGTGATTGTTTTTCCTATGTATTTTTTCTCTTAATCCGAAGCTCCAATCAGAATTATAAATTATTATGTAGTTTTAGTGCAAAAATCAGCTACTCAACTTTTCTGGAAAATAGGAAAATAGCTTTACAGGGGGGGGGGGTCCAAAATTATCAAAATTTGCGTTACGTAATACTTGAACGTTCCCCCTCCTGAGTCCTAATATGATTTTACCTACTTCAAATTTTAAAAATTTGTCGTGAAGAAAGGTTAACTAGATTTTCTTTGCTGTTTCGTTTTAAATTAAACATTTTTTTTATTTTGATTTATTTTGCATATTTTTTCTTCTGAATCCAAGTACTAATCTTAAAATAATAGTTTTTTATAGACATATAAAAATAAAAAAAAAATAAAAAAAAACCCTTGAAACTATTTTTGCACAAAATTCTTGTAGGACTGAATAATTTTAAGATTAATATTCCGAAAAAAGGTTAAATTATATCCATGGGAACGAAAAATATCCAATATAAAACAAAAAAGTAAAGACAATCCAATATACCCGTTTTTGCGCCAAATAGTTTTTACATATATAAAGCTATAAAGACTACATTTGGACTCAGAAAAGAATTTTTTGTCAAAATATATGTAAATTTTACTAAAATACATAAAATATGAAACAGAGTAAACATAGAAAATAATAGTAGCTGCTTTTTGTTTTTGCACCGAATCTAAAATAATTTGTAGTTTTGACGCAAGAATTGGATCCATAGTAAAAATTTAGATGGGGAAACACCTTTTGATCGTAAAACACAAACTGTAAGATATTACAAAAAGTAAGCAAACAAAAATAACCAATTTTTAGCACCATTTTAAAAATGATTCCCCTCTGTTTTTGAGTTTAAATTGGGTACCGTTGAGTTCGCCTATTACTAGTCTTTAAAACAAATATAAATCATACGTTTCATTCAAAATGGCAAAAATGGGCCTTCTTACCGGGCCTCCTTTATTATATAAAAAATATCTACTTAAAAATATTATATTTCATTAATTATTTTTTTTAAAAACCACTTATATAACCTATAGGTTATTTAAATCTAAGTAGGTATATTTTGCCTGGGCAATAAACATTATTAAATATTTTAACAAACATTTTAACAAACATTTTAATTTAATTAAATTTATATATTTAGACAGAAAAATTTAAAGAATATTACGAATATTTTTTTATAAGACTATTCTCTTGTATTGTGGTTTTTAGAAAATAGAAACACTCTGGTTTCGAGACAATATAAACCATCTTTACGATTTGATGGTACACTTAAGGCACTTCAAGTAATTTGAAAATTGTTCCGAACAAACCAAGATAGAGCCATTGTGAAGCGAGTAAGGAAATAAGCTAAACAGTTGTTTTAGCATTTGCTTAAATATTATCGTAAATAAAAGGAACGCTTTTATACTTTTTGAATAAATTATTAAATTAGTTGTTTAAAGTGGTAATCCTGTTTATGTTAGTGCAAAGTATACAAAGTAATAGGATAGGAAGTGAAAAGATTCTATAAACAAATTTCATTAAGATCTAAGCTGTAAAATTGTAATGTACTTTTTCACTACTAGCTTTAGAAATATCATTATTTATCATGTTTTCAGACTGGGATCAATTTTCTTCACCTATAGCAATAATAATTTTTTCTCTCCTAGTAGGAGTGAATTTTATAAACAATTGATTTCTGTCACATTAGATGTTTCAGTTCTTTGTGCAATTTTTACTAATTAAACCCAAGAAAATAGCTTAAAATAACTTTTTATTTATTTAATATAATTAATTAGAATTATTACCAATTAATACAATCACTAATTAGCTAAATATTATGATTTTTTTTTTAACTAATTTTTTTTATCAAGGCTACTTGATTTGTATAAAAATTTCAAGAAATATAATTTCTGATTTCTGTTAATAATTTATTTTATTATTTGAATAAAAACAGTTAAATAGTTCTAGTAGTAAAAAAATTAATACATAAACTACCGTAGAGAAGACTATTATAGCCTATCACTCTTAAATCCCTCGCTGCTACGCAGCTCGGGATTTAATACGCTCGGCTATAAAAAATTTCTTCTCTACCTTGGTATAAGGGTACTACTATGTAATAAACGTCATATATTTAAATATTTTAAATGTAATTAAACTACGGTTAAGCGTGTAGTTAGCATCCAACGTTGCAATGCGTTGGGCGCCAACTTGCTAAACCTAAAAAAATCTAATAGAATATTAGTTCGGGTTGATAATTATCCCAATGTAATCAATTTAAATAACGTGGTAGTATTATCAGGGGTAATATCATAAGTGATACTAGGTTAGGTATCGGTGGTTTTTTACATAAATTTTACGAATATTAATCCCAATGACGAAAATGCAACGACTGCTTTAGCAGGAGTTGCATTTTCCAAAAATTGGGATTAATATGAGTAAAATTTGAAAAAAAAGCACCGGTACCTAACCTAGTATCACGAATTGATATTTAGGAAGAGAATATAATTTATACTTAATACACATACCACTTAATTATAACGTATTAATCCACAAATAAATTATATTTTATAAATTAAAAAGCAAACAATAAGCACGATTTTAGATTAGAGAAAAGAGGGGTAAAAAAAACCATCGTAGGGGTAAGGTATTTTCACTTATCAGTACAGCATACTACATATATAGAAATTGTATTCTCAGGGGTAATATCATAAGTGATACTAGGTTAGGTATCGGTGGTTTTTTACATAAATTTTACGAATATTAATCCCAATGACGAAAATGCAACGACTGCTTTAGCAGGAGTTGCATTTTCCAAAAATTGGGATTAATCTGAGTAAAATTTGAAAAACAAACACCGGTACCTAACCTTGTATCACGAATTGATATTTAGGGGGAGAATATAATTTATATTTAATACACATACCTCTTAATTATAACGTATTAATCCACAAATAAATTACATTTTATAAATTAAAAAGCAAACAATAAGCACGATTTTAGATTAGAGAAAAGAGGGGTAAAAAAACCATCATAGGGGTAAGGTATTTTCACTTATCAGTACAGCATACTACATATATATAAATTGTATTCTCCCAGTAATACAAAAAATATAAAAAATCAAAGTAACCTTTAAAAATAATTGCTTAATTTTGTTACAATATTATAACACTGTGTTTTCAGTCCTTTGGTACATAAGCTTCTACTTCACAAAATACAGTGCGGTCCAAAAATCACTCCCCCCCTCTTAACTTTTGAACGAGTTGAGATATCGATTTCAAATTTAGAACTCTTAAATAAGACAACTTAAACTATCTTTAAGCATATATTTGATACTTTTATCTCTTAAAATGTGGGCAGGTGGGCATGGGGGGAAATTTTTTTAAATGGAAAGGGGGGTCGTGTGATACATCATTTTAAAGCCTTTAAAATTATCTATATAACCATAGATTTTTAATTTTTTTAAACATGTTTTTTAAGGTTTTGATTTTTCAGTTTTTTGTGCTAAAGAAATAAATTTTTAAGTTTTTTTTTTTGTTAATTTTTATTTATGTCAACTAAAATTAGTTTAAAAGTATAATTTACTTTTTTTCATTATGAAATTAGGCACAATTTTTTAAATTGTTTGGATCTTTTAAAGAAATTTTGACAAAAATACCCATATTCAACCCTATTTTAAACCCAAAAAAAATGTTAAAAAAAAATAAAAAATATACAGTTAAATGAAGAATTTTATAAGCTTTAAAATGATGTATCACACGACCCACCTTTCCATTTAAAAAAATGTCGCCCCTTGCCCCCCTGCCCACATTTTAATAGCTAAAAGTATCAAATATATGATTAAAGATAGTTTAAGTTGTCTTATTTAGGAGTTCTAAATTTGAAGTCGATATCTAAACTCGTTTAAAAGTTAAGAGGGGGGGGGGTGACTTTTGGACCGCTCTGTATAAAAAACATATGTCCGGAAATGGGGTAAAAATGTATTAAGTCTAATACATTTTTCCATCTATGGACGCCTCTGGATAGATTCAAAAATACAAATTAACATAAACTAAATATTAATACTAGTATATATGCAAAACCTTGTCACTCTAGCTCAAAGGGTACCAGAGTAATTAATTAAAAACCTTATTTTCAGTAAAATTTTAAAGGGTTGTAGTAGTAGTAGTAGTAGTAAGGGTGGGGAGGCTACAAGCCAGGCAACTAGGCCATTATGGCCCTTTTTGCCAGCCCCGAGCTGTCCCAGCCACACATCTACCCTACTCCCTGCCTAAACCTGCCGGACCTCCTTATAAAGGTCGCGATATCTGTCCAGGCAAGGTTACGCAACTCCTCTCTTCGGAGAGTTGCCAAAGGGTTGTAACTCTCGTAGAGTTCGTTTTCGAACCTATTTTTCTATGCTTGTTTTTCATGTTTTGTGATGTAGAATCACTCCCTGTATTATGTACCAAAGGACTTCAAATACCGTTTATTACTAGAAAATATTATATTCAATATAATAATAAATGACTAAGAATATTACAACTTTGACGAAATCCAACTTTTATATAAAATATGATTAAATTATACATAAAAGGTTTAGGGTTTGGGTGCTCTTAAATTGGATGAGCTTAGAGATAGTAAATTTCGATATAAAAGTAATTCATTTGGAGCGGCCTGTTCAGTGTTGTCTACTACACGAAGAAAGAGGTTGGATATAAGTTATACAGTTATTTTCAATTTAGTTAAAAGGCGACAATGCGCGTTTATAAGAATCGACACTTATAAAGATGAAATTATTACGCTTTCTATATAGATTAGAACACGCGCCCTGGTCCTCCCAAAGGGCTGAACTGTTTCTGCTGGCAATAGGGTGGCCAGAAAGAATAAACGTCTAGCGTAGGTCTAATTGCTATTAGACCTATTATAGACCTATAATCAAAGAACTTTTACCTCAAGAATGAATATGATGAAATCTACCGTATGCTTTGTTTGAAGCGTGAACCAACTACGGTGAGGGGCTGGTGGGGAGTGACTATTGTTTACACTTAGTACGCGTAAAGAGAGAGAAAGAATGTGTAAACCCACAGTCTAATGTCGTAAACTTTGTCAAGCAATAGAGTGTTGCCGGTTGCAACACCTGCTTTAGATATTTTATTGTAAATTATAAGAAATATTAGTTTTATTTGAGTTTTATATGAACTAGTTGTTTAATATTAATAAATTTAATTATATTACATTATCAAACATAATTATAGTGTCGTAGTATAGTAGTTTTTTAAAATTTTAATGTAGGTATAAAGATTTATCATAATGATAAAGTGAAAATTACGCAACATCGCTCTGGTCACCAGAAGGTCAAAACTAGCGATACTTATGTTTACACCAGAAGCAGTATCGCGTACGTTTATGTAAACAAACAAACAAACAAAAAGATGACACCTTCATAAACATTGGTCTGAAATAACTTCTTGAGGCAAAAGTTATTTGCCCATAATACACCTTCGACTATAGTCGGAGAGCTGGTGAACATTTTTATCAATTTATATTCTCCCGACTGAATTTTACATATCCTAATTTTACATATCCTAAAGTTTTAGATCCGGTTGTCCGAAGCCCAAAAAAGTTGTTAAAAATAGGTTCTCTAAAAGCTTATTTTTAATTTATCAAGTCAGAAACATTATTTACATTCACTTTTAAGCTTAAAAAGTTACTTCTGACATACGTAAAAGCAACTTTTCAAATATACCTTTAGTTACTAGCAATTGTATTTTCATATACCGGGTGATTTTTAAAGGTGGCTCGTCCCTATAACTTTTTTATTCCTAGAGATAAAAGAATTAAGTTTACAGGATGTCTAAAAGACCATATTTTGAATTATATCACATAAGGTATTTTTTTCGCTTTCGGTTTAACCGGAAACGACCCCCCCTTTTGATTTTTAAATGTAACGTCCTGTATATTTTTTTATATTTGGATTTTACATTAAATTCTGTATCTTATTCTAAGTTTTTGTCAAATTTTGACAGCTTTTGTCATTTTTTAAATAAAATTTTGTTTTAGATTTTTTTTTATCTGAAAAGTCACTAAATCTATTCATTTTGGATCAAATATTGGTAGAAAAGTTCAAGTTATTAAAAAAAATGTTTACTTTTGATTTTAAACGAAAACTAAACTTGTAAAAATACATTTTTTGCTTTAACTCAATGTTTTGGTTCATTACGGTTATACACATATTTTAATGGAAAATTAAAATTTGTAAAAATATACAGGGTGTTCCATTTAAAAATAAAAAGTAGTAGTCGTTTTCGGTTAAACCTGAAGTGGAAAAAAATACGTTAGAGAATATAATTTAAAATTTGGTCTTATGAACCGTGTAAATTTCATTCTTATATCTCTATAAAAAGTTATAGGTTTGCCAAGCCACAAAACACCCGGTATATATGTAAAATCACGAAAATCGAGCCACCCTAATTCGTATTCCCCCGAACAAGTCTGTTTTAAACTTATTACTACTAGCTTGAAAAAATATCAGACACATTTTGTGGCAATTTATACGATTAAAGGAGCATTATAATATAATTAGAAACGAAATATGAGACTGCTTTTTCATTACTTTATAGCTTTTGCTACATTACATCTACATTTTAGTAATTTACTATTTCGTTACTTTACGGAGTTAGAAATACCTAATTGCTAATTAAAGAATATAGTTTTTTTATACCCTTTCTTATAAAACCTATAGGGTTAATTAGAAATTACATTTTAAATAAGTACTTTGTAGCTATTATTTTTTAACATCGGCTTTGTGTGTATAATTAAGAAGTTAAAAACTTTTTAATATAAGTAATAAAATGACCGGATAATAAATTAAAAGCATACTATGAAGTTTCGGAGTATTTTGAGGATCCTCATTTTAATCGTCCAGTCTAAACCTATGTTATTTATGAATTAATTTATCTATTATTTTGTATTGTGACATGTTATATGCCTTTTGGCTTTTAATAATCAATATATACTTTATCTATCTATCTATCTATCTATCTTTCTATCTAATAGAAAAAAAAATAACAAATTTAAAGTCTATCCAAATAAACATTATCAAAATTAATTAGCTAAAAAAAATAATCTTTAATTAATAAATGTTTCCTGTAAAGCTTTGTAATTTCAATTTTTACATATACTTTTATAATCAAACCATTAATACTTCTAAAAATACAGGTTGTTAAAAAAAAAACGCTAGACGCTTTCTTTATCTTTACTGCAGGAGGTACTACATTTAAATATTTACAGAGATGAGACCATTACATAATTAATTACTTACTATTTAAGGAGTTGATCAGAAATGCGCTTCTTTTTAAAATAAAACTATTTTATATTAAAATTTATTTAAAATTGCTAAAAATTGCTAAACATTTCTAGTTTATATTAAAATTTTTCTAAAATGGATATAATTAACTGCCAAAAAGTTTTAACAGTGTACAAAATGTGAGCTACACGTGGGTGGCTGTTTTGAAAAGATTTCTCACACATGTCAATCAATTAGTTCTTAATAACTTTCAAAAGGATGGCCATAGAAACATTTAACAGATTTGCCAAAAATTACTTTACCATCTGGCTTTTTAAAGCCCTTCCCGAAGACAGATTTATTTACAGATTAAGTAAAAAAAAAACAAAATAAATCTGGAATATCAGTTAAAATTGACTTAGTTATGACAATATTATTTCAGATATAATTTTAAAAGCGAGATAATTTTAACAAGGGAATACAGGGTTATTTAGAAATAAGTTAGAGAAATTTAAGAGGTTATTCTACGTTAAAAAATATGAAAAAAGTTCCTGTAAAGGTTGGTCCGGAAATGAGCCATAAGGAAGCTACGACCCTCCTAAGGGTACATCTAAAAAGTAGTTTTTATTTAATTACATTACATGTTTGTTTAACCTCGTACTATTCTACTTAATTAAGCATCCCCTAAGTCCAGGACTTGTGTGGGCTAGTAGTAGAGGGAAACACCGGCTTATACTGACTTTCGAACCAGTTTCTAGGGAGTGTCCGTTTCACTTATCGCCTTCGCCAAATTTCAATTTATAATTAATTGAAAAAGGCAAATCGGCGCCAGTGAGAATCGAACTCACGATAGTAGACTTGCTATGCATACGCGCTAGCCACTACGCTATGCCTCCCATAATATTTCTGGAACCCTATAAACCTCAGTAACAAATTTTTGGACGTGCCTTAGCATTGATAAAGGCTATCATTTCATGTAATTTTTATTTAGTAATTTTAACCACTTAGTATTTCACAGAAAAATATATAATTTAGCCGCAGTTTATCTGCGAACTTGGATGCGTCAACCTTGATAAATCAGTTGAAGTTTACCTTGGTCTCCTATAGATTTTGTTTGTTTTCTTAGATTAGACTATGACAGTTAAAATTAGTTAGTTTCTGTTCATTTATAATTTAAAATTATCGTAACTAATTAAAAGTGCAAAAGTGTAAAAAATATATCCAGATACATGCCATGGCGGCAGCACTGCAGTGGTGGTTTTGCTAACTAACTTTTTTTACGGCGTACAACAAGGAACTCATTTTTTAACTGTAAAAAAAATAGATCACTTCTGACTAGTGTGTTCAGTTATAAAATATGAAAATTTTAGTACGCTTATAGAAAATAAACTTTTTACAGTGTACCTTTGTTGTAACTCTGTACTACAAAATTAGTGATTGAATATAGCTTGTCGACTTATCTGCTACACATTAATTAATTCCCTAATGAGTAGAAATCATTATTACAATTGCGTCGGTTGATTATTCCACTCGTTATCGGTCTGGAACTCTCGCTTCTCGTCAAGATTGATTAGTTTATTAATTGGGCACCAGGGACGTCCCAAATACACAAATATTTGTTTACGCTTATTTACAGATTGGCTGTACTTCGTCATTTTTAATGTTTTCCTCCTTTAAAGCTCATCAATGGACAATGTCCATTGGACATGGTTATTTGAATTCACACATTCATATACATATAGTGACAGATATCTATGTAGGTATCCAAGGGTTATTTCATAACTTTTATGTATAAAAAAACGCGCCCTACTTTTTTCTAAAATCTGAATAGGTACTTATTAAACGCTTAAGTACTACTTAAGGTCGCATGACTTTTATACTAAACTATTAGGCTCTAGGCCTGACAGCTAGGCTTCATTAGCTCTTTTGTCTATAATATAACTTTTTATCAAGTATAAGAACTAATAAAAAGCATATTCATTATCTTTGGAATTGCTAAACCATATCTTTCTAATATAAATAAATTTAAAATTTCTAATTAAAAGTTTTAATAAGCTTGGGGGAAAAATCTTCTCTATTACTTGATGTATTTGTGAAACAATTTGAGCTCAAAGTTAAGGTTAAAAGTGACATGCACTACACTCAAATATAGAACATGGTACTCACTCATTCACTCTATCACCTTTAATAATAATAATAATGATATTAATAATATTAAAAAAAAGGTTAAATTATCATATTACAACAAATCGCTAGAAAAATATTCTAATTTATACCTTCATATGAAAGCAATTAATTCCAAGCCTACTAAGTCTAATGGAATTGTATAAATGTCTTCAACAATACAGTTCGTGCTCCCGTAATTGCAAAAATATTGCAAAGCAATTATCATATATTACACTGTTATATTATTACAGTCGTTTAATTTATGATAATTATTATTATTATGTAGGCATACTGTAAATATGCAGTTTTGTGGCATAATATAAATAGCAGTAGTTAATAAATAATTTCTTTCCAGATTTAGACTTTGTGGTTGATTTATTCTGTCCGACGTTTCGTCCCATATACCAAAGAGAACTGCCTTTTATGGTTGATTTTATTCTCAAGGTTAATCCTATACATACTCGTCCTCTACTGTCCGTTAATATTAGGAAACAAAGTTTCTTGAATATGGAATACCAAGAAATGATCAGATGTTGACAGATCCATTTATAAATGAGTTGGCAAAAGTTTGATTGGTTTTAAACAGTTCATCTATGGGTAAAATACAAACTTTATGGTTTGCTCTCTGATGATTTAACAGTATAATAATTGAGTTTTTCACAGACTATCATGTTGAATAGATTATTCTTTTTCGGTTTAGACTCTCTGGTTGAGTTCTTCTCTCCGAAATGTTGTCTCAAATACTAGGGTCACTCGATCAGTTGTTACTTTGTCTAGTGTTTTGGTGGTTAGCTGCTAACTACCAAAACACACTAACACACAAACTAGACAAAGCAACAACCGATCGAGTGACTTTATCAAATACAGTTACCATGAAAACTAGTACTGTTATTATAGAAACAAGTATTACCTAAACTGGCCAGCTCTTTAATAAATTCTTATTATGGATTCCATAATATGGAAGAAAGGGCGATATGCCAGAAACCGTTTTTCTATTTATTTAGCGTACGCCACTGTTAAAATGGCTTTATTAATTGGTACATTTCTAAACAGTTGGAATTGTAATCGAATTTCACGGTTGCTGTAATCAGAAACTATAGAGAAGGATAGGGTTATAGCGAATGGTCGAAAATAAAAAAGGGAGCGCTCTCATCGCCGCTCTTCGCTTTCAATTCGGTTAATTTCTGCAATTTTCCCTTTTATCTCCACTAATTGTTATCAATTGTCAGCTAAATTACGTTTTTCATACGGTCTGTGCACACGTTAAATTTTTAGAGCCTACATTGAAAAATTTTAACCTGCAGGTTATGTTGCAGCAAATAATTGTTAGGCATCAACACTTTAGGTTTACTAAAAAAATATCAGAAATCTGATAACTTCTCATTAACAAAAACAAAACATTTATTTTTAAAATTATTTTAAAATTTATCTTGTTACCCAGATAGCTGGTGGCAGCAACAAAAAAAAAATGGTTGTTCCGTATTTAACTATTGATCTGGTTGCCCCTAGATGTTTTTTTTTTAATTTTTTTTTCATAATTGTATTAGTCTAAGAGCTGGTGACCATTTTTATTTCATAATTTTCTCCCAGCTGTATGTTATATATAGTGCGGTCACCCCCCCCTTAACTTTTGAACAAGTTGAGATATCGACCTCAAATTTAGAACTCCTAAATAAGATAACTTAAACTATCTTTTAGCATATATTTGATATTTTCAGCTCTTAAAATGTGGGTAGGGGGGCATGGGGGGACATTTTTTTAAATGGAAAGGGGGGTCGTGTGATACATCATTTTAAAGCTTATAAAATTTTCTATTTAAAATAACATTTTTAAATTTTTTAGAAATGTTTTTTTAAGGTTTTGATTTTTCAATTTTTTGTGCTAAAACATTCGGTTTTTTTTTTATAAATTTTTATTTATGTCAACTAAAATTAGTTTAAAAATTTAATTAACATTTTTTTATGATGAAATTAGGCATTTTTAAAAAATTATTTGTTTTTTTTTAGAGGAATTTTGACATTAATCCCATTTTCAACCCCATTTTAAACCCAATTTTTTTTTTATTTAAAAATATGGAGTTAAATGGAGAATTGTATAAGCTTTAAAATGATGTATTACACGATCCCCCTTTCCATTTAAAAAAATGTGCCCCCATGCCCCCCTGCCCACATTTTAAGAGCTGAAAGATAGTTTAAGTTGTCTTATTTAAAAGTTCCAAATTTGAAGTCGATATCTCAACTGGTTCAAAAGTTAAGAGGGGGGGTGACTTTTGGACCGCTCTGTATGTCTTAAAGTACATTCAAATTAAGCTATTTGCAAGTCGCTATGTCTTTTGGATGCTACAAGCTTCGAAAATGTGGTGAAATGGGGTCGCGAAAAATACATTTTTAACTTACCGAGTCAAAAACAGTTTTACACAATTATTTGGTAGGCTAAGAGGTAAAAATGACTTTAAAATGTTTATTTGACATATGTCAAGACTAAAAACTCATTTAATCAAATTTCATTTCATAAATTCTCATTTCTTTAAAAAATTAAGTATCACATATGTCAAGGGCACTTTTTAAAGACTTTTCTACCTCTTGGCCCTAGAATTATTGTGTATAACTATAAAAATAGCTTAATCTGACTGTAATAAATGTAATGTATATGACTCGTCAAGTAAAAAATAGATTTTTTTTGGTAGCTAATTTTAGAGTTTTGGAGCTTTTAGAGCCTAAAGGAACCGGATTCGGAGCCTAGCAATTTGAAAATAGCTTAATTTGAATGTACTTTAAGACATATTTAAAATGCAGCTGGGAGCAAATAATGAAATAAAAACGGTCAACAGCTTTCCGACTATATGTTTACTGTGATCGTTGATAAAATAACCGATGCAAAATAGTACCAAAGTTCCTATCAAATTCCACAGGAAATTTTTGGTCACAATTAAGTTACTTAGGATAATAAAATAATTATAATTAAAGACATTCAAAAGTGATTCTAACCGCCAAAACCACGTGTCCACAAATTAGTTTAAATTGATAATCAGTTTGATTATAATATTTTGTCAGCAAGGAAAATAAAAGGTGTTATTTTAGCTTAATGATCGTAACAAGTAAAAATAGTTACTTATGGTACTAGTGGGTAAAGTAAGATATTGCCCATGAGAAAATTAACCTGCGAGGCGTCAGCCAAGCAGGTTAATTTTCGAGAGGGAAATATCGGTTTACACATGAGTGCCATACAAGGTTTTATCCAATAAATATCTTAGAAATTCATATTTTTATTAAAAATTTTAATGGAATTTACAAGAAAATAATTTGACAAGTGACAGTTAAGTGGGTAAAATAAATAATTATCCACTCAATAAAGTAAAAGCCACGCGGGGGTTCTTATTGAGTTTATCTATTTAAAATAAAGCTGGTAATTGTCTTATTATCTGTATGTATTGGATAAATAATATTTTTATGCAGTTTTATTTAGATTTTATTAAATAAAGATTCTACATAGTTTAAAAGTCATAATTTACTTAACAAATTCTTGTAAGATAATACTTTTTTATTATCTTAAATGCCCAAATACATCCACTTACATATGCTTCCAAGAAAAAAAAATATGAATGGTACCTATAGATAAAATATATACGACAGCGTTTTTCGCTTAAATCTTCCAACATTTCTCAGAAACTAAAAGAAATATTTAAGATTTGCAAAAATCATAGGATATAACGTTTCCATAATATAAGTATTATATTAACATAAACTAGATCTTGCAACGCCTCGCAGCTGTGCTTTACCAGTAAAGGCGTCGCAACGCTTTGATTTTTTTATGAGTGCCCACAAAAAGTTCAAGGTTTTTTTACCGATAAAACGACCAATTAAAAAAAAAATTCATTAAATAAAACAGACATATTTGCTGGTTTCTGCGTTGGGAGCTTTAGGTGCAACTCCCTGTATAAAGCTGCAGAACAACTATATAAATATTTAATTTTTTATTAATAATTTTGTAAAACGTGTTGTATTTAAAATACATTTATCTCTGAAGAGATTTATCTAGATTTTTTTATTGTTTATATACAAAACCAATAACAATTAACAATAATTGTTAATTATTGTTATTATTATTTCTGTACATTTTTATTACTTAATTAATTATTCGTTTATTAAACAAGTATTTAAAATTCTATTTGTTATTAAATGAAAATATTTAAATCATATTTGTAGAAAGATGGTAAATAAAAATATAAGGAAACAAACATAAATTATACGTATTATGTAGATTGACCAACCGGCGAAATTATTATTATTAGTATTATTATTATGAATCATAAAACTTAGGCCAGTCAAGAGTTAATATTGTTAACCTAATAATAATAATGTGCTTGTTTTTTTTTTAATTGCTAGTTTTGATGGCAGGAAAAACCAAGTCTTACTGTGGTACAATGCTTTAATTATAATTATGTTAAAAGAGTACCACCGTGATAAAATGCTACTGATATTTTACACATGTTTAAAAGTTGGTATATAATTTTTTTATTTGTTTGACCAATTTTATGTTCACAATTGTTTATTTTCAGTATAAGTTAGCTCTTTTAAGAGTGGAGAAAATTAATTGTTTTTACGTTATGACATCCTGGCATCTAGAAAATTTAAATTACCCTAAATATTTGTAAAAGGCTGATGTTAGCATCTCATTTTGACATAGCCTTGGGTACATTCATGGACATAGCCTTGGGTACAATCATTCTTATAATATCGGAGATACACATTTTAATCATATTTTATTTCATTTATTATTCCAATTAGTTGGCCTATTTGACAAAAATAATAATTATTTTGTTTGGATATAATCCAAAATTTAAAATTGTTTATGGTGATGATATATTCTGATGAGTTTGTCAGATTTGCTTAACTTTACGTTTCTTCATGCGCTATTTACGTTAATTCTTGCGTTCCGTAGGTACTTCAAAAGATTATATACTAAAATAGTATTTTATATTATTATTTTTATTCTCTGTACAGCAAAAAATACTAACAAAATTAGTATAATATTTTAAAAATTGCCTTATTTCATACACATATGTTTTCAAACATAGATAAAACTAATCGACTGGAACTAATCTATGGGAAAAAGTTAAATATTAGGACTGTTTAGTCACGTTTAGCATAAATCATTCCCTAATCATTGATTATATATTTTCAAATGCCTATAAACTTAAAAATGTTATAAAAGAGAATCTGCACCTGGCACAGTAAGACAGTCTCTATCTGGTCATTTAAATAATATAGGAACATAAATGGACCAAGAACAGTGCCTTGTGATATCCCAGATAATATTATTTAATGGGATTCTATAAGTACTATATCTGCGATAAATAACAAACAACATTATGCACTTCCTTAATAAATGTTATCAAAAAAGGATACATAAAGTTGTTTTTTACAAAGTCAGTATTAGTAAAGAAACCTAATCAAAAGCCTGTGTTAAATCATCATATCAGCGTTTGCAAACTAACTATTTTAATCACAAAAAGGTTAAACAGTATGTTATTTTATTTTATTTAAATATTTTTGTTACCTTGTCGTACACAATGGTGTTTTTTCATATCAATAAAATACTATCACAATAATATTAATAATTTTATTCGGATTTCAAGCTATAAATTTAACGACGGCCCGAATTTTAAACGCACAACCGATATTTCGAAATAGTCGATCGTAAATATAATATAAATTTCGAATAACACTGAAAAACAAAAAAAGTTTAAAAAAAGTAAAAAATAAAAACTTTTCGCAAAAAAAATGAACCGACTTCTATGTCTCTAAAAAGTAAAAAATAAAAAATACTTAAGTCGGTGCCAATTTCACCATTCCCTAAATTAATTACTAACAATTATTTTTTTATTATTGTTTGCTGTCTTAATATAAAAATGTTTATTATATTTTTTAGCTCGAAACCTAAATTTTAAATATGTATATTTATATTAATTTTAAACATACCATCTAATTATTGTTATTTTATTTTTTGTATTAAAAGCTCAGCCTGAATGATGTTAGTCTAGATTTACTAACGAAACCTGTGTAGCTATAATAAAAAAAATACTTGGGAGAACAGGACCTTTATTATTATCAACCAATTTCAAGTTTTTTAGAAATTTTTATTATATTGATTTTTGGATTTTCTCATTTTCTTTTTTCGAAAAAAATTGTTTTTTGAAATTTGAAACCCTTATGGTCTAATGTAAATATTATAGAATATAATGGGTCTAACCCCTAGGGCCCCCAAATATTCTAAAAAACAGCACTTTTTACACCATAACTTCCGAAAGGGCCGGGATATCGACCTTTATTTTGCGCCATTTTGTCAGAAAAAGCTTATAGTTGAAAAATATGTCTAACATATTTGTGCGAAACTGAAAGCTGCAGCTACAGATTTACTGTATGATTTTTAATGGTTAAATAACCCAATGTTTGGCCTTTTACCCCTTGCAACAAGAAAATTTGATGTGCAAGTATTCTCTTACAGATTGTAAATTATTAGGAATGATTTCTGGTCCGAGTAATATTTTTAATTTTTGTTTTTTTTTTGTTGTTCAGTGTAATAGATCGTAAATATAAATTTCAAATAATCATTGTTTTATATTCGATAAATGTTAATTATTCCGCAATTAAAACCGTGGGCCCATTGAGCGCCATTTTTTTACGGGCCATGAATATTAATCTAGCGAAAAACAATAAATACAATATGGATAATTTAATTGAATACAAAATTTTCTATATATAGAAATAAATATTTTAAATCTATTGTTTAAATTGTACAGGGTGGTTCAGCAATAAGGTACCAAAAATAAGGGTTGATCCTCGGGTTGATCCTACATTACAAAAGCTATATAAAAAAGTACTTACAAATGGGATCAGTTTAGGACCTCTTTTTTTAGATTTGTTTTATTTTTTTATGTAGAATTACACCCAAAATATTGTGCTCCATTCTTACTTTAGGAATAGGACACAACATTTTAGAAATTCTACATAAACCATACCTTATGTTAGAATTTTGTTCTCTGTTTATATTACCAAATAAATATTTAGGTCGCTTTTGCATAATATAATAATTAGTCTATGTTTTGATAAGGTGTATCATTTAAACAGTTCAATCTAATTATTTATAATTAATTTTTATTTACGAAATTCATGTGCGTGAACGGAAATTGATAACATTTAATTAACAAAATCCAACATTAATACTGAAAATATAATTTAATTAATAATATATTCCCGTCTATTATCGTGTAATTATTTTAAAACAATATTTTATCCATTATTTGTTAATTTTACTTTTGTTAAATACGTATTATGTTGTGGCTTTATTTTAATAAATAACAAACAATGTAGTATAGCAGATCCTACTCTTAATTAAGAATGCGAATCTCAGCCTGCGAATTATATAATAATTTGCCAAGAAAAGATTATGGTTAGTTACTATTAGTAACACACATTATGTGTGTAGTGAAATAATTACACACGAAGTTTATAAGCCTGTTGCTTTGATTTTTTAATGCATGGAGAAAAATACAATATAAATATCGGTTACTTTGTGATGGATACCCTGATGGATATTGTTAAATGAGAGATGGTTGTAGAGACAATCTTAAAATTAATCAAAAGCTCTTATAATATAATAATATCATAAAAAGCCGAAATTGAGTTAAAATAGTTATATATTAGGGGTAATACCGTCAAGTGGGGTGACTTCGGACGGTGTGAAATTGAACCCCACAACCTGTGCACATAACCCCACAACTTGTGCACGCGTGACTTGGTTCAGAGAGTTTTGCGAAAAAGTGTGCGAAGTCACCCACACCTTCCAATGTCACCCCACTTGACGGTAGTAATTTATCTTTGTAGCAGTTTATTTTTGTTTTGCTAAATGTCATAAATGTCACAAATAGTCACATGCAACAATTTTTAATTTATTTCAAGTGTAAATAAATATATCATGGTTTCGAGGATTAAGACGAATATAAAAAATATCTAGTAAATTTTAAGATAATTTACCACTTAAAGGTGGAAATATTTATGGTTAAATATATCACAGAAATTAATAAGTGGCATAATAAACCTGAAAAATTACCCAAAACAAGTCATTAGTACATCCTGAAAATGTTTAGAAAAGCATAAATAGAATTTAACCTTTTTTGACCTCCCTTAGAGTTTCCTCTCGGGCTTTGGAAAATAGAACAAAATATGATGGTGTCACACCGTTCCCCATTAAAATTTAGATGAATAAATGACAAATAAAACGGTGGACGAATATTTTTAAAGGAGGTTTGTATATTACACACCTATCAGTGAAATCCCAGGGTATTTTGATTAACTTTTCTTCAAAAGGAGCCAAAATTAATCCAATCGCTTATTGATATTAACACTATTTTTTATTTAGATTTTAAATCTGGTTATAAAATTGAGTTATCTGTGTTATTACGAAGAAAAACGTACTTTTATAAATAAGTAATCTGTCAAAATCTGACAGTCTAATTAGAGACACTATCTAGCGGTAGATTAATAGTTATTTATGGTACTAGTAAAGTAAGATATTGCCCATGAGAAAATTAACCTGCGAGGTTAATTTTTGAGAGGGCTGTATCGGTTTACCCATGAGTGCCATACAAGGTTTTATCCAATAAATAGCTTAGGAATTCATATTTTTATTAAAAATTTTAATGACATTTACAAGAAAATAATTTGACAAGTGACAGTTGAGTGGGT
The DNA here is from genome assembly GCA_958510825.1 of Brachypterus glaber. Classification (NCBI taxonomy): domain Eukaryota; kingdom Metazoa; phylum Arthropoda; class Insecta; order Coleoptera; family Kateretidae; genus Brachypterus; species Brachypterus glaber. Next base: position 26,151,495 of record OY294050.1, read on the forward strand.
AAAATAAATAATTATCCCCTCAATAAAGTAAAAGCCACGCGGGGGTTATTATTGAGTTTATCTAGTTAAAATAAAGCTGGTAATTGTCTTATTTTCTGTATGTATTGGATAAATAAATTTTATTATCAAAGAATTATAAGGAAAAACAACCTTATTCTAAGTGGCATACCGGCTGATACACAAAATTACCTAGACTTCGCAAAAAAAGCTTTTCAGTCAGTTCTGCCGAATTATAATTTTCATTTAGTGTCCTACAACAAATTAGGCAATATAAACACGGAATCTAATACTTATACTGCTAAATTTACGCTAGAAAATGAAAACCAGGCTCTACAACTTTTAAAAAATAAATCAAAAATTTCTAAAACTATTTATCCTACATTAAAAATAAAGCCCGATTTAACAAAAACTCAATCTCAACATCTATCTGCGTTATACACAGAACTAAATCATCGCAAAGCAAGCGGCGATTCCAATATTTATATTCGATACCGTAATAACGTCCCTGAAATCGCCAAGGATACCAATAAAAGACAGCGGGATGAAGATGTATCTCCAAAATCAGTAAGAGGGCAAAAATCTGGCCGTAAAGTTTAACAATTTTTAAGAAGAAAATTTATAATATGGAATATTGAAGGTTTTAGCAACTTTGAATTACACTCTGAGTCTTTGTATGTCGACTTTTTCTTTCTTTGTGAAACTCATTTAATCTTAGACTGTAAATTACCTAAAAACTTTTCCAGTGTATACAACATTATCAGCTCACCGGCTATTAAGGAAAAATCGCGCGGCCGTGCCAGTGGCGGTCTGGCGTTTGCATTCAAGAAGAGCTACAAGTGTACCACAATTGACACATCACCTTGGTGGATAATCTGCAATGTTACGTGTAATAGCTTTTCCGTAATTTTCTGCTGTGTTTATTTTAAACCATCGCTTGACCTGGAACAAATTTTGGATCTACTGCAGCTGACACTAGATGACGTCAAATCTAAATATGAAAACTGTACTTTTATTATGTGCGGTGACTTTAATTGCAGGATGGGAAATTTGGACAGTTTTGCCGATTTATGTGAAAATACAAATTTGTTTGTGTCTCGGGCCAGTTGTGACACAAAAAGTAATGCAAAGGGCCAAGTACTATTTGACTTTATGTGCAGCAATTCGTTCACGCTACTAAACGGCAGAACAGCTTCCGATAAAACTGCGAATTTTACTTACGTAAGTACCCTAGGTAAGAGCGTTATAGACCTCGTTTGGTGCAACAACGATTATTTGCATAAGGTGCGCGATCTTGAAGTCCTTAACTCGTTTTCACCTTCACATCACTTTCCTGTTCTATTAACTTTTGACTCAGCCGTAGATATTTTGCCAGATAATAAAAAAGCTGTAGCGAATAGTACAGACATCTTTCGCTGGAACACTAGTAAACACGACGAATTTTACAGCAAAATGTTACACTCCGATAATATATTTAACTACAGAGAAAACGATATCTCCGCTTCTTATTTAAACTTACTCAGTTCTATCACTGACTGTGCCAAAGATTTGCGCTTAAATTTAAATTCTACAAAGAAACTTACTTCCTTTAACCATATCTGGTTTGATCATGAGTGCTTACTAGCGAAAAAAGCTGCCAAAAATGCTTTAAAAAACTGTAAAAAAAATAACTTCTCGCAGGACTTACTTGTAATTTATCTGAGCCTTAAAAAACAGTACAGGCGTATTTTAAAACTTAAAAAGGAGGCTCATACAATTAACTTAACTCTCAGGCTTAGTGCAACTAAAAATCAATCAGAATTTTGGAAATTAATTAAAAATTTACGCTCAAATAATAAACCTGCTAGTTTATCCTTGCTTGACTGGGAGTCCTTTTATGACTCAATTTACACTGTGCATAACGAGTCACAATTTTTATATTCTGACGCCGGTTCGTCATTACTAACTTCGCGTATAACTTTAAATGAACTAAAGTCCAGTCTTAATAAATGCAAAAATGGTAAAAGTCCAGGTAAGGACAATATTCCATTTGAGTTTTTTAAGTATCTACCAGAAAACTGGTTATGCTACCTACTGAATTTATATAACAATATATTTGACAAAGAAATCATTCCCCATACTTGGTCGGAAATTTCACTTCTTATGCTTCACAAAAAAGGTCCAGTTGAGGATCCTGCTAATTACCGCGGTATAGCTCTACTAAACTGTATGGAAAAAATATTCTCTCAAATAATTTTACAAAGGCTTACAGAGTGGTCCGATACATTTAATGTTATACCGGAATGTCAGGCAGGCTTTAGACAAAACCGGGGTTGCTTGGATAATCTATTTACTCTTAATTCCCTCATTAATATCTGTCTACGGTTGAAAGGTAGAAAACTTTATGCGATTTTTGTAGATTTCAAACGTGCGTTTGACTGTATTAACCACCATCTGTTATGGAAAAAATTACACTCTCTTGGAGTAAGTTCGAAAATAATCAGGATCCTCAAAATGTTGTATGACAAAGCAATTGCACAAATAAAAACTGCTGAAGGCTATTCAAAACCCTACAACATTTCTGAGGGAGTTCTACAGGGTGAACCATTAAGCCCCATTCTTTTTGCATTGTTTATTTCTGACATAGAAAAATATTTTAGGGAAAATGGAGCCTTGGGTGTTAATGTGGATGGTCTTGTGGACATACTTATGCTTTTATACGCTGATGATTTGGTCATTTTTGGGGAATCGCCCATTGATATTTCACGTAAACTCAAAATTCTCTCTCAGTATGCAAATGAAAATGGCCTTAAAATTAACATTAAAAAAACGAAAATAATCTGTTTTACCAAGGGTGGCTTTAGGTATTCACGTGACTTAAACTTTAAATATGACGGCGACAATATTGAAGTAGTAAACAAGTACGTTTACCTGGGTGTTACATTCTCTCAGTCAGGGCTATTCGCTGAAATGACCAAAGAAGCATGCAATAAAACAAAAAAATCAATCGGTACCGTTATGTCCCTTTTGTCAAACTCAAAAATCAACAGCTGGCAATCCCGAATTAAACTTTATGAATCTATAGTCCTATCTACTTTGCTTTATAGTTCTCCAGTTTGGGCGTTACGTTTCTTTAATGAAATTGAGCGTGTTCAGTTGGCCTTTTTTAAAAGATTATTTTTACTCCCCCGCAACACCCCGGATTATATGATACGACTCGAAACTGGGTCCGTTAAAGTTTCTTTCTTGATTTTTAAAATGTGCCTTAATTGGATTGAAAAGCTTATTAGAATGCCCGCTCATAGATACCCCAAGCTTTGTTTTAACCGCTTACAAAACTTAAACAATGGTAATACAAAATATAACTGGTTGGCACAGTTTCAATGTATGCTGGAAAAAATTGATGAATCTAACTTTTTGACTAATTTAACAGTAAGAAAAATAAAATACAATAGACCAATTTTACTTAACAAATTTCGCGAATTTCTACATAGAGATGACATAAATTCATTATTTTTTTCCAAAAATTCAACTATTTATCAAAAGTTTAGAATTAATCTGGAACCTCAAAATTATTTATACTGTCGAGATAATATCTCTATCATTCGTATAATAATGCAATTACGTATGGCTACAAGCTTTTCTACCTCCTTCTCATTCAATGGCAGCTTTTACAAAATCAACCCTAAAGAAGTATGTACTATTTGCAACTTAAACGAGTTTGAGACTTTAGATCATATTTTCTTTAAATGCCCCATGTACAAACCGTTGCGTGCACCTTACATTGATAGCCTTATTAACCTAGACGGTCTAGTCTTTGCACTTAACTTTCTTAATGTAACTAAAATAAAAATGCTGCACAGTTTTATCGGAAACTTATTAAAGCTCCGTTCCTTTATAACTAACGAATAATGCTTTTTGTCTTTAACCTTTAAATATTGGTATTATCGTTTCTTCTTATAATTAACTTTTTTTTTTGTATTAAAATTTCTGCTTTTTCTTTTTATTAAATTATCTATGAATATCCATCAAATTACTTAAATAGTTAGGGTTTAGTATTTAGTGTATTTTTTTTTCTCTTCTCTTGTATTTTTTTTTATATATTCAAACTTCTTGTAACAAGATTTGTAATCTTTTATACAATAAACGTTTATTATTATTATTATTAATAAATTTTATTAAAATATAAGAACTATTTTGGCATATAACCTCATCAAAGAAACTGTTCTGGATCTACACCTGAGCTTAAATAATATTTTGTTTTTACTTTAGCCATTTTATAACTATAAAAATAACACTTATGAAAATTTGTAGTTACATAGCACCACATCGCGGCGCTAGATAGAGCTCTAACAAAAATTAACAAATCATCAAAGTTTGACGTATACAATGGTAATTTTTAAATGTTAAGGCCTGGCCAGAGGCTCGCATAAGAAGCATAATACATACCATACGATGGCGTGATTGGCTTAATGTGTCGTCATGTGCGCAGACTTATAACGTTCGCATAAGAGCCTGTGGATGTGCCTTTAAGCATAATCTCCCAAATATAAACCTCTGGGCTTTAAGTTCTGTAATGTACAGAACTTTCTTTACAAGTATTCATCGTCTTTGTCAGTTTTGTTCATCTAGATTTTTCTGGGAAACAGTGTGATGTGTCAAGGTTTTTAACACTCTTAAATTATATCTATTTGTTACAGGATGTTAGCATTTTATATTTACTCCCACTTGTTTATGCGTAAATTAAAGACTATACACTGTAAAAAGTAAACTAAATATTCAGTTACAAATGGATAGGAAATCGCAAGTTATTATCCTTTACAATTGTACTCTAATTTTTATTAAAAACGCGCATTATTTCATGTCCGTCCTTAAATTTTAAAGTACGTGACTTTAGAACTAAATATTCAGTTACATATGGATAGGAAGTTATGATCCTATACAAATGTACTTTAATTTTTGTTAAAAAAAACTTTAGTTCTACAGTCACGTACTTTAATATTTAAGAACGGATATGAAATGTTGCGTGTTTTTATCAAAAATTAAAGTATAATTGTATAGGATAATAACTTCCGATTTCCTGTCCATTTGTAACTAAATGTTCAGTTTACTTTTTTACAGTGTAGGATGATTCAACTTTCTATGCTTGTTTATTCTTAAAATAGTGCTAATAGATATAATATAATTCCATTTTAATTCAAGAGGAGGGAGCAACTTTTTCCGTACTGAGAAATTAATTTTTGGAAGTAATGGGGATGGTGGAGATAAGAGGGAAAGGGGTGGTCAAAAATTGGTAAAAATATGAAGTTGGTAGGTTGTGCAATAAAAAATTTCTAGCAACAATTTTTATTTTGCTACATAACTTAAGTGTCCTAATTAATGACCCAAAAACTATAATTTTCATCTGAGTAGAGATACCATTAGATTCCTCTTAAAAAACTAAACCAAACAGTGTTTCCACCAATAATTAAGGTTCTGAATTTTGATTGTAAACTATGTTAAACTTTTAAGATTCTACAGCTTCACATTAACGTTTCTCTCTATATTTGATTTGAACAACCTGGCTACTACATTGGTCTAGTAAAATAAATAACTTATTTAAAATAAACAAGTCACTTGTTACAAGTGCTATGTGACATTATACTCCAAACAATTTGTACGTATAGCTATGCATTATTTAATTGTGCTTAATCATAGGTTGAATTCCGAGACTTGCGGTATTAACCAGTTGAACCACTTTTTTGAAAATGTTTGCTTAGAATTTTTTTTTTGACCGAATAATTCAATTTAAAAAACCCATACGTAGTTAAGGACTTTTATCTGCAATTATTAAGTCGAAAACATTTGCTTTAAAGCTAAAATTTGCAAAAAAAAAGATTCTTATAGTTAAGTGGGTGAAATTCATAAAATTAGTGATTGTCTCATAAATAAACAAGAATCGCTTTAATTACTGTTACATTTTGGTAAAAGCCAGATTCGGTTTAATAGCGGTTAAACATTTAACACACAAGTCATACGTCAATTTTTTAACCTCTTTTTTTTGCAAATCTGATAAATATGGGTTAAATCTTGAATAACTGTCAGTTTTTGATGTAGAACTTATTTTTTGCTTTCAAAAAGCTCAAAGTTTTATATTTAACCAATTAACCTCAATGATACCAAGTGGTATTACCTAGGTTTTATATATTTACATTTTTATTTCTTTTTATCTTGATTCCATTTAAACGAGTAAGGTGGGAAAAAAATTTATCAATAAATAAAAATTAAAAACTTTCTTATTCTTAAAAGAAAAAAATTGAATGTCGGTTTTTTCTTTGAAAAACACCGATATATATAGTCAATATTGTTATGTGTAACAAATTAGTCGTCAAATGTTTCGATTTAGTGACCTTTATAAAAATTTCCCTCATAATTCGGCAAAATTATTCCGTAAGCCTATGTTTCTGTTATTATTTTCAACATTGATGATTCATAACTAAGTTTACGCCGACTACTGGTAATAAATACTCTTCCTTTCTATATCATAATTTGTTATGTTGACACTTTACACATTAGTATGCATAATAGTACCTATATTTAATTGGACCTAATCATTCTTCGTATATAATTCCTTCCTCTGTAATGGCTTGACCTCAATACCGTTGCCTTATTAGCGCAACACGATAGCAATTACGTTTAATAATTTTTATAAACAACTTACACGTCGAAATCGATTTATAATTTGCATTTTGAACACTTATTATACTCCTCGTACCAGAAAGAAGAATAAAAAGAAGAAGAAGAAGATTTTTTTTGTTCTTTTGGCTTCTGTTTTTTTTTTTTGTAGTTGTTCAGTAAAAGTTATTAATAATACAAGGGCGAAAAGTTAAATTTTTCGATTGAGTAGGTGTTTAGAAGCCGATGGCATCCGGCCCTAGGTTAATAAACCTACGAAACCAAATTTTATTTTTTCGCCCGTGTATTATACAATATTTTTTATTCGATTGTTACTAATTATAATAACTTATTAAAATATAGGTATTTAATTCTAAATTTTAAAAAATATTTCTTTTTACTGTCTTATTATGTGCCTATCTAGTTAGCTATGACAAATTGCTATCCACTGCTAAAAAAACAATTGAATAAAAAGAATAAGTCCAACACCAATAACCTTTTAAGAAGCAGAAGAAGAAGAACCTTATAATTCTATTCAAAAAAAATTAACTGAAACATTAAAAGTGAGTGTCCTACACGAGGCGTACTTTTCTTTATAAATGTTACAGTAAAGGTAAAGCATCTTATTTTAAAAAAGCTTAAAAACAAGTCTTGCTTGTTTCCCTCAAAACATGAACAAAAATTGTCGCTTTTAAAATCAGTCAATTAAAAGGAAAATTATTATCTTAAAGCGTTAATATTTATTTAACAAACAGTAATATTCAACGATAATTCGTAGGATTTATTCAAAAAATAAAGAGGTGTAGTGTCCCCACTTCTCACTGATACATATAATTTAAATAAACAAACTAGGGAGGGGCTGTGTATTAAGGTACATCGTTTTTTAAATATTTTTTTTCTAATTCACTTCTAATAGTAATTTTCTGATGCTTTAAGTCATAAATATAAAAACTGTGAATTGCACAGTTTTTATATTTATGCACAGTGTTCAAGGGTTTTAAGGAACTTTTCTTAGGCATGGGAATAGGTTTTGTACTAAGCCTAAAGAACCTATTTCCATGCCTAACAAAATTTCGTTAAAAATGTAAAAATATCGCTTGGTTCCTTTTAGATAAGCGGTATCTAATTATACCTTGTCATCTGTAGATATTTGGTTACCTCGACGATTACAAAATCTTAAAAATGCCATAACTTTGGTCCCAAAGCACCTAGAGACTTTAACCAGCTCTTAAATTAAAGGTCTTGAATAGTACCATGAAAAACTCTTATTAAATAAATCACTTACCGAGCGCATTCTCTCAGAAAGAGCGATATTCAGACAAATTTAAAAAAAAAATGCTAAAAACTGCCAAAAATATCGTGCTGAAAAATAGAATTTTATATGTATACGTGATTTTCGTTTTTTTACATGAATGATAGTCGTATAAGCTTTTAAAATTAAATCTTCGAATCTATTTTTCATATTTAAGAGACTGAAAATTATGCGGGTATAAATAATTCAATTATTTTTTTAATTTGTTGTCTGGAAATAATTACGACAGGGTCAAAGCTAGTCGAGTAATTTTTTCGTTTGAAAATAAGTAGAAAATAATAAGCATGACGGCATGTAATAAATGTACAATTGCGAATAGTGTGCCATGGAATGCGAAGAATCCCATATTTTTACGGCCAGTTTTCTCATACCTGCCTCACGGGCATTTTGGCGAGATATTTAAAAACATTTATCACGTCAGATCTTAATCCATTTGACAATTATTTTAAATGTTTTTAGCATAAATTTAAGCAGTGCATTATAATACGCGCACTTTATAATTGGATTAAGGTGCATGCTTTTATATTAAAGTAGGTTTACCTGAGTAACTTAAGCTTTGGTCATCAAAGATGAGGATGAATCATCGTTAATCCCAAGATAAGTTATGCAGAATAACCTTTTAAGGTAAACGTATTAGTAAAATATATTCTTGAATGAAAGAGCTCTCAAGAGAGGACTTTCTCCTAAAAATAAAAATAAAAATCTGAAAGAAGAAATTGTTTAAGCAGGCCACTCACTAGGGAGCAGGTTGCGCAACATGTTGACGAACGGAGTTGTCGTCAACAAGTTGCCAAATATGTGTGTTGGTTCGTCAACATGCTGCTATGTTGCTTCTAGGGCGAGACCGAAAAGCCATTCTTTTACTCTTCTTTTCTTTCTCTTATTTTCTGTGGCTATTGTCAAGCCTATTGCAAATGCCACTTTTTCTTGCGTTGACAGCACTTTCATATTAACCCACTTGTTTAGATTGCGTTTTGTCAACTGAAGTTGTCCAACATGTTCCCTAGTGAGTGGCCTGCTTTAGAAGCGTACGATCAAAAACACTGAAATACACTTTTTCGTACGACCTAGTGTACACGAAATAAAAAAAATGCATGTTCACTATATATCCTCGTTAGGATATATTTCTATCGCACGAGTCCATAGTGTATAGTTGAATGAAATGACAACTATGCACACTCATTTACACAAACGAGTACACATAGCTTTGATTTTGACAAAAGTGGTTTGACGTTTATAAAAGTTTAAAATGTGAAAATTAAACACAAGTAATTCTTTAAAATATACATTTTTAAAGAGTCTAGACTGTAGATCGAACGAAAAATGTTGTTCGCAACTCGTTTGCGACAAGTCCTTAGTGCACTCGAACGATTTTTTGACTTCGCTTCGCATCGTCAAAAAAACTTCATTCTCGTGCACTAAGGACTAAAGTCGCTTACTCGTTATGAAAACTACTATTTTTACACATTAATCAAAAAAAAACTCTTAGGTACTTCCTATATTATATAACCATGTTATGTTAAAAATTTGAACTCTTTAAATTAAAAAAAAAAAACAAACTATTCACAGATAATTTTTTACATGTTTTCACAAATTAAGAATTTAAGATAAAGTTAAATGTGAGGGTATCTAAATTAAAAGCTAGTAGAACACTGCAGGTTAAATAAACCATATTGTCTTGGAATTTCAAGGCCGTAAATATTTTTTATTGGGGGAGTTATTTCATATTGGTAATATATGTATAGTATATTCAACTTCAAAATGCAGTGAGCGTAAACAAACGCACGTGACAACAACGGATTTAGTGACAGGGTAGGACTCAAAACAAAATATTTCTATATAACGGTCCATTGCAATGCATTGCACGCTTCTTCGCTAGGTACTCACACAGAACACCCACTCACGTACTGACCTGCAAAGAAAATATATATAAAAACTTTAGCTTCCGTGTTAAACGTAGGCAACACAGATTACAAAAGGGTTGCTGGCGCCATCTAGCACGTAAATTGCGGACTATTGTCGGTATAGTCGGTTTCTGTAAAAACCCCTAGTGACATCTAGCGGAAATTTTAAGTAATAGAGGTGGCGCCAATTTCAAATCCTTAATAAAATTGTTAATTAAAACACGTTGAAGGATAATGACGCTGTCGAGCGGTTTGCCTGCGTTTTTGCAGACATACCGCTGGACAGCGTCATTGTCCTTCAACGTGTTTTAATTATTACTTTGAATTCGATAAAAATCTCCATTCAAAGTAATAAAAGAATAAAATAAAAATGCAAAACAAAAATAAAACAATTTATTTCATTTAAAAAAAGTACATACAAGAATAAATCTTAATTACCATTATACATAAAGAATAATTTTTTATCAAATCAATGAAAATATTTTACTGGACGAAATCCGAAAATTGTTTTTTTATCACCCTCAGCTTTTACAATATAAAAAAAATTATATTATTATTATAAACCGTTTTATGAGAGAATATATTCTCGTATACGAATCGCACGTCACAGTGCGTAAACTAAATAGCACTCTGTATGGATATTGGCAGGGGCGGATTTATTTCATTTTAAGGGGAAAAGGCGCATCCGCAAGGAAAAAAATTGCGCATTCACCAAAAATATAACTTTGAAGGTATTTCTATGCTAATATATCTCGCTGGGGGGGGGGGGGCGAGGGACCCATGCCCCCCTAAATCCGCCGGTGCGTCACAGTGCGTAAACTAAATAGCACTCTGTAGGGTAACTGGCATCTATTTCTTTTAACTTAATACATTATTTTTAAATAGAAAATGTATATCTAAAAAAAAGCATTTATCAAGTCTTAATAAATAAATGCCAATATTCATACAGAGTGCTATTTATAAATAGCATATGTATAGCTATTTATAAATAGCATATGTATACCCAGACAGCACATAATAACTATTAGATATCCAGGGGATATACTTTCTGGATATAGAGTATATCCAGTGGATAGCCTGAATTGCCATTAGATGTCCCATGGACATCCAAATGTCCGCCTATATCCAGATCCTATACTAGTATACCGTAATTTCACACAACAATAGTCCAGATTCACATAACTATGGTCCAGCTTCACACCTATATTCCATAACCAGCGTATTTAAAAAAAAAAACTGAAAACGTGTTGCTGTATATCCCATATACACCAACTTTCACAAGAAATTGTAAACATTTAAAAATAATTATCCCCTGCCCCCTGGGGGCCTTGGACTATAGTTGTGTGGCCGGACTATAGTTGTGTGAAATTACGGTATCTATTTTTTTAAACTCCCTAAAGTATATCCACTGGATATCCATTAGAGATCCATCATGGATATCCAGGATACCCATGATGGATCTATAATGGATATCTAGTGGATATACTTTGGGTTAAAAAAATAGATGTCCACTGGATATCTCGTGGATATCCAGTGGATATCCTACCAGGATCTGGATATAGGCAAACATTTGGATGTCTATGGGATATCTAATGGCAATCCAGGCTATCCACTGGATATACCCTATATCCAGAAAGTATATTCCCTGGATATCTAATAGTTATCATGTGCTGTCTGGGTAGTATAACGTAACGCAAATTGTACCAAAATTAATACACTTCATACACCGTTTCCAGCGTTATTAAAGGCTGCAGAGATTTTATACTTTCGTTACCCTCCCTAGCCAAAATATAAAGTCTCTACAGCCTTTAATAACGCGAGAACCGGGGTATCAATTGATACACTTAAGTGTATGAGTTTTGGTACAACTAACGTTACGTAAAATTTGAACGTTTCCCAACCCCCCGCACCTCTAAAATAAAAAAAAAAACTTTTTACCCATATGAGTTAAAACTAAAACTGGGGTAACGTACTCGTAATACTAATTGGATAATCGCCACTGACTGTTTCCAAAAACACTAAAAACACATGAGAGCATAATTAATATTTTGTTTTAATTGTTTTTTGTATATAAATTACTTACTTTTAAAAGCTTCACGGAAAGAAACTTTCCACCCTCTTCAAAAGTGTGACCAATTGGTTAATCGCCACTGATTGGTTTCAAAAACACTAAAAACACATGAAGGCATCATTATTATTTAGTTTTATTTGTTATGTATATATATTTAATCAAATAATTACCTTTTCCAAAGTTATTAAAAATTTTCGTCACACACCAATCCAAGATTTAGATTTTTTGAGGTTAGAAACACGGAAACCCCCGCTTTATAAATATTTTTTTTACAACAAACTAAGTCTAATACTTTCAATGGGATTTTGTTTTAGATATGGTCAATATGCAATATAGAATCATTCTTAATAATATTATCTTAAAATATTTACTATTTTTCAATTTATTACTGTTTTTAATACGATGCCATCTATCAGGATAAATGTAAAGCTTTACATGAAAAGATAAAAGAAAACTATCTTTTAAAAATTACAAAAAATAACGCTAGCGACATCTAGCACGTAAATTGCGATGCTATGGCGGCCATTTTTAGCTGTGTTGCAAGGTCACCTACTTAAGGCTGGCCCCCCCTGCTGACCTGTTTAATTTTCTATATCCCTACTCTCTCAACATTCGAGTGTTCTAAACAATGAAACCACGCGCCAGCTGCCGCGTGCGCGATTGTTTTATTTAATTCTACTGCATATTGAAGTTAAATATACTATAGGTATATTTTTTTCGAAAACGAAATAGCTCCCCAAGTAAAAAAAAGATAAGGGGTAAAATTTATCTTAGCAACGCCAAAAATGTACTGATTCGCCTAAGGTGAGACGCCCGGTAAATATAAGATCCGGTATGTTTGATATGGTTTGATATGAGATTATGTTTCAGTTGCATAATTGGTTGCATACTTCTCTCGCCAATGGCATGCATTGTGTATCGGGTTATCGGTTGAAAGGGTCGATTATGAATTTCTCGGTCCATCCTGAAGTACCATAATTGAATTCTGTGTTTGCTTATTATCAAATTAACCGTGGTTAATTAACTATTAATTTTATCAATGTGCATTCCCATCAGAAAAGGGGATATAGGCCTGTTATACAAACGTTGCAACGTTGCCAGCACAAAATAAAAATAATGGATGTATACACCAAGTACATGTGCCCAGGGTAGTCAAATTTAAAAATAAAAATAGGCTAGTTTAATATACAAGCAGTTTCACTGTCAACCTTAACGTTGAGGTTAAGGCATCGTTATAACTAGCATAACTAACATTGGGGTGGGCTAAGGGGGACAAATGGGGTAAATACAATAATTTTTCACAAAAATTTGAAAATTGCTAGATAGGGGTTTTTGAGGTTGCTGAAATCGAATAAAAAATTTTTATAACTCCACCACCACTGTTACTGTTATGTACAAATGGCCATCGACATAGGTCCTTCAGCCTGATTTATATATTTTTAAATATTTTCGTCAAAATTGGTATATAGAGGTTTTTGGGGACGACCCCTAAGGGGTAGTGGGTAGTTTTTGTGATAGTTAATAAATAGGGGGTTTTAAGGTTTCTGAAAGTAATTCTTATAATAAAAAACTTCCAACTTCACCCTCTGAGGGGTGGGGGGTAGTTTTCGTGAAAATTGGTATAAAAGGGTTTTTGAGGTAGCTAAAAGTGAATCTGATAATAAAAAAATCTAACTCAACCCCCTGGAGGGTGGGGGGTAGTTTTAGTGAAAATTTGTATATTGGGGTTTTTGAGGTTGCTGAAAGTAAATCTGATAATAAAAAATCAATTTAACGCGCGGAGGCGAAAAATGGGAAAGCCATTTTACTGGGCAGTGTATTTTAAATGATAATTTAATTTAATATCTAGGAACACTAGAAAAAAATATTTATGGATGGAAGGGAACCAAACTAATTTTAAAAGGGACATCCCTTTACTACCCACAACAAGGGCCCTTTTCTGAGGGGAGTACACAACTGAATATCTAAGCTAATCTACTAAATCTCCAACAATTTGTGCATATTATAATTTCATATCACATTTACACTGATAAAATCTTCACTGCAGATTTTGATGATTTATCCGTCTATAGATTCCAAAATCCGATTTTTTGATGTCCGTCGCACAGTAGTCATTATTCTTTATTCTTTATTGTGTAGATTCAAGGGTACAGAGTCATGGAGAGCCCCAAATAAGCTCCAAGCGGTCAAAATTCAATATCTTCTACAAATGTGGATCGTTTTAAATTAAATTTGGGTAATTTCTTTAGTTTTATAAAAGACGTATTTTGGTATAGTATAACCCTTTCAGGACTTCCGGTTGTCCCGGAAGTGGTAAGAATTTTAGTTAATTTTAAGGTTATATTGTTTTATTGGGTAAAATTTCTTAAATCTAATCAAAAATAATATGATGCACCAAAAAAAATTTAATATAGGCATTAATAAAAAATTTGACATTTTTTTTTCTTTTTGACTAATTTGGTCCTTTTAATTTTTTCTGACTTTAAATTGCCTTTAAAAAATATTTAACTAATTATTGATGATAAATTTATATAAGTATTAAAGAATGATGTTTAAAGAATCATTTAAAAAAGGAATTGTTAAAAAATATTTTTTTCCTTTTTAGCTATTCGGATGAAAAGAATTCACGAAAAATAACCAAAAATTTCACTTGGGTGCAAATTTTCATATCGTCCGGCGAAACCGAGCATTGTGAAATTAATACATAACTTAGCCTATAGTTTCCCAAAGCTCCCCAAAAAATTCCAGTATGCGATCTTTTACGGTTTAAAAGTTAGGAGCATAAATGTGACAGATTGCACAATCAGTAATGTTAAAATTTTATACAGGTGCGGGTAGGTGTTGAGGGATTTCGCAATAATTTTATTATGACACATAAGTATCTTAAATATTATGTTTTCCTTTAGATTTATTTAAAAAGTAAATACTATTTTATTGAGTGAGTTCCAATCCATGAACACCCCCCAAAATGGGATTGTTTTCAGCCCGATGAAAGCAATTTTTTTTGGCTTTTATTTCTTAACAAGGGCTAAAAAATGGCGTACAAAATTATTTTTTGCACTTCCGGTTTTGCCGGAAACTAAGTTAAATTATTTTTTTTTAATGACACCCTCAGTATATTTTTGCATTTTTAAATCCAGAAAACAAATTTACATTAAAAAAAATCATTTAAACACTTTTTATTTTTTTTTAGTACGTTTTTTTATCGTTTTTTTTATTAACATACATGATTTATTTTTTTTTATAAATAAAATCTTATTTATGTGGGAAAAATACAAATTTTATGTAAAAACGGGGTTTCTTTCATAACTTCATGTTTTCAAATAGCAAAACCCTTGGGCGGTCTTAATTTTTTGGTGCACTATTGTAAGGGCTACAAAATGGCGTACTTTTATTTATTTATCTTCCACTTTTGCCGGATTAGGCTTTTTTAATAAATAAAAAAATATTTAATTGATTTTTTTTAGATGTAAAATTGTTTTCTGAATTTAAAAATGCAAAAATATACAGGGGTTGTCATTTAAAAAAATAAAATTAACTTAGTTTCGGGCGAAACCGGAAGCGCAAAAAAATAATTGTATACGCCATTTTGTAGCCCTTGGTAAGAAATATAAGGGAAAGTTCAAGTATTACGTAACGCAAATTGTACCAAAATTCATACACTTCATACCCGATCCGATCCGACCAGAGGCCTAGAGGCCATACCATTTAACAGATACAAACCAAACTATAGGTTTTAGGTTTTTGGGGGATTTCACAGGGGGGTTTTCTTAATTTTACTCTGCAGAGCTCTGCCAAATAAGGGTAGTTTACTGATGAACAAAAATCAAAAAATTAAATTCTTTACATTGGCTCTAACAATTTTGCTCAAATTTTGTACGATAATAGTAAATTACAAACATGTTATTACTATCTAGTTTTCCCCAAAAAAATGCATATGGGTGGAAATAGTATATTTCTAACCGAATAAGAAAATAAAACATTTCCAACTCGAAGGATGCTATTTGGCCGGGGCGTAGCCTAGGCCAAATTAGCATCTCGGAGTTGGAAATGTCATTTTAAATGATCTTCTACAGAAATTTTGCAGATTTCCAACGTCACTATAAATTTCAACTAAATAATCATTTAAATAAGTGACTCGTTGTTATTTTCTATTATTAGTCTCGGTATGTACCATATAATATATAAATAAATATTAATTTTTATTGTTTTTCGTAGAAATATACAAAAATGTTATCAGCAAACTTTACAGACAAGGCGATTGTTTCGCCATCTATGGGGTAAAACATGTTAGATATGAATTCATATATAAGCTAGGTTAGAAAAGCTTTATTGACGTTTAAAGAAACAGAAAAAAATTATAGATTTTGCAACTTTTTATAATGCATATAAAGAACGTTTTTCTGTATTCTTGTGAATTTATATTTTTTGCAATTTTGGCGATTAAAATAAACAGTTGCAGGTTACTTTTTTATAATGACCGAAAATAAATGGAAATTGATTATAAAAATAACAACAAAATAATCAAAACCTTAAAACTTATCCGAACTTTTTCGCGAGCACGTAAGTGCGGTGGAACCCTACCATTTTCAGTTAATTCTGTTAGCTATCTTTTTAAAACCATTTAGTTTAATTAAAAAAATAATGTTAAAACTCTATCAGCAGTGAAGTTTGCCGTAAATTATCAACGTGTGTGCATTTGATGTGCGGATATTAAAAAATTGCATTAAATAAAAAACAGTAATCAATAAATTTAATTAAAATTCAACCTCCTCTATTATGTAGTGTATGTTCATATCTTCATTTAAATCTGAAGGTTTTCGCCCCTTTTCTACTCTTTAGGTAGTCTCAAGGCCGTAATACCAATCTAAGTTTTGAATTAGACATATATATGTGCAGTTTCATTTGAAAGTTTGAAACTTGCAACATAGGCTGTGATTGTCACATTTTAATTTCAGTAAATGAAATAAAAAGTATTGATAATACTGTAAAGGAAATGTGTTTTATCTAGCCAAAAAATATTATTTCAAATATATCAAAAGACTAAAATTAAAGTTTTCCCACGACCACCTACGAAAACTACAAATTTTAAACAACTTAAAAGTGCCATATTTCATACGCGTGCGAAATAATATCATACAGTATGATAATCATACATGTATGGGAAAGCAAAGCTATCATGATTTTTTTCCAAATATTTACCATTTTATTATTTTTTTTTGTTAGATTTTTATGTATCTGGATATAATTTTTTCTACCTTTCCACTTTTTATTAGTTACTATAGTTTTGAATTATAAATAGTTTTAATTAAGAGGTAACAATTTGAATGGACAAAACGTAACTAATTTTAACTGTCAAAGACTAATATAAGAAAACTAACGAACTTTAGAAGAGACCAAGGTAAAGTTGAATTGATTTATCAAGTTTTAAGCACACAAAGCACAAAGGATGTAGAAATTTGAAAAAATTGACTAGGGACAGGGCGGAATTGATAGTGATAATGGTGATATGTTGGATTTACGATATTTAATCTATTTAAGGCAGTACTATATGTTGTGTAAAACTAATTATTCCCCGCTATTATAAACTCCCTAGTTAATCTAGGCGAGAAAAGGGACGATATGCTTAGGCAAAATTAGAGCTATATTGTTCCATAGATCTTAAACGATGTTCTTTGGGTTCTTGAAACTTTTGATAGAGTTTACTTGAGAAAATAATTTGAAAGGAATTGTTATTAGTTATAGAAATATCATCTTTTATTCCTCTATTCAAAACTATTTTGGATATAAGGATCTGTACATGGTTTGGACTTTTATTTTAAGAGTGGAAACCCAATAATAAGATGTGACATGCTCAACGTCCTTAATGTGCCCTAAAAAGGAGAAAGTAGTAGTAGTAGGAAGGGTTGCGAGGCTGTAAGCCAGGCAACTAGGCCACTATGGCCCTTTTTGCCAGCCCCGAGCTCTCCAACCATATATCTACCCTACTTCTTGCCTAAACCTACCGGACCTCCTTATAGAGGTCGCGATGTCTGTCCAGGCAAGGATACTCAACTCCTTTCTTCTAAGCGTTACTAATCCAAAGATCTCCTGTCATATCCTGCCAAACCATTCATATTGTCTTATGAAGTGGAAGAACGATTCTTCGTCCATCCCGCAGCCTAAACAGATGGGGTCGTTACCGACCTTCATCTTAAACAGGTGTCTTCCTAGTTCACAGAAAAAAAAAGAAACTGTGTCGTGAATAAGATTTCTTTTTTTGAAGTGCTTTTGCTTCAAAATATATAATTCCATATCGACAATAAGGGCGCTTTTCTGATGGGAGGCAAAATTAGAGCTGTACTGTTCTATATGTATATCGTCAAACATTTTTGTGAATTTAAATTCAAAGAAATAATCTGATTACTGTAATCAATTTTTACAGTGTACAAAAAGGATTTGTTTATTTTTCAGCAGTGTAAACACGTCTTTCGCGCTGTACACTTGCTTGATTATGCATTGGATCGAGGAATTAAGTAATCGTTGGCTCGTTTAATTAATCTTTGCAATATTTTATTCATGTACAATAATGAAAGCGTTTTTGTTTAATTGTCGTTTCTGTATGTGTCGATTTAATTAAAATTATCTCTGGATTGTGCTGCTCGGGAATATTCGAATCTGACAGGTGAGGACTTTAAATTTTAGTTTATTTTTTTACAAATTTTTCTAGGACGTTCAACATATTTTTGTCAAACATAAAATTGTATTTAATGTTTTTGTTTTTCGGTAACAGGTTTTAATTTCAAAATTGACATTATGATTGAAAGAGCAAAAGAAAAAATAGGTAAACTTTCCAACTATTTTGTGAGGTCATAAATATTCGGTGCAAACCTTATTTATCTATGGATCTAGCTAGATCAAGCCAGTTAATGGTTATTTGGCAAATGTTGTTCTGTATTTATACTCTGTCCAGTTATGCAAGATAGTAAGGGAAGCGGCCCGTTTTACACCACAGAGCGCATTAATAGCATAATTATGCATAAATCGTAGTATATCAAAAATTTAACAGATGTTGGTACTGTTTTCCTGGAAAAGGCCTATCCAAAGACTCGCATAACAAGCATAGTACATAAGAATGCAATGCCAGGATTGGCTTGATGTGTCGTCATGTATCGTGTAATGGTTGTTATGCCAGCCTCTGGATAAGGCTTAAGTTTTAATTGTAACCTAAAAATTTGACGTTTGTGTTCAATATAATTTACGTTTGTACAATATCTACAATATGCTAATTTACTGTGAGTGCATGATAAATAAACCAAAAAAGTACCCTTTTCAATACCATACAAAATAACATTAAGTATAACAATTTTTTTATGTAACTTTCTCTTCTTTTATTAGCTTTAACGACCGTCAACCATTGTCATAGACAAAAAATGTCACAAGATTTTATATGTTAAAAGGTACGAGTTTTTAACCAATGATGTAGCTTAAAAAATGCGGGAATTTTAAACTACTATCTTGCATAATTGGACGTCACTCAGTCAGTCTTTGAGGCTAGTAACCAGAGGCCGCCACAATATAAGCTGTCAAATTGAACTGAAAATTGCTAAAACGACCATATATAAAATATTATATATGGCAATTTTGGTCAGTTAATAATATCGTTAACTTTTAAAATTAAACATGTAAACTTTACCTCCAAATACGGTAGTTTCAGCAATTTTCAGTTCGATTTGACGGCCGCTTAATATATAGTGTGGCGGCTTCTGGTTACTAGCTTCAAAGACTGACTGAGTACGGATACCAGGGCTAAAGCCTCCAGATATCTTGAACCCCAAATGGTACTACAGATGCATCTATAGTACCATCTGGATGGTAGTATTTTCTGATGTTAGGATTTAAATTAGAGTCGCTTTGGCGGCCATTTTGACAGTCAGCATATATTTTCATCTGTCATACTTGTCATATTCCTGTTTGTTATTTATAAATAAGAAAAAGATATGACAAGTAAAAATTTTTTCCAACAGGCAGAATAACCGCCAAAACGACCCAATTAACATATTCTAATTGTCATTCACACCAAGTAATGGTAGCAAAAATCATTTTTTTAACACTACATAACATGTTTTTAAAATACACGTGTATACTCTAATTAATCTAGTAAATTATTCTTAAAAAATGAGGTTACGGTCCTGTAATGCCGTAACCCGTATGCAAATGAAATGTTTCAATTAAAAACCCGGCTCTAAATAAGTCCGAGTTAATTAATTTTTATTTACAACATAACCATACTTCGCGTGCAATTTAAATATTGTGTCAATTATACAATGTTGTTAAGCCGTTGGCTAATTATTTATTGAAGAGAGTCACAATTAATTAATGCGCATACTGTGCGATTGCAATTAAAACCAAGAAACTTAATAGTCGTAATATTATACTGTTATATTTGCTTTCCATACAGGATCCGGCAAATCTAGAGATAGAATATTGTATAAAATTAAAAAAAGGGACAGGGACTCAGACCTGGCAGGCCAGGCTTTTATACTGTTAATTTATTTATTTGGAAAAAACAATCATTCAATAATTAATATTCGTAATATTTATTTATTTTATTTATTTATTTTTTTGTACTGTAGTTTTTTTCTAAATATATAAAATCGTATGTCTGTTAAAATAACGAAAATAAATGTAGCAAGGAGTTAAATCAGTAGACCTAGCAGGCCAAGTTTTGTTCTTACAATCCATATTTGTTGTCAATATTTGTTTTCTATACAAAATGTCGCAGTTGTAAAGAATAATAGGATTTTCAAAAAGTCACTGGAGTCAAATCAGGAGACCGAGCTGGCCACTTTACTGATTTATACATTCCAGATCGTAATTTTATGCAAAATATCTGACTAATTATAATTTAAACTATTTTTATGCATGTTGCAAGTATCCTTATGGCATTTTTAGCCATAAAAACTATTTAAACTGAAGCATTTCTGTGAATAAAGAATTTTATGTGCTCAGTGGTCACATGTACGACACTGGCGTCTGCTCCTTATATTTTTGTCTCGGTATTAATTAAAGTGTCAAGAATGTAATTAAGGAATTAAGTGGGCGATGAATTAGTCATTTTTTTCGTCCCGCCATGATATTGATATTTAAAACAAGTGAGCATCTGACAGCAGACTTGATTTATTCTTTGCAATATCCTGGCCGTAGAAATTTAATTCTTATAAAGATTTCCCAAATTAAAAAGATCGTAATATAAACGACACTGTTATGACAACATTGAAAGAAAAACTTTTTCAATTTATTTTATTATCTATTATTAAAAAATTCTATTCTATCGTGGAAATATTTTACAAAATAAATTTTATATTTGAAACATATGAAATTTCCCTGTCCCTTTAAACTAAAGTTCAAATATTTGTAATAAATAGTTATAAACTAGTAAACCCAGGTAGCAAAATAACATGACATTCACGTGAAAGTCACGTTAATATGTGACATGTGATGTTAAGATTGTAGTCTCATTTAACAAGAATGTAGCATGGTGGGGATGTCCTAAGTCCGCCCCTAATAACATCACACAATGACATCCCGAAAATAACGTGTTTGTGACATCATAAATCCACATTCCTGTTATATCTAATATCTTATGGATGCCGTTACTGGTACTTTAATATTTAAATATTTTAGGATATTAGCTTTTTCTAAATTAAAACCATTAAAAACGCTATAACCCTATAAAATAAATCGGATTTAAAATCAATCAGTAATTGAAACAATCACAGATTGAAACAGATAGATTCTAAATACGAAATTGCAGATTAAGCGGAGAATATATTCCTTTAATCCGTGTCCGTGGTCTTGAGAAGCCCGGCAGAGCCCCCTATCCATTGGAAATCGTATAGTGTGTATACAATTTCCTTATAATAATTTACTCTATCATCTTATATCGATTTTTTTGCTTCGAACGTCGGTGAGAAGCAAAATAACATGACATTCACGTCAAAGCCACGTTAATATGTGACATGCGATATATTCACATTTCGCTAGGTTTGGACATGTCTCGCGTGTTACGTTGCAAATGTGATGTTAAATACATGTTAATTTTTAATATTATGTGATGTTATGATTTAGTTTAAAAATACACCCAGAAGTGATGTTAATTTCTTGTAATATAACATCCCATGCTACCTGGGAAGGGACAATGCATGTAAATAGAGAAAATATTTTTATCCAATACATCAATAAAAAGACTTAGATTACTGTCGTCAATTTACCTAAGGAAATAGACATTTTATTCATTGTTTATAAATTGTCTCACGTCTCCCCTAGCGTAAGGTAATATTTTTACCCCACTCTTCTAGAAAATGCAGTTTTTTCACAAAATACTTACATTTTAGGGATTGGGTTGTGTGCGTTTATTTCGGGATCCCATTTAATTGATCTTACTAACCAAACGGCTAAAAAAACAGTAACAATGTTGAAATTTTTAAAGCCATAAACTTGCAATCATAACCTTAAAATTAAAATTTCTTCAATTATAATTTTTGATAATTATCAAAAATTTTATACTCGCTTCGTATTTTTCTTTTGATTTGGGTGGTATAGTATTTAAAGTAGTCTCTTTTGCTTCTTTTAGAATGTCCTCAGGGACAAAAACACTATTTTCAAAAAGTCCAAACTTGCCATTGTTTTTTTTTACTGTAGCCGCCTACCGTTTCATCGGCCATAAGGAAATAAAACATTGTGTGTACATAAAAAAGCATAATTAAAGATCGCATTTTCTTATGATTACAAATGTATTGGATAAAATTTTGTATGGCACACGTGTGTAATGAGATATTGTCTACTCAAGAATGTTAACCCACTCGGGTCAAACATTCTCTCGTGGGCAATATCTTACTTTACCCACTAGTACCATAAATAACTATTAACCATTGCTATGGTTAAGAAATATTTTCTCTATTTAAATTATTAGATAAACCATTAATATTCTTACACAATTGAAATATCTTATTATAAAATACCATATCGTCGTGTTACTTTCTCAACCTCGTATTATCGAAAAATCGATTTTCGATTCCTTGCACTAATCCACTCTGTCTGGTAACTTATACAAACTCTTATTAACTATTCCAAATGGTTTTTAAGTTATGTATTTAAGTATTCGAGTAATAAATTTGAGTCTATAAGGCTAGGTTTATCAAAGTACAGCTAAATTTAGCTGACATGTAATAACCAAAGCAACTCCGACCAAAATCCAGAATTTGCTCTTAACTGAGACTTTATCTTTTAGATAAAGTTTTAACTGTACACTGATAAACTGGGCCTAAGTCAGACAGTCAGTATTGTACTGAAACAAATCCGGTAATTTTAGACCAATTTTCTCAGTGTAGTTCTCGAAAACTAAAATCGGCTCGAAAATCAGCTTTTGGCGTTTGTATATCGCATGTAAAGAAAGACGTAACGGGGAGGGATACGAAACAAAGCAATTTCATCAAGCCGATAGCGATCTAACATTATGAAGTATTATTATAAGGGTATTAAAGGCTATTGGAGAGCTATTCAATTATCGGAATGACGCCAAGTTGCGGCGTCTTACCCACCGAACTCACATCAAATATCGCACCAGATATAATCTTTGCAATCACAATTTTAATATGAATGCCTGCCGCTCATATTTACAGTACAGAGAAAAAGCTTACCGATGCACATTTTGGTTTTTCCGTAACCTATACAAAGCTTTTTTTTAAATTTTTTTAAATCAATTTCCTTTGAGAGGGATGGAAAGAGAGAGAAAGAGATAAATGGGCTAACTTAGCAAGTGCATAACGCGTTGCGTTGGTTTAAGTTCGGTTCACGCGTGCATGTATGTGTGAGAGAGAGAGAGAGAGAGAGAGAGAGAGAGAGAGAGAGAGAGAGAGAGAGAGAGAGAGAGAGAGAGAGAGAGAGAGAATTGGGCTAACTTAGCAAGTGTATAACGCGTTTCGTTGGTTTACTTTTGGTTCACACGTGCGTTTGTATAGCGCCTATTTTCCGCATCTAAGATACTTTATTCTCATTGGATGTTTTCTATTACATATGTCAGGATTCAGAAAAATAAAAACAAAAATTTATAACCTACTAGGTATGCGTTCAAACAATCTAGAGAAAGAACATATTTAAATATAAATAAAGTTTTATTTTCTCCTTTCTTTACAGATAAATATATTGTGTTCCCTGTTTCTGTATCGCCCTGTATCTCTAAATTTTACCGTCCAATATTTTTTGCTCATTTTTTTCTTAATAAGTAATCGTTACACGGAAAAAAAAATTATAGCTAGGAGCGCTATAACACACATACCAAGCAAATTATAATCGCTTATTATATAAATACAAGGCTTTCTCTTACAATTATGGCAGTCAGTGTAAAAATATATATGAAATACTTTAATTGTTTAGTGAATAATAAAATATAACAAATAGTATGGCATTTATAGCTTAAATAGATTTAATTATTGTCCGTGCTAATAATTTTTATAATATAATAAAATTTCTGTAAATTTATAATAGTGCCTGTAATAAATATAATCGTGTCTGTAATATATATAATCGTTTCCAATTTATTTTTAACATTATTAGTTATTGTGTCCCTTATAATCTATAGCTTAAATCACTATAATTTGCCACTGTTACCAAATATCTTATAATGTATAGCGCAGAGCCCACTAATTTCTTTCCGTGTAGATAAGCAAAAAGTATTTTGTTTTTATGCGAATACATACCTTTTCAAAAATTTTAAACACTTAAACCAGAAAGCAAAATACCTGACAAGCCAATAGAATAAACTTCAAGTCCGTATGTCATATATGTATAGCTCGTATAGATTTATAATATCCTTTATATTAACTTAAGTGGGCATTGTTGAAATATTATTTATTACCTAAGCCATAATTTCTTATAAATTGTTATACAATTATTTCCATTGTATTCTAGAACTTGTTGAATAATATAGGTTG
Organism: Brachypterus glaber; assembly: GCA_958510825.1. Taxonomy (NCBI): domain Eukaryota; kingdom Metazoa; phylum Arthropoda; class Insecta; order Coleoptera; family Kateretidae; genus Brachypterus; species Brachypterus glaber. The sequence continues at coordinate 26,176,386 of OY294050.1, forward strand.
TTATTTTGAATTCATAAAAAATATCTGTACAATAGATATGTAATTACAGCTACCCTTTAATGTACAATAGTTCGTAAATAAGGTATTAAATAGTTCAACCTTTTTTTATTATTATAACTCAGTATAATTTAAATCACTCTTTTATAAAGAGATCAAGAAAATAGGCTTAATACTCGTTTTAGGTAACCTTTCAGCTCATCTTATAGTTTTTTTTAATTCATTTCGTTTTTAAACTGACCGTGCTGTATATTTTAATGATGTTATTATAATTTAAAATTTAAATAATACAAATTTTCTATAATTGCTTATTAAATTATTGTACATAAATATAAATTAAAAATAAAAAAGAATATGTAGAGAATTTTAGTCTTTTTAATATAAAATTCGATTTTCTGATGTTTAAAGAATTAATAATAGATATTAATTTTAAAATGTATTCTTAATACAACAATTCCAAAATATACATTAAAAAAGTTGGGACTATTTGGAAAAACTATGTTTCGGGATTCGAGAAAAAGAAATTTTGTTCCAAGAAAAAGTCTTTCACTTAAATAAAAAAGTATAAAGTGTCATTACAACAAAATACCCTTTATATATATATTAACCCTACTGGCATTGACTAAGTAAAACCTCTTTAACCAATGTTACTGGCTATATATGTAGAATAGTCCTTTATAATTACAATTTGTGAATGTACACTGATAAAACAGTTTATTTGTATCAACAAAATACTTGGTTGGATATGGCCAATTAAATTGTTTGGGTGTGGCAAATAAATTTTATTTCTGTCAAATAAACTATTTCGTTCCCATTAATAAATCATTTTGAAATTAAAATATTTGTGTTTACATGAACTAAATATTTATTTGGCTGAAATTTGTTACAACCAAATAATTTAATTAGTCATATCCAAATAAATCATTTTTATCAGTGTAGTAAAGTGAACTTCCTAGCTCTTCTTTTTTTGCTTTAAAAAGACTGTGTTTGAATAACCTGTGCCCTCATTAAATTTTGGTCCCATCTTTTTGGCTATTTTAATTTATTTAATGATACGACAGATTTTTTTTTCACTGTGCATGAGAGCTGATGGGCTCTGGCTCCACAAAGCCCTCCAATTTAATTTTTTTACATTCAGTTTATTTGTAGAGATAGACAATTTTACATCAAATATTTTTGGATGACCATTTTCTAATAAACTGAGCTTTAGTTGTACTTTTTTGGTCTTTAACGCAGTAAACGTTAATAAACTCACTATATTCCGAAGAAACAGCACTGCTTGCACATATAAACTTTATATATTTTTTTAAGCATTGTAATTCTTGCAATATCTCTTTTACTTGTGCCAGAAGAGAATTTGTTGTATATATTTTTCCAAGCTTTAAGTACGCTTAGTGAATAAATCAGTTAATCACTGACAGTGTCCATAGTTGTTTGTAGTAGGGACTTTTTTGATAAATTCCAAAGCTTTTTTGATTGAAACTAGTTCTTTATATACTGCTTATTTTTGGTAAATTATAAAGTCTTTCCTCTTCTTCATGATAAAATGCAGCACCAATCCCATTTTCAGTTTTGGATGCATCTGTATAAATAAATGTTTCTGTCATTGAATGAGTACATATCTCCTTAAACTTTTGTTGAATAACTATTGACAATGTTTCTTTTTTATTATACATAGTAAGATATATATTACTACAGGGTGGTTTAATTAGCCAGGGTGGGTATTTTGGTTGATTTCTTTTGGCAAGAACAGAATCAAAAACTTAATGAAATAAAATCATTAGTGGGTGAATGGCCTGATACTCCAAATATTAGAGATTATCAAGTAATATTATCAAGAATTCGGATTGGTCATACTAGGTTAACTCATGAATCTTTAATGAAAGGTGAACCACCAGAAAGTTGTGAAATTTGTGAAGTAGATTTAACTATTAAGCATAGTGTGGTAAAACAATATTTTCACACTGTTCTTTAACTTTGGTTATGTTTACATGCTGTCAAATTACCCTAATTTAGGTGACCTTGACCATTTAGGGATATTTAATTAATAAGGAAATTAGGTTACCAATATATTTTGCTGGAACTACCTGTTCACCTGTGGTATTGTATCTTTGACATTCTAACCGATTCATACAGTTCTATTTTTATAACAGTCATCCTTAGGGATAAAATATTTATCTATTAATAAATATTATCCTGGTGATTAGGTAAGTCTTATTTAATTTATATTTTTATTAAATCCTAATTATTTATATTAGTTTTAGTTTGGAACTTATTTATGTTCATAAATAACATTGGTCACCTAACTCTGGGTATAAAGAACTTTCACTTTCGGGTTTAGACCGTGTTAATGGATTTTCACTTTCCGACGTTTCGTCTCTTACTACTAGAGACATCTTCAGGGATTAATCTGAAACTAAGTTTCGAATCAACTTGTGTCACTATTTATGACGAGTTGTGGTTATTCACCCGTGACGAGGTTTTTCCTGTTCAACATAATAGTTTAATAGAATGCCCCATGTTTGAAATTCAGAGAAGAAGATTTAATTTTCCAAATAATTTATTAAACCTGTTGGGAGAATCTTGTATTTTTAAAAAAATTATAGATTTTTTGACATTAACTGAATTATTAGATAAAATTTAATTTAATTGTATTTATAAATGTAGTTGTAATGAAATAATAATTATATGTAACTCGCCAATAAGCCTTAGCGGTTGACGCGATTTTTATATAATAAATTTTTGGTGTGTATTTACACAAAAAATGCATTCCCCTTTTTCGTATTATTACCCGTAGACATAATAAGTAAGAGGAAGTGGGGTGATGCAAATTTTGGTGTTAAAGAAAATCGAAGAAACGTCTGTCCTATAAGCTCATTATAATTTTCAACAAGATTGTATTCAATTTCCTCGTTCAGATGAGGCAATTTAAACGGGGAGCGTCTGTAGGGTAGGTCGAGGGGCGGCTATAATATGGCCAACAAATATAAATCAAACTTTTTCCTAGATATTACTACGTGATGCTCAATTCTCATTTATCTTGTGGTACTTTTTAAGGTCGTTTTTAAGTCAATTTTAAATCGGTGTACACTGAGAGCTCGGTGCAAAACGTTTTTGCTTGTATGGAACCCCACAAAAGTTTAGTTAACATTCACTGGTTGTTACATGTAAATGTTACATGTTACTGCAGTAATATTTAACGTTTTTATACACACATAGCCAAAATTCTTGGCCCCCAATTAATTTGAAAAGAAAACAAAAATTATTCAACAACTCTGTGGGTTCAAATCTGCCCTTTACAAATGCTTTATCACATGTAAGTTTATTTTAATGAAATGAGTACTGGGAGGCATAGCGTAGTGGCTAGCGCGTATGTATAGCAAGTCTACTATCGTGAGTTCGATTCTCACTAGCGCCGATTTGCCTTTTTCAGTTAATTAATAATTGAAATTTGGCGAAGGCGATAAGTGAAACGGACAATCCCTAGAAACTGGTTCGAAAGTCAGTATAAGCCGGTGGTTCCCTCTACTACTAGCCCACACAAGTCCTGGACTTAGGGGATGCTTAATTAAGTAGAATAGTACGTGGTTAAACAAATAAACAAAATAAACACCCCCCGAAATTAAATTTTAAAAATCGTATCAATAATTTTTTAATGAAAAAAATAAAGTCGTCACAAAACGTGAGAAATAAAGACTTCTCTGTTCTCAAACAAAACATTGACACATAGTGCAGCCAATAAAAATGGTATTCCTGCGATATGTTGTTCCATTCTTCTTGAGCAGCAACAATTAGCTCCTGAATGGCTTATATCTATTCAAAATCACCTTTTTTAGCATATTTCACACGTTCTCACAAGAATTAATGTCTGGTAAGTTTGCTGGCCAGTTCATTCTTTGAAATTTCCCTTGCTGTTAAAAATTGGTAACCCTTCTTGTGCGGTGGGAAGTGGCGCAATGGAAGACGATTGGTTAAATAATGTTTTGGGGGTAAATGTTTTGCCTGAGAATAGAAGAGGACATACTGGTTATTGACATCTTTATTTCTAACATTTTGTGACGACTTAAAATAACAATTAAAATTAATTAATATAACTTTTTAAGTTTAATTCCATGTAAAATACCTTACATGTGAAAAAGCATTTTAATAAACTGAAGAATTACAGAATTGAACCCACATATTTGTTAGAATATTTTTTTAACGTTTCAAATTAATTGGGGGGACAAGAATTTTGGCGATGTGAGTAGTTCTGTTAATTGTAACAGCAAGCGAATGTTTACTAAACTTTCCTGGGGTTCCATATAAGCAAAAAAGTTCAGTATTTACTACGCTAACGAGCTCTCATTGTATATTAACACTTTTATTTAGTTCTTATCAAACATAAACTAAACTCAAAAAGGATGTTCACGACACAGGTGCAGTATTTTTTTGAAGTATCTATTGAGGTAGTTTGTTTCTTGTAATAAAACACAAAAAAGTTAACTGATTAACTGTATTAAGCATTAAAGACATAGAATAAGGTAAAACTTCTCAAACAACGTACAATTCAAACGACGCAACAAGAATAATGACGACCGTAAAAGTATGCGATTTTTCTATATATTGACAGGTAAAACAGTTTACAATGTTATTGACCTATTCAAAAATTCCCACCCTAATAGTATCACTATCTGCTGGGCAGATTACAAAAAAAAAACATCTACTAACGGCAATGATTTTCCGATGTCAACCACGCTCACAAAAATACAAACGCTAAAAACGATTTTTTGATTGAACTCAAGTGTCACGGATACGTGACATGCGCACATTCGTGACAGAGACCCTGTCACGGATCCGTGCCAGACAAAGCAAATGGGTTAAATTTTTCGTGACGGGGTTCTTTTCAACATACCTAGCTAGGTACAGGTACGGGAAGCTAATGCTGATCTTGATTAAGAAAAATATTAGTCAATGGGTGGCAACTGGTCACTCTTTGTCACTTTTGCTTTTACCTCCCTGAGAAATTACCTAACCTATACAACATCCCCCCCCCCCTACTCAAATAAAAAATCTTGTTATTGGAGATTTTTAACAGCTACCTACTAGTTTGTGAGTTTACAGTTTTTGACAAAATTAACAAAAAAGAAGTTTAACTATTAAAAAAGTGACGTCACTTTTTACTTTGACCCCTCCCTCCTTATATCGGTAACATCATTGTTAAACAGCCCAAGCAAATTAAGTGTGTTCCCTCCATTTACTCAGATAAGGAAAAACTTAAGTTTGGGAAAATTTTACGATTTTTCCTTGTGAAGTAATTTTTTACCGTGTATTATATATGACTAAAGCAATTTTAGATAAAATTATGAAATCTGTCTATCTGTCTTCCTAAAATTGAAGTTAAAGCTTAAAGTGTAGGACACCATGGAATACAGAGAAGAAAAACAAATTTTCTTTTTCACGCTTAAATAAACCGGGCAAATTGAAAAAGGGAAATTGTAACATCTAGGGGTGGCCATAGTCCGATGCACTTTAGTTTTAAATTTTCTCAGGAATATATACCTTATTACATTGTAAATGGATTTAAAAATGTATGGACTAGACTGCTTTTTACGAGCAAATGTCCCTTAGATATCCAGGTTACCTATCTATCCGGCGCACACTGGGCTAAATTTAATTTATAACAAAATTTAGTAAAAAATTAAAAAACCTTAACTGGCATAAATTGAAGTTTTTTTATATGTGCTAATTCATAAAACCATAATACTAGTATTTAGTTTTTTTATACTGAAGATTATGAAGTTATTAAGTGCTAGCCAGAGGCTCGCATATCTAGCATAATATGTACCTACATAATATACGATGCCTTAATTGGCTTTATGTGACGTCATCTGTGTCGAACTGGACAGGTGAGATAGTGAGAAAAATCTTAGGAATGTCGAAGCTTTATAACTATGTATTGAAAAGTTATTTTTCTTAACACCTTTACTGCCGGTTGTAATTTGTATAGTGCTTCCAAAGCCAAAAAATTACGTCACGTATGCGTCATCGGCAACGAACGTGTTAATGAATTATCATAAATATTAGGTTTATTTCGATGTAAACCAAACGACATTAATTGAGTGGTATTTTTTTCTCTAGACAATATTGACTTATTTCCTCCATGAATAGTCTTTTAGCCCATAGTGCTCTTTTCCAAAGTCTCTGAACGAAAGGTTTCTTTCAATTTAAATGTGAATTAATACCTATGGAAAAATATAAATTTGAATTTTGAAGTTTCCATGTGATATTACACCTAAATTTTACATTTATACAGGATGATTTAGAAATTATACTCTGTGTTATACCGGGTGAGTTTTATTTATGTCCATCCCAAAATTAAGATTAATCTTCATTCGATAAAAACGAAACTTGGTTGATTTATATAATTTTGCATTGGCTATTTCCAGTTTCGCCGGAAGTAGTATAAATATGTTTTTTTTTTAATGGAACACCCTTTTATTTTTTACGTTTTTGAATTCAGCCGATAATTCTATGTATAAAAAAACTGACTGTTTTTTTTTTACTTTTTTTTTAAGTTTTACTTTTTATCGTATAAAAACGAGATATACCTAATTTACCTTGTTTTTACTTACTACAGCCTAGTGTATACTGAAAGGATGGATGATCTGTATAATTAACCTATACAAATAATAAAATACATAAAATGTCACAAAATGGTATTAAATTTTTTTCGGAACAAATTGTTCCTACAATGATAAGGTAATATTATTAAAATTAAATTAGAACAAAAGCACATACTATGTTTTAAAATGTGACATCCGCATTGGCATTATATGTATAACTAATATAATTTAATACTATACATTTACCATAATTACACATTTTAACATTATATTTAATTTTCCTAATGGCACTTTTATAAATGAATTTACTGTAGTAATATTACACCCTTAATTTAATTTAAGCACCACCTTGTTTTATAAGTAATTATTTTTACATTTTGTATGTAGCCCTAAATTTAATTAAAAAAACTACGTACAGTACAGTGTCTTTCAGAACTTCCCTCGATAAATTTACTTGTAAACTGAAGCTCAACGATAAAAAGTCTCTACACTGTAAAAAATTTACTCTAATGTAGATAAACGGAGTTCTTTTAACGGACAGATAGACGGACGGACAACCGAACGATTTTATAAGGGTTCCGTTTCTGTCTTTGAGAAAGCTTGAAATCTTAAAATACTGTAAATTTATTTTTATCTAGCAAACTAAGCGCCGTTTTTAAAATAAAAAAAAAATTGGCCGTACATAGTCATAGTCGATGAGTGATATTTTTATAAAATGAATTTAAATTTTCAAATAGGTATCGAATGGTAAAATTAATTTTTATTTTTATAAAATAATGAAAGATAAACATTTTTTTTTTAATTATGAAAATATGATGTTTTAAACTTTAATAAATAAACAAAATTTTTTAATAAAAAATCCTCTACTCATATTTTCATAAAAAAATATTTGATTGAATTACAATTTACACAGTAAAAAAACTCCTTTTAAATGTTGATTTTAAATATTGTCGATTTGGGCTAAGATTTACCAAACTTTTTGGTCACTCTGGCCACTCTGGCCCCGCCTAAATCCGCCGGTGTCGTCAATTTAATTTTGACATTTTTTTGGATTATCTTGATGCTGTTTTAACTTATTGCTTTTAAGTTTACAAATGACAATTATCACTTTTATAACGCAGACGTTAATCGCGGTTTGGTGCAAAAACTATTTTACTTTTTGAGATATAAGCACTTCGACAACTTACCCCTGCGACAACTAGCCCCGGTCACCCCTACTCTGTATGTTGTCTATAGTCAAGTAGTTAATAAAAAACACTATTGGAATCGCTAAAATAACCTATCGCGTGGACTACCATAAAAATCGAATATTCTAGTTATTTTCTTAGGGTAGGAAATTTAGTAATAATGAAAACTGGGATGGCCAATGCCCAGCGACGTATCAAATAAGCATCTATCAAAGGGATCTAGATATAATAAGTATTTTCCCTTTTCCCAATATACTTTGTTTGAATGAATTTTTTATTGTAACAATGCCATTACTGTAAAGTATGGGCACAGGAAGGATGTACTTTACGATAAATATTTAAAGAGAATTTAGAGGTTATAAAATAAAAACGCAATTAGACATAAAAAGATAGAGAAAGACAAAAATGAGGTTAAAGTTTAGGTACATTTAAAATCGTTATACAGGGTCTTAAATTTGTATATAGAGTGTTACATAAATGTAGGCAATAAAGCTAAAGGCATAATACAAACGGTTTTATTTCTAAAGGAGGACATTTTCACTTCTTAATTTAAAGAAATCTTTAAGCTACATTAATTTTACTTTAAAAATCTGATATGAACAAAGCGTCATATCACTATTATTATTTTTCTTTTTGAGTTAAAACAGCTGCAAATTAATAGCGAAACGCATCTTTAAATTGAAGCACTTAATTGCATAAAGTTGCAATTGCATAATAGTAATTATATACCAAGGTAGAGAAGACATTTTTTATAGCCAAGTATATTGAATCCCGAGCTGCATAGCAGCGAGGGATTTAAGATAGCGAGGCTATAACATTGTTTTCCACCGTAGATTATATAATAGTTTTTTCACTACTAGCACTATTTAATTATTTTAATTCAAATAATAAAATAAATTATTAACAGAAATGATATTTCTTGAAGTTTTCATAAAAATCAAGTAGCCTTGATCAATGACATTTGAACTAACGTTTAAAAATTTAGTTTTTTTTTATTTTTTTCATAATATTTAGCTAATTATTGATTGTATTAATTGGTAATAATTATAATTAATTATATTTAACAAATATAATTAATATATTACAAGAAAAAAATAAAATAAATAAAATGAAAATAAATAAATAAAAAGTTATTTAAAGCTATTTTCTTGGGTTTAATTAGTAAAAATTGCACAAAGAACTGAAACATCTAAAATGACAGAAAACAATTGTTTATAAAATTTACTCCTACTAGGAGAGAAAAAATTATTATTGCTATAAGCGAAGAAAATTGATTTCACAGTCTGAAAACATGATAAATAATGGTATGTTCTAAAGCTAGTAGTGACAAAAATAAATTAAATATGTTTTTTTTTGTTTCCATTGTTGCCAAACTTTAATAATTAGTCCATCTTTATAAACTGTCAGTGTTTAATTATGGTACACCTACGTAATAAACGTAATAAATATCTTTACAAAGTTTAATTAGCAATTAAATATAATAAATAATATAAAAGTGTGCTTTATTAAATAAATTTAATAATTAATGCTCCTTAATTACTGCGTTGAAAATGTATTAAATTTTCTAAAGCGTGGTTTATTATCTTTCCTCTGACAGTTTAATTAATTTTTAGTTAAGAAACAAGTGTTACTAAAACACATTAAATATATAGCTATTTAAATTAGACCAAACATTAACAGACACATGTTTTGCGTTTCAATTTCAACGCGGCTACGGATCATTTATTGCTAAAAAAAAGCCAAACTTGCATTTTTTGCACATATCCCCTAAAGGCAGAATGGGTTTCAAAATTAAAGCACATTTTCCAAATTTGCATAGTTATTTTAGGGTTACAGTTAGTATATAACCACTTTTAGCAAAATCAGTACCTTGTCCGTTTCTTAGGTAATGGTAAAAGTTCCTCAGCAGACTCTTGTAGGCAACAGTTAAATCATATGGCAAGTAGAATTTGACTAATCTTATAGTATTTTTTCCTCTGATTACAAATCTGTTTACTATTAAAGTAATATTTTCACGAAACAACATAAAATAAATCAAGTCCTGTGCATATCTACGATAGCAGGCTGATGCAGGAGTAAATCCGCCTAAGCGGCCACATCCGTCTCTTAAAAAGAACCAGCTGCGACTGGATATACATGTATGTCATGCGGTAATATTTCATACTTAAAATACGTAAAGCACTTAAGGGGAGGGGGTAGTGCTTAGCGTTACGACGCGTTAGGAGGGGAAGAGGGGACTTATATAGCGTTACGTAACGCTCTTTATTTATTTATTTTTTCACCTAAAAATATCTTGGCTGCTAGCATTACGTATACGTATATATACTGAACTCAGCGTTACATAGGGTGAGGGGGTCAAAATTGCAATATTTTGCGTTGCATGTTTAAGGAATTTAAGGAATAATTATGCTGGATCTATTGCTAAATGAAAAAACAATAGTTTGCTAAAGACCATAATAGCAAACAAGGTTTAAATAACATGAGTCAGGTAAACTAAACTAAACTACCCGAAAATAAATCAGAATAGTCTTACGTTGCAATATATTTTAATAAGTAATTAAAAACAGACTTATGAAATAGATCACGAAATGTATATACAAGATGTTAACACCTAAATCCATTAATTTGTCGCTTCTATAACTTTGTATTTCTGTATTTTTTGATTGATGATGTTTTTTTAACAAGCCGTATGCATAGGCTCCGAATCCGGGGGCCGAGACCATGGCCCCTGGACTTTTAACAGGGGGGGCTGTCCCCCTTGGAATATTGACTATAATTTTAAATATTATAAACGCTTTGCAGTTTTTACATAAAGTTTTAGTCTTTTTTTTTCATTTAATAAAAATTTATAACGTTTATGTATTTTGTTTTACTTTAACAAATTTTGCCCCCTCCATGGAATTTAGAAAAGTCGGCGCCTATGTCTGTGCATGTATAGTATAATAACATCCAATATAGAAAAATTCTGAAAGTTTTATTATTCTTGTGTATAAGTCTTAAGGTTGATTTCAAACGGATTTTTATTTAATCTTTTGTGTCCCGTTTTACTTCGACAAAACGGTCCTCAAGTGGCATTTTTTAACAATAAATGTCATTAAATGACAAGAAAATCAACAAAGTTGCTAAAGAATACCACCTGCAACTACCAAATAATATATTGCTCCTTGGCTCCACCTATCTTCTGAACATTTTTTACCAAAGGGAACGTTCAAGTATTACGTAACGCAAATTGTACCAAAATTCATACACTTCATACCTCGGTTATCGCGTTATTGAAATCTCTATTATCTATAATAACGCGAAAACCGGGGTATGAAGTGTATGAATTTTGGTACAATTTGAGTTACGTAATACTTGAACTTTCCCAAAGTTCTCAGAAACTCGACAGCAACTGTTATAATAACTACATTTTCAAATACTGGTAACGTGGTCCCAAGGGAACGTTCAAGTATTACGTAATGCAAATTGTACCAAAATTCATACACTTCATACCTCGGTTATCGCGTTATTGAAATCACTATTATCTATAATAACGCGAAAACCGGGGTATGAAGTGTATGAATTTTGGTACATTTTGCGTTACGCAATACTTGAACGTTCCCCAATGGGCACATTTTTAATTATAATTATTTAATTTATAGTCTAATAATTAAGGTTATTTTTGTATAAACTGTAAGTGACCAGTTTAGAAAATTAGGCCTTCAGATAAATTATGCTGTAAGATAAAACTATGCTCGATGAAAAAAGCATATTATCCTTATTAAGGCGGATTATTTTAAAACAACACCCTGTAGTCCTATATTGGGAAGAGTAAAATAATAAATTAAAATATGTATATTAATTAAATTTTAATAAAGAATTTTAATACTCTGGGATTTCCAATACAATCTATATTAAATTATTCTGATGTTTAATAAACATAATTTAATTGATTACTCTTTTATGGGAAATTCATATTTTAAGTAATTAAAAAGTTAGTATTCTAGTAATAAATATTGATTAAATAATCTATACCTGCTAGATTTTCTATTCTGGGCAGATAAAAATCAAAACTGTAACTAAAATTTTATTGCGTCTTTTTAAAAGCAACGACAAAAGTTTTTATTAAATTAAATATTATTGACTAGTAAATATTTTTCCTTTAAAATAGTACTTTAATAGTATATTAAAGTACTAGTTTCATAACATACGTTTTTAGCGCACGAGTACAAGTTTAGAAAACAAGCCGCTTGCGGCGAGTTTTCTAAAGTGAGCTTAGAAAGTGTTATGAAACGAGTTTTTTATACAATTTTTTCTATTTTGCTCTAATTTAAATTATGACTGATGATTGATGACTGATTTAGGGATTTTTGTTTCGGGTTGGCATTACAGTTTTCGCCATGTTTAAAAATCTAAGAACAAATATATTTTATAGTTATGTCTTCTCTTTTTCACTGCAAGTAACCACAATTTTAACACGGTAAAAAATAACTAAACACAAAATTTTGTAGAAAATATAATTTAAAAAGCGACGTTGATATTTACGCGGAAAACGTCAAGCGATAGGCTTTTGTCTGTTGCCAACACAAAAAAAAATAGAGAGCTTTTATTGATTATGAGATTATAAGTCGCAAAATAGAAAAAGTACTAATTGGGTGTTAAATTCTGTTTCCTGGTTCTAGAGACAATGAGAGCACTAAAACCATAGCTCTACAACCAGTCTTAATTTGAGACATATCTTAGTCTACCACTGAAAACCACAGTCACAATTTGTGACTCACAAAGCGAGAAAACACTGTGATGTGAAACCATTTTAAATTAAGTCGATTTTATAAAACATTTCCTACATGAAAACCGCAGCATAAGTGTAACTGATAATGGTAGCAGTTTTTTAAATTAGTTGAAAACCGCTGACCAGTTTTTGCCTTATTGATGGTAATGGGAACTAATTTTTGTGGGTTCAGCAGTGAAAAATAATGACATTTCCTTTTAAACGTCGTCTTACAACTTTAAGTTTTTAATCCCTTGTGAGCAAAATTTAAATTACCTAGGCATGTGGTTCTGTACCAGATTTTTTCCTGTTTAAATTTGATCTATGATTATTATGAAGATCCATATTAAGCGTCTCGTGTTTACTTGATATTTTCCATTGTTTTAGCTCGTTCCCTGCCAATGCAAATATGGTGGGATTTCTTGTATGCCAACACTTTTTTTTAATTATGTGCATGGCCACAAACACTCAAAAAAAATATCTGAACCGCGTGCACTTTTGCGTTTAACGTACCTTTAGTCGTATGCCTACCTAGCGATGCTTACTCAACTGGAAACCCGACAATACTGTTTTCCTTAAAGAATGGGTAATATAAGCGTCAGTGGCACTCGGGAGCAAACGTTTTGAATACTAAAATTATTGAAAAACTTTTCATTATTTTTTCTACTTAAAAACCGCAAAAAAAGTGCAATTGAGAACAATTAAAAAAAGCTGATTAGTTGTATGTATTATTTATGTTAATTATACAATTTTGTAATAAAATTACCAACAGATAGGGGTCTACCAGCATTTCTGTGAATGCTTTTCTGTTTAAATTTGATCCTAAACAATTATGATTATGTATAAGCAAAATAAAACCTAATACTAGAATGGTTGCATTAGTTAGGGCTTTTCATCTCTACGTATTTTTTTAGTTTTAAATACACTATAAAAAATCAAGTTTTTAGTTCCAAGACCGTTTTGAGACAACTCTTCATCCGACCTTATTCCTGGCTAATTCTTTCATTTCCCTAAAATTATTATAATACAAAAAAAATTAAAAACTCTTCAAGTAAGATCTTAAACTAAACCTTTCTTTAAAAAAATGGTTTTGTACAGATTCCGGACTTTTATATCAATAAATTCTGCTTTAGATGATAAATAATTGATACAGGGATCTCTGGACTCGCACCTGTTACATTTTTGCATAATTTATTGTACATAATAACAAAAATGTAATTTTACTAGTCTATAAAATAGCTTTAAAGTGGTTTTTAATCAAACTATTATTTTTTACAGTGTACAACTTAAAATTTTCTATTTTGGTCCCAGTTACGGCCCTGTTTATCTAAGAAACCTTTAAATTTCGTCCGAAAATCCCGCTTTCGACGTCGAATGAATGAATATGATTTCTAGATGCGCATACTATGTTAAACCACGTGGTAGTACGATAGTATTTTGTTTCTAGCACATGGCAACTGCAAAATATCACTCGATTTTGGCAAACGAAGCATTTTTACAGCAATAAAACGTGTCTTGTTTCAACAATACATATTAAATTTTAACATACGATTAAATTACGGATTTTGTTTAATTTTTTGACTGTTTAAATATTTACCTTAGCATTGTTTAGATTTTATACAAGAGATAGGAATTTAGCGAGATTTTATCTTAACACATTGTAATATGATAATATATACTTAAATGTTATTATCTGATGGGTATTATAATTTATAGTGATTACATTACATCCTCCATAAACACATTAAAAAAATAGCAAGTGTTTATTTTGCTGGAAATAGTGAGAACTTTGTTATTTTGAGTTAAATCGTGATACGACAGTTAATATCTGACGTTTCGTCTATAGGTACCCGTCTAAAGGAAGATATATTCAGATAAAGACATTTTGAATTTTTTGACACTTACAGGTCAAAAAAACATAAGAAAAAATATTTTAGTTACAATACTTGGTAAGTTCCACTTACCAAGTAGCATGTTTACAAAAATAGAGACTTACCGCTTTAATTTTAAGGCTGTTGAATGACGTGATTTGTAGGAAAAAAAAATCTGTTCTTCAAAAAACCACACAAATGTTCAAAAAGTTGAGTACAATCACAAAATCACTTGCAAATTCTATTCACAATTTTCCAGACCACTAAAAACACAAGGTTCAAAGTTTTTTACAGTCAAAATTCAAATGTTTTTCAGAAAATTGTTTTTGTGTCTGATGATGATACTGTTCGAGAAAGAAAAGCTTGTTTTCACTGTTTTTTCATTGAAAAACTAGTGAGTTTAAAACACGCTGAACTGCTGGAAAACACTGCACAGATTCACGAGTTCACAGGCTCAGCGTCAGACTCGGAATGAAAGTGCTCCGACTGACGTCCAGTGAGCTTTGGAGTGGTGTGGGGCGAATTAAACGCGCATCGTGAAAAGCTCTGATAGCTCTGTGGAGGGGACACCTAATAGGGGGATGAAAATAGGGGTAAAAAGGGGTAATTTGATCAATTGGAGGTATGTATTATTATGCATGTACTCTTCGCCGCCTAAAGACGAAAAGGAACATAGAAATAAACTTGTTTAGACAAAAGTTTCTGAAAAGGGGTAACCTTTTTAAAAACGGTAATTTAGGAAAGGTATTTTTTAAATGTAACTATTTTTAGAAAATGTAATTTCTAGGATAGGTAACTTTTTTTAGCAAAGAATTTTTTTTAGAAAATGTTACTTTTTTTATAAAAGTTACTTTTTTAGCAAATGTAACTTAAAAAAGGTAAATATAAGATTAGGTAACTTTTTTAGAAACTTGTTTTTAGTAAAGCTGTATTTTATAAATTATACATTTATAGAAAATATAATTTCTAGAAAAGGTAACTTTTAAAAAAAGTAAAGTTTATAATAGTAACTTTTAGAAAAGGTAATTTTTTCTACAAAAGTTATATATTTTTAGAAAATGTAACTAAAAAACTGCTTTTTGTTGGATGTTGGATTTTGTAACTTTTTTATTAGATAAGGTAAATTGTTTATAGCATGTAACTTTTTTTCTGAATAACATTTAAAAATTTTGTACCCATATTTTTTACCATGGTGCACCTACACAAAAAGATTGGGCATGAAATTACATACTATCGAAATAGTATTTAAAAAGCTGTGTTAGTCCAGGAAATGGAGATGGTAAAAAATCAGGCCCGTAACTGAAAAAAAAGTCCAGGGGGTGCTGAGCACCCCCCCCAGGCAGAATTTTTTCATAATATTGTTCCGAAGCATTTGGGGGGGGGGGGAGGATCAAATATTTCCCAACTAAAATTTAAAAATTGAGAAATTTCCCAAATCAAAAAAACAGCTTTACCCCGGACCGTGAAATTTAGCAATCTAAAAAAAAGGTCCT
This sequence comes from Brachypterus glaber, assembly GCA_958510825.1. Lineage (NCBI taxonomy): Eukaryota > Metazoa > Arthropoda > Insecta > Coleoptera > Kateretidae > Brachypterus > Brachypterus glaber. Next base: position 26,192,286 of record OY294050.1, read on the forward strand.
TACCTCTGAAAAATTACCACCTCTGAAAAATTCCCAACTTATTTCTCCAGGGGATGCTCAAAATCATGCCAGGGGGTGCTGAGCACCCCCTAGCCCCCCTCCAGTAACAGGCCTGTAAAAATTACTAAAAGTTCAGGATCCAAAAATTTTTTACCACTTATATTATAGTGTTATTAAAAGTATGTTTTCTTTAAGGATTTAAAATGCATAAGGTGTTATTTCTTATACATGAATATAAGTAGAAAACTGTGACATCCGGTATATTATAGTAAAATGCTTTTTGTTTGTCAATTTAAATATATAAATTCCAAATAGGTATAAAATTATAGTTAATGATAGATGTAGTGTAATAGAGAATATTATTAAAGCCTTGTTATTTCAGTAACTTTTTTTTAATATGCGTGTTGCCACCACAGAAAATGTAAATCAAAATTATATCTTGATAGTTTTGCGGAAAGTTCACTGTATTTAAAACATGCAGACGAAGGTTTTTTTTATTAAATAAGAATTAAATTTATACAGCGGCTATGAAAATAATGAAATTACCATAAATTATCGAGAAAAACAATCTGTTTAAGAGTTACTAAGTCCCCTTATCTAGTCCCCTTTAAATAAAAATTAAAACCAAAGGCTGCTTTAAAAGAAAATGATATAATGAAAATGACTAAGAAAATAAAAAACAGTTTCTTGTTAAAAGGACCTTGTCATGTCAAAATTGTCAGTTGTAAGTTTCTAGAGGAATTAGAGGAGCGCTTATGTGCAGCTCTTTACGTCGCGTTTTGATAAACTGCGCAGGCGCCCGCGCATGCGCTGACCGTTTTTCAATATATTATTTTAAATAAAAAACATTTTTTTACAAAAAAAAAACGCCAAACAAACGCCAAACAAACGCCAAACCAACGTTAACATAAATCAAAAAAAAAAACACCAAACAGAAAAAAGGCGCTTGTGGAATTAGTTACAATGAAACATATATGCTAAAAATATTTTCACTTATTATGTAAAGTTGCAATCGAAAGGCCAGCGTAATCAAGCAAAAGAAGGGGCAGAGAAGAGGACACCAAGGAAAAATTATAAAAAACAGCTGGATAGTCCCCTAATTTTACATTTTTTTTCACTCCTTGGGTAATATGGATATAACTTTATAGTGAAAAACGAACAGATGCATTTTCCCGAAACTTTGTAAATATTTCACTTTTTTGCATACTTGTCCCAGAGTATTTCGTCGGCTAAAAATTAAAATATGGGGATGTAAATGGAGAATGAAGAGACTTATGGGAGCCGGACAACTTTATAAAAGTACAAAATATCATTGTTTTTGTTAAAATCCCATGTAGGTGTATAAATTCATGCATATTAATTACAGAACTTTATTTGAATGTTTTAAAACTTTCATTATGCTGTTGTGAATAATTTCTCATAATAATTTCATTGTAGTATTCTGAATATTTTTTCAGCATTAAAGAAAATAGTTATTTAAAGAGCACATATATTAGATTTAAAAAAATATACATTTATGTTTTTGCTTTTTATAGCAACCAATAACCCCATATGGGATGCTCCATCCATGTGCCCTGGGCCCAGGTACCTTTTTCAGATAAATACGATATAAAGATCGAAATTCGCACACAAGTTCGCTTAATGACCCTTGTGTTATCGATAATATCGATATATTATAAAATTATTAAATAATATATAGTGTGAGAGGTACTAAGACACGCAGACCTCCAAGTGCACTTAGAAGGGATATTCCGAAAAATTGACTTCCAGAGTACGTCTAACAGGCCAAACGTTTGTGATTACGGGTTAATATATTTTTTTTGTTTTTTTTAGCCAGATCACATAAACTGACCACTGTGATCTAGTTAGTTAATAACCAGTATTCGGCGTAAACTCAGTTATGACTCATCAACGTTGAAAATAAACACAGAAACATAGGCTTACGGAATAATTTTGCCGAATTATGAGGGAAATTTTTATAAATCGAAACATTTGACTAATTTGTTACCCACAACAATATTAACTATACATATTAACTATATATCGGTGTTTTTCAAAGAAAAAAACGACATTCGATTTTTATCTTTTAAGAATACGAAAGTTTTTAATTTTTATTTGTCAATAACTTTTTTCCCACCTTACTCGTTTAAATAGAATCATTAAAAAAGTCAAGATAAAAAGAAATAAAAATGTAAATATTTAAAACCTCACCGCAACTCTAGAGTCGACGCGGCGCCTATGCGAGTACTGGAAAATCGCCGACTACTGTTAATAACATTGATAGTGGCGAACTAAGGCCACATGTCCTCAATTTTGGGGGACCAACATATGAAATACCTTAACATTTGGGATAAGGTAGATGCCTCACAGCTAACAAAAGTCCAGGGCTAAGAAGCACTTAGTCAAGTACTGAATACATACATGGTTTCAATTTAAAACTTTCAAGCCTATTTTTTTCTAATAAGAATTGCTTATTAAGCAATGTTTATCAGGCATGATATTGATATATTTTTAATACTGATCAAATTTAATTAATAATTCATAACTGTTAAAAAAGGGTATCTTTATAATAACTCTTTTTAATTAATTTTTGAAAGGCGTACCAATATTAATTAAGATACTATCTTTGAATAACAAAGTTTAAAAGAAAAATTTATGCATAGGATTTTATTTTTTAAATTGCAAGTTGTAACTTTATGAAGGATGTTTTAGGGGAGAACGAGTCTGGTATCTATTATTCTTAATTTTTATTTATTTTGTATTTTGAAGTTTCTTGTTTTTTTCTAACCATAAATTTTTTAACTTGCAGTAAATATCGCAGAATTACAAAAAATATATAAATTATGTTTAAATGTGATATTTTGCTTCCTATAAATTATTGGCTTCTGAATTTACCCATTATTATAAAATTATATATAGTTTTATAGCTTATCCCTAATAAACACTGCATTATGTCAAGTCTATATAGCTGTTTGGATTTATCTTAGAATAATCTGCGTACACCTGTAACCTCTAAGGTTTTCTTTTTTTTTTTCAGCATTGGCTGCTGGTATCACGCCTTGTGCCATATCCGACATATGAAGGAAAAGCGAGTGCCGGGTCGAAAATTTCAAACTGTTTTAAGTTATATACGTGAGTCAAGTGAATTTGCGGACTATTCAGACCATATTCAATGTAAAGTGAGAATTTCTGTACTGTACTTAAGTACTGAGGTTAATATCTTTATACCTATATAACAAGAGCACGGTAGTTTTCTGGTCTTAATTTAACATAATATGTATATTAATAATAATATTCTTGTCCCGCTTAAAATACGGTTCTAAAAGCTAGTTTCATAAATATTTTAAGTTGGGTATTTTTTTTACTTTTTAGCCTAGATAATAATTCTTTACCATAATTTAATCCACTGGCTGGTATTCCTAAAAAGGACACCCCATTCGTGGGAACCGTAGGGGATTCCCACCCCTCATGCCATCCAATTTTTACACGCTGATTGTGCTACTATTGTGCAAAAAATAGAGGTCAGAAGATAAAAGTGGAATTAGCTTATAATCGAATTATAAGCATATGACAATTTTATTCAGAAGCGTTGAAGTGTTACTAAATTCCGAAAAATAATTGTTAGGGATTAATTTATTGTACCAGGTTTAATGAAACATTCATACATTTGAAGAAATTATGAATGAAATGTGATTATTTTAGTAAGTTTTGACTGGAATTTGAGGAGATTTTACTCAGTAGCCCTTTAATTTTGATTTTCTTAGTTTTATTTTGAGTACATGTACCTGTACATTGTACAGGGTGATTAGTAACTGGCATGCCAAAATTTAAAAGGTGCTTCTACATCCCAAAATATAAAAAAAAATTCTCAGAAAGATTGGTCCGGAAATGAGCCTTAAAAAGCTACGGCCCTTAAAAATTGTACTAAAAATAATGTTTTTAATTAATAACTCTGGTGCCCTTTAAGATAGAGCGACGAATGCATGCAAAAACTCGTAGTTTATGTTAATTTATTTTTTGAATTTATCCAGAGGCGTGCCTAGACAGACAAAATGTGTAAGGCATAATACATTTTTGCCTCAAACTTTTTTATGTCTATTTTTTTTGGATATTTTGTAAAAATATAGATTCCTTAAGTAAAAATACATAAATATTTCATATAGTGTATCACTATAGGAGCAACCGTTTAAAAAAAAATCAGTTAAGAGGAAGTAACATTTGTGCCACCAAAAATGTTACTTTTTAAAAGGCTATTACTCCTAATATATTCAGATGTTACGGTGAAGAATACTTTTTTGCTTAGTTTTAAATGAATAATCAACCTAGTTCATTAAAATTTCATTGGTGCTTTGAAGGGCCTTAGGGCTCATTCTCGGACCAACCTTTATAGGAACTTTTTCATATTTTTGGATGTACAATCACTTCTTAAATTTTGGCATGCCAGTTACCGATCACCCTGTGCATAAAAATTAAAAAAAAAACACATTTCTTTATACCTATATTAAGTTTGTTTATTTTTTTTACTTTAACCCACCACGGTGGATTTTTAGAATAATTTTTTTGGATCATCTGGCAACCACGATTTTCCTTTATTAATTGATAATATGGGTCTTGTGGAAAATTTCTGCAAAAAAATATAAACTAATTTAAATGATTTGAAACACATTTAAAAGCTTCTTTTAAAAAGAGCAAGTTTTGTTAAAAACTTTTTATTAATTTGTTATAGTTTTACCTTTTCTAATAAGCTTTAAGTCAATATAATAAGGGTTAGACCCTTTTTGCATAGCTAATATTTGGCCTAGTTACCAATTTAATTAATAAAATATCAATTTTGCAAAAAAGGTCTGACCCTTACTACATTGACATATCAGAAAAGAAAAACAAGGTCAAAATATGAAAAATTTAATATTATTCTAGGTTTTACCGGAGCAAAGCATATAATGTCAACAATAACGTCAATAATAGTGTCAATAATAACGGTAACTAAAGATAAGTATGTTATTTATTATTTATTTGTTGTCATTTTTTACCATTTAATGTGCAATTTTAAGACAATGGCATAGTGTTGGTTAGACCCTTTTTGCATAACTGTTGTTTTGCCTAATCATCATTTTAACTAAAAACAATGTAATATGTTTTTATTTTTTCTAAATTTCATATTCCTATGAAACCTACATCTATTTTTAATTGATATTATTACTTTAGTATATATAGTAAATATATTTAATAAATTCTCAGTGTATGCCCCCTAAAATTCTAAAAACTACTTTATTGTGCTACATTTAGTATATTAATATAAAAATAATAGATTCTTATTTTTCCATGGAAAAAAAACACTGAATAAAACAAAAAAATCGTCTTTTTAATAATTTTAAACATATTCTCCTCAATAAAAAAAAAAACATAGATTATTTTATTTTTGGTCTTAAATTATTATATACATCGTAAATAAATAGAATATGTCAAAAATCCAGTGAACTCGACTTTTGACTTTTTCCATCCAGGGGTAGGGTTTAAGCTTAAAACAAAAAAAGGATCAGTCAAATCCATTAAGCAGTTTTCTAAATATTTGAATTTTAAAATACACATCTTTTTAGGTGGCGGCGCGGTTTCTTTACATCCAAGTGTAGTCTGAATAGGGATCCCCATTCTCCTTCCTTTTACTTGTATTAAAATAAATTGATATTTTTATTGGTATGCACGTGATCTTCTTAAATTGATATAGTTATGTTGATTTGATCTTATTATTATAAGATCAAATCAATAATTATACAATCTAATGTATTTTTTACTACACAGTAAAAACTATGCACACATCTATCTGAGTCTCTGATATTATTATTGTGATTTTTGCAGATTTTAACACGTTTCACTTAAATATTTTAGTTAACATTATGTAAAGTTATGTAAATTTTTGGAAATAATAGGCACTTAAGATATGCCCTAAGTATATCTACTCATTACGAGGTATCTTATAAAAAAAACGCCTTAATTAAAATGACTAAAATTAAGTAATTATTTAATTTAAATTAATTTTTAATTAAAATTAATAGGTTAATAAAAAAGTCTATTAAATTTAAATAATGCCTACCTACCTTAAAGTAACTAGTTTGAGATTAAAATTTTAATTCTTATCTATTTGTAGTTTTTATTATCAATGAATTAAATACATCGAAATCAAACCAGTTACCGCGTTCATTCACATCTTTTAATTATAAACTGTCAATTAGGAAAGCAATACAGGGCGTTTTAAAAATAGAGGTACTAGATTTAAGAGTTGATTCTACACCCAAAAATATGAAAAATATTCCTACCATAAGGTTTATATAATATACCATAATATATTATAATATTGTACAATTTGCAATAACTTTTTTTAGTGTTGCATGGGCCGTGAAACATTTTATTTCAACCAAAACTAGTAATTATTAAACTCATTCAAAATGTATTTGAAAAATAACCATTTTTTTCAAATTTTAAATTTTCGACTTAACAAGCTGAACAAAATTTCTTTTCATGTGTACACACCAGCAGTGATTTTCGATTAAAAAAATCAATTGATTTCAATTACAGACTTTTGTTAAATAATTGCTGATTGTGAGCGAACATAAAAGGTCATAATATAAATTTAAAGTCTATTGACCCAAACTACCCTTATTTAACTTTTTTTTTCAATTGTGTTTTTATTATATACTCACCGCAGGTCTACAGCTTGAAGAGTATTCTAGCTCTTTTTGACCAAAAATATATTTTTTTTTGGGAAACAAAAAGTACCTCATTAATTTGAAAAAAAAATGTTTAACGCCTTCATTTTTACGACAAAACAAAAACGATATCCAAACTTTTTTAATGCATTATTTGCCCCTTAGCGATTCATATAAATATGATTGGATAAAAATGGTAACTTTTAGGTTCAAACAGACGAAAGATCGTTCCTACTAGGGCATTTCAAAAAATACGATAACGCCTTCATTTTTACGACAAAAAAAAAAGATATCCAAACTTATTTCCCCTTAGTGTTGTCCATATACATTGTATATTATACATACAATCCCCGCCTAGCCATTCATATAAATATGATTGAACTTTTAGGTTTCAAAAGTCCAAACGAAAGATTGTTCCCACTAGGGCATTTCACAAAATACCATTTGTTGTAAAAAATATTATAAGAAAATTCTCGTTTGGACTCATCAAATTTGAGCTAAAAAAATAAACTAAGGTCCATCACGCTAGGTGATGAAGAAATTATAAATTATATTTTTTTATAAGGTACGATTTTTGTTAGAAAATATCTTATACACCATGTCATAAATAATTATAATTAGGACATTCAAATCCCGGGACCAGCGCAAATTCGCTGTCCCAGGACCGAAAATAAAAAAAAATGTGTAGCCTTTTAATTTTTTTTTTGCTTTATCATATCAAAAAAAAAGTGAGTTTTATTTCTATACCCCCCAAAATTAAGATTAATCTTTATTAGATAAAAACAAAACGCTGGTGATTTATATTTATTGATTGGCTATAAAATAGCGGATTTATTTTTTTTGTTTCACTTTAGGTTTCCACGGAAGTGGCATAAATATTTATTTATTTTTAATGGAACACCGTGTAATTTCTTAAGTTTGGACATTTTGAATTCAGCTGAAAATGCTATGTATATGATTGTTTTTTTTACTTTATTTTCGTAGGTGCATGCTAAATTTTGTTAGTTTGAGCTGCCATTTGGCACAGATTAAAATTTTTATATTTTTCACGACATGGGGGGCTTAAAATTTTCAAAAAATCTTGTTTTTTAAATTACCCTAATATCCACAGACCGACGAACTATCAGCTAAAAAATGGAAATTTTAGTAGTAAAAAAATAGGGTTAATAAAGTCCAAAAGTGATAGTGCTTCCTTTCCTTTCAAAGTTTTGCAGAATTTTAAAGAATTTATTGTCCTATTCAGTGGAAAGAGTATACCATAAAATACAAAGGATTTTACTTACCCACTATTTTTTCAATAGTGTTTTTATTACTACACAATATAAGTATAAGAATACAACGAAAATGAACAGTATTTGCGATAAGACCAAAAATACAATAGTACAATGGAGCAAAACGATTTTTAAGCTTAGCACATACGTATATTGTAATTTCTATTACTTCCAAATGGGTTAAAAGGGTCAATTTAAACAGTTACTTTTCTATTTTACTCTAAAATAAAATCTCATTTATATTACCAGTAGTCCAGTCAAATAACAAAAAATTCCTTTGTTAAATTACAATAAATATACACTGGCTGATATTTTAAAGGTTAGTAGTGGATAGAAAGAGCGGTTATCTCGCTAAATATGCATCTTACAATAAAAATGCATATAACCAATTCTGTAAAGGAAAACAAATTCAACAATTTTTGCTGAGATCATTTTTTTAACATATTAATAACAATCGAGTTATAAATATTCGAAAACGGCCATGTTGGACTTAGAAACAAATCAACACTCACATAAAAAAAAATGAGTTACTTTAATTGAATTTTACTATGCCATGAGATTTGAGCTTTTTAAATTTCCATACAGTCTTTCTTTTCTACAATTTTAGTTTTTATTACTCGTCAGTATAGGTACTAATAAAAGAAATTAAGCTTAACACTGCGCAAATTTTCATTGTCGTTAGTCTCATTACCACCCTCATACATAACGTATACAAATAATAGTGTGCAAAAGCCTACTTTTCTTAAAGTAAATTAGTATTCTTAACTTTTTGTTTTGTTGCTTTTAAATATTATTTTTGATAACGAGCAAGTCCTATATAATTTAACAAAGTAAGAACAAATTATAGCTATATAATTAAAGCTTAAATTAATATTTAAATCGCATGATTATATACTTGTGATATACCTATATGTATACTTTGCCTATACCTGCTATACCAGGTGATAACAAAATAGTTTTACAGGGGATTTTTTTTATGATATTTTAAAAATATTAATTCCGGTTTTTTCCAGACACAAATCAAAGAATTTTAAGTAGTACCTTGTATATTTTAAAATAATCTAATACTCTTTTCAATAATATATACAAGTTGTATTTTGTTTTTCAAAATGGCGGTGCATAACACGGAGACAACTCAACATGCTTTTTAGAATTGTAGTTTATGGGACAATTTACTTAGAAAGTACCTACTCGGTTAATATCTACTAGGTATAATATTATGTACCATACATACCGGGTGTCCCAACTCTATTTACCCAGCGATTTTCTCGAAAACTAAAAGAGATAATGAAGTTCTTCGAAAACCATCTTAAATTAGACAGTTTATACTATCTTTTAGTATATATTTGATACTTTTAGTTCTTAAAATGTGGGTAGGGGGCATGGGGGGATTTGTTTAATGAAAAGGGGGGTCGTGTGTTACATCATTTTAAGGCAAATAAAATTATCTATTAGAATGTATATTTTTTAATTTTTCAAACAATTAAAGTTTGTCGGTTTGATTTCGGGACACCTTGTATAATGGAATGCGTAGCATTACATATCTTCACGGCTTGTTAAAAATTAAAATTGTTCTAAAATTGGTGGGTTGCTTAAAAACAGAAACACAATTGGTAAAACCTGGATGAACTTATAATTAAACCTTAAAAAAATTAACCCTGTAAATTGATTTCTAGTTCACCTGGTATACCTAACATGCTACTAGAATTTTTATTATGCGTTTTTTTACTATTTTAATAAATTCAATTAAAAAATGCACGCAAGCATTGATTAACATTTTCTATAATTCCTTTATGATCAAAATTCCCACATTATAATATAATTGTTAACTGTGCAGCTAGAGAAACAATAAAATATCGCTAAACAATAAACGATTTATTATTAATTAATTAATAGTTTATTCGAGATTTAATTATTTATCTATTAAAATGTTAATAGATATACCTAGAGGCAACTTTTATAATTACAATCTTAGTTGATTCTGCACACAGAAAGTATAAAAATACTTGATTTAAATATATTTACCAATTTTTAAAAAATTCAATAGTAGTATACATATACACGGTGTATTTGAAATAGGGTCCGAAGGGGTGATTCTACATCTGAAAATATGACAAAAAGTTCCTATAAACATATGTCTAAAAATGCGTCTTAACGAAGCTACGTCCCTTTGAAAGTGGCTAAAAAATTCGATTTTTATTTAATATCTCAGGAACCCTTTAAGATACAGCAATGAGGTTTTGCACGTGAATTAATCTTAATAAGGCCCATCTTCGTATATTATTTTCATGTACTTATTTTGACCAGGGACGTGCGAAACGGGGGGGCCTTATCAGTTTTTTGTCCCAAACTTTTTTCTGTGTGTTTTTTTTGTAATTTTATTTTTGGTATATGATTCCTCAGGTCAAAAATAGGTACTCTTGTTGTAACACTGTAGGACTAACCGTTTTAGAGAAATTTATTTAAAGGTGAAATTTCACGGTTCGTGACAAAAAATTACATACTAAAACAAAACTCATCGAAAGCTGTCAAATCACTACTGAACACTATGATCAGTTTCTATTAACAGATATCGGTAAATGATTCCTCATCAACGTTTGAGATGATTAGTTGTAATTGATTTTATAAAAGCGCGGGAATGTACATTTTGTAGGTATTTCTAACCTCAAATGGTGGTTGTGACAAGTAACAGATATTAGCCGTTCAGTAGTTTGCTAGCAAAAATTATCATTTGATGACTTTTGATGAGTTTTTCTGTTTCCATTGAACGCAGCCATTGGCTTTATACCTTTACCTTTATATTTTTCTAACACAAAACGTATTAGACACTTACTTTTTAAGATAAAATCATGTAGTAGTAAAATAACCACCATTAAACACCCTTAAAACTTGATTTTCACGATAAGACCACTATTTGTTGACGTTTCTCCACACAAAATGGGTGGAAGTGGCGGAGTTAGTAGCTTTTCGAGCTAGCGGTTGAAGCGCGTGGAGTAAGCAGGTAAACGCATCATGGAAAAAGTTATATTTAGGAAAAGGTTAGGGTTACCTATTTTTCGCAGATGGTGTAACTAAGCGCCCTCTTTTGAACGGTATCAAAAACGATAATTCGTTCAAAAGTAGAGCTAGCAGGTTAACCCTTTAAGCCGACGATATGTTCTTTGCCATCTTACATTTAAGTTTCTTTAAAACTCAATACAAGAAATTATATTATTCAACCAAGCTCTTTTACTTGATTTGGCTTTTAACTCTTGGTCTAAGTAAGCTATGTATTCATATTTAATTAAGCAAAACATTTGATTTAAGTACATATATACAAACTTTTAAGCCACTTGTGTGGTTGTAGCTAAGCTAATTAAATAATTGTTTATAGTGGCAAAAGAAAAACCATTCATGCAAAAAATTCTGCTCGGTGCAGAATTAAAAATAAATATGAGTTAAAAATTTTTACACTTCTTCTTCTTCCTTCCTTACAATGTTTTGTGTGGTCCTAAATTAACACACAGGACTATTACAGCATGCTGTATTTATTATTCTCCACGTTGTATACCCCTCATGGGTCCTCTACGATCTTTAATTACAAATTAACTTTTTTTAAACAGTATCAAAGATCTATAGATATATCTAATACCCTTCGTATTTTGTTCAGGTAAACCTGATGTTAATTACTTCACGGGTAATTTTTATCTTATTAAAATCTAAACTAAATTAAATAGATAATTACTACTATCTGTAAAAATTAATCCAGTTTTATAAAGTTGGTACATTTTGCTAGTAGGTATACTATATCATATATCACATACCATTAAAGTGACTCTACACCCTAGCCAAACCCTGAATACAACTCAAAGAATAACAGAAGTGGCCAATTATTTATTTTTTTTATTTATTTTTATTTGTTTGTTTAACCTCGTACTATTCTACTTAATTAAGCATCCCCTAAGTCCAGGACTTGTGTGGGCTAGTAGTAGAGGGAACCACCGGCTTATACTGACTTTCGAACCAGTTTCTAGGGAGTGTCCTTTTCACTTATTGCCTTCGCCAAATTTCAATTATTAATTAACTGAAAAAGGCAAATCGGCGCCAGTGAGAATCGAACTCACGATAGTAGACTTGCTATACATACGCAATAGCCACTACGCTATGCCTCCCATGGGAATTATCCGGAAGGAAAAGGCCAAAAATTAATTTGGAATTGGACTTTTACATACTATTCACTTTCATAGCTAGTCGGACTTATATTATTACAAAATAGTAGTGTAAATAGTACTTTATCCAATACATACAGATAATAAGACAATTAACAGCTTTATTTTAAATAGATAAACTCAATAATAACCCCCGCGTGGCTTTTACTTTAGTGAGTGGATAATTATTTATTTTACCCACTCAACTGTCACTTGTCAAATTATTTTCTTGTAAATGTCATTAAAATTTTTAATAAAAATATGAATTCCTAAGCTATTTATTGGATAAAACCTTGTATGGCACTCATAGGTAAACCGATATTGCCCTCTCGAAAATTAACTCATGGGCAATATCTTACTTTACCCACTAGTACCATAAATAACTATTAACCCCTTCCGCTCGTCGGGTTTTCAAGGTACTGGTCTCTTACCATACCATATTAAAATTATATGGAAAATCCCGTAAACAAATATCCAACTGTGGATATTGTGATTTTGCTATACCTACAAATATCCATACTTGGATACAATGGAGCAGAAGGAGTTAAAAGTAGTTAGTAAATACCGTATATTTTGCACAATATGATATCATCCAATTGACCATGGTCATTTGCTATTAAGAATCATCCACAATAGCAAATTATTATGGTAAAATGCATTATGACGCAAATCACAACATAACTGGCTTTAAATAAAATACAGATTATTATTAGCTAGCTTAAGGCGTTTATAAGTTATCGTGCACACAAGATTTCTCGGACAGAACGACCGAAAAAATAAATCCAGTGACCGACATTTTTTTTGCTCGAAATTGATTTATATCGTCATAAAACGTCATAAAACGAAAAGGTACGCAAAAAACAATTTAGAATTTTTTTACACGAATACAAGGCTTTCCCAAAATTTTAAAAACTTTAAAATAGGAAAGCAATACCTGGGACAAAAACTGAAAGTGTACCAGTCAAGGTACACTCTCGGTATTGCAATACATTGTCAAGATAGTCACTTTATAATGCAAAAATATATAATAAATATATGTTTTGTTTGTTATTTACTAAAAAATAATATTGTATTTATAAATATTTAAATATTATGACTTTTAATATAATTGACAAATTTATACATTTAAAAGTTAAAATATGCGTAAGATGTAACGTAAGCAACGCTGGAGTATTTATTTTGCGAAATGTCATTTATATTTTCTCATCGAAAATTTAGGTGGAATATTTACTTTTGTTGTCCTATAGGTCTATAGTCACGCGTCAATTTACCATTGAGAGATTAAATCTGATTCTACCGCCATAAACATGGGAGGGTAACTACCAACCACAAATTACCATAATCTTTATTAATGGTTATTTTTTCTGCCCATTTACTCTTTTAATACTCGCCCATGTTCCCAGATTTAGACTCAGATGGTACCCAGACGTTCATACTAAAAATCAACAATATGTTTTATAATCCTAAACTTTTAAGAAGATATGTAAACATTTTTATATATTTATTTAAATTGGAATATCACGGGTTTTTTATTGATCTTTGCATTTTGGGAAAATTTCCCACTATGCATTTTAAAAATCCTTCTAGAAAAATATATAAAATTGTACATTTCTTTAGAAGTTTTTTTTGGTTCAAAAATCATTTATTGCCCATGCAAAATTTTGCGCCTCCGGTCATAACTTAATAACTGAAAATATCTCATTACCTGTTAATAGCACAGGCACCAAAAAAAAATTTGTATGTGCTGGGGTTAAGACCCAGCAAAAAATGAGCTTATGAATTGACTTTTTTTATAATAGATTCGTGTCCACCATTCCAAAATACATAAGAATGGGTGGGTCTCAACCCCAGACATAAAACTTTTTTTGTGGGTATGTGTAGTTAAAAACGATCTACCACCATTAACCACCTTCAAATTTTTTAGTGAGGCGGTTGCCTCACAACTTATCGGAATCTGTGGAAGAAACACTGATATTTAAAATTGTATTTTGCTTGTTATAACAAATATGCATATCCCATTCTAAACTCTTATCTTTATGTAAACCTAGATATTTATTACTTACTTTATTTAACCCTTTCCGATCCAGCCAGTTTTTGAAGGTATATGATCTTATACCAGATTTAAATTTATATGGAAAATCCCGTGTACAACTATGCAACTGTGGATATTTTGGTAAATTTTGCTGTACCTAAAAATATCCATACATGGATACGATGGGACGGAAGGGGTTAATGTAAATAAGATGCACTTTTAATTTTTCTTTAAAGTTAATTTAATTCTTAAAATAAAGGCCCATGTGAAGAGTAATAAAAACAAATAAATATAAACAAATATATTTGCGGAAAGCACTACGTCAAATTTGACATGATTTGATGATTTGATTAATACCCACTGTGGGTAACCCACAAGAGGAATAATTAATACTTGTTTGATAATAATGCTTGTTTCACAAAATATTGTATAATTACATTATGATTTTAGAGCTAATGGATAGTGTAATATGATTATCCAAAAATGAAGGGTTGATTGTGAAAATGAACCAAGTGCACCCGAAGTTTTGAGATATTAATGCTGAAATTAAAAAGTTTTTTGATAGGTAGGTAATCTTGTCTCTTTACATGACTTTCAGCTACTCTTAAAACAGACATACATAAGGCAAGTTTTGTGCAATGCAAGACAAAATTATACAATAGAATCTTTCGAATTTAATATCGTATTTTGGGCTAAATGGCCTGCAACGATAAGATTTTACATACTTATACACGGAAAAAAAAATTATAGCTAGGAGCGCTATAACACACATACCAAGCAAATTATAATCGCTTATTATATAAATACAAGGCTTTCTCTTACAATTATGGCAGTCAGTGTAAAAATTTATATGAAATACTTTAATTGTTTAGTGAATAATAAAATATAACAAATAGTATGGCATTTATAGCTTAAATAGATTTAATTATTGTCCGTGCTAATAATTTTTATAATATAATAAAATTTCTGTAAATTTATAATAGTGCCTGTAATAAATATAATCGTGTCTGTAATATATATAATCGTTTCCAATTTATTTTTAACATTATTAGTTATTGTGTCCCTTATAATCTATAGCTTAAATCACTATAATTTGCCACTGTTACCAAATATCTTATAATGTATAGCGCAGAGCTCACTAATTTCTTTCCGTGTAGATAATTTAGTAGTTTTCGTAACGAGTAATCGACTTTAGTCCTTAGTGCACGAGAATGATTTTTTTTGACGACGCGAAGCGAAGTCAAAAAATCATTCGAGTACACTAAGGACTTGTCGCAAATCAGTTGCGAACAACATTTTTTGTTCGATCTACAGTCTAGAATCTTTAAAAATTACTTGAAGAAAATTTTATCCCTTTCATAGCCTGGAACATACTCCAACAAGAAGTAAAACAAAGATGTATCGCTTTTTGCTCCAAAACCATAAATCTGACGAAAAAAGTCACTTGTCCAAAAATATTCCTCATAAAATTCTGAATAAAACTATTTTTACTTTCCCCAAGGAAAGTCTTGCGTTAGTAAAAAAAAAAATCGAAAAATTTGTATTGCTTTTTTAACCGACTTCCAAAAAGGAGGAGGTTATCAATTCGACGTGTGACTTTGTTTTTTTTACCTTTCTGGATTTTTTTTATATCCAAAAAATATGATATGATATGAAAAAAAAAAAATCTGTCTGTCCGTCGGTCTGTCGGTCGGTTAGTTGGTGGGTCTGTCGGTCAGTCTGTCGGTCGTTCTGTCGGTCGGTCAGTCGGTCGGTCTTTCGGTCGGTCTGTCGGTCGTCTGTCGATCAGTCGGTCTGTCGGTCTGTCTGTCGGTCGGTCGGTCTGTTGGTTTGGCTTGTTTTTGTGTTGGTTTGGTGTTTTTTTTCAATGTGGGGCGTTGGTTTATGTTTAATTGGTAAATTTTAGATTTAACACGTCAATCCTGGGATTAACCAAATTTAGAGCTTTTACTGTAACATATATGTATATATACATATAGCAAATGTTTTTATTTCTATTTTAATATGCAGATTAAATAATATCTTGTTATTCATCTTCAGATTACCTACAGATGTTTAATCTTCAGATTGAATATTGCATCAGGAATTTTGCAGATTGACAAAAATAGCTTAGTAAATTCTCAGATTACCCAAAGTTCTAGTGATTTTGATTAATGTCTGGGGAATTGGTCAGTTTGCGGAATATCTAGTAATTTGTCACATTGCCGGATATTTTACATTGCCGGTAACATATACACCTTATAGTAGACGTTCTGACAAGTGGGGTCAATAATCCTTGACAGGGGCCAGAAAAAAATGTTCGCAGCTATACAAAATTTCTCTTATATCTCTGGCGGCGACTATACTTTCATTATCAAAGTATCCCCAGTTGACGGTAAACCCTCCAATTATATTAATCAGCTTAATACATTAGCAGTAAATCGGATATCCTTTTGTAAAAGTTATCAGCGAATATGACATTGTGTTTATTAAACATGTGTACATACTTTTAATTATTAATTAACTTGATTAAAAAAAAATTATGCGGACGCCTGATTTTACCAGATGCTGATAATAATTATTATCCAAACAGTAATTTTATTAAATAATTTTTCCTACGACCTAGTTAGTAGTTAGTGCTTATTTTCCTTGCCATGACAACGGTAGAAAAAATTAATCAAGAGTCGGGAAGTCTTGATTCTTGATCAAGAGTCTCCACTTTCGATAATGTTGTTGACTCCCTTCTTGTCTTGATTTTTTTAAATTAGATTTGTCTTAATTTTTTTTTTCAATTTAGATAAAACCTTAGTCTCTATTGTGCTTAGTGTCTGCCAACTTGATAGTATCGATGCAGACAAAGCCGCGGCTAGCCGTAGCGTAAAAGATTTCGTGGGGGTGGGGGAGAAGGTCATAAATTACAACATTTTTGGCCTAAAAATGCAATTTTTTTCGTGAGATATGCAACTTTTAAAACTATGAAACTTTTTTCTTCGACAAAAAAGTTAATGACTAAAAAAAAAGAGGTCCCACCTTTTCGTGAAATATGCAACTTTTGTAATTGAATCCATAATATATGCAAATTGTATTTGAATTCATGAAATATGCAACTTTTCAAGTAGGGTGGGGGGAGCATCCCTCCAGCCCCCCACAGCTACGGCCCTGGATGCAGAAAAACAAAAAGTTTCTATTATATCAGAGACCACATTTCTGTTAAAAGGTTTTTGAGTATTAAATGTAGCAAGGGGCTGACTTCCCTGCACGGACACGTGACAAAATCGGTATCAATAGCCACAGCAGTCACGTGGCGTCCATATCAATGTCCGATCAGTTCTCTTCTGCTCAAGCTATGGTTAAAAAGTCAGATTGCATGGCCTGATTAGATAAAATATATTTCGCCCTTTTTGAATAAGTTAAACCGACTGAATTAGCAAGCAATAAATGGATTTACATATTTTATTAATTAAAAGAGAATAATTTTTGATATTTGAATCAATGCATATAGAGTTTCTATTGGAGACCATGAACAGATAAACCAAAAATCCTACCGTTCCACGTTACTTGTTATTTCGCGAAGAAGTTACCTCCAAATGTAAATTGTAAAAAATACGCCCTTGTGATACTTTTCCGGGGAAAACTATTTATAGCAAAATCCTTAAAGCCATTTTTCAGAAAATCAAATCTATCGAAAATCCCCATGAGTAATACGCCAAAAACCTTGTTTAAATTTTGGTTTCTATCTGTAAAAAAGTTTTAGCATTTAGGCCTCTGGACGGACGGCAGACGGAGATTAATTTTTTTTTTGCGGAATGTATACCGGGTGAGTTTTATTTATGTTCACCCCCAAAGGCGGATTTAGGGGGGGGAGCCTGGGGGCCATGCCCCTTACGCTAGTGAATATATTAGCATAGAAATACCTTAAAATGAAATAAATCCACCCCTTTCCACCCCCAAAATTAAGATTAATCTTCATTCGATAAAAACTAAACTTGGGTAATTTATATAATTTTACATTGGCTATAAAATGACGTATTCATTTTTTTTGTTACACTTCCGGATTCGCCGGAAGTGGTATAAATATGTTTTTTTTTTCATTTTTTTTTTAAAGGAACACCCTGTATTTTTTTTTCATTTGTGAATTTAGCCGATAAATCTATGTATAAAAAACTTATTTTTTTTATTTTTATCGTATAAACATGAGCTACACATAATTTACCTTGTTTTTACTTATTTAAGCTTAAAAAATATATAAAACTAATATTAAAATAAAAATTCGATCAGGGACAGTGAATTTAAGCTAAAAAACGGTTTTTTGCCCTCAACTCCTATTTTTTATGTCCCTCTAAAGTTTTATTTGTATAGTTTTTTCCCGCTATTTTTGTATATCAGATTAATTATTTACTTTGAAGATTAAGTAAGTAAAAAGAAGGTAAATTATGTGTACCTCGTTTTTATAAGAAACATGGAACACGAAAAAAAAAGTGAAAAAAAAAACAATCCTTTTTTTATACATAGAATTCAAAAATGTAAAAAAATACAGGGTTTTCCATTAAAAAAAAAAACATAATTATGCCACTTCAGGCGAGACCGGAAGTGAAACAAAAAAAAAATCCGCCATTTTATAGCCAATGTAAAATTATATAAATCACCCACGTTATGTTTTTATCGAATGAAGATTAATCTTAATTTTGGGGGTGGACATAAATAAAAGTCACCCGGTAGACAATTTAAAAAGAAGATAAATACTTTAAAATCTGGAAACCTTGTTATTTTCGCCATAACCTAACCATCTTCTCTCCCGAGGTCGCTCAAAAGTAAAAATGACAATAAAAGATCTCTCCCTCACTGCAATATTGCAATAGGTATTTAGTTCCAATATTGCAGTATTTAGTTATGTAAGAAAACCAATTTGTACACCAAATGTTCCTTCCGTGTGGTTAAACTTAACCCTTCAAGAGGAATATTTATTATGTTAAGTAGGGATATATGCCTACCCAGAGCAAATTCCAATGGTCGCATATTATTTAATTAGTGCAGTAATTAATCCTGAACATATTCCCTGCTATCTAGCAGGTGGTTTAGTTTGGGTACACAGAAACATATTTATAAGTTCGGGAATTTTGCTATCAAATTTATTCGGTTTATTTTTTACCAATATAGGCATAGTTCTACATAGTTGTACAAAATATTCTCTATAAATAAAGAAAAATACACAAACAAAGCTTTTCAAATATGAATTCATTTTTTTTAAATTAAGCCGTATTAAAAGTGCAAGTCTTTTGCGAAACAATATCAATAACACATAGAGACTTGAAGTTTGGACGAGGGTTTTTTATTACGTAGAAAATCTTTTTAAGTCTCTACATCAAAGCGTTCTTGAAATATCGTAGTATAAAGTTTACTCTCAATACAAACGACTAGACCATATTTATACTGTTTTTTTTTCTGTGTTTATTTTAAAAGTAATGCATTAAATTACTTTTATTATTCAATATTTATTATTCGGTGGAATATAAGTTCTAAATAGGTTGGGTTAAACATAAATCCATAAAGATAAAAATAATATCTTAATCAGAATGAATATCATTTAAGCCAAGTAAATTATAACTTTATATTTGCGCAGTGTCATATTTGTTATAGCACCATAATTTTAATACTAAAATCCAAAAGATTTATTTCAATTCTATTTTTGTAACATAATTTAAAACTACTACTATTGTGACGTACTGCCGTGTTAGTTCGTTAGAATTCAACTATAATTAAAGAATTTTATACTAAATTTTTAAGTCGGTAGGTATTAAATATAGTACTTTTAAGAAATAAAATATGTCCAAATAAATAATTTTTGTTGGATTAAGATTAGACCATATTCTTTATCTTATATATTAAGAAATCATATGGCGCATCTCCGTGTTTAATGAAAATAAGGTGTTTTTATGTCTTGTACTGAGAATACCCCGTAATATGTACGGGACGAGATGTTGGTTTAAAGAATTGTAAATCGATATTTTTTGATCCACCCTAATACTATCTAAACAGTGTAAATCAAAATTATATCTTGTTATACACCCCTTGTATGAGAGAAA
Organism: Brachypterus glaber; assembly: GCA_958510825.1. Lineage (NCBI taxonomy): Eukaryota > Metazoa > Arthropoda > Insecta > Coleoptera > Kateretidae > Brachypterus > Brachypterus glaber. Next base: position 26,212,542 of record OY294050.1, read on the forward strand.
AAATAATCCCTTTACGTATACATCTATACCGAGGTAACATTACCATTATGTTAAGGAAGTAATGGAAAATGCTGAGCAAAAAAGACATTTGAGGGCGTAAAAACACCAGCAAACTGCGATAAATATGAATATTATGCTTCTTGCAACATCAACTTATAATACTTTATCGTGTTTATCTTTCCATAAGTTAAAATATTCATAAATTGATAAATAGATGAGATTATTAAAAAATATACACTAGTGAAAAAAATTGAGGAATCAAAAAAATTTACAAATTTTTAGCGATTTTTCAAATGGCTGTATCTTTGTAAAAAATAGACGTATCGGAGTCATTAAAAAAGCAATTTTAAGTTTTAGGTCTCTAGTTTTGAGATTTTCGGACAACAAGTATTGCACAATCCTAATGAGTACCTTGAAGAAAAAAATTTCGATTTTTTTTGCTTTTTTTTTGGTCCACGGAATTTTTGGATCAGATAGGTTGTTTATCCAGCTTTAATTTGTTTTTTTTTTTGTAAGCTTTGACACGACCATTTCTCGCTGAGCTATCGGACTTTGAGTGGAACATCTCAGCAACCAATGGTCCCACAGAGAATTGAAGATGTGTTTCAGAAACTTGAATAAATTCTCTACAAGATTTGGCAATCGTTTCTTTTTTTTAATTTTTTTAATTCTTAACATGATTTTAAAAAATCGTGAAAAAATGGGCTTTTGGAGGTTTTTTGGAAAATCACGCTCTGAATTAAGAATATTGCGAAAACGACTAATGTTAAGTGAGCCTTTTACAGCTCAATATACCCACAATAACCCTACAAAGTTTCAGTTCGATCCATCCAGCCGTTTTTTTTTTCATTCGATTGAATTTTTGAAAAAATTAAAGGATCACGTTTTTTTCTCTTAAACGCTGATCACTAAAAAAAAAACGGAAAAAAATTCTCTCGACTTTTTCACATTTTTATCACTACCAGCGTTTAAAGTTACGGCAAAAAAAAACAAAAATTCAAAATTAAAAAAAAAATAAAATTGCAAATTTTTTTGAATGTTTTTCAATTTTTTTTTTTATTCATGTCAGGAAATTTATCTAAACAATCTCTTATGATTTCCAATGCAATTTCGCTACTGCATTTCTGCATTCTGCTGACCAACTTTTAATTAAATTAAAAAAAAAAAGTTGATACCCCCAACTGAATTTCGACCTCAATTCCACTTTTTAGAGATTATTTTGCGTAACTTTTTTTGAACTCACACAACGCTTAAACTAACAGTTTTTTTTTCAAAGTAGTTTTTTTCCAGTTGATTTCTTCAGGTCTATCCAAATTGCAATCAAATCCAAATCGAGCACGTCTTATTTTTTAAATTTTAGTGCAGGCAATTATGCCAATTTAAAAATAATTTATAAAACAAAATATTGCGTATTTTTTGTCGTTTTTTAATGGTTTTACATCATAAAAATATTACTTGATTACATAAGGAACGTAATACGTAACTTATTTCTAGTTTAGTTTTGACCCCCTAGTGAAACTTTTTGACATTTTTTAGCATGACTACGTGGCGCTTAGCTTGTTCCCTTAGAGGGATGATCTCCACATCCCCACCTCTACTTAGTTGTGTCACAGGTTCCATGTTTTTAAATATTTTTTTTCCCCAGGCTCCTTATTTTTTTACCTATGAATTTAAAGTTTTTATAATCTAGGTTGGATATTTTTTAACTAATATTAAGTGGCCCAATCTAAATTTGCCCTCAAAATATTTGTATCTCCCATGCTTTTAAAACAACAGAGGGCTAAAATAATGATGTTTTACTTCTTTTATCCCATTTTTCTCAGAAACTTGCCAACCAAAGTTAGTTAAAACACATATGACTTCAATAAGGGCAAGAAACCGTATTGCCTAGTATTATAGAACGGTTTTAGAAGCATTAATATTTTCATAACCAACATATTTTTACACAAATTAATCAAAACACTAAGCTAATTTGAAAATGAAACCGGACGCAAAAGAAACAATTCAATTGATTTTTTAACGATTTAATTGGATAGAAATTTGTCATGAATAACTAGAAAGGTTATAAAACAGTAAAAGTAAATATTGTTTTTAATTTAAAATTAAATATATTTTAATAATTTATTATAATTATCAAAAATCGAATAAAAAATATTGTATAATACACGGGCGAAAAGTTAAATTTTGATTTTGTGGGCTTTTACCCTCGGCTCCTAAAAGCCTACTCAATCGAAAATTTGTTTCGCACTTGTATTATAAATATTTATTGTGCTAATAGGTTGCCAAAAAAGAAACTATTACGGATAGCTTCTGTAACTACCAAAATATTATTAGATATATCTATTAATATCCTCGTAAGCATTTGAATTTCAGATATATGTAAATTTAGGTCGCAAATTTTGCGAATCTCAAGCCATTTGCAAATCGAACCAAAACTTGTAACAAACTTTGACTTGTTCCCAACGGAGTAATCTGTTTTCGAGTTGTGGGACTACCCTTCTTGAGCTTAAGACCGAGTCTTATAAGTCCATGCTCGCTTGGGAGTGACCCTGGACATTTATCATCAAATTATGTTTATTTAGATATTTGGAGATTCACGTAGCCACACTCTTACCATATATCATCCCGATAGCTTACTGTGCATAGATTAAATCTAATAGAACGCACAGTTGTCTGGATTTAACTCCTTTGCGTTCTGGTCGATAATTTGAACCACAAAAAAAATAGCGAATTATTACACTTTGGTGTACATAATAGATTAGTGCTGCCCTCTTAGTTAAAACGTCCTAACATTGCTATTTTCACCAAACTTTTCGAATAAATGGCCCAATTCCCTGACTTCCAGGTTTCAATTTTAATCTCCATGACTTTTCCCTGACATTCATGTTTTCCCTGACTGGTGGGAATCCTGTAGAATTGATAAATGTGGCATAGAACAACCGGTATATGAAGATAAGCCGAAAATGGCAAAAATGTTAGTCAAGACGTTTTAACTAAGGATGGCAGATTGATCTAGGACCACTAACAAATATTCCATATATTCCAAATATTCCATATATTTAAAATATTTTCTAGTCTATTCACATAAATATTTCTATACTACACATTGACAGCTTAGTACCCTAAGATTACATTCGTACTATCAATTATAATTGTTAATTCATAATTATGAAAACATCCAATCAGTTTCTTAAAACTTCTAATTTCCCTGACTTTTCCCTGACTTTCATGTTTTCCCTGACTGGTGGGAATCCTGTAGAATTGATACATGTGGCATAGAACAACCGTTATATGAAGATAAGCCGAAAATGGCAAAAATGTTAGTCAAGACGTTTTAACTAAGGATGGCAGATTGATCTAGGACCACTTACAAATATTCCATATATTCCAAATATTCTATATATTTAAAATATTCTCTAGTCTATTCACACAAATATTTCTATACTACACATCGACAGCTTAGTACCCTAAGATTACATTCGTACTATCAATTATAATTGTTAATTCATAATTATGAAAACATCCAATCAGTTTCTTAAAACTTCTAATTTCCCTGACTTTTCCCTGACTTTCATGTTTTCCCTGACTGGTGGGAACCCTGTAGAATTGATACATGTGGCATAGAACAACCGTTATATGAAGATAAGCCGAAAATGGCAAAAATGTTAGTCAAGACGTTTTAACTAAGGATGGCAGATTGATCTAGGACCACTAACAAATATTCCATATATTCCAAATATTCCATATATTTAAAATATTCTCTAGTCTATTCACACAAATATTTCTATACTACACATCGACAGCTTAGTACCCTAAGATTACATTCGTACTATCAATTATAATTGTTAATTCATAATTATGAAAACATCCCATCAGTTTCTTAAAACTTTATTTCTGCGTGCAACAAGGGGATAACTAGACAGAAAAAGGAACAATAATTTTATTATTTTTATTCACAGACACAAATGTGTCTGTTAATGTTAATGCTAATGTTAATGTTAATGTATGTTAATGTTAATGTATTATTAATATCAATATTTGGGGGCTACTTTAAAGAAAAATTTGTCACCAGTAAAAATTTAATATAGTAAAGCCTCACCTGGTGAGTTCCAGTCTACATTTTTGTGTATCTGCTATTATTATTTTACACACAGAGAAATTAGTACTAAACAGAAGAACTACTACTTAACATTCAAACCAAGTAAAAGTACTTGGTTTGAATAATAAAATATCTTGTTTGAGAGAAACTTAAATAAAAGGTGAAAAGTAGTATTCGAAATACTAAAAATAATGAAAAATAGTACTAATACTAATTTCTGAGAAACAACTACTAATTAAACAAATGATTGTTTTTTTTTAATTAGTTTAATTGGGGCTGGGTCTGGGATTTTTTTTTATGATTTGACATACTTATTTGTTTATTCTTTATTTTCAGAACTATATCTATATTACAATAATAAAATTTACTTAGATTGAGATTGAGTAACTTTATAAAATCATATGAAAAACAATTTAATTAAACTTTATATTTTAATAGCGTATTTACATTTACTAAATATATATATTTTCTTTCGTGTTTTTCATTTTTAGTATTTTTAATTATCAAGCTATAGATAATATCTAGATCACTGTGCGATAGGGGACTAATATTAGGGTGAACCTAATTAAGTAAAGTTTGTTTGCAATTTCAATATTAGTCTTAAAAGGCTAATAAGCTTAGGGTCTTAGCCAAATACTGTCACAACTTAGTTTTAAGAAATACCTGATAAATGTTATAAATTTTAGTTACAAAATCGCCTATTTTTTGTCAGGATATTGTGGCATAGGCATATGTTATTTATTTATTCATTTATACTCACGGTGTTTTATACCACGGAGTGTATCTACAACCAAACATACCTCCAGCGAACCCAACCCCAAGCAAGTCAAGGTACAATATTACCAGAAAATTGTATCAGCAGATTATTTTGTCATCTAGACAATTATTCATAACTCTATTTTTATTCAGTCATTATATTATGGTTCCGGAAATTTTGTCACTGCAATATACTGCCATGCACAATTTTTGTCAGGATATTTTGGACCCGGATATTTTGAACCTAGATCTTTGGACCCGGATAATTTTTCGGAGTTATTATGTCGCAGCAAAAAAAGAATAAATATGTCAACCCCATCCCAACCAAACACAACCACAACAACCCCAATCCCAAATAAGTCAAGCCAAAATATTACCAGATAATTGTTTTGCCAGGATATTTACGTCAGGACATTTTGTACCTTTGTTTTAAGTCAGATTCTGACTGTTATTATATTATGGTTCAGATATTTTGTCACTACAATATTTTGACATGCACAATTTTTGTCAGGATATTTTGGACCCGGATATTTTGAACCTAGATCTTTGGACCCGGATAATTTTTCGGAGTTATTTTGTCGCCGCAAAAAAAAGAAAAAATATGTTAACCCAATCCCAACCAAACACAACCATAGCAACACCAATCCCAAATAAGTCAAGCCAAAATATTACCGGATAATTGTTTCGCCAGGATATTTACGTCAGAACATTTAATACCTCTGTTTTTAGTCAGATTATAATATAATAATTATTCAGAATATTTTGGAACCCAATATTTTATACCCAGATAATTTATCGTAGTTATTTTGTCCCCGGATATTCTGTCGGAAAATCAGAGAAAAACTTCTTTAAAAGGACCACCCTACATTTTAACAAGTAACTAGTCCCAATTACGTTCTAATATGAAACTCACATTAATATGCAATCTAGTTTGTTGCGCACTAATGTCTTAAAGTACTATCGCAACGGCTCTGACGTGCATAATTTATTTAATAGGGTAAACTGACCCTTAATTACAAACCTTAGTAATTAGTTTCGAACAGGGAAATAGAAACTAAATTTTCTCAAATCATAATCACGTTAGTTCTAAGTGAGCATATATCAGAAAAGGGACTGCAATCTTTCGAATAGCCTAGAGGGCTTATTCTGAATAAATCTAGAACAATCTGAATTAAAAAACTTTAAGCTAAGAAGAAGAAGTAATAATCTGATTTAAAAACTTAAAAGATCATATCATTTTTTACGCTTTTATTTATTTTCTTTTTAGATTTTTCTCTTATCCTTGGAAACTTAATGTTGACGTGTTCCCGATGAGAATAGTTATAAGCACGGGTCGGATCGAAGTAGCCATTACGGGGGGCATGCAAAAATTAGAATTAAAAAAACTCTTTTTTCAAGAAAATAGGCACTTTAAACTATTGTTCACCAAGCGGAATGTCATGTCGACGCTGTTAATCCTCAGTGTCATGGTCCATGACTTATGGAGAAGGACTATTTTTTCTTTTTTTTTGAAAATTGTTTCTCTTTTCAAAAAACGAATAGTTAATACAAAAATATTGTTTTTTTTATCACTTGTTCGTTTTTAGAATAGGGAAATAATTTAAAAAAAGATAAGTCTTTATGTCCAAACCATGACCAAGTGACTCACTGCGTATTATTATTAACAGCGTCGACATGACATTCCTCTTGGTGAACAATAGTTTAAAGTGTCTATTTACTTGAAAAAAGAGTTTTTTTAATCCTAATTTTTGCATGCCCCCGGTAATGGTTACTTAGATCCGACCCGTGGTTATAAGTATTGTATTAATCTGAATTTATTTTTATACTTTATATTTTTTCTTTTGATCAAAACAACTCAAATAGTTCTCTACAAAAAGTTTCAAATGCATTTTTGAGCTACGAATATAACTTGAAGATAAAGCATCAAAAAATAAACTCAAAAAAGCTAGATATGTACCCTCAGTGTGCGAGCATTCTCGTACTTTTTCGTTTTTTTATAAATTAAATTAATAATAATGTTTTTTTGAAAATTTATTAAAGGGGTTTCAAAAAGTATATCTAAAAAAAAACTATACTAGATAATTTAAATTTAAAATAGATATAATATACCTATACATATGTTATGTTCGCGTCATTATAAACATATATTCAGAAAAGAAAGATATAACAAAATTCAGTTATTTATTAAAAACAAAATAGTTTGCAAAATTAAAAAAAAAAATATCTTAAAGCCGCACTAAATTGTGGCAGCAGGCAACTTGTTTTGTAGGCCAATTTCGCTTAAAGGATATCAGGATCACATAATATGAATCAAGTAATTTTAAAGTAGTAGGAGTCGAATTAGGAGTACTGAATTGTTCGTTTCCAAAAGGAATTAATTTAAAAATAAATAAATTGAACTTACAATAATTCAACAAAATTATAATATCGTTTTTTCACTGCTGTTGATGTGAGAATATTTTGTTGCTACTTAAAATTTTAAATTAAGAAATTCTTGATCATTACTCATGTTGGAGTTGATTTAAATAAACCATAGAAAAAATGTTATCTCTCCAAAATTTAAATTTGTTGTGTTTCGACTTACAGTATGACATTTCTAATAATGTGTACTCAAGTTAATTTGTTTATATATTTAAAAACTTGAAAATGACTTTATGTTAAAAAAGTCAAATTAATTGTCGCTGTAATGTTTGTTTAATACACAATAAATTTAAATTTTGGAGAGATAAAAATTTTTCTATGGTTTATTAAAATTTTAAAATTAAAAAATTATTTGGTACATGCTTTAGAAATTAAAAAAAATGTTAACAAGCACACTGATAAAAAAGATAATTTTGATTTATTTGGATATGGCCAATTAAATTATTTGAGTCGAATAAATATTTAGTTCATGTAAATAAATATTTTAATTTCAAAATCATTGATTATTGGAAACAAAATGGTTTATTTGACAGAAATAAAATTTATTTGTCACAAACAAATAATTTAATTGGCCATATCCAACCAACTATGTTGTACACGCAAATAAACCGTTTTATGAGTGCAGTTTTAAATGTTTAAATTTGTTAAAAAGAAAATAGTTTTATGTTGACAAAAATTATTTTATATGATAACGAATTAAATATATACATATTACTTTAAACTGGACGTTTCGCATTACATTTATCAATCTCACTATCTGTATGTAGTATATTATTAAAAACTTTTAGATTAAATAATTTTAAATTTTTATAAAAATAAATTTTTAAAAATTAAATTAAAAAAAAATATAATATTCTTCAATTATTTTGTAAAACATTACTTTTTCAATATGCACCATTCAACTTAAACGAATATTAGCATTATGAAGTGTTCTTTCCTACCAGTTAGATAGTATGCTTCATTTAAACTAGATGGAGCAAAATTCAAAGGAAAGAAAGTGTTAAATTTAATCATATACGTTCCCGTATGTATGTGCTCCTGATAATAAATTCTGGAAGAAACCTTTAGTCGCGTTCTCTCTTATATCTTCAAAATAATTTAAATAATTAAATTAATTTATGGAAATTATACTTTGAATTGGATGGAGTTATGCAAACAATAACAAGTGCAATTCTTTCAAAAATATTTTATACTTTAAAATTAAAATTGCATATGTGGATTTTTCTATTGTTTCTTTAAAAAAATTAATAAAGTTACAAAAATTTTTAGGCAAAATATTATTGAAATGTGACGCGTCGCGACGATTTATTAGGATGCAGTATTGTCCCTCTCACTTGCACTCATCCTGCTTTACGTCCTTTTAAACGTTCAGTTGAGAGGTAGCAACCACATCCATAAAAATCTTATATGTTGTTTTTAAAAATTTTCTTAATTTTTATTGCTTATTTTCCAGCCGTTTCAGATTGGTTGGCTTATTTATTACCTTTTAATAAAATATTTATACTGATTTGGTTACTTTTTGCATAACCGCGTTTTTTTTATTATGCAGTACTTACTCTTACTCTTTTTGATTTCATTAGTGTACTATAGGACCTTTTATAGGTAGCGCCACACAACGGCTTATGAGGGCCAAGGATATATATGATATAACATTATCCTTTAAAGGACAAAGTAGTTTTCTAGAACGACTTCGTTTATACAGATGGCGTTAATTGTTTGGTATTAAAAGTATACTAATATCCGAAACTACCCTATAGGATATAGGTTTCTATACTGTACCAACCAAGGATGTATATTCCAATAAAAGGTCCCTGGTTGCTCAATTTTTTATGATAAAACCGTTCTATTTAATTATACTCTATTTAAGTAGCGCCACACAGCGGCTTTTGAGGCTCAAGGATGTATGATATAATATTATCCTTTAAAGAACAATATAGTATTCTAAATAAATTTTAATAGATGGCGTGAGCTGTTTGGTATTTAAAAGTAGGGTAGCTTCGGATATTCTTCGATAAAATTCTTTAAGGGCGCGACCCTTTTGCTGAATTTAATATCGGATCTAGTTTTCTAACCACCGTTATGTTCAAACAATGGAAGGTCACTGGTATTATTGTCAGTCCAGTATGGTATAAAACACGTTTGATCGAAGGTCCCTAACGACTTTTTAGAAATAAATAAATAAATAAATAACTGCAATTATTAGCCCCAATATAGTTTTTTAGAACAATTTCCAATCCAATCCCATTCCAGTATGGCTTTTCCTTTGGGTAGTTGGCCAGCTCGATTTAGTATAATTTTCGGCCTACGCAATTTAAAAGTCTATAGAGCGCATGTTGGCGCATGTTGCTCGGATTTTTAAAGAGACCTTTTTTATTCCCATCTCGGATATCGTCCTTTTTACCTACCATTAAGAGTAACTATAAAAAAGGCCTTAGGTTCTAACAAAAGATCGTTAGTTGGTAGTGCAATTGATATTGATTTTTGTTCATTTCTCTCTATAACTTTATACATCCCTTCTTAGATAGCAGCACAGTCATTGGTTAGATAGAGCTAATTTTATTTATTTTATTTATAGGTTTTAAGTCGTTCTGGGATGTATCAAGGTATTTTATACCAATAATTTAAATGCACGAAAGCCTTCAGTTATCCAATCCATTCTCGTTTTATTCCATCTTTCTATGTTTTATACCAACATTTCATGGAATTTTTCCAAAAAATTGTTTAGATTAGGCTCTATAAAAGGCACGATTTTGCATTTAACAAGTTAATGCTGCGTAGTCCCCAGAGTGTCCGCTAGATGTAGTCACACCAGTTTACGTTGTATCGAACAATCTATTATATAAAATCCTAAGTTACTTCAGAAGAATACACCCAGTACAAACCCCTGGACCTACAAACAGCGTTTTTTTTTGTAGGAGATGGATGTGGCCGCTTTGGCAGATTTACTCCTGCATCAGCCTGCTATCGTAGATATGTACAGGACTTGATTTATTTTATTTTATGTTGTTTCGTAAAAAAAATATTACTTTAATAGTAAAGTTTTAAGTGAATCGTAAATATTTATGTTTTTTTATTGTGTGATGTTAAATTTTAACGTTGAAGTCAATTTTTTTATAAATTTTAAAGATATTTTTTTATAAGTTGGCGTCTGCGCAAACATCACTACAGAGTATGACGGTTTTGCTTAGGCCGAAAATTATATTAGATTGAGCTGGCAAACTATCCTATGGAAAATGCCATTATTGGAATTGGAATTTTTTTTTTCGAAATTCAACCCTTATGTGGGTGAAAAGGGGTTGAAAGGTTTTTTAAAAAGTGTGCGTATCTCAGAGACCTATTAATCTAGAATCTTAATATTTGGCAAAAATGTTCTTTATCGAAATTTCGATTTATCAGAAAGATACGTGTTTGAGGATTTTTCGATATTCGACCCCTAAGGTGGTAAAAATCGTCATATTTAAGTCGTAAGTGGTAAATTATGTAAATATTACCTTTTTCAAAAAGTTTGCGTATCTCAGAGACCTCTTAATCTAAATTCTTCATATTTGGCAAAAATATTCTTTATCGAAATCGAAAAGATACATGTTTGAGGATTTTTCGATATTCGACCCCTAAGGATGTAAAATTTGTGATATTTTGGTTTTTGGTGCAAATATTATAAAGATTAGACATTTTTAAAATTTGTTGTGTATCTCAGGGACCTCAATCGAAAATTTAAAAAGATACTCTCTTATCCCCTTGATTACGGGGAAGTAATCAAACAAGGTTGATAAAGAGAGAACTAATTTAATTTTTTAACTAACCCTTTCGAAGAACGGGCTTCACGGCTTGTACCTTATATATTTTTTTCTATTTTGCGACTCTTATAAGCTCATAATCACACACATTTTGCGTGTTCTTATAGGCCCATAAGAGGTATGTACTCTTTTTCTTTTGGGTTGGCAACAGACAAAAGCCTGTCGGTTGAAATTTTCGCTGAAAACGTCAACGTCGCGACGCGTCGCTTTAAAGTTCAATTTTCTACAAAATTTTGTGTTTAGGTTATTTTTTACGGTTTGATTAGGTCACTCGCCTTTCGGCTAGTGTCACCCTCATTGATTAATAGCAATTATTATACGCTCTTTGAATAATATACTATTATCCGCGGCCGTGATTAATAGGCCTATTAATCACGGGTCTGTAAAAATAAATCGTTTAAAATTTAAAACGACCGTGGATAAAGTATATAATTCTACTTGCGTATAATAGCTATTAATCATTCGGGTGATTAGGTCACTCGCCTTTCGGCTCGTGTCCCAAAATTCACCCTCATTGATTAATAGCAATTGTTATAAGCTCATTTAATAATATACTACTACTACTACTATTATCCACTTAAAAACTAGTTAAGAAAATAACTATAACTAGCTTATTTTCTGTTTTAGATTTTTTACGATATAAATAGTCATTGAGGCGAAATGGCTCAAATTAATAATACTGTAAATATATATACGCCTCAAATAAATTATAGATTCTATTTAATTCTTGGTATTGAAATAATTTAAGAATAACGTAATTTGAGTTATAACTTGCTCATTTTGAAATATCTTGGAGCTGTGAATTATTTTTTAGTATTAATTTCTTTTAAATCAGTTGGAATGTCATGACATTTTAATACCGAAAAGCATGATCTAAAAATGTCAGAATAGCTATATAGCTATAGCTAGCTTTAATTTGAGGCATTAATAAAAAAAACATAGTAATTTTGTAGTGTAGTTTTGATTAGGTTTTAAAACCCCAAAAGTGATTTGAAATTTTTTAAGAAATAGTTTTTCTTGCAGAAAAAAAAAATATTTAAATTTTTTTTATATCTTAAAATTAAAATAAAACACTTATTTAAATATATAATATATTTACACACTTAATCAGAAAATGACGGATAAAATTAAAAAATTCTACAAACTAATAATTATTATACACATAATAAAAAATATTTATATTTGTTAAATTATTTTTTTTACAACCATTACTCACATACACACATGTTTTCCTTTTCTAAATTGTTTAAATTAAACAAAAATATTTTACAGATATGTTTTTGTCTACATTTTTAATAATATATTTATAAACTAAAAGAGGTGTTTAAACGATATTTTTGTACAATCTTTGGAATATAAAGGTCTTTTTAAAAATTTGTCCCTAATTATCTTGCATGTCTAAAAAATTAAATTGCACATAGATTTTTACAAAAAGAGAAAAATAACTGTTGATTAAAATAGCATAGACCAATATATCTGAATTCTAAAAAAAAAACTGTTTTAAAAAATTATTTTTGGCCTGTATTTAAAAGATTTTTGAAAGCTTTTGGCATTTACCTTATACCTTAACTGTAATTTCGCGGATCTTTCACACGTTTTTTTTCGCAATAGATTTTTAAATCGCCTGAAATTTTTGCTATATTTTTTAAAATTGTGTTAATATCTCTTAGGGAACGTCCAAGTATTACGTAACGCAAATTTTAATCATTTTGGACCCCCACCTGTAACGCTTTTTTCCTATACCATTAACATGGGCGTAACACGCCAAAATGACCCCCCCCCCCTAGGAGCGTTACCTAATACTTGAACGTTCCCTTACTGTTAACGAGAAAATTGCAAAAACCGCTTTTTATTCAAAAATAGAAAAAAATACTTCTTCCCCCCACATTATAAAAGTTCCAAAATTTTGTTAAATGTCGGTCCAAAATGCGACGATTTGTTTTGTATAAGACTGCAATCGACCAAATTTACCCCGAAACACACAGGGAAAATAGCATACGTGCAGTTATTCACTATAACTGATCTAGCAAGCGGGGGCATCGTTATTCTGTGGAAATACTACAGAACTAAAGAGCTGGATATCTATAGTTTCACGCATTTATCATGGTTTTTCTGACAATTTTAACAGATTCAGTGGTATCATGATTTTTTAAAATTCTCAACACACAATATTTGGCACCGCAAGCGAAATTTTTTAGAAATCTTAAGGTATCGTATTTTCCAAAATTTCATATTTATTTATTTATTTCAGTTTAGAGTCTTTCAAGGACCTTTGTCAAAAGGTGTTTTATACTCTATTGGACTTTACATTATACAAACAATTTAAACAATATGCAATTATTTAATCAAATGTTAATAAATATTGTGATATAAGTTAAGCGCTGCAGGCGATTTTGTTTTTTAATTTTTAATTTTCCTAACAGCAATTTAAAAAGAAAATTATTTATAAAATTTTTAGGAATATTTAGGTTTCGCATTTCTCAGATACAGGTATGCAAATTATTGAATAGAATATATTAATTAAAATTGTTGTATCACCTTATTGTTAAACAGTTTAGCGCCGTAGGCGAAATTTTATAAAATTTCTGGCCGGCACTCGAACTCGGCTTGGTATTCATATAATGGTTTCGCAGGCAAAAACTTTTATAAATAATTTTTCAAACACTTCATTATTTTGAAAGCAAATCTTAATTATTTATAAAATATTTTAAATACAAGTTTCCCATGGATTTGCGTTTTGTAACCATTTTCAGCTCCGCAGGCAAAATTGTTTAGAAATCTGAAGACCAGACTTTGGAATTGTTAAAAACAAAACAAAATAATAAATTATATGAAAAGCCTCCCAAACTCCCAAAAAGTAAATATGATGCAGACCTGTGTTCTATTTGAAAATAAATTAAATTTTTATTTATTTTTCTGACAACTGAATCCAAATCAATGGATTTTTGTATAATTTTCAGTTATTACCATAAAATTTTACTGTAAAATACTTTTTTTATTTCGCTTAGCTTTTTACAATTTTAAATTAAAATAAATAAAAATCATTATAACTTAAAAAAAATATTTTTACAGATTTATTGAAATATTTTGTAAAAAATACTTTAAAATCGAATCTATGTTAAAAATATCACATTTTTCCGGTTTTTAAAATTTTGGTGGAGGCGTAAATAATGTGAGATGTACGTGTATCAATGATACATTGTATCATTAGCAATTCTATTCCAGAAAAATATAATTAGAATTGTCAAAAATAAATCGAGATATTGTCCTAAGGATTACCAAATAAAATGATGATCCTTATAACGATATATCGATATTGTTTTATAGGATTCTTTAGTAAATACATTATAAACTTTTAAAAACTATTTAATTTGATTGTATTATTGAAACCATAAGTATGATGATTTTAAAGTATTTTCTAGTATATTAAGTACGGATATTTTGTTGACAAAATTTTACATTTAAACACTGATAATACACTTTTTTAACAATATTTTATGCATGTTTGAATATTTATCTAGCCTTTGCCAAAGCCCTTTGCCAATGGGAAAACATAAATTGTAATTATTGGAAATAATTAAATACACGACGGGGGGCTGACCAAGGACTTTGACAAGCACAATTAATCAAATTTCTGTTATAGATGGAATGTGCTTTGCAATAACATATTAACCCACATTGTGAAATGACAGTAGGCGGTTTATCATTTTACTTAATATTTCTGAAAGGATTTGAATTTACCATTACAAATTTTGTACATGAACAATAATAGTTCCTAAATATGTGGCGCTTAGCTCGTTTTGTTTTAATTAAATCATTTTAATATTATGAATAATTATTATAATGCATTAAATAAAACTAAATTCAGTCCGGTTTGATACATTCTTAAAATGTTTGTTTACCGTTTGATTCACATTTATGGTAGAAATTCCTAAACTTTAGTGTTAGGGGCAACTTTGGCGGATTTTCGGTACGGGCTAGAATCTTTTGATCATTTTGAAATTTGGCACCAAATTTTTTATGCCTAAAGAAAAAAAAATAAGGTTTCAAACCCTTTAAAATTTTCACTTATACAAAAATTACAGACAATTTTCAACGATTTTTTACAAATTATGGGTAATTTACGAATTTCAGGTGCCCAATTAGGACCCTTAGAGTAGTTTGATCAATCTCATATTTTTAGAATTTTCTAGTCACACACAAAATATTCAAAATATATTAAGGAAAAAGTTCCACAACTGTCATATTACAATGTGGGTTAATATATTATTGCGTAACACAATCCAGATAATCTATATGGGTTAGGTTGTTTTAAAAAACGCGATTTTTTATAAATTTAAAATAATACCACAATACGTTTTTTCCTAATTTTAGCTTAAAAAAATAGATTAAATAAGGGTCCGGCTTACTTCATCTAAAAATTGAAAAAAATATTTATATTTTTTATAAGATTAAAAACATATATGATTTTTACTTTTTTTACAATGGGAACGTTCTCGTATTACGCAACGCAAATTGTACCAAAATCATACACTTCATACCCCGTTTCTCGCGTTATTAAAGGCTGTATAAATTTCATGTTTTTTCTACCCCCCCAAATAGGGGGTGTGTTAAAAATATCAAATCCCTAAAGCCTTTAATAAAGCGGGAACCGGGGTATGAAGTGTGTGAATTTTGGTACAATTTTCGTTACGTAATACTTGAGCGTTCCCAAATACAGTGGGACAGTATTGTTATGGTATTTTTTACGACATGACAGGGTGGACCTAAAATTTAAAAAATGTTTGTATGAAATGCCCTACATTTTCCAGCAAAAAATTATATTAATAAAGTGTATTGAAAATGACTTAATAATTATAATAAGAAGAAAAAACAGCCGAATAACACTATTAATTCCACCATGGTCACTGAATCCTGTGCCAGTATTGTGACGTCATGTCCGCTTGGCCTGGGACCGCAATTGGGACGGAAACTCCAGGTGATATTAACCCTAAAACAATAAAAAAAAATAAGAAAAACAAATAAATAATATGATAATGATATATTTTAAATGAGGAGGTTAATGCCTGAAGACTGGCACTGAAAAACATATGACTAGCGTGAGTTCGATTCTCACTGGCGCGCCAGTGCTATGGCGCCGATTGCCTTTTTCAGTTAATTAATAATTAATAATTATAATTTAAATTTGGCGAAGGCGAGACACTCTCTATTAACTGGTTCGAAAGTCAGTTAAAGCCGGTGGTTCCCTCTACTACTAGCCCACACTAGCCCTGGACTAAGAGGATGCATTAATAAGTAGAATATGACGAGGTTAAACAAATGTAATGTAATGATTCAGATTTAGCTCAATTAATTCTTAAGTTATTGTCGTCACAAATATTCCTTGATAGATGGACAGACAGATTTTTACGGAGATTGAGTTTTTACATACTTATAAAAAATCAAGAAAACAATAAAAAATTTAATTTTTTAGATACTAAAGCAGGGCTTTCCTAACATAAAAGTAAATATATTACCTGTAGACCCATTTCCGTTGGTATTATATTGACCACCATTTAACTGATGATGGTAAGGTTGATTTGGACTGCACGGTGCTGGTCTGGACCCATAACCTATACCAAGATCGTACGATGGTGGACGGCCCATGCAGTAGCCCATTGTGGGCGACTCGCGTTGCTGCAGACAAGCTCCTGGTGAAGGTCCCATCGAACTGGTTAATCCACCACCGTGATGGGGTCCGAAGGGGGTAGGTGGTATTGTGGACATCGAACTAGAAAATAAAAAAGTAAATAGATTATAGTAAAACCCTGGATTTCACGGGAGATCAGTAACGGAACCTCATCTAGATTGTCAGGAGTTTTGCTTTTTGAGACAAGAAATAGGTTAGTCTTATCTTGATCATTTCTTGACGATCTCATCTAGAGACTCTCGATTATTAACTTCTTGTCTTGTCTGGCAAGTGTCTTCATTTTCAAGACACTTGACATTTTGCAGGGTTGACCAATCGTCGAACACGCTTTGAACCCTCACCACAGTAGGCCAGACAAATTTTTATTATTGACAATGTTTTTTTATTTTATTATTATTACATAAGAATACAAATCAGCAGCTCTAATGAGCTTCTGGATGTACAAGATAAAACTAGAAAATAACTTGTGGTTTATAGATAAAAACGCAAAGAACTCATATTATTTTATCTAGAAGTTTATTTAAGCTAGGCATTCCGTTTATAAATACGGATTTTGGAATAGAATTCAATAATGTGATACCGGTTCCAAGTAGGGAGTTCTAGCCAAAATTAGATTTATAGTTTGGCAATTTAAATTTAAATTCATGATCCTGACGAGATAAATAATTAAATGGTGAAAATCTATTTTTTATTTCAGAAAAGATTGCCTTATCATTATAAGCATTATAAACTATAGTTTTTATATAATTTTCACGCCTAGAAACTAAAAAAGGCCATCCAAGTTTTTTATTGTGTTTTTAGGTCTACACGGAAAAAAAAATTATAGCTAGGAGCGCTATAACACACATACCAAGCAAATTATAATCGCTTATTATATAAATACAAGGTTTTCTCTTACAATTATGGCAGTCAGTGTAAAAATTTATATGAAATACTTTAATTGTTTAGTGAATAATAAAATATAACAAATAGTATGGCATTTATAGCTTAAATAGATTTAATTATTGTCCGTAATAATTTTTATAATATAATAAAATTTCTGTAAATTTATAATAGTGCCTGTAATAAATATAATCGTGTCTGTAATATATATAATCGTTTCCAATTTATTTTTAACATTATTAGTTATTGTGTCCCTTATAATCTATAGCTTAAATCACTATAATTTGCCACTGTTACCAAATATCTTATAATGTATAGAGCAGAGCCCACTAATTTCTTTCCGTGTAAAAGATCTTGAAAAATTTAAATGTACCCATCGGGCAGCTTTTCTCTGCACTCCTTCTAGTTCATTAATTAATCCAGTTTGCGTTGGATTCCAAATTGAAGAACAATACTCCAAGCAAGGTCTAACATATGTTAAATAAGCCATGGAACGAACTTCAGGAGTAGATTTTTCTGAAATCCTGCGTATTTTTTTTTGGACCTTTTTCCAAACCTGTCTCTTATTTGATGGTTTACCTACCTGTATAGGTTATCTAGTGCTTGTTTATATATTTACCTGTAAGTGTCAGAAATGGACATCGGTGTTGTATACATTGTCGTCGCCGTATTGAATCCTTGTATCCTAGGAGTTGGTGATTCGGCACTGGACACGTGGTGTTCGTTAGAAGGAGGTCCACCACGTCTCTGGTTCCTCAGCTTTTCTTCTCGTCGCCATTTCGCTCTTCTGTTCGAGAACCACACTTGGATGCGCGCTTCGGGCAGGCCGATCTTCGCCGCGAGTCGCTCTCTCGCGAATACGTCGGGGTAGTGAGTCCTTTCGAATTCTACGAAAAAAAAATTAATAAATAGGTTATGATAAGAGAGCTTTTTTTGCAGTGAGAAATTTGAATTTGTGCATTATAAAATACATTAAATTATATTAACTACTACTAGCTTCGAGACAAAAATTTTTTGGCCGCCTGTGTATCTGGATATAGATAGTTCTTATCAGTTTACAGGTCTGCCAACATCTAATGTGTAGTACTTTTGTGCAAACATTAGATGACGCCACCAATTTTTACGCTCACGATACAGTTATATTTATTGTTAAGAAGTATTTTAAATTTTCAATAGTCGGTGCGAAAGCCACCATACCAATATGCTCACTGATGATCGCAAAAAAAGCGTGAAATAGCAGCTATATGACATTTTGGTAGAGATTTTCTCATAGATTGAAAAAGTGAAAATTCTGTAGTAGAGCAATTTATTTATAGATTTTAATAGTTTGCCATCTATAAGGCACTAAACTTTATTTTCATTTATATACTAAAAATGTTACAAAAATAGTCAAATATTATATTTTTTTTGCCTGAGATGCATTTTCGTATGTTTTGGCCTTTTTCAAAGATTTTAAAATTTTTGGAGTTTTAAAAACGCAAAAGTCTTTTCATGTTGGGCATTATTGAAGGTTTTTTCTGTTAAATGTATTTAAAAAAATTGAAGATCTTTGTTCATTAAATAATCAAAAATCAACAATTTTGAACTTTTTCGTGAAAGTGCTCATTCTAGCAAAAATATGATGGGTTGATGGGTTGATGGGTAGATATAAAATATTTTGCTTACAATTTTTTATATATATTCAGAACTGCTTTAAATTTTTAAAATAATATAAATTCGTACTAACAGCGCCACCTTTTAGGATGTTTCAAAATTATGCTGCCATGTGGTACAGCTTCCCCCACAAAATAGGGTTCAAAGTAATACCCTCTTGTTTATCCCCAATTCTGAAAGGGTGTTTTTAGTTAGCACAAAATACTTCCATTAGATGGCGCTATGAATATGCTTCTAATTTCGTTGTTAAAACTGCAAAATCCCAAATATGAAATGGAATAAACCAAAAACTACTACACAAAAAAATTACCTTTTTCTAGACTGTCTATCTGGTCATTTGTAAAAGATGTTCTATTTCTTTGCAGTTTTCTTTTCAATCTTAACCTTGCTTGATCATCGTCAGGGCCTATGCTCGATCCTGCGTTGGAATTATCACCCGAATTCGTCTCGTCAGAATGAATACCATCTAAATCAACTACTGAAAATAAAAATAGGAAAAATTACAATAAAAATGCTCAAAACAAGTTCTTTATCTTAAAAGTTTCATCCCAAAACTATTTTAAGGTTAATTAACACTAACGGCCGTTATTTCAATCAATAGTAAACTCTTAGTTTCAAAAGTAACACTTTTTATTTTATTATTACAGCTATTTATTCAGTCGATGGTAAAATTTTTGGTATTTAACCAACATTTGTGTTCGTTACTAAAGATACACCGACTAAAGAAATGGCTGTAATAGTAAAAAAAAATAATTTAACCAAGGGAACGTTCAATTATTACGTAACGCAAATTTTGATCATTTTGGACCCCCACCCCCCGCTGTTTTCCTATGCCATTAACATGGGCGTAACACTCCAAAACGGTTGCTCCTACAGTGTTACACTAATGATCAAAATTTGCGTTACCTAATACTTGAATGTTCGCTTAGGGCTCATTTGCGGACCAACCTTTATAGGAACTCTTTTTATATTTTTTTATGCAGAATCACCTTTTAAATTTTGGCGTGCCAGTTATTGATCACCCTGTATAGTATAAAGCAAACAAAAATACTAAAGTGTATGCAAATCTGCAGGTCCTTTGCGATAAACTTTACATCACGATATTTTAAGAAAGCTTTAAAATATAGACTTCAAATATAGTAATATAAAGTTGTTTAGCAACGCTTGCATCTTTAATACCTACAACTGTAGACTAACTTTGTCTAATATAATACACAGTACGTATAAATAGATCTCCCCATAGAATTATAAAATGAGTCCATCGCAACTCTGCACGCTTTATCGAACACAAACTAAGGCTCAGTTACTGAGCTATTCAGTTGGCCAGCACCACAGAATACTGCCCACTAAATCTATGCGCGCGCTCGACACGCTGTTGTCGTGTTTATAGCTTAAGTACAGATCTCATGTACACGTACTGTACATATAGGACAGGAAAAATATAAATAAATAAAAATAATATTTTCCTATTTTTGTTTTCACAAAACTGTCTTCATATTCTAGACCTTACTATCGTAGATTAAAATACTGATTGCATATTTTTCGAAATTAGATAAGCTTTTGATTCGCTCCCCGTCTAAGCCTCCGCCTCTGTGCATTCTCCTGGGGGCCTTATCATCGGTTTCTGGTTGGCTGCCTCCGACCGTAAACGTGAAACGGTATGTCTTATCTTAGAACGGAGGGGCTGCGGAAACAAGGGGGCAAATACCACCCCCAGGACGACTATACTCCGTAGAGGAAATTTAGAATGGGTATGTAGAATGATTTTATTCAGTTTCTTTTTATTAATAAGCTACCTGTAATAGATACACGATTAGATTTTCCAATATTTGTATAGTTAATCTAAATAGAATTTAAATACACGGAAAAAATAATCTAGTTCTTTTAATCAGATTAATTTTAAAGAAAAAATTACATCAAACCAAATATTTATAACATAGGCACACTAATAAAGAAAAGGTCTGTTGTCTCAGGCTAGACAAACATTTCTATACGTTTTTGGGGTCATTGAATCCGAATCTGGAGTTGGTTTGACTCGGTCAGGTAGCATTTCGTTGCTAACCTCAAAAAAGTGATGAAAGTTGAAACATTTCATCACTTTTTTAAGGTTATCAACAAAATGCGACCTGACCGAGTCAAATCAACCGCACATTCGGATTCAGCGACCTAAGAAACGTATAGAAATGTTTGTCTCCTCTGGGGAAACAGGCCTTTTTGTTTGGTGTGCCTAAACGAAAAAAAAAGTCTTTTCTCCAGATGCGACAAATATTTTTATACGTTATTGGGGTCGCTGGATTCAAATCTGAGGTTGGTTTGACTCGGTCAGGTCGCATTTCGTTGCTAGCCTCAAAAAAGTGATGAAATGTATTTCAACTTTTATCATTTTTTTTTGAGGTTAGCAACGAAATGCAACCTGTCGGATTCAAACGTATAGAAATGTTTGTTTCGTCTGATAAACGGACTTTTTTAAATTTCTGCGCCTTTATATTCAACAATACGAAAAGGCTCTTAGTGGAGTACAGTTACGGTTAAGAAAGTTAAGAAACTTGGACAATAAAGATGCCCAATAGAAAAAAAAGTGTTATGTGGTGCTATAGGAGAATGCTGAATATAAAATTGTTAGATAGAGTTACAAGTAAGAGCGTATTGGAGAGAATAGGGAAAAAACGTATCTTGTGAAAAAGCTAGTAAGGAAAAGGAAACAAATGCAGATATTTTTGGAGAGCGAGCTGGGAATAAGAAGAAAGGTATGCGGAATAAGAAAGAAATTATGCTCACAAATAACAAAGGATGTAGGGTATACAAATTTTTAGGAAATTTAAAGTAGAGATGCTGCCTCAAACTGTTTTTTAGTTATAAGCTATCCGAACTTGGTGAATGTCAATATTAGAAACATGACAATTATTCGTGCATCTACCTTGGTTAATTAATTAACCGTAGATGGAGACTGGATAATTATCATAAGTAACTTATGCATGCATTGAATACTAATGACATTCTATGTCGTTATGAATTAAAATACAGGGTGACTGATAAAACGAAAAGGTGTTCCCGTAAAAATATAAAATTGAGTATTACGCGTCAATGAACAATTAGCATCTCCCTCTTTCTATCTATATATATTAAACGGGTACCTTTTTTCAATTATGTATTTAAGCATCACACAGACATTTTTGCATGACTGGTCACTTATAAAAACGACCATTTTTTTTATTCTGTAATAGGGACATGTGCTACAAGATTTAACTGTTAAATTTTTGGTTCGCAGTTTCTATTGACTGGTAATCCCTATTTACATTTATTTTGGATATTTTTGGTAATAAATATTCCATATGCCGATTTTTCCAAGATTTGTGCTATTATTAAAAAAAATGACACGTGTTTACACAATAGAGGAAACCAAATTAATATTTATACGTAAACTTATTTATCTTAGGGAACGTTCAAGTATTACGTAACGCTCCTAGGGAGTGGGGGTCATTTTGGAGTGTTACGCCCATGTTAATGGTATAGGAAAATAGCGTTACAGGGGGTGGGGGTCCAAAATGATCAAAATTTGCGTTACGGAATACTTGAACGTTCCCTTAAAGGTGCTCAAGTTATTATACTATTCACAGCGCCTGCGCTAGAATAGTATTATACGGTAAATTCAAATTTCCCAAAATCGCCAAAAAACCTCATAGACAAAAAAGTCTTGGATACAAATTTGTTTCAAGAAAAAATAAGTAACTTTGAAATTGTCCGTCTGTCCGTCTGTTGTTTGTAGATACGATAACTTAAGAACGAATAATCCGATTAACTCCAAATTTTCAGAAAAAATTAAGTCCAAAAACAAAAAAGTTATGGGAGTTTAAACATTTTAATATAATAAAAAAACTATTACTTAAATTTTTTTTTTCAAAATTCGCAGTGTCCTAGAAACTTGAAAAAATTAAAAAATTTTAAATTTTCTTTTATTTTTTTTTTGTTTTATTTTATTTTTTTGGATTTTTTTTTTTATTAAAAAAAAATTTTTTTGATAAAACAAATATTTTTTTTTTATTTTTTTTTCTATATGTTTGTATTTGTATATTTGGCTTTTTGTGTATTTGCAAAAATGCAATATAAAATTTACTGTAAATAGTATATAATGGGATGCGTAGCATTACATATCGTTTTATTTAGTTCCTAAAACCCTTATATTTTAAATTAATTTATGAAATAGCTAGTATGTGTTTTAAATACAGTGTCCATTAAAAAAGGGGTTATTTCTACAAAATCTGAAAGTAATGGTCTTTACACTGTAAAAAATGGGGGTAAAATTAAAGTGTAATATTAAAAATTAATTGTAAAATTTATATAATTTAAATCGAATGTTTTATAGAATCTTTAATTTAAAACCCTATTCAGTCCATACTTAGCCAAAATATTATTTTATTTAACTGTAAAATTGCAGGCTGTACACTAAACCAAAATTTTACGTGATATCAATAAAAATTACATTGGTTTTGCACTGATGTTTTTTATTGTGACGAAGAGAGTTTTATTATATCAATGCTTAAAATTGTTTGTCTAAATGTAAAATATATTTAAATAATAAAATTCGTTAATAGAAAGAATTTATACATGAAGGCAAGGAATTTTAAGCATCAATACAAAACAGTGTTTATCGGGGCAATTTTTTTTACAGTGTACGTACCAAAAACTTTTTATACAATGTAACACTTTAGTAAAAAATTATAAAAATACACAAAATAAGGTTATTTTCTTAACACTTTTGGATTTTCAAACATAAAAAACCCCTTTTTTTTTAAATGGAATGCTATATTTTTTATTTACGGAAAAGTCTGAAGCCCCAAAAAATTTTAGTGGCACAACAAACATTTAAAAAATTGGCGAAGGCGCACCATTGAAAACTGCCCGAATTCTTAATATGAGCTTTCTGGTTGAAAAACAGGCTTAACGGCTAGTTAACTTGTTTGTTTGTTTTAACCTAGTACTATTCTACTTAATTAAGCATCCACTAATTCCAGGACTTGTGTGGGCTAGTAGTAGAGGGAACCACCGGCTTTTATTGACTTTCGAACCAATATATCTAGGGAGTACGACTTCGCCAAATTTCAATTATTAATTAACTGAAAAAGGCAATCGGCGCCAGTGAGGTTTGAACTCACGATCATTAGCTCAGTGTCAATGCTATATCGATGCCTTAGACCGCTAAGCTAATTCTCCCAGTTAACTATACAAGGTTATTTAGAAATAAGTTCGAAAAATTTAAGAGGTGATTCTACCTTAAAAAATATGAAAAAAAGTTCCTATAAAGGTTGATCCGAAAGGAACTACGACCCTCTTAAGGGTACATCTAAAAAAGTAGTTTTTATTTAATATTTCTGGAACCCTATAAACCACAGTAACGATTTTTTGCACATGCATTAGCATTAATAAAGGCCATCATTTTATGTAATTTTTATTTAGTAACTTTAACCAGGGACGTGCAAAATGGGGGGACGATGTAACTTTTTCTTCCCAAAATTTTTATGTATAACCATAGAGACAACCGTTTTCGAGAAAATTGCAATTAAAGAGGCAATTTCACGTTCTGAGCATCAAAAATAGGAACTAAAAAATACATTAATACAAATTTCAATACTGCAGGGTGATTCTACATTAAAAACTATGAAAAATAGTATACACCTAGGTTCGAAAATCAGTTTTACGAGTACTATGGCCTCTTAAAGAGTAACACTTTTTAAGGGACCGTAGCTCCCCTAAAAGCTATTTGGATATTTGTGTATGGGAAGTTTTTTTCGTAGAATTTAATGTAGAATCTCTCTGCAGTATTTAAATTTTTATTGATGCATTTTTTAGCTCCTATTTTTGTTGCTCAGAACGTGAAATTGCCTCTTTAATTGCCATTTCCCGAAAACGGTTGGCCCTACAGTGTTAAATAAAGAGTACCATTTTCATGTATTTTTAACTAAGATTAATATTTTATTGAGAAAATGTCAAAAAGTCTACGGATAAAAAAGTTTGGGGCAAAAAAGTGACATCGCCTACCATTTTGCACGTCCCTGGTTAAAATTACTAAATAAAAATTACATGAAATCGTAGCCTTTATCAATACTAATGCATAAGCAAAAATTCATTACTGTTGTTTATAGGGTTCCAGAAATATTAGATAAAAACTACTTTTTAGATGTACCCTAAGGAGGGCGGTAGCTCCCTTAGGGCTCATTTCCCGACCAACCTTTATAGGAAACTTTTTTTCATATTTTATACCTTAGAATCACCTTTTAAATTTTTCGAAATTATTTCTGAATAACCCTGTATATTTAGGGTTATAATACTATATAGTATTTTAATATACTAAAAGTAATATGTAATTCCATACAGATTTCTTACCTATAAAGTAAAATATTAAAAAATAATTTCCCTAAAATACTTCTAACTCCTTTGAGAAAAAATACTATTATACCTTTTTCTCGTTTTTTTTTTCACTTTCATGAAAACCTACGCATATAAAATGTTCTCTTTAGATTTTTACGACGAAAGCCAAACTGATTGTTTTGAATTTTTCCACGTATATGGGAGATATGACGGTGGAAAACAAGAGCACACAATATGGGAGAATAAGGGAGGCAAAGAGTTTACTCCTTCGTGTATCAGATACATACATGTAACTTTAAAACCCCGGTATCTCGCTCGTTTTGTTATACACTTCGCGACATTACAGTGAAGCATTATTTTTAAACTTCACAGTAAAAAATGGCATGGTGTACTAAGAATTCGTTGCGTAGGAAATGTTATACATTTTTGCACATATTGTCGCTTCCCTTGCAAAGGGGCTTATCTCATTTCTTGTGATTTTTGATAATATCCTTACAAAGGGAATTAATTCAAAAAATTGCTAAATTGAGTTAGGCCTTTGGGTGGCATCAAAACAGTAACCTGCAGCTACCCTGATTAATAATAATATTATTATTGCGGATTTTGAATTTTGAAAAACTGGCACCAGATTCGTAATCAATGGCCCCAAAAACCCACAAGTACCAAGTTTCAAGAAAATCCGAGCAACTTTAAAAAATCTAATTCGCAATATTAGAACCGCCATTTTGTATTTTGGAAAACTGGCACTAGATTCGTAATCATCGGCCCCAAAACCGCCGAATAACAATAACAAGCAAATCCGAGCAACTTAAAAAATCTAATTCGCCATATTGGATCCGCCATTTTGAACGCTAACTTTTAAATTCTGACCTCGGATTCAAATTCAGCGACACAAAAACATACAATATGGTAATTTCATGTTTTTTCAAAAAATATTTTTTCAGCAAATTTTGGCATAAAAACTTTTCACTGCACTGTGAAAGGGTTAATTTTGTAGTGTCTTGTAAACTAGTTTGTAAATAAGTGGGTAGAGTTCTCGCTTGCTCTAAGAAAACAAAGACAACAACTCTACTTTGTACTGATGAGTGTAAATCTTTTTGTATAAAACAATAAACTAATTTATCTAATCTTATCTAGGGTTTCACGAAAGTCAAAAAACTCGATTTTTGAAACGCGAAATAGGTTGATCTTTCCTTGACCATTTCTCGACAATTTACTTCTTCTTTCGTCTAGCGAGAGTCCCAATGATTAACTGTTTGTCTCGTTTTATGAAAGTTTTTATTTTTAGCTCTAGACATACTGCAGGGTTGACTGGCTTTAGTATCACACGTCGACGCATCCCTGTAATAGGCCAAGCAAGTTTTTATTATTGACAAGAATTCCTTATTTTAATAATTTGTGTGTTGATGACTTTTTAGTATTTGGTATATCGTTAGGTTAGGCTCTAATCGTTGCACAGTGCATTGCACATTCAACTTTGTAACTTTACTCTGACGATATGAAAATTACAAAAAATTAATTAAGAGTCGGGAAGTCTCGATTCTTGGTCAAGGATCACCAATCTCGACGACGCAGAGTTGTGTGACCTTGAGAGGTCACGGCCAAAAAGGGTAAAAATTGATGGTGTTTTTATAAACATCTTTCCAAGTTTTATACAAAAAACCTTACATGTTTATGACCTGACTTTAAAAATTAAATTTACTGAGATTTGAACGAGGTGCATATCTTTAAAGTTGGCCTATATAAATTGATTGATAATTTTATTTTTTTAAGCATTTAATTAACTCTGTCATGGCTACATTGTTGAAAAAAACGACTTTTTTAGGCTTAAGTTGGGGGATGGTATGTCTTTTAAAAAATTAGGAGCAGAAATTCCCGTAAATAAAAAAAATAGACCTTTTGGCTTATTACAAAAGCCCAAAAGCCCAAGGCCCGTACACTTTTTATACGAATTTGGTATCAGTGTTTGTCATGTATCTCTCCAAAAATTTAGTACACGGGAGTTATACCCCCGGGGGGTGGGGGGTGATTATTTTTTAAATATTTTCAATATTTTCGTGAAAATTTATGTACAGGGGTTTTTGAGGTAGCGGTATAGCTACAGCTAAAACTAAATCTGATAATAAAAAAATCTATCTCCACCCTCGGGGTAATTAATTTTAGATATAGATAGAGTTTTTAAGAAAATTGGTATTGAGGTTTTGGAGGTTGGAGAAAGTGAATCTGATAATAAAAAATTTCACGCGCGGAGTCGAAAAATGGGAAAACTTTTAAATTTTGGAATTTTATATATTTTAAGTAAAAACTAATTAATAATTTCATTATAATGAGATATATAAATATAATTATTAAAAAAATGTATTCTTTATGTTTGCTTTATTTTTCTTCCTAATCCACTTAAGTAAAATTAACTTTTTCTTCAAGCGTACTAAAACGTTCATATTTTATAACTGAACACACTAGTTAAAAGTGATCTATTTTTTACAGTAAAAAAATGAGTTCATTGTTGTACGCTGTAAAAAATTAGTTAGCACAACCACCACTGGCGGCAGCACTTTTTGACGTCAAACTTGTTTGTTTATTATGTAAACAGGTGGTTGACTCGAGATTCTGTGCAAAAACTTTGTGTAAAATTGATTAAAAATGATTGAAGAAGAATATATGGTTTATACACCTACAAATCTCTCCGAAATTGCAAATGCTACATTACACAAGTTACCATCGAAATCGCGAAAAGTGTACGATTTAGCCTACAAAAAAAATTAAAATGAGCTAAGGAAGGTTTAAGTTTATTTCGAAAGGGTTTCATTGGCCTATTTTAATAAAAAAACATACTTTATTACTGAATAAATTAAATTCAAAAATTAATATTTAAAAAAAATATATAGGATGCTTGAAGAAAAAATAGTATGTTTCAATCAGAGGAAAAGTGCTCTTTTTACTAGTTTCCGGACTCCGCTTCGTGTCGTCTACAGACTAGTAAAAAAAGCTTCACTTTTCCTCTTAGTAAAACAATATAATATTTTTAACGAAAAGTATACCATGTGAAGTGATGCAAATATCCAACTCCTGGGCTTGTTTCTTTTGTCGTCGATATTGAAATGGAACCATTTGGGCGTAAATAATTTGCTTTTGCCTGTCGGCAAGGCCCCCCATGTTTTGTTTTCGAAGGGGGGATGCAAAACTGCTCGCCTGCTCTGATGAGACAGACTATTCCGATACGTTTCTGTATATTAGTTAAGGATGCCAGATAAAATCGACAGTTTATGATATTACCGAAATTTTGATTTTCCACACTGACAGAAATGTTGTTGTTATATAGGTGCCAACCATATTTTGTAATATGCCATAGAATAAATATGTTATACGATTCAACAACCGGTTTTAGAATTAAGCGGTTAACAACATACAATTGTTATAAATACAACAACAAATGTTATCTTATGTTAGTTAGTACTAAAGTACAATTTGTGGTTGGCGCATATATAACAATATGTTGTTGTATTTCCCCTGATGATATCCTAGCCGATTCAGGCAGGGCTGAGGGCTTGGGTCACGGATTTGGTTGATTTTTTTTAAGTGTAGCCCACCGATGTTAGAAAAAAACATCCATGGGATTTTTTTCAAAGACGCCCCGTTTTAAAAATATGATTTTTTAAATCTTTTTCAAAATTTTAAAATTTCTCGAAAATGTGACATTGGCGTGCAATAACTCAAAAACTATTTAACCTAGAGAACTGCGGATTTCGCCATTAAAAAAATAATATTTTTTATATCAAATTTTATCAAATTAGTTTTGACAGTTTTTTGTTTTTTCAAGATGGCGGCGAAAAAGTTTAATGCCATTTTTCTGAAAAACTCCATTTTTCATTTTTTTTTTTAAGTTTCCGGATTACCTACTATGTGTACTTGTCATTAAAAAAATCAAAAAATAGCACTTTTTTGTTATTTCTTTGCTAGAACCAATAATATGACCAAAAAACGGAATTTTACCAACTTTTTCGAACTTTATTCGCAGTAGGCGTGGAAAATATTCGTTTACAAACTACTGTCTGCACTTCATATTTTATGCCCGTTTCATGATAATAGATTTGCAAGATATACAAACATATTATATTGTGATGATATCCGCGCCGATCGAGGTAGGTCTGACGGCATGGGTCACGGATTTGCCTCATTATTTTTTAAGTGTAGCCCACCGATGTCTAAGAAAAACCTTCACGGGATTTTAGTCAAAAATATGATTTTTTTAATTTTTCTTAAAATTTTTAAATTGTTTTAAAAATTTGATATTGGCGTGCAATAACTCAAAAACTATTTAACCTAGAGAATTGCGGTTTTCACCAATAAAAAAATCATACTTTTTTCTATTAAATCGCGTTAATTTAGTTTCAATATTTTTTGTTTTCTCAAGATGGTGACAAAAAAATAAAAAAAAAAATATTTAAATTAAAAATCTATTTTATACAAACTCTCAAAGCTTATGTTCGTCAACTTAGGACCCTTTCCCCTACCACCTATATGAAAAACTGTTGTCAAAGGAAATCATTATAAAATCATAAAAATTAAAAGCTTTTAAGTTTAATACTAAAAAAAAAGTGAAAGGCATACCTATATACCTAATCAAAACAATTGAAGGCTAAAAAAATGGCGCAATGTAATTGAACCCGATTGTAACTTCAATAGCCAACTTTAAATAATAACAGTATGCACTTTAAAATAAAATAGTGGCCGTATAATATATATGCCCATATTACTTTCAAGTCCCACATTGAAAAATAATAACGGTATATTTTACAAGTGGTTCGAAGTCAGTTAAAATATTGATGTATCAATAAAATATACCGCGTGTCACATAGATTTAGGCAGCAGAGAGCAATTGTCATGAGTGTAAAGGGGCGTAACTCACATTTGAAGCGACCCTTTCGTAATAATAGAAATGCAGCTACCTAAAGTCTGGCAATGGGTACCACCGTTTCAAATTAGCATTGTCGGTGTTTATTCTGCGTAAATTATACACTAATAAACCGACGTTAAAAGGGCCTAAACGCCAATTGACATTTTTGAAGGTTATGAGTGCGAAATGTGTGATGATTTTTGTTCTGTACCTCCCCTGGCTTTTGTTTAGGTTCTACAGCCGCACAGATGCATCTAGTTTTAATAAAAATATGAAAAGAAATTGGAATAAAAAATATGAATTGATATTTATAGTTGCAATGCTGGTTTAGTACTAGTATTTTTACAATTATTAAATAAGTACTAGAATGACTATTCCATACGTGTTGTAGACTATACTTTTTTTTCGACTGCAAATATGAACTACTGTATGGCTTTAAACTGCGGACAAGGTTAAAAACCATGTTTTTTGTGACTCGACATTATAAATTCAACAAAACACATATTTTTAAATAAAGCAATTAATGTTATTTAATAATTTTATCAAATCAGTAGTTAAAAAAGATTTTTATTTAATTTTAGCACATATTTACAAATTATAATGCAAAAATTGAAGGTTATGTCAGATTGTTGTGACATATATCAATTTTGCTACAGTTTTCTTTACTTTTATAAGCAAGAGATGGCACTACATGTGCTCATTCTAACACTTGATTGATTCATTCTGTGTTTTAAAAGTGTGTGTATTTGCTTACATTCTAAAGCAGTCGTTAAAAAAAAACATTTTTTTTTAAATATTGTTTATGAATTATGCAAGTCAAAAGACTTTTTCATATTTTTTTTTGTTGAAAAATAAAATTATGTGCAATATAGGGCTCATTGAAAATAAAACTAGAAAACCAAAATGCTAAATAATTTATTGAAAATTTAAACATTTAAATAACATGCATTATGTTTTGTTTACTTATAAATAAAGTCTTAATTATTCAATTTGTACGTTTCCAGTAGAATTCCTTTTGTCGACATGTCAGTTTCAATTTAGTTTCTTAATTTTTTTAAGGTTGTCGGATTTTGACTGATAGACCACCCAGTTTCTTCCGTCTAGTAGGTAAGTATATTAAAATTAAAAATGACTGAAAAAGGTCAGTAGATTTTTTTAATATATAAAGAAGGTCAAAAAATGACTAGTTAGTAGCCAGATTCATTTCAATCACAACTTTATTGAATAATGTCAATTATTTATTCAATTTAATTATTATTCAATAATGTCAATTTATTAATATGCTATTGACTTTACTAAAAAAATATAAAATTACCAAAGATGTGTATTCTTGGGGTCGACTTGTTAAATTCTAGACATTGCTATAATTTACTTTTAATAACGACAATTCTATAGTCATATTTCTTTGACCCACAGGTGGAGAATGATCAAACGATAAAACATAAATAGTGACAAAAAAAAATTAGTCACTGCCTTTTGGATTTTTTGTTCTGTTAATCATAAAACTCTAGAATTTACCAGACGGACAAAATTTATTTTCACTTTGAACGGGATTATTTTTAATATTATGCGTTTCCGTACAGAAAAAAAAGGATTCTTTGAACCAAACCAAATGTTGAATGGAGAGGGCAGATCTTCATTCAAAAACCCGTGCTCTTCATCAAAAACCCGTGCTCTTCATTCAAGGACTTTGACTTTGGTTCAAGAAATTATAATTACCTTTTTGTTAGCTAACAGTCACTTCAACAGTGATCTGTAAATATAACTTGCCATATTATTTATTTAAATTAAACAAATTAAAAGTAAATTTTACCTGGAAAATAAGAGCGATCCTTTTATTTAGTGTTAAGACTTTTATAAATTAACACCAGGCACAGAATGTGGAAAAACGATTTAGCGTTCCCCAAACCGCTAGTTTGCTCTTTTTATGAAAATTATCTCTAAAGCAAGCTAACGAGTTTTCACCCTAATTTAACTGAATCATCCAATGAAAAAGGACCCAAACGACATATTTCAGGTAGCTCCACCCCTGTTATTTCACGGGAGACAACTTTTAAAATAGCATCTCCCATTAATATCACATTTTATCAGTGGCTTTCCCTTTTTATCGCTAAAAGTTCTGGCTTGCTGCTGTACCAGCAAGTCATTCATCATAAAAAACGATTCACTAGGGTGAAAAACATTTACTTTTCCTATGAGTTAAATATGATACCATGGTACTATGATTTATATGGTACCATATGAATCATATTATATGTAATATTTTAATATTCCTTAAAACTACTTTTGTTTGATTAAAGTAGTCTTCCAACTGAAGTGACTGATCGATTTCTTGACTATTGGCACTCTTCAGAGCCACATATCGGTAGAAGGACAACTACGAAAATCAAATCTTTTCCATATATAGAGAAGAAAAATAGTTGTAAGGAACAGTAAAAACGGCTAGCGATATCTGCTGCTAAAAGCAGAAACTGGATAAAACCTAACGACCGTCCAAACAAGGAAGCAATTTCTAGTCTCAAGAACCTATTGCACTTATATGATTCTAGATTTTAGTATTCCTAAACAAAAATAAAAATTTTTTTTGCGTGCACGCCAGAGACTAAAACGTGGATTTTCAACCCTAATTAGCGAAAACAAACTAATCCATCTTCTCTTTGGAGAGATAAAATCATGGCAAGCATGATAGAAAAAGAAAGTTCAGATTATAATAAATAAAACTGGCTCGGCTGCTTCTCTATCTATATTTTTAT
Source organism: Brachypterus glaber (assembly GCA_958510825.1). Classification (NCBI taxonomy): domain Eukaryota; kingdom Metazoa; phylum Arthropoda; class Insecta; order Coleoptera; family Kateretidae; genus Brachypterus; species Brachypterus glaber. The sequence goes on from OY294050.1 coordinate 26,245,855, forward strand.
ATTTTCATTAGGTTTTATGTATTTACCGCTGTTTCTTCGATAGATTTATCATGAATCTGGTTCTGTATTTTCTTCATTACAATTAATTTTTTTTTCAAGGCGTTTTATTTTAAAATGTATGATGTGTGACAATTGTTGATATATTTATTTAAAAAAAAAAATTAAAGCAGGGGTTATAGAAATCCTCTTACACAAAAAAAAATTAACTTTTTATCACACTGTATTTCATTAAAAGTGAAATTATGGAATAACGGAATCCGACATATTGAGCACACGAATTTATATTCTCGGGGAATTTAGTCTTCTCGGGGAATTTTAATGTTTTGTGATGAGATTAGTGAAATAATTGCTTCGGTGTGTTGATATAATTTAGAACAATTTATAGTGGCGTCTGGACGCCCTTATTCCGACGCTAAATCTGTATGTTTAGCAATACGTGAACTCATTTCGTATTCAGATAGACGTCGGCACGGCTCGTTTAACAATTTAACGTTTTATCCACAATTAATGATACTTTCGAATTAAATATAATAAAGATAGTAATTACCAATTTATTTATTTAAATCAAGTAAATAGTAAATAAATATTATCTAAAAGTACCTGATTGATTGTAGAAAATTGGCTATAGTGTGATTTCACTTACATAGGAGAAACAGAAAATTTAGTTGAAAAGAGATTTACTAAACATAAGGATGCTTAGGTTTCACGAATATTTTAAATCTTTGATGTATTATTTGAGGTTATAATAATAACTGAAATAAAGGAGTTATAGGCAATTTAAAAACATTAATTTCTTAATCCTTAAAGTTGGAATATTTCAGATGCGACATTTCGAAATAGATAAGACGTGATCTTAAATATGCTTAATTACCTAATTAAGAAATAATTAAATTTTTGCACGACCAAGACTAAAACTTAATTAACGCTTTCATTCTCTAGTCCTGAAACTTGCCGTTTTTCTCCCTAGGGAAAAAAAATCACGGTAACCTTGATAATATTAAAACATTATACATACTATGTGGTTACTACGCATGTATGACCATATATGGTCATACTATATACGTCAGGACTAAACGTTGCCGTTTTAGTCCCTTGCATTCCTTGCAACTCTCATGAAGCGGGACTAAAACAGCCAGTTTAGTCCCTTGGTATATAAATAATTATTAAATTAGTAACAAAATAACAATCTTTACTGGTGAGTTTTTTTTTTTTTTGAAAACTTGAAGAAAACTAATAAAAGTAGGTGTATTCTTTGCCAATTTACTGCAACCTTTCAACGTTTGTGAAACTAATTAAGGTATAATGAAACCGGATCCTTCTATGTTTCAACCGTTTCACAACAATATCCACCCCCTTCATTTAAAGTATCTCTTACACGTCAATTAAATACGATTTAAACGCATTTTGAAGAGGTGTATTTCTCCCCTTTACAGGCCTAATTGAATAGTAAAATGGACCCAGGGGTGTTTTTTTAGATTGTCGGGGGTGGCACGCCACTGTTAACGAACCTTGACCCGAGTATATCCCCTTTGGGGAAGACCTTTAAACAGTTTATACACTGATTGCTATGTGTCCTTTATATTGTTATACGTTTTTGTACTTGTAGGAGTTTATAATGAATTTTGATTTAATTATGTCAAATTTTATTTGAGTAAATTAGTATAAAAACTAATTGGCCCAGCGAGATTTAAAGGAACGAGAATCTTTTTTAGCCCTTTAGATTACATGCTAATATTAATGATTATTTTTTAACGTTTTTATCAACCAATCATTTAAAAATATTGCTGACCACGTGTTTGTTTCTGTCCAATTATATTAGTCATACTGGAAATTTTCTACTGTAGAAAACTCTAGTGAGAATCGCTGTAGTATTTTGTTTTTCAGTATTTCTCTTTTACAAGTAGATTTCATACCTAAAACTAATTAATAATTAGATATGAATATATTACTATTTATAATTATTGTTATTACCTTATTATTTACCAAAAAATACTACAAAATATTCCTTTTATAAAATGTAATGACAGTTTTTAAATGTTGACTTTTATGAACATGTTCCAAGCCTAGCGCAGTACCGCGCTAGTCAGTACTGCACTAATTGACTGAATTATAATTTGCAATTTAAAAATGGACATAAATGGTTTTAGTTTAGCAATTGAGAATGGAATTAAATTAACCAAATCAAAGAATATGCCTGTAAAAATATTAAGATGAGTAATAAAACAATTTATATCAATTTGCCATGAAAAAATCTAAAAGTTGGTTTGACATAAAGCGTTAAAAAATAATCTTCCGAATTACGCATGATTCTTCGAATTATCGGGAATAATTTACAATTTTCATTCAAATTTGCTGCCAAAAGAAATAATTAGTCCAGGGGCATCGCCTCTGCAAGGCGATGCCCCGGTCGTAATTATTTCCAGACAGCAAATTTTCTTGAAAACAGCGAATTTTTCCGGCATAGTTCTCAGCCTCTTGTGTAATTATATATGAAAAACAAATGATAATTCAAATTAATTAATAAAATTAATAAAATGGTAAAAAACTAAGATGAAGACGTTTATAGCCTAAAACGTTTTAAGTCAACGATATTTAAAATTCAAAAATTACAAAAAAAGCGTGTAAAAAAATTGTGAAAAATTAAGAATTCAAGAATTTTTTTTGTATTTTCGGCTAGTATATAATTGTACAATTAGGTCAAATGTAAAATTACCTAATTAAGAAAATCGTGTTAGAAAAAAATAAATAAATGAGACGGATACCTTTTCTAGACAGCTAGAAAAATGAAGAAGTTTATAGAATAATATGATATGGGAGGATTGGGGTTTATGGGAGGATTGGTGTAGTGGTCTACCTCATCTGTACATGCCAAGTCTACTACAACTAGCGTGAGTTCATTCTCACTGGCGCCTATTTGCCTTTTTCAGTAAATAAATAATTGAAATTTGACGAATGCATAAGTGAAGCGGACACTCAATATAAAAACTGGTTCGAAAGTCAGTATAAGCCGGTGATTCCTTCTACTACTAGCCCACGCAAGTCCTGGACTTAGGGGATACTTAATTAAGTAGAATAGTACGAGGTTAAAACAAAAACAAAAAAATACAAATATATCAAATTGACTTCACATTTCCTGTATTTTTGGACCATATCCTTGTGTGTTTTTCTTTGAAGCCTTGTCGGATTGTTTTTCTGGCCGCACCATTATCAAAAATTTATTAAAAGAAAAATTAATTGAAATTAATTTTACCTACAAGTGTTAAAATTTGGCATCTAATTAAAAATGTAAAAACATATCAAAATTTATTAAAATGCCTGTATCTCGGAAACTAATAGTCCTATTATAAAATGATCACATATGTTTTTGTAGGGAATTAAACATTATTTTCATTTATGCGAAAAAATTGTCCTACTATAAATAATATAATAAATACTAAGTGTCGATTTTTCCCCCCTTACCCTACGCGAAGGTTAACCATATTTGATGTGACGTAAACAGAAAAGGTCCTAAATCGTTTGGTGAAAGAATTTTTCAAATCGGACATTCTTTTCAAAAGTTATAAGGTGTAAATACAGACCGACAGACAGACAGATAGACAGACAGACACACAGACAGACATTTTTCAAGACTCACTTTTTTCACATTTTCTCAACGTTACATTATTCTTAAATGCACATAAATACCATAGCTTAGGCTGGATTGAAACAGCGTAAAATAGGCATTTCTTAATATTGGCTGTGATAGTGAAAAGGAAAGTGACCTAATCAAATAAATATTTTTTCAAAGCTTTTTGGCTAAAGCATTGCCATGGTCATTCCAATTCAATTTGTAATCGATATGGAGACCTAAGAATTTTGAACTATCCTTAAAGTTATGATCGTCCACGTTTCGTAGTGTAAAAACCATTTCAACTGTTTTATTTTGATTTAAACATAATTTATTATCATACAGTGTTACGACCTATTTAAACTTATCCCTCGATATGCAAGAACGTTTAATTTTTAAATGCATTTGCTAAAGGTACCGAAGATCCAATTTTAGAAGCTGGTTTTAGCATTTTCTATTAAAATTATTCAATGAATTGTAAAACTTGAGATGCTTATAATAATTAAAAAAAGGTATTATAAGGGTAGATTTCCGTTTCCTGAATTTAGCAAAGCACCAGGCAAACAATTTTAATACAGTAACAAAAAGATTTTAAGAGGATAATTACGAATTGAATAAAGGATCCACATATAATAAAGGTATGTATACATTTTGTATTAAACATTTGCCGACAAAACATTTGTCAAAAAAGCTTAAGCTATGTACCTACAAGATTTTAATATTATTAAATTGCATCTAATACATTTTTATTTTTTTTTTCAATGGTCACTGTCAATGTCGGACTGGGAGCATTATGGCCTAACGTACAAAGGAACGGGGTTCACAATATACAGAGCGGTCCAAAAGTCACCTCCCCCCCCCTCTTAACTTTTGAACCAGTTGAGATATCGACTTCAAATTTGGGACTTTTAAATAAGACAACTTAAACTATCTTTTAGCATATATATAATACTTTCAGCTCTTAAAATGTGGGCAGGGGGCCATGGGGGCACATTTTTTTAAATAGAAAGGGGGGTCGCGTAATACATCATTTTAAAGCTTATAAAATTTTCCATTTAACTCCATATTTTTAAATTAAAAAAAAAAATTGGGATTAAAATGTGTTTGAAAATTCCTCTAAAAAAAAACAAATAATTTTTTAAAAATACCTAATTTCATCATAAAAAAATGTTAATTATATTTTTAAACTAATTTTAGTTGACATAAATAAAAATTTATAAAAAAAAAACTTAAAAAATTGAATGTTTTAGCACAAAAAATTGAAAAATCAAAACCTTCCAAAACATTTTTAAAAAAATTAAAAATATTAGTTTAAATAGAGAATTTTATAAGCTTTAAAATGATGTATCACACATCCATTTAAAAATATGTCCCCCCATGCCCCCTGCCCACATTTTAAGAGCGGAAAATATTAAATATATTCTAAAAGATAGTTTAAGTTGTCTTATTTAAGAGTTCTAAATTTGAAGTCGATATCTCAACTAGTGCAAAAGTTAAAAGTGACTTTTGGACCGCACTGTATACTACTGTAGTAACCTACACATATCTAATTCTATACAAAAATATATTTTTTTGGCGACAAAAACAACAACCAAGTTTTGGTTTTGGGTGGCCACGTTTAAACTTTCGTGGCATTCGCCCGGTTGACCGGCAGTCCAGTCCTAAACTGGTTACTATTATTTTACCTAAAGTATTATTAAACAAGCCGTGAAGATATGTAATGTGTAGCATTCCATTATACAGGGTAGGAAGTATGACAAGCTTGGCAGGGTGATGAGGTAATTTCCAAATATATCCAAGTACAAAAAAAAAAACATAAAAAAAACTAAAATAAAAAATATAAAAAATATATATACAGGGTGTCTCAACGAAGCCGACTAGATCGATATATAGTAAAGTATCCACTTTAGAGAAATACTTTAAAGGGAAAAGTTGTATGGTTTTAAAAAAGGCAAATTCTAAAAATATTTTGTAATATACAGGATAGTCCTCCTAGGGTGGGTAACATCTGACTTAATTTTTTTAAATGGAATTGTATATTTCTTATTATGTCATCTTACTTTATTTTAATATTATATGGGTCTATTGTTTATAGTTTTTGAGATAAAACCTGCTTCATGTTCTTTAATTTTTGTCAAAAATTTTAATTTTAATCTTTTATCTTAAAAGGGTGTATCTAATTACTCTATGTACAAAAAATAAAATGTTTTATAAAGGGCGCTTAAAATTAATATTCAAACTTTTTGGACTTTCAAACATAAAAAACTCAATTTTTTTTAATGGAATGCTATATTTTCTATTTACTCATTAAATGTAGAATTTTATTTTCAAAAAAAAAAAATAAAAATAAAAAAAAAATACATTGTTTTTTCAAATGATCTTTTTTAAAAAAGCAAAAAATTAAAAAAAAATAAAAAAAAAACTTTTCAAAATATTTTAATTTTTTTAATTTTTTTTGCGGAAAACGAAAAAATTTTGAAAGAAATATTTTTTGAAAATTATAGTTTTTACTATTAGACCAACGCATTTTTATATTTTCGGGGTCGCTGAAACCGAATCTGATCTCTGAATTGCTCCAACAGGTCACAATTGTTTTCTACACTTAAAAAGGGGTGCAAAAATTCCTTAAATTCAGATGTTTTTATGGGTAGAAAAAAATTGGGATTTGTTGGAGCAAATCAGATTCGGTTTCAGCGACCCCAAAAATTAAAAAATGCATTTGTCTAATTTCTGGATATTATTTTTTTTTGTGTGGCTGTGTTATAAATTAAAAAACATAAATGACATAATCAAACAAAATAAGATTATTCAAAAATTTATAAATTTCAATTAAAAATGTCCAGTTCAATGTAATATCAATTGTTTTATTGGTACGTGAACAAAATTTAACAAATTATGGGTCAATGTTGTTTTAATATATTTAAATATATATTCGTTTCTTGAATAATAAATTATTTACTTCAGGTAGGTATATTTTTTAATTAATATTATAAAAACAAACACGTAAAGGAAGAAGGCTGTCTTTTAATATATAAACCAGAAAATCAAACTACGTTTATCAGTTAATTGTTTTAGATTAAACAATCCGTACTTAACAAACATGAAGGTACGTAAAAACAGTTCTTAAGTTATTATATTGTTTGTGTAAATATTGTGAATAAATTTTCAAAAATGGCCAAAAAGCATACTAAAGTATTAGAAGACAAATGGGACGTATGTACTTCTTTGGATGTATGTCTATTTTTTAAATAAATGAAAAATACCTCTATAAGCCAAATTAAATCAAATGTTTTGCTTGATTAAAATTGAATACTTATCTTAGTTATACCAAGGGGTTAAAACTTGAATCAAGTAAAACTGCTTCGTTAGTTAAATATGTTTACATCAAGTATTTTCATTTTGGAAACAAGTATCTAAGTATCACAAATACTTCATACTAGAACATTTTTCTCTGTGTGTACTACTCTTATTAAACAAAATAATATACAACATTTTAGAAGCTAGTCCCTTTATTTTTTAATTAGAACTTTATATGAAATTTTCATTTTTTTAATTTATTTTAGTTCCTCGTAGCTTTTGCCCTCATTGTAGTATCAATGGTAGCAGCAGAAAGTCAAAGACCAAGAGTAATTTTCGCCAAGCAACAGAAAGCACCCTACAAGCATAGTGGATGGAGGCCGACCGGAGAACAGTTTAACTTGCCAGCTAGATCCTTAAACCAACAAAGTCTTCCAAAGCCTAACCAAGCTTATGGACCACCAGCTCCAGAAGAAGTTACTGAGGAACCAATCCCAACAACCACCGAACTTTTGGAGGAAAGCACCACTTTACTGCCCCAAGTAAGTATAGAGTTAAATTAAAAAAAACACATTTCAGATTCAAAATCGGTATACAATAATGTTATAAAAAAGATAAAATTTTTATATTATCAAAAGATTTGGTAAGAGACAAATTTTTACTAAAATGTTTTTTCAGTCTGAAAACCTAGAAGACCTAAATGAGAACGAAAAAAAGGATCAAGCAAAATCTGTACAACCTAGCCAATATTACGTAGTTTTACCTCAAACTCCTCAAAACTACATTGTAGCACAAAACCCCCAAAACTATATTCTAGCTCAAAACCCTCAAAGCTATATTTTGGCTCAAAATCCTCAATTATATGCTCCAGCACCAGTACCAGCACCAGCTGGAAAATTGGTAAACGCTCAACAATTAGCTAAAGAACCAAGAAAAGTGCCAGTGCAAGCAGTACCAGCTTTTGCCAAAATTCAGGAACCAGTTTACGCCAAAATTGTTCAGCCAGTCCAAGTTCCAGTGGTTCCATTACGACTTGCTTCGTCGGCTTATACAAGTTCTGTCTATACCCCATATAGCTCATCGTTTGTACAAGTTGTGCAATAATAAGATCATGTAGAAATAATTGAAAAGGTCAACGAATCAAATATGTAAATAATTATTGCATTTATTTATTTGTGTAGTATAGTATAAATTATAAAATAAATAATTTACAAAAAATTTATGAAGTTTTAATTTAGCTCTTGATGGGCTTTGTAAGTTACTTCTAATGATTAGTATCTTACGATTTGGCTACTCCATAAACAGAACGGTCCAAAAGTCACCCCGCCCCTCTTAACTTTTGAATGAGTTGAGATATCGACTTCAAGTTTATAACTCTTAAATAAAACAACAAACTACTTTTAGCATATATTTGATACTTTCAGCTCTTAAAATGTGGGCAGGGGGGCATGAGGAACATTTTTTTAAATAGAAAGTGGGGTCGTGTGATACAACATTTTAAAGCCTATGAAATTCTCCATTTAACTATATATTTTTAAAATTTTTTAGGCATTATTTTTTGGGTTTAAAACTGTGTTGAAAATCTGTATTTTTGTCAAAATTTCTCTAAAAAATCAAACAGTTTTTTAAAAATTACTAATTTTATAATGAAAAAACGTAAATTATACTTTTAAACTAATTTTAATTGACATAACGGACAAATGGAAGGATGGACGGACGGACGGACAGACATTTCAAAAAAAACAAGTTGCTAATTTTTTCATGAAACAAATTTATATCCAAGAATTTTTTGTCTAGGACGATTTTTATTTTTTTTTTATTTTTCAAAAAAAATTCTTCAAAATTTTTATTTTTTTTATTTTCTTTTAGTGAAAAAATGTTCAAATTTTTATTTTTTTATTTTCTTTTTGCAAAAAACAAAAAAAAATAATTTTTCTTTTTGAAAATGATAGTTTTTCTATTTTTTTAAAAAGTTTAACCCCCATAACTTTTTTGTTTAAGGGGGGATTACTTTTAAAATTGGTAGAATTGATTCTTATAATAAAAGTAAATTTTCTTGAAAAATTTAGGGTAATCGGAATTTTCTTTCAGTTTTTTTCGATTTTTTAAAAATTTAACCCCCCATAATATTTTTGTTTTAGAGGGGGTTGCTTTCAAAAACAATAGGGATCTTCCCCTTGTAGAACTTAATTTTTTCTGAAAATTTCAAGTCGATCGGATTATTCGTTCTTGAGTTATCGTGTTAACAAAAATCGTGATATCAGACAGACGGAGAGACGGACATCAAAAAAAAAAAGTTTCTTATTATTTCATGAAACGAATTTATATCCAAATTTTTTTGTCTAGGACGGTTTTTAAATTTTTTTGAAAATTCGAAACTACCGTATAATATTATTCTAGCGCAGGCGCTGTGAATAATATAATAATCAGTGAGTTTGGTTTAATGATTATATATTTGTTCTGGGAAAATATTCATAAATTATATCCCGAGACCTAATGATTTAACCGGCTACACTGCAAGTAGCTGTGTTTAATTTTGCTTAGAAAATATTTGAAACTTAATAATTAATTAAAAAAAGCTCGAGACCGCAGCTGCAGTCGGGAGCTTCTTTATAAATTATTAAGTTAAAAACATTTGCTTAAAAGCAAAATTTCCAAAAATATAGCTGCTTGTAGTTTAGGTGGTTTAAATCATTAAGTGAAGGGGGTATATTTTAACAAGCAGCTGTATTTTTGGCAATTTTGAGCTATCGGAATAATAGTCACTTATCTAAATAGCGAGATGCTATTTAATTGCTCTTAAACAGCGAGATGCTACTTAATTAGGTAAATAATAAAAACTTAAGGTATGAACTACAAAAAATAATTATAGAATTATAACTAGACTTTTAACCCGTAAGAAGAAGAAGAAGATGACATAAATCGTTGTCTTTAATTATAAAAAATTGATTAGCCGAATCATATAATGTTTTATCGCTCTCGCCAGACAAATAAACATGTTTTGATATCCTAGAATTATATGTCATCAGTAGTGTCAACTTTGAGAATAAAAAACACCCCGGAGGCATCGGGACGCGTCCGGAAACGACGCTTCATCGAAGCTTCTTTGACGCTCTTCCAGAATCAAAGTGTCAACAAACAATCGAGTATTAGACACCCCTAACTGTTCCAGGAAGGGGGAGGTGCGGGGTTCCGGTTTAAATTTGAAGGGAAGGAATCGATACGCAGTAGAGAGAGGAATACTAAAGATATTTTTATGTTCACTAAATGAACTTTTCTATTCATAAATATTCTCTTAAAATTTTCAACTTAAATTGTTTTTATTTTCGGTTTAAGATTGTTTTGAAGTTTTAAATTTCGTCTGTCTGTTCAACCATCCGTATACTCAGAGATCCGGCGATTTTAAAGTTTAAGTTTTAGGGGATTAGTGGGGGTTTGGATATATTTTTTTTGTTTATTTAATAATGATTGATTTTTCTAGACTATAGGAGATTTTTTCACATGGAAAAAAATTGTTCTTTTTTTCACATGAAAAAAAAAATGTTCTTTTTTATTACTCCTATTGGTAAAACTGCTTTTGATATACATTATATACAAATGAATGACGAATATAAAGTAATACAGATAATCACTTCTTTATAAAAGGTTTCTTTTTTTTTGATCAATTTAAAGTTCATGTAAAGTACAAAAACAATGTAAGAGTATTTTGCGCTTTGATAAAATTGTTTCAAATCAAATACTCCTTGTCAGCAAAAGCAATTGGCAAGAGAACTCATACCAAAAAGTGATCGTTTCTTTGGACGAAGTGGGAGCACTTTTAATAACATTATATGTCATTTGCCTTATCTGCAAAAGTGGCAAAGAAATTTTCCGCAAACAGCCCCTTTTCTTCAATGTGGATAATGAGTAATGGCATTTTTGCATTTAAACTGTTTTTCTAAAATTTGTTGTATTTGTTAACAAAAACTGCATAAATACAGCAAAATCTTCTGGGTAGTCAATATTTAAAATGTTATCCATAAATTAAAATTGAGTTCAGTTTGTTTTGGGAAAAATGAATTCAAATGAATAATTACAACAACGAAATAACGTAAAATAAAAGCTATTTGATATTTCCTTTATACTATTTTTTAGTTATTTTTTTCAATGAAACAATTAGCCAGTGACCTCAACCAAAACATACCATACAATAACAATTACAGTTTAACTGGGTTTTAGGGTAAAACAAGGTAAAAGCCAAAAATTTTCATGGGATTCTAAAAGAATCTTGTATCTCCTATTAATTATATAGTTTGTATGTAAATTTTTAAGCAATAGGAGGGGACAGGAGGGCCTCGTCCTGCGAAATTCTTAATATTCTGCAAGGTTGTTTGACCTTAGTAGCAAGCATCGAAACATCTTCACAGTAGGCTAGACAAGTTTTAGCAATGAATCTGTATTTCTATAACTTGTGTGTAGAGAACTTACATAACTTTTAATGAAAAGTAAAAAAAAAATAACTAAGCTTATAAGAGTCTAGAAGTCTCGATTCTTGATCAAGAGTCTCGACTACCAACGATTTAAGTCTCGTTTTGTATTGGTTTTTTAAGTTAACCTTTATGTACTCTGATTTTTTTTTAAAATCGAGACAAGACGATAAATCTCGATTTTCAATTCTTGTAAATCCTAACCACGCCAAAAGAAAACTCTTAAATTGGACTTTTTTCTCTAAGACATCTTCAGGGATTAATCTTTTTTTTCTGGTTAATTTTATTGGTTGCCTATTTTTATTCATTTATACTAGTGTTACTGCGTTTTACTTTATCACTGTTAAAAAATAAAAAATCAAAAAAAAAAAAAAAAATTGAATTCAAAAATTAATAACTATGGCTTTTGCAAAAATATTTGTTCGTTTGGCAGAAATTTAATCGTACAGAATACAAGCGTAAAATTGCTTTACAAAGGCATAACTGGCCGGTAACAAAATATTCAACACAATTTAATTAATTCGCTATAATTATACTCTTCGTCGTTTAAAGGAATAGATTGAGGAGTTGAGGTAAATTATGATAAATTACGAAAAAGAAGGGTTTCGTATTTTGGGCCTTATCGCCTGGAACGATAACATTTTACATACAATTTAATTAAATTAATAATATTAATAATTTTAGTTAGGTACAATTGTCAAGTGTCATGTCATGCCAAAATAATTTGATGTTTGCTGATGGCTAAATTATTATTACAACTATAATAGTTGTCCTTCCATCTCGGTAAGGTGCTGACGACTGATATTTTGATTTTAAATATCTCCCCATTCTACGATTTTTAATTGAATGGTACAGGGGGAAAATCCCGTCAGTCCGTTTTTGTGCGAAAACAGTGTTTATTAAAGTGCACTTTTTCCGAATCAGCATATAACTCAAAATCAGTTTTTTTTTGACTGCCGGGGTTTTCCCCTGTACCCTCAATTAAAAAAAGCAATTCAATTTGCACATTTACATTTTTTTGCGGTTCTATTTTACCCAAATTTAAGCAAAATAGAGAACACGGCAGAAGATTCCTGGTGTATGGGTAACTGTTTTTCTCGTTTAATGACATGCTTAACCAAGGGACCTGTACTAAAACAATAACCCTAAGGCTTTCTATCCCCTTCTGGCTTTAGGCAAAACTAAAAATAAGTATTTTCCTAAGGTCTAATAAATATAAACAAACCTACATAAGAATGTAACAAAAAAAGAAATACGTAAATCTGACACACTAACTGGGTTTCTTTGTGCAGGGTCACATATATTGTTTTAAAGCTGGGGAAATATATCTTATTAGTAACTTATAGTTAAGTATAATATTTGATATCAATTGATTTTAAGTTTGGACTATAAAATACAAAAAATCCATTTTCTGTGAATTCTAAATGTTATTTTTTGGCTATAGGACTTTTTGAACATCTGCTGGGACATATATGTCCCTACAGGAGAAAAAGGGTTAATGGCTTGAAATATAAAGCTAAAAACGACAAATTCACTACAGGTGGTGCACGTTATCAGTCCAGAATAGCTGTAAATTTGACTCTAGGTAATTCATCTACAAAGAGTTGGCTTAAAATTGTGAAGCACTTGCCCGTTTGATGCCTGAAATATGAAAATTTCAATTAAGCATTTCGCCTGCGGTATGTTTGAATTTTTAACCGATCTGTCACCGACAGAACCCGCCGAGCGGTTACAGTGTATCCGAAAAGGCCCGCAGGCAACTTCTCGAAATCTGCTACTGTATCCGTTTCATAACAATACCCTCTTTGATACCGACTAATTTACTCTAACCTCCTGCTTTATCTATCGCGCTTTACGTCCTTATTTTACTGTTTATACTAACGCTCAGTTTAACCTACAATGTAGTTTTAGCAGAAATTAACACCTAATTTTATTACTATTGTTCGTATTGTAAACTGAACAAAAATTATTGAATGTACCGCTTAGGTCCTGCCTGGGAAAGAGATCGAGAGGCCTCTATATAGTGAACATTTTCTCCCAAGTAAGTCACGTGACCATATGTCCTTCCCACTTTGCAGTTCATAATCATAGAGTGGGAGAGAGCGCACGATAGTAGCAGGACTTGCTCGTGAGAGAATGTTTACTATACCATAACTATGATGTACTACCAAATGTTACAGAAATGTCTACTACAAAATATTAGTATTAGGTATTATAAATAAATGTTAAAGCCCCCAATAGGGCAGAATAAACATAAAAATTATATTTTTCGAAAATGATGATCAAATGTTTACTGGAAGGCTGTTAAAACGATAGAAGAAGTAATTATGTGCAACATATAATGAAGAATTGACTTCTTTGAAAAAATGTTTTAATCTGGCATGAAGTGTCTTTAATGATGATACTGTTTAACTAGATTTATTGTAATTTTAACAGTCTTGGGTATAAAATACCTTGTAAAAAAGTCCCTTTATGACTATTAATAAATACAAATAAATACAAATACTAAATTTATAGTACCTATTTAAAATTTCAGTTAATTCTACAAAAACTGAATACAATTTTTATGTGTATAACTAAAGCGTTCTCTACGGTAGAGAACTCTATAAGAGAATCTACGTGTGAGAAGAAATGCCTTGATGTTCGTTTTTATATTAATCTTGGATAGATAATCCTTTTTTAAATTATTTTTTGACACTATATTTTTTTTGTTTGACTTTTCATACTATTATTTTTTTAAGTTAGATTGAGTATCGTATAACCAATTTAGTTTGTGGTTGTTTTGGTCGTGTGTAAATTGGACCTTTTCAATTGCCTACATGTTACGCTTTGATGTTTCGAACTTGGTAGCATTTGACGATCGTCGGTAATTTGATTTTGGGGACGTGCAGATCCTGTTTTTGTTTGCTTTTCGGATTTGGACAGAATTCCAAACGCGTGTGCGATGATCTATTGATTTGACAGATAAATATTTACATTTCATGTCATGTCAAGTTATACAAGACATAACAGCAAATAAACATAATACCTGGGGATAATAATAGATAAACTAAGATGTGGTAATCTACCTAGAACGTTAAAATGGTAATGCGGAAAGTACCCTCGCTAATATCCGAGCTATTGTTACACATAAATGTAATACTTAGGGACAATAATAGATAAACATATAATGTGGTTATGTATTTAGCATATTATGATAATGTGGAAACAAAATAAACCAGATAATGATGAAAACAAGACAAAAACAATTAATAATAGCGTCTTCAAGAGTTTTTGCGTTGAATTATTTTTCGGTATATGTTGTGCAATTAGATAAAGGGGAGAGTATTATTTTGTTGGCAGCTTTATTTTATAAACTCTTATAATACGCCTAAAACTAGAACAAACTCTTGACTAAAGCCTTTCATCGAAAGTGAGATCACGGCTTTTGTCACTTTCGAAACTTAGGTCTCTCAACGCTGATCGCATAAAATTTATCCTCTTTATTGTACAATATAAGCCACTCTATACGAGTCTTAAGATCCGGAATTCCACTACCTTATTCATAGATGGTAATAAAAAATTTATTAAAAAAATATATTTAGGGGTCATCCATAAAATACGTCACACAAATTTACCAAAATGCATACACTTCTTACCCCGGTTCTCGCGTTATTAAAGGCTGTAGAGATTTTATATTTTGGCTACCCCCTAACACCCCCCTATTGGGGGATTTTATATTTTGACTATTTATTTATATATTCTATTTATCTTGACCTCTAAGCAGTTATAAAACTGGTAACAAGGCCCTCACAATTTAAAATATAATAAGAGTAATGACATTGTTATTTAGGAATAAATTATGCTCGATTACTTAAACTTCTAACTGACAATTTGTCAACCAATTTTCACTTTACTTCAAAATTTTAAATAAAATACTTTCTTCTTAATTAAAGCATCCTTTTTCCAAACTCCGTGTTTACTTCTTTAATACACCTTAATTAATTCATTCAAAACATTTTCCCAATAATATTTATTCCAAAACTTCCAAAAACTGTATCTTTCCTAGACAAGTTATTTTGACATTAATAAGTTAAAAAAAGTTACCCCCTAACACCCAAGATTTTATATTTTGACTACCCCCCCTAACCCCCCCCCTATTGGGGGAGGGGGGTTGCCAAAACCTTTAATAACGCAGGAATCGGGGTATGAAATGTATGAATTTTGGTCAATTTATGGACGACTCCTTAAATGCTAGTAAGAAAGGTTTAATAATTTATTATTATTAACGCCTTCCGCTCCATTGTATTCACGTATGGATATTTGTAGGTATATCATAATTTACCAAAATATCCATAGTTAGATATTTTTAAAGGTTTTCCATATATAAATAATACAGATACGCCAAAAATTTATATATGTAATACTACTACATACATATGCATTATGAAAAATATACATATATTTTTTATGTCCAGTGGTGGGGAGACTAGGGGATTTAACGTTGCACATCTCAAAAGGAATATATCATAACATTGTCTGATACCATTAACCAGACTATTTCTCTCATTTTTTTTAGCGATTTAAACAAATTTTGCAATAAAAGACATCCCTGATCTCTAATTTGTTTCAAAAGTACACGCACAGTGGCAAAATTTTATCATAAAGCTGGTACAACCCAAATTAATCTTTTTTTTGCAAAAATAGTAAACAAGCGTTTAAGAGGTCGTCCATTTTATAAATAGTAATACATTTTCAATAAATAAAATGGCGGATTTAATATGGTGGACAAAAATAATTAGTTATAATTTTTTTTTTTCATAAATACACTTTAATTATAATGTAAATAAAAACTAGGGTAGATATTTAAAATCTGCAAGTTATGGAATGAATCATTTTTATTTAGAAACATTTCCATAAAAAAAAAAACTTTTTCTGAAATCTTGAGGATTTTTTTTGTCCTTGAGTGCATACAAAAAAACCCAAGATTTGAGGGTTAAATTTTTTTTTATTGCCATTTTCGTTTTCAGCGCCCGAAATAACGTAGAAAAAATATAGTTTAGTTTACAAAAAACTTTATTTTTTTTTTGTGGTCCTGCTTAATTTTTTACTAAATTATTGTATGACGTAAATTTTTGTAGGTTATTATTGGACTTTTGCTGTTCCAATAAAGCAGCTTGTTTATAAAATTTAATAAAAAGTTTTATATTCTTTGTGCCTTGATAAAACATTCTTTTATTAAAAAATATGAAACAGTTCCAAACATGTAATATTAAATTCTGATCTGAAATTATTCAAAAACGCCGTTTTGTTCAATTAAAGTCACGCCGAGTTCCCCTATATTTTGAGGAATTCTGCAAGCGAAAGTGAATGCCTGATTCTCCAAAATATGGAGGAAAAAGGGGTATAACGTTAAAGGGTGGGTGGAAGGAGGCATTTAGGTTCTAGCATCATGGTTTCCGCGGAGAAAGCTTTTATTAAATTTGTGGAATTTTAGTGGCGCACATTGATCTGAATGAACATGAAGGTAGTCATATATCTAAAAATAATAGTTATTTATGATACTAGTGGGTAAAGTAAGATATTGCCCATGAGAAAATTAACCTGCGAGGCGTCAGCCAAGCAGGTTAATTTTCGAGAGGGCAATATCGGTTTACCCATGAGTGTCATACAAGGTTTTATCCAATAAATAGCTTAGAAATTCATATTTTTATTAAAAATATAATGACATTTACAAGATAATAATTTGACAAGTGACAGTTGAGTGGGTAAAATAAATAATTATCCACTCAATAAAGTAAAAGCCACGCGGGGGTTATTATTGAGTTTATCTATTTAAAATAAAGATGGTAATTGTCTTATTATCTGTATGTATTGGATAAATATTATTTTCAGGTGGCTACAGTCGTTGTTAAAATAATAAAATCCACTAAAAAATCTTTTTTTGCGTTTTCGGAGTTACAGTTTCATGAAACGTGGAGAAAATGTAAAAAAAGTGGTTGTTAAAAAATTTCGTTAAATCTGTCCGTCGGTTTATATTTAAACCTTAATAATTTTAAAGGAAGTATCCGATTAAAAAAATCCTTTTATTAAACGATTCAAGACATTTTTAGTTTGCTCCTCTTGAAATGTGGTTAACATTGGGGGTAGGGTGATGAGGATAAATGGGAAATAGTATATTACATAACTAGTGTGGAAAGTGACATATTTCACGCGAGTGGGAAGGTCAGGCGAGTGAGGAAACCCCACGAGTGTAAGAAATACACTTTCCAACGAGTTATGTACACTATTTTTTCTACGATCCCGAAAAAATATAAAGTTTAAACTTTAAGAATTCTTAATTTAATATTTTCTAATTTTTATTACCTATTCCGAGAGTTTTTGAGAAAAGCAAAACACAAAATAGCATACAAAGAACCTGGCACACATATAGGAGGGTTCCTGGGCCTCAGTCAAACTGCCTCAAATTTTGATATTTTGTAATTTTGGGGGGTAAACATTTCATTAGGAAAATTACAGCCAAATTAAATGACCAGTTTCGGAGAAAAACGCTTTTAAAAATCTAATTTTATGACAGATTTTTTGACATATATTAAGGTTATTTTTTACTTATGTAAATATTAACTTAATTAGCCGTTTTAAGTTTATTATACTCTGTTAATTAAAGAACAGGCAAGATACATATTACATAAAAGGCTTTATTATCATTTACTGACATATGGTTCTATTAAAAGTTTGTGAAACTTCCACATGCTGGCATTTTCCACGTGTTTGCTAATTATCTGCATATTTTCTGTCAGATTTTTGCTTGATTATGTTGAAGCATGGTTTGGTACATCGACAAATATTTTATAATTATATACTTTAGATTTTCTTGATATATTTTTCCAAAAATACGTCTGAGGCTTGACAAATCTGTCATCATATTTTCATAAAATGTGTCATTTAGGTTGCATATAAACAACTTTTAATAAATATTTCTATTATAAAGGGTCCACTAACGAATTACGCTACACAAAAAGTTAAATACTTTTTATTTTAAATCTTTATCTAGATACACAACCAACAAAAAAATTGCAAAAAAATAATTATGAGTAAAAAAATAAATAATCGGCTAAACGGCGGTATAATGATCCAAAGTGCGATTGTATGCTGCTGTTAGGTCGTTTAGTCAGATGCCGACAGCAGCCCGACGTTGAACCGATGTAGTATTTTGATTGTCATTTGCCATCATTTTGCCGACCAGATTAAGCATCCCCTAAGTCCAGGACTTGTGTGGGCTAGTAGTAGAGGGAACCACCGGCTTTAATTGACTTTCGAACCAATTATTAATTAACTGAAAAAGGCAATCGGCGCCAGTCAGGTTTGAACTCACGATCATTAGCTCAGTGTCAATGCTATATCGATGCCTTAGACCACTGAGCTAATTCTCCCATATGCTACCATATAAGACTGTAAAATTCTACAATGTTTTACATTTCATGAGAAAATATTGATGTTTTTTTATAAAATGTAAGGTAACTAAATCACAAATTAAGTAATTTTTATAAAATTTAGACATTAATAAAACATTTATTTATTTATTTATTTATTTTAGAGCAGTTACACAGAGGCAGTTATTTTGACCTGGGTCATAATAGTAAGGTTATAACTGTAGTTTTTATTTCTAACATGAAAAACAGAAATATTTTGATTGAAAAACATAAAAGACATCAAAAAGTCTGTAATGAAAAGTGGAAAATGGCATATAATCGAGGTGAGTAAAATTCGTAGAATTTACAACGTAAATATCTAAACAAAATTAGGCAAACCTACATACATAAATATCAAACTAGGGTGATATGAAAATATCAAACAAGTGTGATATAAAGCGTTTTCTAAAGAACAAATGGTAAATTAAATTTTCATAGGGGATCGTAGGAAAAAAATATTTTTGACGATAACTCGCTTATTAATCGTAAGAAAAAAGAATAGGAAAATCATTGTTAATTGCAAATAAGTGACAAATAGTATATGGAGTACTGTTAGTGTAATTTAAAAAGTTAGGTTTGTCTACCTGTGTCACACCACAGTGTGGTGGTGTAAATTGTACTGCAAAGGAGGAATAATCAGTTTTGTAGGCGGAATTAAGCAAATACATTCTAGAAATGCCTAACAGAATAATGCGACTAACAACCAGCCTCTCCATTGTCTGTTCATGTTGTCCGAAATAATTTCATTATAAAACTTTAAACGTAAGTATGTATTTAGAAAACTAAGCTTAATACTTTAAATATTAACTACATAAAATATGTTATCTCCATAATTATATTAAACGTTTATAGGAACAACCAGAATAAAGGAGCTTGAACCTTAATCACACTAAAATAAAGGACCCTGCACATTTCTTATGAGAACTCGCCTTCTATGAATACTGTCAAAATTTTTGGATGTTGTAGTCCTTGATCTTCTGAATAAAAGACTCATAACTTAATTATGTAACTAGATATTTTACAAGTCATTTTTTGTTTTACAATTGCGAAATTGATTTATAAAGGCTAATGTTTAATGTACTTAGATCCCTAAGAATGTATCTGGTTTTAAACGATAAAATCGTTTTAAACTACAAAAAAAAAAGATTTGTATCAGAAGTCAAATCACTAAACCTTTTTCAATTTCTATACAGGGTGATCAGTAACTACCATGCCAAAATTTAAGAAGTGTCCAAAGGCCAAAAATATGAAAAAAAGTTTCTATAAAGGTTGGTCCGGAAAAGCCCTAAGGGAGCTACGGCCCTTTGAAGATGACATATTGAATGGGGAACAAAAAAAGCATCTATAAAATTTTAATGCTGCAGGGTGATTATTCATTTAAAACTGAGCAAAAAAGTATTCTTCACCAAACACCTAAATTTAATATTAAAGGTGTAATAGCCTTTTAAAAAGTAACGTTTTTGGTGGCACAAAATTTTACTTCCTCTTAATTGCATTTTTTTGAAAACGGTTGCTCCTACAGTATTACACTTGAGATTTTTTGTGTATTTTAACTCAAGGAATCCATTTTTTTACAAAAAATCCAAAAAAGTAGACATAAAAAAGTTTGGGACAAAAATGTGTTAAGCCTAATACATTTTTCTGTCTAGGGACGCCTCTGGATAAGTTCAAAAAAGTAAATTAACATAAACTTATTTCCCTTAATAATTAATTAATACTACTATACATGCAAAAGCTCATCGCTCTAGCTTAAAGGGTACCAGAGTTATTAATTAAAAACCTTACCTTTATTACAATTTTAAAGGGCTGTAGCTCACTTAGGGAACGTTCAAGTATTACGTAACGCAAATTTTGATCATTTTGGATCTTAAATTTTGGCATGGCAGTAATTAATCACCCTGTATACATATAGCTTCCTTAGAAATAGTGACTTACCTTTTTTATTGAGATCGTCGGATAATATCGTAGGTGGTGGGCTTAGAGGTTGAAGTGGAAAGGAGGTTTGTCCTGGAGAATACCACGATGCCGGTCTCCAGCCAGTCTGGTTTCCATTCAAAAGTCTAAGTTTGTCGTAAACAGAATCGCTTCCAGGGGACGATGACGATGTGCCAGAAGTTTGTTCTTTCTGAGCGGCTAGATTGCGGAGGACCCGGTTTATTGAAGAAACCTGAAATAAATAAAAAACAATTGAAATTAAACATATTTTTTTTCTAAATTAGCTTTGCTTTTTTAATTTATAATGTTTAGATATTCCGCTTTTTCAATTTATTTCATAAAAATTTCTGCCTGCTAGTAGTCAATTGTTTGTTAAAACGCCAATAGAGAAAAAAACACAATAGAAACAAACAAAAGCCAAATAGCAGACAAGTGCCTCTCGAAAAACAAACGACAGTGTATTTCGATAATAAAAAATAATATGACCCCTTGAAAATCCAAAGAAAGACAAAATAATACACCCCTTATACCTTGTGTAAGAATAGTTCGACATATACCTAATAGGGTACAACAATTAATGAAAACACAACATGTCAAACGTTCATACATGATTCTTTAAGGCCACCTTGCTATGTGAATTCTGAAATTGCCAATTTCGGATAAATATATCCCTGATAAAAAATACTTCAAGTCACGTTTAAATGTATATACAAGTTATGTATTAGGGTATGCATAAAAGGGAGGGGAATAAGTATACGTAGGTCAAATTTTACTACATATATATTCCCTAAACGATTAGTAGTTGTTTTTTTTATTCAAAGAGATGTCACGCGGTGTTAAATAATACCATGTACCGATACCACACGCTGTGAATTCGATAATGAAAAAGAAAACTGATTGTTTTCACGGATTTTTTATGCACTTTTTAATTTTGGATCTAATCTGTATGTGAACCGAAGGTTATTTGAATAATTTTCTCATGGCTTTTGCATTGAGAAGATTTTAATCTCGATATAGTGAAGAAATGAACAATTTGTATGTTAGGGGGGAAAATCTTGTTTGTTAAAAAAATTTTTGCGCTGATAAAATCGTCTTTTATGTACGTTGTTAATTTTAAGCCAATTGAACGTAATTAGGCTAAATGAAATCAACATTTTGAAATGTAATAAAGATGTTTTTCATTAGTATATCATGCTTATTTTTTATCAACAGATTGAAAATAAAAACTCGTTTTATGAAAAACGCAGGAAATATAGATAGAAATACGGTAGGTTTTTACATAAGCAGAAAATAATAGTTTTGGACTCTTTTTATGAAAATAAATACTATTTCCTACGATCCCCTATGAAAATTACATTTAGCACACTCTTTTGTTCTTTAGAAAACGACTTATATCACACTAGTTTGATATTTTTATATCACCCTAGTTTGATATTTACGTATGTAGGTTTGTTATTTATATCGCCACTATTGGTATTTAATACTTTACTTGTGATATTAAATACTGCAATGTATGTATTGTATACAAAAGGTTGTCATACTAACATAGAGACCGTGCTGGTACATTTGAATCCCCACTCACTGTTTATTAATAGTAGCACGTTATAGTAAAAATTACTGTAACATTTGGTAAATCATGCCACACTTATAGTATGGTATACTTTGAGTTGTTGTTAAGTTGTATTACTGATCTATTTTAAAGTATGTTACAGTATTCAGAAAAATTAACAATCAGTAAATAATACCAAAATTTTGATTAGTAATAATTTAAAGATTGCAACCACACATAATTAAATAGAATCTATAATTTATTTGAGGCGTATATATATTTACAGTATTATTAATTTCTTTGAAAACGGGATCAGATTAGATCCCGAAACGTTAGAAGTTAACTTTTATTCAGTTTTTCGTTCTTTTTTATATCTTAACGATTTATCAAGAATTTTATTGAAAATTCTTTATTTAGGCAAAATTTTTAAACTTTGGTAAGATATTGACTATTAATATTTTTTAAGTAAAGAAAATATAGCAGATAAGTATTATTTTAAACGCAATACCTACTCAGCGCATCTAGAAATAGGTGCGCCGGATAAGAACATTTTAATTTTATTTTCTGTTTTAGATTTTTTATCGATATAAATAATCATTGAGGCGAAATGGCTCAAATTAATAATACTGTAAACATACACAATTATAATTGTCTATAGACACAACTTAAGTATACCAAACTATAACGAAATTTTCTGAGTGTATGCTTATCTAAAGAGCTGCTATGAAAATATTTATTATATACCCAATACAGAATAAAATTATCAAACACCTTTTTAAAATCATTGATGTCAATAAAAATGTTAAAATTATTTTTACTGAAGAATTGAATTATTTATAAATACCTACACAATAAAGAGTAAATATAGAAATTCCCTCTTCATTTGCAAGGTCAAGAAACTTGATTCTTCTAGAAATAATAATGTAGTAAATCTATGCACCCCTAAAGTGACAATGGGAGCACTCTTCACGCTTTGTTGCCTTCGACCCCTGCGAATATCTCAGTTTGCTGTGAGCTTGGCACAGCCGCCTACTACTACCATTCTGATAACTTTTTGTGCACATATACGAAGAAATTTCCCTTTCAGATTTAACGCTTTTCGAGGTTTCGGCAATTTATTTAGATATTTTTCACGGGAAAGTTTTTATATAAAATCTGTAATGTTATCATGAATTAGTGCTGGAAAAATGGTTTCAGAACATTTTCACCATACGAATAAGTTGGTTATGAAAAAACATATAGAACGTGTGTCCTTATCTAACAGGATTAATCCTCCTTGCACTCATAGAAATATTGCTATAATATAGGCGCCAACCATATTTTGTAATATTTTATAATATAAATATGTTATACGATACAACAACCAGTTGTAGAATTAAGAGGTAAACAACATAAATTTGTAATAAATGCAACAACAAATGTTATCCTAATAATATACTATGACATAATATGTCATATTAAGTTCTATACTATAGTGCAATTTGTGGTTGGCGCATATATAACACTATGTTTTGTATTAATAACCCTATAATTCAGTGTGTTTACGTTATTTTTCTACCAATTTTATTGAAATTCGAGGGCAGTATGTAATATTTACTATGGTCCGTTTCATCAAGCAAGACAGTAAATTAAAAATCGCACAGTGAATATTTTTACAACAGGTTTGAATAGTATATGTTTATGTATAGAATATAGTTATGTTTTATAAAATAAACTACGCAGCATATTCGTACGTCCCATATTCGAATCTGTTTTGAAAATATTCACTGTGCGATTTTTAATTTACTATTTTGCTTGATGAAACAGACCATAAATTAAATACAGTGGGTTAGGCTTAATGTGACACCCATGGTAATTGTGACATGTCCTGTTATAATTCTTCTAAACTAGTTTATATCCAATCCAACTCTGGCATTAGGTTTTTGACAGTATTAAATATTTCGCGTAAAATTTCGATTTGATTTAAACTTGTTTAGAAGAATTATAACAGGACATGTCACAATTACCCTGGGTGTCACATTTAGCCTAACCCCCTGTATCTCAAAACTGAACAAAAGTTTCCTACATAAATATATTTCTATCAATAATTACCCCTCTTAAGTTTGTCACTGTCAAAATCAAATATATTTTTTCGAATAATTTATTTTTACAAGATCCAGGAACTTTTATTAATTTTTAAACCAAGATGGTTAAATGTTTGCTTTCACACTATGAGTAGATGGTGGATGAGATGTTGGTATAAAACATTGAACGATGGAAGAAAAATTGAACGGCAAAGTAATGAAATTTGTAGTTGGTAAACACTCTGTGATATAAAACACCTCATAGGTCTCTAATTAGTATAAATAAATAAATTAAAAAAGGTCCCTTTGAGGCAAAAGAATTTATTTATTTGCTATGTTTGCTCTTACGGCAAATGAAATCATTTTAATAAATATTATCACACTTTGCCCAAAAAAATTATTAGTTCTCGGTACGAATGCTACATTCTTTTGCCGACCGTTTTTTTTTTTTTTTGAGCAAGATATTTATTATTTAAAAAATAATTTTTTTGAAGAAAATTTGGGGCTGAATCCATTTTAAATATTTTGCTAAAAAAACGGTCGGCAAGAGAATGTTTTCAAAAAACTTATATTAATTAACCAAAAAGTAAATAAGAATCCATTTACAAAATAGTTATTTCAAAATCATCATTCGTTTAAGAAAATGCCATATTCATCTGTTTTTCAGTGTATTTTTCACTTGAAAATTTAACTAATTTCTCCATTTAAAACAATATCTAATAATTATAACTCGCCAGCACTGATTGGATAACATCCCAACCATTCAAGTGGAAGAGGGTTAAATTTTCTACCATTTAAAATACTTCATGTTTCTCCCATTTCTCCAAACACGGGGGTGAGATAACCAAATACGTTCGTTCTAACATTTTACGATAACAAAGTTATTTTGGCTTTACCAGTTTTACCAGTTTCTATTCTAACAGTTATTGTACTACCTATTTGAACATTAAAAGCAAATAGGAAATTTTCTTTATATCTAAATTCATATTTAAAATCTAGTGTTAGAACTGTTTTAGCAAAAAATAAAAAAGAATTTTATTGATATAACATAATATACAGTTAAAGGTTTTGGACATTGCTGATACACAATAGTTTTAATACCTTCTTTTAAAAGGAACTTTCAATCCTTTAGAATTCTTAAATTATATTTTGGTAGGATCAGAATGAAAGAATCAATATATCAAATACTTTTTCAAAATCAATGAAGACGATACAATTTGTTTTTAGGGATATTATTGCATGTTTTTAAACAGAATAATAATTTGAATTAGGCTATGTAATTCAAAATAACTACAAAAAAAAACATTTTTTGGGGATTTTTATATAAAAAAAAAATTATAAAATCTACCATTTATAAAATATTTTTCGAAAAAAGTTGTTCTCTATTTTAAATCGTTTATCGTTTTTAGTTTAATTATATGGAGATAAATTTAATTATTTTTACAAAGTAAAATTTAACACTACATTTATCTATGGTTTACTTAACCCTTTATTCGATGTTTTTTGCTGCTCTAAAACAGAAACTTTGTTTGATAATTTTCCCATTCAAGTTAGTTTATTTTGGTTGTTTGCAATGTTTTTAGTAGACAACAACAGACTCGACAATACAAAATGTTTTGTTCTGGATTAAAACGAAAATTTAGCGTCAAATTCCATAAACATTGTCATGAGAAATGCAAGATGATTATTTCCACGCTTATTACACTCCTCGCGGGTCCTGCTAGCAGAGAAATATACTGGCCTGCTAAGATAAGTTGTCCTATCTGCAAATTAGATGTTTTGAGATATGGCCAGTTTTATTATTTTTGTTTGGACTTTTTGAAAACATGTTTAAATAAATATGGCGTTGGGCTCTGCTTTATTTTAAATCAAAAATACGTCATATCAAAAAATTTTTTTTGTCAGAAAAATAAAATGTCATACTAAATGCATTTGTTCTATCTGAGAAAGTTAGAACAAAATTATCTAAAAAGTCCAATCAAATTACTAAGATCTGTAAAGTTAGTCCTAGTCCTGACTTATTCGTCTAGTAAAGACTAGTCAGGACAATTTTATTTAGAAAACATTGAATATTTTCCACATAGGACAACAACTGCGAGGAATATACTATAGAACGCGAGGCATTATATATTTGCACCCTATTATGCTTTGTATTACCTAGGTAAATACCAAGTCGCATCAAACTAAATTTAAAGTTTTAAATGGTTTTCGATTTTAGAGCACTTTCTACATTATATTTTGGTAGTGGTTAAAAGTAGCCCTAAACGTAGATTTAACAACATTGTTATGAAATTACAACTGTAGTGGTTTATAGTATCTACATAGTTTATCTGAATAATAGTAATTATATACCAAGGTAGAGAAGACATTTGTTATAGCCGACCGTAGCAGCAAAGGATTTAAGAGTGCGAGGCTATAATAGTCTTCTCTACCGTAGTTAATATATTAGTTTTTTCACTACTAGCACTATTTAACTATTTTTATTCAAATAATAAAATAAATTATTAACAGAAATGATATTTCTTGAAATTTTCATAAAAATTAAGTAGCCTTGATCAATGACATTTGCTCAAATAAGTACTTTGAACTGACGTTTAAAAAAATAGTTTTTTTTTTATTTTTTTTCATAATATTTAGCTAAATATTGATTGTATTAATTGGCAATAATTATATTTAATTATATTTAATTATATTTAATTATATTTAATTATATTTAATAAATAAAAAGTTATTTAAAGCTATTTTCTTGGGTTTAATTAGTACAAATTGTACAAAGAACTGAAACAACTAAAGTGTCAGAAATCAATTGTTTATAAAATTTACTCCTACTAGGAGAGAAAAAATTATTATTGCTATAGGTGAAGAAAAATGATTTCACAGTCTGAAAACATGATAAATAATGGTATGTTCTAAAGCTAGTAGTGAAACAAGTCATTTAAAAAATAGTAGTTTTCGTAACGAGTAAGCGACTTTAGTCCTTAGTGCAGGAGAATGAAGTTTTTTGACGACGCGAAGCGAAGTCATAAAATCATTCGAGTACACTAACTACCTTGTCGCAAACGAGTTGCGGATAACATTTTTCATTCGATCTGCAGTCTAGACTATTTAAAAGTGTATATTTTTAAAAATTAACTGTGTTTAATTTTGACATTTCAAAATTTTATAAACGTCCAATGACTTTTGTCAAAGTGATATGTGTAATCCTTTGGATAAATGAGTGTGTATTCATTCATTCAAACACTATGTACTGTGCGATAGTAAAATATCGTAACGAGAATATATAGTGAACATGTATTTTTATTTATTTCGTGTAAACTAGGTCTTACGAAATACTTATTTATATTACAAGGGCGAAAAGGTAAATTTTTCGATTGAGTAGATTTTTAGAAGCCTATGGCCTCTGGCCCGAGGGTAACAAACCTACAAAATTAAAATTTAAATTTTCGCCCGTATATTATACATTATTTTTTATTCGACTGTTACTAATTATAATAAATTATTAATATATAATTTATTTTAAATATTCCCTCCCCAATTAAGAGGTTAAGAAGGCAATGTTTTGGATTTTTTCAGGCCTCGTATGGAGATGCCAAATTTTAAGTTTCTAGCTATTCTAGGAGTGGGTAAACAAAACCGGACAAACATAAATACATACATACTTATGGTTTTTCTCTTTTATGTTATAGATAAGGACTTCTTGGGTGTTTTTGTATTATCAAAAGGTGTTCTTTTATTTTCACCGACATCATATCGACATCTAGAGCTAATTAGTTCAAACATTTCCTCACATAATTATACAGGTATATTTTTCTGACTGTTGACTTTTTATTTGTGTATGGTAGAGTAAGTAGCGTCAATCCATCCAGCGGCGGTTACCAACTGCCGTTGAAGGTTAAATACGTGACTCTTAACTTTTTAGTACTATTAGAGCATTAATACGTTAACTGCGAGGAAGAAAATATTGCGGTTTTTCAAGACTTCAAAACTTTTACCTCGAAAACGTTACGCCGCTTTACAGAAAGGGAGTGGGTGTCAGTAAAAATGTTACGTAACACTTAAAAAAAAGTTATAAAATGTTTATTGGGTCACGTTTTCAACAATGATCTAGACCTAAAGAGACGGATTCCTTGCAAATGTTATTGCACACAGCGTGGTTAACAGTTTACTACTACTAAATCCTCTAAACCAAAACAAATGAGAGATGGAAAACCATACCCAATAACCGGTATTCGGTTAACCAGTTGAGGAAATTACATCACACCGGTTTTGGGTTAAAACACGGAAGCCTTAACCGGTTAAAAACCAGTTTAAACCATAAAGCAAAATTTCCTTTTAATTGTTTTACTTTTTATAAAAAAATATTACGTAACAAATGGGAGTGGGGGTCTCGAAAATGTTACGCCGCGTTACATGCGGGGGTGGGGGTCAAAAATGGCCAAAGTTTGCGTTACGTAATACTTGAACGTTTCCTTATTCCCTTCCACCACAACATCTGCCGCTGGATGGAGTGACCCTAAAAGTAAGAAATTAGTTTCCAATTGACCAAGTCTGTCAGGACTGGGTCGAAAACTAGTTTACTCCGTATACCATATACTTTGGGTCTTGTCTTAGAGAGTTACTTACACTTGGACTGATTGCAAGACACAAGGGGGTTTTAATAAGGTTCTACAAAATACCTACACTGTCACGAGAAAGATAATATATACAGATAATAAATACGTCGATTAAAACAAAAAAAAGAGTACAAGCTCCATAAAAATAAAAATGATTTTTCTTGAAACGTAATACCTAGAATGTTTACATTATACTACATACATAAAAATAATATCTTTATCCAACAAAAATAATTTATTTTGACATATTTTGTTCTATTAATCCGTTAAAATTTTGTCTTAGTAGAAAATATATAAATTTTTTAAATAATGTTAATTTGCCATTTATTTCGTTTATTGCAATATAAAACGATAAATATAGATAGATAAAAAAAATCCATTCTTTTAAGGTAAGATACCTAATTATCAGGTCCTAATATCAATGGAATAAATAAATAAAACTTCCCATAACTGTTTAATATTATTATAATTTTCGATCCTATTAAGGCACCCGCCACCATTTAATGGTATCGTTTACCCCGTCCCTTTTCGTAGAACACAAAATTGCGTTAAGAGGCGCTTAGCTCTCTCTTTCTCGACGACCCACAGAGTGTATAAAGACGAGTAAATCTTTAGAAAAGCATTTATTGGATGCATGCAAATTTCCATGGCAACGACGCTTTACCGTCGCCTGCCGTTCCCGGAAAACAAAAACGTTATGGATTTTTATCTAAAATAAAAAAAGCCGTGAAGATATGTAATGCTTCGCACTCCATAGTTTACTGTTTACAGTTGATAGTATTTATTTATTTATTTTATTTTATTTTATTTATTGTTGTACATTACAACTGTTTTAATTTTATAAAATTACAAAAAAAAATCGTAAAAAAAAATAATTTTATAAAACAAGTAGGGGTGACCGGGGCTAGTTGTCGCAGGGATAAGTTGTGTAACTCAGAAAGTAAAATAGTTTTCTGCACCAAACCGAGATTGACCTCTGCGTTACAAAAGTGGCATTTATCATTTGTAAACTTAAAAGCAATTAGTTAAAACAGCAGCAAGATTATCCAAAAAAAAGTCAAAATCAAAGCGCCAAATTTTTTTGTGGTTAATTTTTTTTCTTATTGTGAAAAATAAGAATAATAAGATAAGAAAATTATATGTATGTAATTAGTTTAAGGTGAATATTATTTGTTGATATTGTCATTTAGGAGTGTTTTTTCGTTAATTAGAAAGTACTTGATACATAACGTAAAACTGACCACTGGTTTGGGGCTAGTTGTCGCATGATCTGGAGATATGTTCATAGTAGTAGTAGTTCCTTTTTCGCATTTTTTTTATTCAAAACTATGTTAAAAAGTGAAACTTTGTAGGATAGCAATAAAATCGTTTATTAAATTAAATTAAATTAAAAAAAAAAAAATTAAAAAATATTATTTAATTATAAAGTCGACAATTTTAGTACAAGAGTGAAAAGTTAGATACCAATCGGCTTTTGGGAAGGCACATGTCTTATTAGTTATTTATAATTTTTATAAATACCTTTATTGAAAAATATATACTTGGCCGCGATAACGTGTCCTGATAACGGGGCAGGTTGTCGCATTTGTCGAGACTTTCATTCATTATGTATTAGTACCCTATAATTTTTTCCATATTTTATCTTAAAACAATATAACTGAAACATGCAGATAAAACTCCCATTTTTTGAATTAAAAAAAAAAGACAAAAATAAAGGAAAAAAATGATTATGAATGAAGTGCTACAATTAGCCCCGGTCACCCCTATTTATAAAACTACAATAATTAAACATTTTTAAGATATTTTTTGAAACCTTTTAAGCTTGTGTTAAAAATATCAATAATTCACTGCCAGTTAGTGAAATTTTAAGAGTACGTCTATTTGCAAGTGACTCGAATCCTAAAAAAGATAATTTGTCAATAACATTAGAAATATTAAACTTATAAAGCAAAAATTTGTTAATTTCTTTCTTAACTTTTTCAATAAGGTCAATGTGACACTGATATGACAGTCTTCATATAATAGACAGGTGCATCGAATGGTCTTGTTCCAAAGGGCACCTGTGCCAAATTTAATTTTTTTTTGTAAAGCCCCATATTGACTACTTATTAGGCTACCCATACCGAATTTCGTGTTTCGTGTTAGCAAAGCATGAACTGTTATTTTGACATTTGCGTTGTTTGGTCTTGTTTCAAAGGGCACCCATACTAAATGCCATGTTTCTTCATTGCATGGGAGGATTTATGGCATAGCCCCTTACCCCCCCCCCCCTAAATCCGCCCTTGCTTCATTTGGGCATTTGAAAGTTGGCAAAATATCACCTTGACCTCTCATTTCAACAGGTGATTTGATTGGTCTTGTTTCAAAGAGCCCATACCATTTTAAAAAATAATACTCTTCAAGCACTTTGTGCTGTAACGAGTGTAAAAAGTTGGAGACTAGCCCCGATCCGCTGCCAGAATTCCTCTTCGGTTGCCTTTAAAAGCCATTTCTTTTCTTTTTCTTTGACTTTGCTTTAGTTTTGAACGTAGAATAATAGTCTTGATTGAATATATGAAAAATTTAAATAGCTTAAAGAGTAGATTTTATTTTTCTTATTATGTAGCAGTATGGCCACTGGATATTGTCCATTATGCAAGCGTACAGTATTAAAACGCTGAGCTAAAATAACGTAGAATAATAGTCTTGATTGAATATATGAAAAATTTAAATAGCTTAAAGAGTAAAGATTTTATTTTTCTTATTATGTAGCAGTATGACCACTGGATATTGTCCATTATGCAAGCGTACAGTATTGAAACGCTGAGCTAAAATGACTAAATTTTAATAGATAAAAAATACAAAATCGATTGATCTATTGTAATCTATCATTGTAATGATCTGTATCAGGCGCAATCAGTTTTATTTTGTTGTTTATTTGAAGGTAATATGCATATAATAAACATTCCTTGGTTTACCTAGATAGATATGAATGTTTATCTAAAATTAAAAAAAGCAGTCTGGTCCAAATACTCCGCCAGAAGTTCTTTCCGTATAAAAGAACACGGATTCAAAATCAGTTAGTGATTAAAACAATCACAGATTAATACAGATAGATTCTGAATACGAAATTGCAGATTAAACGGATAGAAACAAAATTTATCCTCTTAATCCGTGTCCGTGGTCTAAAGAAGCCCGGCAGAGCATCATATTCATTGAAAATCGTATAATGTGTATACAATTTCCTTTTAATAATCAAATTTATAAACATTATCTTATATCGATTCTTTTGCTTCAAACGTCGGTAAGAAGCAATTCAATCTGTACATGCAGATAGATACAGATTTAATTTATCAATCCGTATATATGGATTAATACGAATTAAATATATATCTGCATATGCTAGAACGGATTGACCTATTCAACGAATAAGTTTTGTTTCAATTACTGATTGGTTTTGTATACGAAATTTTTTATAAGGTTTTATCTGCTTTTAAAAACCGTATTTTTCACTTTCTAGTGTCTTATATCAGTGAAGGGATTATTAACTTTAAAATATCACGTAAACATTTTTATTACAAGATTACTTTATATAAAGTTATCCTAACTTTTTAATATAACGAATGAGAAGAACTAATGGTTTTCATTTTACAGTCCATTATAGTTTTGATTTAAATTGAAATACCTAGCGACTAAAATGTTCTCACAGTTCGGTTATATTTTTAATAAAAAATATTCTTATTAGCTAGTTTTACACACTGCCCATAAATACCATATCCAGCCTACCAGAAACACATAAAAAACCTGAATAGAAAATTTCACTTTTTAAATCTCCGCACGTGTCCACCATATTATAACATTTCCCCAACGGAAAATCTCAGAAACGGTAATTTTTCCTCTCCAGTTAACCGGCAGTTTCCTCCAAAGGGTATGCAAAAATAATTCCCTATCCATTTTCCAGTTTAAAATGCGTAATGTGCAATAATCTGCTGGTTGGACACGTGAACGACACGTGCGGCTTAAGACTTATTAGTTGAGGGTGGATTTTCATAATAAATTGATGCCCAAGCTATTGGAGATAACAATCTATCTGTAGATAACATGTCCTGATAAGTTTTATAGAGTTTAATATGTTTATTATTTGCTCTAATATAAGTGCTGGTACACAAAGAGAAATTGCTACTAAAAACAATAACGTAATATATTTATATTTAGTATTTAAAGTACTAAGAATTGTGAAAAATAGTACTAATAATAATTTCTTGGAAACAAATCATCAAATGTTTAAAATTAATTAAATATTTTTCTGTGTGTGCACCTACTTTATAATGTTGAATTTTACATGGTACGCATTCATTGTTTGATCTTAAATTTTGATAAATCACAAATAATCCCCAATCAAAATTCTACAAAATAGGTCCATTTCATTAATTGTGAGGACAATTTATATCTTTATTTTTGGAGACCTGTTTTGTATGTTTTTCTGCTTTTAGTTTTTTTGTCAATAAAAATATTCTCTAATTATTTACTCTAAAATCGCCTAATTATGTTTCAACTTATCAGGTATTCACCAACGTATCTACAGACTCTATTGAGTAGTTAAGTGTCTATTAAATTTGTTGTAAACTTTAAAGCACTTTCAACAGTTGAAGATGCCCTCGCAAGGCTCACTGAGATCCAGCGTGCTTTGGAGAAAATCCAATATGCCGTGAAGTGAGCTTATAATATAAGAGGTTCGTCATACTGTTAAGCAGATGATAATTAAGCTGGAAACGTGATGCTTCCACTTGCAACATGCTTCTAATATCGGTTACACAGCGAGAAATCTTATAAACACCATGTATACCCTTTTAAAATTTGGTAGTGTGTACTCCAAAAGTTTACATCGCACATTATACTGCTTCTTATCGAAATTAAAAACATTAATGTATTCCTATTTGCAAATTATTTCTTGGTAATGCGATAAATAATATATCGGTCATTCTTTTAAGGCATTATCAATTTTCGTAAAATTATTTATAGATAAGTGCTCTAGTGAATTGTCTTTATCACTGTCCAATATTTGGACCACACTATTTAAGTATGAATTATTACGAGGCAACTTAACTTTTTCATGATCCAATTATTTTTTCCAGTTTAATTCCTCTATGCTCACATTACCGTTTTGGTACTTAGTACCACCTTTTTGGCAGAATTCGAATAACTTTCTAAATATTCTAACTCAAATCCTACTTTTGTATAAACCAAACCTTATTTAGGCGACATAACTAAATTTTTTAGGGTCAGTTTTGGCCGTTAAAGGACTTTCAAAAGTAACGACTAACTAGTTGAAAGATATACAGGGAAAGTAAAGTTAAGGTCATAAGGCGATGGCTTTGTGCCTTTAATTAAAAGCCTATAGGCCTATATTCCAATTTTTTATGTATACAGGAATAACCGAGATGAAAAACTAAACTTTTGAGATAATGTTACGTTGTAGAAATACCCCCATATGTTCATTATGCCTTGGTCAACTTAATTGATATTTGAATAAGCTCTCTTTTAAATTAAATAAATTTTATTACAGATAAATAAAAAATATCTACTTACACTTGGTATATTTTCATTGGTACAGATTCCTTCCTGAAGTAACCGATCCCGAATTTCCCAGGCAAATATCGATGGACACTCTCTTTTGTACATGGAGATTTTATTTACCACTTCGGCTGTAGCCACTCGTGGCTTGGATCCTCCAATCGCCCTGGGTCTAATTGATCCCGTCTCATAGTACCTGGAATATAAATCGTCAAAGCTTTAGGGAAGTAACAACTGAAGTTCAATGTAACAAATCAGGTGTACATGGTGGCTAATTTTGAAATAATTTCCTAAAAAAATGTTATAGAGTCAAATTTACGGCTTTTTAGAATTACATCATCGCAAAATAGTACCTAAATACATTCGTATTTTGCACAGTTTTTTCTAAAATTTTTGAAATAGTTCTACACAGAAGGCTTCTTAATTTCTTGCATAAAATAAATTTTCTGAGTAAAGAGCAAAATGGGTTTCAAAAGAGGAAAAGCACACAAACAGCTATTGCCAACCTAACCGAATTCATCTATAAAAATATTGGGGATAAGAAGACAGTACTAGCCGTATTCCTTGACTTGTGCAAGGCCTTTGATGTGGTGGACCATAAAATCCTATTAACTAAATTAAAAGCTCTTGGTATCGAAGGAAAAAGTCTTAAAATGTTTACTAGTTATCTGGAAAATCGTAAACAATACACATATGTTAGTGACAAAAAGAGTGATTACAAATCTATTAAAAATGGTGTGCCGCAGGGCTCTGTGCTGGGACCTCTTCTTTTCCTCATATATATCAATGACCTTACATATTGTGATATAAAAGGAAGCATGGTGCTATTTGCTGATGATACTGGACTCTTCTACTCTGGGAGTGAACAAGATATATTTGAACATGCACAAAATGATCTAGTCACCATTAACTCATGGACTATGCAAAATAATATTAAACTAAATGAAAAAAAGTGTAACTATCTAGTCTTTAATAATGAAACTAACTGTGATAATTTTAACTTAGAACTTAATAATACAAAGCTTGAGCAAGTAAATAGTGCTAAATACCTTGGACTGACTTTTGATAGCTGCCTTAATTATAGTGAACATATTAGAACAATAAAGCAAAAAATTAACAATGTATGTTATTATTTGAGAAGAAACTCGCACCTTCTAAATAATAAAACAAAACATGCTATTTACAACGCCTACATAAATTCACATCTGATGTACCTACCAGCTTTTTGGGGCCATGCAAGACAAGCAGATCTACAGGACCTACAAGTTACACAAAATAAAGCACTAAAGATTCTATTTAATAAGCCATTTCGAACAAGAACAGAAGATCTCTATGATGAACTGAAAATACTGCAAATCAATGAACTTATTAAACTGGACAGTGTAAAAATAATTTATAAAATAAAAAACAGCAATATTATCACTAATATAAACCTATTGCAAAACTGTGATATTCATAACTACAATACTAGAACTAACCAACAATATTATATACTTCCAAACACCACTAATGCAGGAAGAAAGAGAATAACACAGTCAGCTTTATCATGGTTTAATGAATTACCAGAAACCATAAAAAACAAACAGTCTGTAAAATCTTTTTCAAATGCAGTAAAGGAGTACTATATTTCTATTAGAACTAGAACTATTTAAATATTATTTTTATATATGTATATGTATACTGTTACAATTTTCAATGTACCTGATATGGAGTTTTTATATTCTTTTAGGGTTTAATAAAGAAATTAAAAAAAAAAAATATATTATAAACCATTGTGCCATTGATATGTATGTCAAAGTCTTTACTTAGTTTATGCACTCTAAGCATTAACATAAAACATATGGAGATAATATTTTTATAGAAGGAAATAATATCTATAATTTTATTTGTATTACTTATCAAAATCAATGAAGAGCCCCTACCAGAAGCTTAGAGCTTATTTTGGGCTTTCCATGACTAACTTTGTATCCGCACAATAAATAAATTTTCTATTACTGATCATCCACAACAATAAATTTCCATGGCAAAATGGAAAATATGACTGTATTTTAGGTATTACTTTTCGATGGCTTTAGTCCAAATAACTGAGAATTTGACTTTAGATGCTTGTGCCCGCTTTGAAATAACTAGGGTCCCTATATGAAGTCTCACTTTCTACAGGGATCCTGAAAATAATGCGTTACCTTAAAAATTACAATTTATTTACCACAAACAATTGGGAAATGATATGTGTGATGCGGTAGTGCAATCAGAATAAAGTCTTGTAAAGATCTTGCAATATATAATTTTCAGCGCAGTTTATTGGCCAGTTTCTTCTACTACAAACTTGCATATTACCAAAACTGAATAATGTTAGACACATTTACTAAGACTAAATTTAAAATAAAGAAATACATCAAAATCTGGAACAGAACAACTTTATTCTATTCTAGTGTCGCTTGAAATTAAAAAGCTATAAAAAAATAATGGCTAAACCCTTGTGTCGAGAATGTGTTTCTATTTTTTTTAATTAAATTGTCATTTGAGAGAGGTTAATTTTTAGCAGAAACAAAATTAAGAGTTTATACTCAGTATTATTATATTTTGGAATAATTTATACACAAAATAATGAAACACAAAAACAACCAGAACAAAATTGTCCAATTTTTTTAAGTTTACCTTCCAAGAATTTTCGAGACGCAACCATTGGAAACCTGGAGTATCCTGGAGATATCACACGGTCTTGCTCCTGAGTGTGCTAGTTCGACGATCTTCTGTCTCGTGGAGTCCGGCAGAGGGCGCCCGCTGACGAATACCCCCCCTAACTGGTTTACACCACTGTGACCTAATATAACAAATACGGTCACAGAATTTTCTTTAGGGAATTTACAGTTTTTTTTACCGAAATAAAAATTAAATTTCTTTAAATTAGAAATTGCAATCATTTCAACCTCAAGAACCTTTTTTCTGATCTAAATATATATTTCGTGTCTTTGGTTTATTTATCTGCTGGCTTTGGTTTTAATAACACCGTTTTATTTATAGTACATATTTAGTTAAAATTAAGTAGTATAATTTCTTTTTTGATCGAAAAAAGTTAAATTAAAATGTTTTTTTAACCCCGTAATAGAATATTACTAATATTCTACTAATTACGCACCCCCTAAGTCCAGGACTTGTAAGGGCTAGTAGTTGAGGGAACCATCGGCTAACCTAATTTCGAACCAGTTTTTAGGGGGATAACTGAGGCACCCCCGTTGCGAATACGATTTAGTGAGGGGGAGAAGGTCGAATATTACAACTTTTTTAGTCTAAAATTACAACTTTTATCGACAAAAAAGTTGATGACTAAAAAAAACTTTTCTACTACTGCTTAAATTACAACTTTTATTCCCTGGACAAAAAAGACTAAAAAAAGGTTCCCACTACTGCTAAATAAAAAAGTTCTATATTTTTAACATATAAAATTTACATTTTTTTTTTTTTTAAAGGGGGGGGAGGCTGCTTCTCCCCATAACTACGGCTCTGGGTGCCTCTGATTTACCTCACGCCTTCGCTAAATTGTTGATTAACTGAAAATAGCAATCGTCGCGGGTGAGAATCGAACTCGCTCAAGCCAACGTGCTAAGTAAAGGTTTAATAATGAATCAGACGCCTTAACCCGTTTCGATAGTTCCCCCATATTTTTTTAATACATTAATTTGCCCTACATAATATGAGTCAGGTTTAATGATATTTTAAAGTTATCAAACGCAAAGCTTTAATTTTATTTCGGTAATTTTAGCAGAAAAATATAACCATATGTATTTACTACTTTTAGCTAGTTAAATGCATAAGGTTATTAACTTTTTATTAACTTGCAAACAGTATAAGTTATCTTAGGGTGTACAACGAGTTAAAGTATATATTGTCAACTGACAACACTCTGCACTGATACAAGAACACAAATAAACGAAGTTGGACAGATATTTTGATACGATTTTCTGCTTGGAGGCATTCAAATATGACTAATAGTTCACTATTTAGAGCCTATTTACAAATACGACATAAAAACTTTTTTTTTACTAAAAATAAACGTAAAATCGCAACAAATGCAGTACGCTGATTGGTTCAACCTTGAAATTAAACGAATAAGCTTACCGCATTTCTTACGATTTTACGTTTACGTTTTTACGTCGTATTTGTAAATAAGTATTTACTAAATAAATACCTATAGTGACCACTTAAAAAGTATTAAGGTTCTGTTTAAACATGCAAGATCCATAGTTTTAAAAGCGTTGATAAAATCACTTTTTTTAACGGTTTCAATATTACTGCTTAGTTTAATCTACTATTATTTTATTATTACTTAAAAATAAGCGCGTTGGAGGGCAAAAAGAGTAAAACACTTTAATTAATATTAAAACCTATACAGACTATTTTACTGGGAGTATTGTCATCTTCAGAGAGGGTAATGACTTAAAAATTACATCGGTTGGGGGGGGGGGCTAAAGCTTCACTATACCTTGTATAGGATTAGACCTAATATTTGAATGCTCCTAAGTAAATGAAAAAACGATCAAAGAACTTATTTATAAGGGTTCTTGCATAAAATCTCATACGATGTTTTCTATCTTGAGTTACCTGTAAGCATATAAAAGAAAAACAAAATATAAATAGATATAAAAAATAATAGAAGGTCCAGAGCATCGCAAGGACATTAAGTATCCCATTTTGTGGAATAAAGGCCATTTTTTAAATTATTTAAAAAATTCATTCAATGTAAAATAGCTAATTTTAGGGCAGTTTTGAAAATATTGGCAGTTGCTCTTCTTTAGTTCTATAAACACAAAAATAATAAATTTATAGCAAAAAAAAAAAAAAAAATAAAGAAATCACAAAAGTTAGCTTGACTTTATTTATGGATAGCTCCTAAAGTCCTAGAATCCTGCTAAAACAATTTTTTTAAATATAAAATAATATATTAATACAAAATTTAAACCGATTTAAACAAAACGTTATTGTTAATTTTAAATAAATTCCTATACAATGCTAAACCAAAAGCATACAAAATATTGACTAAAGGGATAAACGTAGGTAATCCTCGTGATGTGTTTGTAGTTAAGCCCTTTCTGTTAAACACTACCAACCCCAAAAATCCACAACAGAACCACACATGTCTGCCAACATGTAGACATAAAATTTACTCGAAACAAGTGATTACACACAAAAAATTAATTAATTTTTATAGTTACAGGTCATACACACCAAGAAGTAATTATTAAATAAAAGTAGGGAAACCCGGGGCAGAACGGGATACGGGGCGGAACGGGACACAGGGCGGAACGATATGGAGCGAGGATGAGTGGCGGAGTTAATGCCTATTCACAGGCTCGCATAAGAACATTATACATAACAATGCGATGCCGTGATTGGCTTGATGTGCCGCCATGTATCTTGTAAGCCAATCATGGCATCGCATTCTTATGTTTTATGTTCTTATGCAAGCTTATGGATAGGCTTTTAAGCTTATGATATTTGAACATTCAGTGAGCTACAATACGTTGACTGGTATGCTTATTTTTTGTGTAGCTTTGCGATTTTTACAGATGTAGTCGAAATTTGCATACATTTATAATATTTATGAATTCGAGGTAAGTCCTGTTATTTTTAACAATTATATTTATGATATCTATTAAGAGGTTCGTAATATATTGTTTTACTTATTTATTGTGCAGAAATGCTGATCGTGATGAGTAAAATAAGATTACATTCACTTTTGACTGTAGTATGAAATTGGGGCAGAATGGGATAGGGCGGAATGGAATAGGTTGTATTAATATAGAAGTAATTTTGTTGTATTTATTGTTACACTGATAAAACAGTTTATTTGTGTGTACAAAATATTTGGTTGGATATGGCCAATTGAATTATTTGGTTGTGACAAATAAATTTTATTTCTGTCAAATAAACTATTTTGTTTCCATTAATTAATGATTTTGAGATTAAAATATTTATTTGCATGAACTAAATATTTATTTGACCCAAATAAAATTTGTTACTCACAACCAAATAATTTAATTGGCCATATCCAAATAAATCAAAATTATCTTTTTTATCAGTATATAGGTGCTGCGTCACTACAATTTTAACTGCAAAGCAAACTACTTCTTAGAGAACATGGACCGTGCTGTGGAAACTATCATCGTAAAATGGACTGCCG
Organism: Brachypterus glaber; assembly: GCA_958510825.1. Classification (NCBI taxonomy): domain Eukaryota; kingdom Metazoa; phylum Arthropoda; class Insecta; order Coleoptera; family Kateretidae; genus Brachypterus; species Brachypterus glaber. The sequence continues at coordinate 26,286,570 of OY294050.1, forward strand.
CCTATTTAGATTGGATAAAGAGAGAAGTTCTACAGAAAGAGATAAAAGTTTAATTATTCTGGTTTTAAAATAAAATTATGCATATTTTAGGTAAAAATAACATTTTAGATTATATTTTAAATTACATGAAGGTAAGATATTTCTTTTTTTGTAAAAAACTATTTTTTTTAATTTTTATAACACAGCTATGTGTAAAATAGGTCTAAAGTTTCCTAGGGAACGTATGACCTACTCCTTTATTTGACAGTCGTTGATAAAACCCCGTTGTGTGTTGAAAATTTTGTTTTTGTGTTTAATAAGCTGTTTTATGCATTCTTTAATAATTTTGCATATCACTCACATTTTTTGTTGCACTATGATAAAATCCAAATATAATATTTTTAGGGAATTTTCTTTTTGGGTTGGTATTGAAGACCTAAATTTATGTTGCCTAACGTATTGGACTGCTGTCCAATGGATAAACAAAAATAAAATAAGAGAGGCAATTCTTACTAACATATATATAAAACACTTAAAATAATAAAAAATAGTACTAATACAATTTTTTTGAAAACAAGACTTGTACTAAGTACAAAATTTAGTACTAATTAAATTTGAAACAAATTATTGACTTTTTAAAATATTAAATTTGTATGTAACCAGTATGTTACAAAAGTATCAGAAATGGTTTATATCATAATTTTCTCTGTGTGTAGGGGACCAATTCTCAATTTTTGATCAAAAATCCTAGTTACGCCATTGCTATTTCTTAATTTGTACTCCATATATTTATAAATATATGGCACATCGTTCTTGCTTTAAATAACTTTTTATCTATGTATATATCTAAAAGCATATCCGATAGGGCATATAATTTATTTTGGCACCAGTCTATATAAAAATAAAATATACGACAGCAAAAAGATTATTTGTGGCCAGGACCATTCTATCTTTCCCTAGATACTGGAAAAGCGGAAAATGTGTCTATAGAAAGGAAACTAAATAATTACGGAATTCTAAGCGTCGGAAAACACATAAATTTCAGCTTGGAAAGGGCGAAAATGTCTTTTTAATATACATGAGTCGAGTAAATTAAAATCGTTCGATACGGTTTTTATCTACAGTTATACATTGTATAGATTAGTGTACCCCTATTCCATTTTCAACTTCAAATATGGGACAACATAAACTATCCTTTGGCATATATTTAATATTTTTAACTTATAGTATGGGACAACATAAACTATCCTTTGGCATATATTTAATTTTTTTAACTAATAGTATGTGGGGCCAGTTATTTCGCATATAAGGTGCATTCAAACCCACCGTGTGCTCTTTCTAAAACTAATTTTATTAATGCTAAGCTATTGTAATTAACATCGAACAGTTCTATATTTGTATATTTGTATTCACTTGTGCATATAGGTTTATCCTCTGCCCTTATCATTTCAATAATAATAATAATAATGTTCAAAGATCCTTTATTTCAAGGCTAGAATTTCATTGAACCAAAGTCAATGTCCTTAAATGCAGAGCCCTGATCTTTATTCAAGGATCCATGCTCTTTATTCAAGGATTTTTTCTTTCTTTGGTTCAAAGAAATTCTAGCCTTGAAACGAAAGAATATGGCTTTGAACATATCGAAAAGTATGTGTCCTTGGTTCAAGGAATCTTTTTTTTTTCTGTGAATCATATTCCGATTTTTGACTTTTTTTTCTTTATTTTGACCCTCTTTTCGCTTTGCCGTCATATTTTTTTTCCTAATTTTAATCTTTATATGATCGTTCTCCTTCCTAATCTCTGTTCAGTCATTAAAGGCAGGGACGTCGCAAGGGGAGGGGGCATCAAATTCTCAACTCACCTACCTCGGAATTTGCCTTATCGCGATTAAAAAAAGGTCATTACCTCTCGAAATTCCCAACAATGATTCAATTTTCGCAACTGTTGCAACATTTAACGGAATATTTAGCCCCCATACCCCCATAGCGACGTCCCCGATTAAAGGTTTAAACGTTTTGAAAACATTAAAGATAGAATTGGGTCTGAATCTAAAAAAAGAAGCTAAAATAAAGATAAAAAACACGTATCAAACTTTAAACTAGTAGATTTTCTGGAAAAGCTCTCCACGTGATTCGACTGCAAAAGTCCTTGTCAACGCTTCTGAGAACTAGAACACAGACTGACAAGTTGGCTTGCTACAAAATGCGGAAAAGGGGGAAAACCCGTTGAAAGTCAGATCACAGAAAAAAATCGCTTTATATACTAAAAACGTCAATCAGAAAAGGAAAGTTTCTTTTTCTTTATATCATCCAGAAAATTATTTTTCTTTAAATTTCGAATAGATACGTCAGTTGAATTTAAAACAAGCCATTGATATTGTTCAAGGGAGTATCCAGAACTTTTTTTTCGAAAGGGGGGGCTCAAAACATCTTTTTTAAATCTGGAAAAGAATTAAAATGCTTTGATTTTAGTTTTATACAAACTTTCACTTTTTAAAAACATTTTCTTATAATCATTTTTAAGACGTAAAATGACAGTTAATTTAACCTAAATGTCAAAAATTATTAAAGCACAATCATTGTGTCTAATAAAAATGTAACTAAAAGTCATTTTTAAACCATTAATCATAGCTGCCATGATTCAATTTTTTACTCAGATAGATTTTGCTCCGAGTTTATGAGTGAGGTCTTAAACCATTTTGTTATATCCTGATTTTTGTAGATGTTAGTCTAGAAATGTACAACAATCTTCTATACTGCCGTGATAAGCACGGCATCAAAAAGAGTTATAACTCCAAGAAGATGTAATAACAATTGATGAATATTTTTTATTCGGTTTACCCATGAGTGCCATAAAAGGTTTTATCCAATAAATAGCTTAGGAATTCATATTTTTATTAAAAATTTTAATGACATTTACAAGAAAATAATTTGACAAGTGACAGTTGAGTGTGTAAAATAAATAATTATCCACTCAATAAAGTAAAAGCCACGCGGGGGTTATTATTGAGTTTATCTATTTAAAATAAAGCTGGTAATTTTCCTATTATCTGTATGTATTGGATAAAATAATTATATTATAAAATAAGTATTTTTTAAAAAAAGAAGATCAAGCTACGTAAAATGATATAATATTCGCTAATAAACTTTTTTTCTTCATTTTGTTCATGAATTTATAAGATACGTCAAATCTCTTTAGTATTACAAGTTAAAATTATCAAATTTTAAAATGGTAACTATAAATATTTCTATTTTACCGAGTATTTTACTATTTAATTATCCAATAATTAACATTTTTATAATATTAACAACTAATATAACCTTTTATCTTTCTGATTAAAATCAAATTTGAAATTTTTTTGACTTTTTCTCAAATTTTGAGATAAATGGCCAAATTTTACCCACTCAATTGTCACTTGTCAAATTATTTTCTTGTAAATGTCAATAAAATTATTAATAAAAATATGAGTTTTTAAGCTATTTATTGAATAAAACTTTGTATGTCATTCTAGAGTAAACTAATATTGTCCTCTCTAAAATTAACCCACTCTGCCTCCAGCCTCGTGGGTTAATTTTCTCATGGGCAAAATCCTAGTTTCCTCTCTTGTACCATAAATAACTAATCCCATTTTTCTATTGCATGTTTATTTTTTTAAAAAGCTTCTACCTGATGAATTAAAAAGGTACTTGAAAGTTTAAAGTTCCTTTTACACAAAACATAAATAAAAAAAACTTTCACAACAGTCGATAAATCAGAAAAATTACTTGAATGGAATCTTTTATGCACTTATACATTGACAAACGATGTCTGTGTGTGATTCTTGAACTTTGAAGATTTTTCTACGCACGCAGAAGTTAAAAAGATCCCCGTTTGTCGTTTCACCCTGCGGCAGACGCGCCATTTTAAACATCCATACTAGGGTACTTATTTCATAAAAAAATGAATGTCGTGAAAATACAGAAATAAGATTATGTGACAAATATCCTTTAAAGAAAAAGACATTAAACTCGGCCCCATTTATTTAAAAAATATATGTTTTTTTATTTAACTTATAATACAGTAAAAATGCAGTATTTTTTCATAGTATTCACAAGTAAATTTTATCACATAGTCACGGTGTATTTATGTCCAAGTTGGACAGTTCAACGTTTACTGGATGCCAACTCTAGCTTTTACTGAAAAAAAATATCTCATGTAGTTAAATCTGCAAAAAATACGCTTTTTTAATTTTAAACCAACAAAAATACTATACCAGTTATAAAGTCTAGATAAAAGCAAAATTTATTACGAAAAGATACGAAAAATAACAGATTATCTCTATTTTTTAAACCCCTCTTTAATTTTTTCAAAAACCACACTAATTAGTAATTAATTTGTTCAAATTTTGTTGCAAAATAAAAATTTTGAACCTGTGGATTTCCACATAAATTAGGATAAAGTTGGAAATTAAAATCGGAAAGTTATAGGTTAAATTCCTCTCACTGTTTTTAAATTGTTAATTGTATATTCACTAAATGTATTTATTTATCTATTTATTTATTTTTTCTTCATGTTTTTAAATCTATTTTTTTTTTTTTCGTTTTTATTTATTTATTTATTTATTTAACCATTATCAATTCTCACTGTACAATAATATATTTTAATTTAATGTTAATAAAGAAAAATAAAGGGACTGAAATATCGTTTTGTGATTTTGTCACGACCTAGCACATTCTCCACAAAGAAGGAACCCAGACAGCCCTAAATGGACGCACACCAAAACCCTATACGTAAGAAAAAAGAAAATTCAATAAAGGGCAAGAGAGCGCTAGCTCTGACCCGGTGCGCCCTGATTCATGACGATGGACGGATTAAAATCATAGCGCGTCTGTTAGAGGGTTAAGGGGGTTACGTCCCACCCACTTACTTAAAATATGGTGAAATATTTCCTTATGATATTTGAGTTGAATAATAGAAAGGGAAGCCGGGAAGTATATATACCACCTACAGAGAAGTAATGTGTTCCATTATATTATTATTTATTATTAACTTAGAAGAAACTATACATGTCAAATTCAGCGAAATTTTCTTTATGTCATATATTGTTAAAGATACTCCTGAATTATACCGGGTATCTTAAAAATAATGTTGTATACTGTAAGAAATAATAGGGGGATTTTTACATCGGCACTTAGTGCTACTAAGAGTGCCGATGTATTGAAATCTTCGCCGAAAAGTCAAAATATTTGACCACGTTTTTTTCACGTTTCTCGACGTTTAAGACCATTCTGAGTCGAAATCAGTAAAAAAAAAAATTGCGTCTGTCTGTCTGGGTGTAAACTTAGCGTTTTTTGTTTATAATTAAGGCAATTATTATTGTATTTGGTTAATTTAGCACTTATATAAAAGATAATTTTAAATTGGTCAAAAAATGTTATAAACAACGTTTTCCTAAAACGCATTGTTTTCGAGATATTGGCGTTTAAAGCAGTAAAAGGTTTTTTTAGCATATCTTACATATTTCAAAAAATTATATTTTAAATAAAAGCTCTTTTTAAGCCCTATAAAAAATCTTATATACAGTTTTTTGCTAGAATATAATGTTTTAAAGATACAGAATTTAAAATCAAACAAAACACCTAGTGATAAATTTGCAAACTAGATGGCTCTAGTGTACAATAGTGCCGATGTTTTGACAGGGTGCAACGTTTCATCTAGTTTTATTTAAAAATAAGAAAATTTGATCTATAAAAAGCTTTTGATAGAGTTATGTGCTTAATTTCCTGAAAGAAAATGACTTTCTGCAACTTTCTGCAAATTTCTGTTCATAGATTTTCTGAATCTAAGACAGATACAAAATAAAAGTTCTTATCTTATTAAGAAAAGCTAAAGAAAATACCTACCTGATACCCAATATGCATAGTATAAAAAAGAAATTCTATTCAGGGAAAAAATATATACGTTTTATCGATTTCCAATTAAAAATATTCATATAAAGCTATGTTTTTTAAAATTTTAAAGTTTACTTTGTTTTCTATCGTACAACTAGGAACAAATTCAAGTAATCCAAATGAAAATTTCATTATGAAATGGTATGGAAATGAGCAAAGTTTAAAAAAAAATGTTTGTATATTTAAATAGGTAAATCGGGTAAAATGAATAAATGTTACAAAATAAGTTATCAAAAAGACCGACTTGTAAATAATCGGATATTGTTAAAAATTTAACCGAAACCTAAAATGTCATGGTCATAGCGACCACAAAACTACAACAAAGCTCGATAATATGGGTGTAAATAGTGGGTATAAATGTCAGAAAAATACACATAGACATATCAGTGGTTGTTGACAATGAGACCAACCCCATTCGGCCCGAATACTGAAAAACACAGTATAATAGTGACCGCAAAAAAAGAGGTTTTTTAGCCTGTTTTTTCAAACACCTGTAACTTCGATTGGAATTGATAAAATGTAACGTATAAGTGCTCAAAATTTATGTCTGGTCATGAGCTTGTGCTAAAAGCAAGATTTATTATTCTAGATGCTAATGATCCCCTTAAACAAAGGGTACTTACTATGGGTAGGTACTTGAATTGAATTTTATACTCTAAACTTTCTCACATTTTATTAAACATAACTGGCTGGATCCCTTTAACTCGATTTTTCTTGAGATACTATGATTTACTAATTTTTTTGGTGCTTGGGGGTAGTATAAAATTCAATTCAAGTAGTTTAAGGGGATGCTTAGCTTCTAGAACAACAAATCTTGAAATCACAAGCACAAGTGCATGACCAGACAAATATTTTGAGCACTTATGCCTTACATTTTATCAATTCTAATAGAAGTTGCAGGTGTTTGAAAAACAGGCTAACTTTGCGGTCAGCATTTGTTTCGAAAAACGTTTCTAAACTCGTTTGAGCATGGGCAAAGTTGCAAGTACTTTGCAAATAAACCTTCACTACACTATTTCAAGAACGCTTTGAAATAGAGACTTTCGAATGTGGAACAAAAAATTTCTACGTGGTGAAAAATCTTTGGTTTTAATATCATGTTTCTATATGAAAGATTTCTTGAAATATCGTACTGTAAAGTGAATTTACAAAGGATATGCATAAAGTAACTAAGAAATCCTACGATACCAGTACTCATACTTTTTATATTTTTGCTCGATTCCTTTTCAAAAATTAAAAAATGTATTCAAATTTCCAAAAAAATTGATAACATTTACGTTAAAAATTCCCATAAAATGACTATTTTAAAATATATTTTCTGTTTTTGTTCTAGTATTTTTAAAAATTAAACAAATTTATTTAAAATCGGCAAAAAAGGACAAACCCAATATGGATATCGTTATGTAATTAATACGATACAGAAATAGAAAAAACATTTTTAAATACTGTGTTTTTCAGTAGTAAGGTCATGTTCACAATGAGACTCAACCCCATTCTACTGATTTTTGATTCCCCTTTTTCAAATTGAATGTGTCGGCTACTTACAAAAAGACTTTTGCAAAATGTATAATTTTGAATTATGTTATTTGTATGTTTTGCTATTAGGAGCAAACAGTTGTGGCACTTTAGTAATACTTATTGGTTCAGGGGGACCATAATATATATTACAAAATTTGTAATATAGACACATTTAACGTGTCTTATATGAGGCGTATAGTGCAAGAGTGGCCCATCTCACTTTATGGATATATCGAGATAATGACTATTTAAATTTCTCCGATTTTTTAATCTTTAATCTAGGACGCATTATTTTATTTAAAATTTTTCTGTTAGGGTTTTTAGACTCAACCCACATTAAGCTAATGTATGACGAACAAATTTATTTTCTTTCTTTACTTTCTTAGAGAAAAAAATTGGTGGGTCACTATTGCACTATACATTGAGTTTATTTTGGGCCACTATTGCAATACGAACGAGATCTGACCTTCAATAACACGTTTTTTTTTGAGTAGATCTAACCTCACATTTTACTTTGAAATTTTAATTATTTTTACATGTGAAAGAAATGTTCGTTATGTAATAACGGAACAGTCAAAATACCAATAATTATGCTCTTGGAGTAATTACCTTTAAAAATGAAGAAAAACTAATGCGTAAACATTGTTCAAGTACCTAAATGGATTTCAGTTCCTATGATCTCAAAGTTTAAGGTAAGTTGTAATTATTTTTTATTAATAAAGCAAAATGTACAAAACTGGTAACATAACGCTCCTGCATTTGTGCTGAAAATGATTTGTTTTTGGGCGAACAAATAACTTTCTCGATAAAACAAATTTTGGCTTTTTTAAGAATCTTTCTAAAAATATCTTTATAAATCCATGGTAAAACTTGCCTTGTTAGCTTTTTTAAGAATAAAATTGACATTTTTAATACAGTTGGCTTTTTGAAAATCCCCAATAATATGTTTGACTGGTAGCCTATACCTGTGGGCCACTCTTGCACTAATAAAAGCAATAATTTTAATAAGGCAATAGTGCTTTAAATGCTTGTATCGTGCCAAAAAGAAAATCCTCTGTTATGTGGGTGGTATGTAATGAAAGATTTAGATGTCCTTATTACATTTATAAAAAGAAACGCAAATCTCAAAAAAACACATATGGGCTAGATACTCTTGCACTATACGCCTCATATCAATTTAACAAAATTATATTTTTTCTTCTACGAGCTTGATAAAAACTGGGTAGATTTTCGGTACATAAATTTTGATCTGTCAGTAAGTATGTCAGTGATTCTGTCCGTGAGTCTATTAATGAGCCTGTCAGTGTGTGTAGGTGAGTCTGACTATTTGTTTCTTTTACTTCTTCCTCGACTTCTTCAAAAAAATGTTTAGGATTTTTGTTTTCTTTAGTCCATAATAAACTGTAACTCATTTTCCCTCATTATATCAAATTAAGTTCTCCCTAACCATGAAAAAATGCTTTTATTCCACAATCTCTATTTTTTACTATTGACTCCTACAGGACATCTAAATCACGTGACAATGCTTCTATTGTCATTCGGTGTCTGTCCTCATGAAAAAAAGGAAAAGAGAAAGGGTCCGAGAATTTTGCTTAAAGTAGATTAAAAGCCGTAATATTGCGTTTTCATAGGATATGCTATCGAAAGGAAATATACCATATAAGGTTTTTTTTTAATAAGCTTATAAACTTAAATTTAAATTTACATATTTAAATAAAAATAAAATTGCAATAAAACCAAAGAAAACCAAAACTATTTAATAAATAAAAATAATAATAATAATAATATTTAAAACAAACGCAGATTAATTTTTTTTTCTCCACTTTTTTATGCATTGTGCTTTTTTAATTTCTCCTTGTGATCGACCTAAAATTTAAATTATTTTATCGTTCTTAGGAAAATATAAAAATAGGTTATATTTTTTTCCGTCTATCTCTCGGTATGTGGACTTCGTAAGTTCGACTCTTTTAACCTTAAGGATTCAATTTTCTGCCAGAGCTTATTTATATGTTTATGAATATCTCAGAAGAGATTGTATATAATTTTTTAAAAACAAAACAATTCAAAAACTTTTTTCTAAAAATAAAATCTAAAAATATTTCCAGCATTTCTTAGGATTGTAACTTGGGTTCCCACACATAAGAGAAATCAGGAACAATTCAGGAAATTAAAAGGCATTGCATGTGTAAAACTTGAAATTTAGCTATTTTTTTCATTATAAGTCAGGAAAGAACTTAAAATTTTTTAAAAATCAAAGAAATTCGCTTTCAGGTTTCATTACATTTTTATTAACGATTTTGTGTACAACAAATTCTTGCGTAATTCTCTTTTTCTTTCCATAACACAATTTACAAAAATTTTATTTAACTCAAGATATAACCTTGAGATTTAGCTATGGACTTTTGAATAAAAAAAAAAGTTGATTAATATTTCGGGAAAACCTGTAAAAGTTATCAAAGATAGTTTAAAAGTTATATAATTAGGTATGAGAACCCTTTACGAGTTTTTGGTACTGAACCGATTAGTCATTAAATGACAAATTTTGTCATTTGAAATTTTCTTAAACTACGTGCTTGTGTCTACTTAGGGAAAAAATGTCATCACATTTCCCCTGGATTTTCACTCCCAGTCGGGGGTGGTAGAACCGTCAAAGTGTCGTGTCCGGTACTTAAGAATATTTACAGAAGAAAGGACCGATTTATTTGACTTTTTTCGTATATTTTGTCCTTTTCGGATCTTGGTCTAAATTTAGATTTATCCTTAAGTTATCCTTTTCGCAGTCACTTTGAATAAAAGAATCGACCGAACGTAGGTTTTCCGTAAAAATATTTTTTTAAACGCATACATAGAAATATTATAGGGGAAGGTAGCCTATATCGTACCGGTCCGCAAATCATACTTTTTTAATTTCTATAACTTCGAAAAGATTTTTGAGACAACTTATGACTTTGAATAATAGAGATAAACCCTCATAGATAATTTGGTCGTTGTAAATTAACCTCAATCTGATGTATGTATCTGCAAAATTTTTAAGGATTTTTCTCTTCAGTGAGTACAGTTACCAAATTGTTTTATATGTAATTATATTAATTAATATCAGTAGAATTAGCAAGTAAACAAAACATATACATATTTTTTAGTTTATGTATTTTATTTTTTATTTTTATGCAAAATAGGGAAGTTTCATAAATCGTACCGGTACTGAATTTCATCCGGGATTTAATTCACGTAGGATATGATTATAGTTGTGTTTTTCTTTTTTTCGATAATATTGTAATAAAAAATCATAGAAACTTGTAATTTGAATAATTTATTCTAGTTATTGACAATTAAAAATAAATAAAAAATTATTACCTTCGAAGTCCGTTAAATTCATGGGTAATACACGTAATTAAATAAATTCTAGTGAGTAAATGGAAGAGCCTTCTTATCTTGGCATTATTTTTTTAATTTAAACCAACAATAAATAAATACGGTAAGTTTATTAAGAAGGTACGATTTAGGCAACCAGGTTCCCAAATCGTACTATTTGCAGACCTTAACAAAAAATGTAAAAAAATTATCATAAATGTTATGAAGTTTAATAAAAAAAAATTAATGTTCAAAAATGATTACACAAGCCCACAAAAAAATATTTTTTTCTGAGTCTTGGATTCCAATATAATATATTTTTTCCCGCTAAAACTGAATCCGCAATCCGGTTAACCCCTACACGTCAGGATTTTGACATAACCTCAAAAAACAACCGAAAAACTACTGAAACTGCTAAAATCATCTATGCCATACCACTGTGGGCCGGTGTTATACTTTAACTTAAAATAAAGAGCAAAGTATAAAATGTAACCAGTTACGAAAAATATAAAAAAATATCTTAGGTGGTACGATTATAGCGACCTTACCTTATGTAGTAAATTTAAAAGCACTGTTTTATTTAAAAATCTGACCCTGTATTTAAAAATACAAAATCCCAATCATGTTTTGATTGTTTGTTTTGATTTTATTCATTTTTATATCAAAAACTCAAAAGAGATAAATATTGAACTGATTTTCCAAATACGTTTTGGTATTTAATTTTGCATAGGTAATGAAAGTGACAAAGGCTCAATTTTCATATATTAACAGCTGAATAACTCGCATATTATTTTAGTTGACAGTATTATTTTGCGAACAATTCGCCACTAATTATTATAATAGATAAATTTGATTTTTGCCTTCGGTTTAAAAGTATATTTTGCAAGTTAAAATTAATTATTCAATTATGTTTTTATGTTTTTGAGTTTATTTTTGAATTACGGATCAACTTACAATTTGTTTTTTGCATTTTTAGTCCAAAATTAAATATAAATCCTTAAAAAAACTAGATTCTAAGCGTAAGTATTAATAGTGTACAATAATCATGTCTTACGCTAGAATTTCCCATGTTCCTGGGCTAATTTCTTTAAAAATCAATATACCTAAGTTAAATTTAGCAAATAATATCTCGATTAATATAGACCAAAGTTAAATTGAAAAAGACCAGTCCAATAAATAAATAAAATACAAATAAATGTTCATTATAATAAATATTGTAGATGCAGTCAAATTTACAGCTAATCTAACTGACGTCATTACATATTACCGTTGTATTTTACATAATATGCCCAGTAAACACACATGTCTATTTTTTGTTAAAAAGTCCGCTTATTTAACATTCTTTATATATAAATGTACGTACCGAGGGGCATGTCACATGGGCGGTTTTTGTCCATTCGAGAGGAAATATGAGGCGAAATCCAGGGGGATATCTAGTAGATATCGAGGTGATATTGGGCGATCTCGAGGCGATATCGGGCGATCTCGAGGTAATACGGGCGATATTGATTAATGTAAAAGGCGATATTTGTGTGACTTGTCCCTCGGTACGTATAATAAACGTTTAATAAGCAGATAGTTTAACGAAAAATAGACCTTGGTGTTTACTGGGCGATATTAGCATCCCTTTTACCATGGTAATTTACACCTTGAATCATGCACAATAACAAATTACCATTCTAAAATGGGTGAAATGCAACGTACGTTATTATACGTTATTTAGGTAATATTTTGTCATGACGTCAGTCCGAATAGCTAGGAACTTGACTCTAGGCAATTTTTTTAGTAATTTTTGTAACCTTTACTAAATTACATCACATAATTTTTTTGGGTGTATTTAAATTTAATTTTTGATTTACCTACAATGTTATATCCCTTATTTTTTTTTTTTTTTGCTTTTGATTTAACAATATATTTTGGAGATAAAATGTTGTAGCAGCACCATATATAATATTTAAAAGTTAATTTAATACAGAGTTTGGATAACTTTTAAGAAAAATTATTATACAGCCTATACAGAATATAAGTTTAAAATTTTGATTGTGGCTTTTAGGGTACCTTCTGAGAATGTGAATTTATGTAACATAAAAAAAGCTTTCGTCAAACGCCAAAATTATACCGGATGAGGTTCAAATCATGAACATAAAATTTCATAAAAAATACTTCAAATTCTAATACTTTTTAAATGACTTAGGTTAAGGGACTGTTTTTTTTTAATGAACTTGACTTGAAACTCAGCCGGTGTACCTAATCCCGACTCGCGAAAATAGCAAATATGTAGATCAAAAATGAAATAAACAGATTTACCATGTTCCGTGTCATACCTTTACCTTTGTGCGCCATGTCGTCGATCGACGTTATCGAGGGCCATGGTGGCGCGACCGCCGCGCCGAGTTGCTGTGCCGGTAGAATGATGGTGAAGTTTAGGAAAACAGCGACTTTCTGCAAAAGAAATGTAATTTATTTATTTTTTATTTATTTATTTGTTGTTCGGGACCTTCAAAGGTATTTTATACCATACTGGACTGAAAATATTACAACAAAAATTTAAGTGCTACAATCTATTTCAAACCATTCCATCTTTTGTCAGGAAAAAAAATCAGATGTGAAGATATATAATGCTTAGCATTCTATAGTATACTCCTCGAAGTTGCAGTTTTAAACTTAAACTTAATTAAATTGTACTAGGATATTTCAAATTTTTAAGTGGCGCCTTCTACAACTGTTTTGTTTTTAAATGAAATTTTATCAAAGTTGGTATGATTGACCGTTTAATGAAAGTAATTTTTACTGAAAAATTATGTTAATAGCACGTTTTCATTTAATATTTTCGATTAAAAAAAAATGTTATAGGGGGCTACTACAACATTTTTTTTTGTAGTTGATCTTTTTTATAAAAGTATTTTTAATAGTTGATTGAAGAATGTAATGTAATGTAATTTAATGTAATTTAATGTAATTTAATGTAATTTAATGTAATTTAATGTAATGTAATTTTATTGTAATGTAGTTTGTTTGGTTTTCGGTGGTAGGTCAGACCTGGCAATAAACGTGTCACCATTACACATTTCTAAAAATTAGAAACCTAGGTGGAAGTTTCAACAAATTAAATTTTCTATCTTCGTATATGATAAAAAAAGTTAAAAATTAAAGTTTATTTTACTTTATTTTATTCGTTTTTGGATTTGCAAATATGGCGAAGGCGCCACTTAAAGTAATCAGGAAATTAAAAAGGCCTGAAAGAACATATTTGCTGGACATGTCTGCGAGACGCGGTACGAGGCTAATAAAAATGCAAGCCCAGCCAGTCGGAGAGCTGGTGACAATTTTTATTTCATTATTTGCTACCAGCTGTATTTTATATATGTCTTAAAGTAGATTCAAAGCTATTTTCAACTTGCTAGGTTCCGGATCCGGTTCCTTTGGGTGCTGGAAACTCCGAAACTCTGGCAAAGAGCTACCAAAAAAAAACTATTTTTAACTTGCCGAGTCATAAATTACATTTATTACAGTCAGATTAAGCTATTTTCATAGTTATACACAAAATTCTAGGGCCAAGGGGTAACAGTCTTTAAAAAGTGCCTTTGACATATGGACCTAATATTTAACTTTTTAAAGAAATGAGAATTTATGAAATGGCATGAAAATTTTTAGTGTTGACATATGTCAAATAAACATTTTAAAACCTTTTTTACCCCTTGGCCTCCTAAATAATTGTGTACAACTGTGAAAATAGACTAAACTAAATGTAATAAATGTAGTTTGTTTGACTCGGTAAGTTAAAAATATAGGTATTTTTCGGGCACCCCATTTCACCACCTTTTCGAAGCTTCTAGCATCCAAAGGCACCTGCTCCAGGACTTGGCGATTTGCAAATAGCTTAACTTAAATGTACTTTAAGACATACATATATATAAAATACAGCTGGGAGCAAATAATGAACTAAAAATGGTCACCAGACTATAAAAATAATGCGCTGAAATTAGATATTAATTTCGAGTATCGACGCCTAATATAGCTATTTTCCTAACAAGTGCAGAAAAGCCTCTTTACGCATGCGTTAGGAACAATACTTTTCCTACGAGCAGGGCTAAAATAAAATATACTTTTATATTTTATCAAATAAATCGAAAAAAATCTTATTTTTATAATTTTTCAATAAGAAAATCAATTAACAGGTAAAAAAAACATTTTTATAATATTATGAATAAATATAAAAAGAATAACACTACGCAATTAAGAAATTAAATAATATTGTATGTGTGCGGAAAAGGCTTTCTTTCCACAAGGATATGCGTGTAGAAAGAGTGATCTTACACAGGTAAAAAATTCCAAAAAAAAAATGGAAAAAAATCATGAAGCCTCGAAAGTTGTATATTTATAAACCTTATAGTGTCCTCTAAATGATGTATATACATTTTTTTGAAAATGTTTGCGGTCTTGCTTAAAAAATTAAATTTAAGTTGCATATACAATATCTTACACTTGATTTTTTTAGGGCTGTATTTTTTAAATTTTAAAATATAGTACAAATATGGGGTATTAAATCATAAAAAGGTATTATATCCATGTCGCGTCCGGACGCGTCACATTGAAAGAAATTACATTGAAAAGGTGTAAAAAATACACTCTATAAATGTGTAAATTTTACACCTTTATATAAATGTACATCAACATCGAGTCTGGTGGCTGTCGACCATTATAATTGTTTGCGTTTGTAAGAGGGTACGTGTAATTTTGTGTGTGCTAGATTTTTTAAAGAAATAATTGGTAAGTGTTGATTAAAAGTAAAAATTTAAAAAGTGTGATTAATACAATATCCTTAAAACATACATTTTATAATATTTTACTTATTTAGGCGTAACACTGGCTTGCAAATTTTGTGTTGTTAAGACTTGTGTATGTTTTCTGTTTCTATTTTATATTGGTACTTTTTGTAGCGCTGATTCCGAATATACGTTTTATTTTTCTGTTGCGTAGTTTTTCCATAAAACACTATTCATAAATAGAAAAATAAATAAATGGTTATGCTATTCTTTTAATAAATTGAAGGGTTTTAGGTAAAAAGTATATTTACGCGGTGGTGTAAACTTTACACACTGGATGTAAAAATATAATACACACCGCATTTATATTAACGCTTCGAGTGTAAATTCACATCAGCAGCAGCTGCAAGTAAATTACCCATGCGTGGATGTAAAACTTTATCTCAGTGCAGGTTAAAAAAAATTAAATTTTTGGAAAAAAATCAGATTTGATTTCTTTAGTATATTTTTAGGTTTAAAACAATGAAATGAACCTAAACAATAGAAAACTACTAAAATATTCAAATTTTTCAATTTTTTTAAATGGCGTCTTTTTTATTTTAGTTTTTTTAACAGCCTTATTTGAGGTTAAAAAAATTTTTTTTCGGTCAATTATGTAATTTTTTATACTAAATTTGAATCTGAATAAAAAACACCCCCATTCCATTTAATTTTTTTTAAGTTAACCCCTCTCACGCCTACACTGAGATAAATTTTTACATCCACGTACATGGGTAATTTACTTGCAGCTGCTGCTGATGTGAATTAACACTCGAAGCGTTAATATAAATGCGGTGTGTATTATATTTTTACATCCAGTGTGTAAAGTTTACACCAACGCGTAATATACTTATTACCTAAAACCCTTCAATTTATTAAAAAAAATAGAATAACCATTTTGTTTTTTTTCTATTTATAAATAGTGTTTTATGGAAAAACTACGCAACAGAAAAATAAAACGTATATTCGTAATCAGCGCTACAAAAAGTACCAATATAAAATAGAAACAAAAAACATACACAAGTCTTAACAACTCAAAATTTGCAGGCCAGTGTTACCGCCTAAATAAGTAAAATATTATAAAATGTATGTTTTAAGGATATTGTATTAATCACACTTTTTAAATATTTACTTTTAATCAACACTTACCAATTATTTCTTTGAAAAATCTAGCACACACAAAATTATACGCACGCAATTACAAACGTAAACAATTATAATGGTCGACACCCACCAGACTCTGGCTTCTCGAGTCACGTGACTAGCTTAACGCCCTCGATTGGCTGGCTTGTACATCAGAAGTGTGATTTTTACACTTCGGGTGTATTGTTGCTAAAGGTATGTTTATAAAAATACACTTTCTTGAGCTCCGAGTGTATTGTTGCAGAAGGTATGCATGTAAAAATACCCACTCTAGGTCAAAATCACCTCACGTGTGTAGTGTCACATCAATGTTGATGTACATTTATATAAAGGTGTAAAATTTACACATTTATAGAGTGTATTTTTTTACACCTTTTCAATGTAATTTCTTTCAGTGTAAGGGTGTGAATGAAAAAAAATCTCCTTTGATAAAAAGGATATTTGAGCTTAGTACCAAATTTCAAAAACCTGAGGTCAGATTCGGTTTCAGCGACCCCAAAATTATAAAAATGCACTGGTCTAGTCTCTGGCACATGATTTTTTTTGTGTGGCTGTAATTATGATTTACGGACTATGTAATTTTACAGAAAATTATATGTCGGTTCATGCTATCTTAAATATTGCAACCAGTTGCCATTTTTTTACAGTGTATAACAGTGTTAGTAGAAGAAAGCAAAATATGTTGTGACGCCAATGGCCCTAAATGTTTTTAAGGACATCAGAAAAGAAATCGAAACGAAGTTAAACGGTGCTTTATTTTCATTGTCCACCGAGCGACGGCGTCGCTAAACGTATTAAACGACGTCGGGACGGTGAAGTTAATGAAATTACAGGAAAGAGTGGAATTTTTAGGGTTAATAAAAAGAGAGAGAATAATAACTATCATAATCAGGGCTGCTGCTAAAGGGGGGAGACTTTCCCGGGGCAGGTTGCCCCCTATCGTCCAAGTCCAAGAGTCACCAAGACGAACAAATTATTTAATAATTTAAAATTTTAAAAAAGGCGCCCCTATAATACTGTACTTTTAAGACAAGTTGTCCTATGTGCAAATTAGATGTTTTGAGATATGGCCAGTTTTATTGTTTTTGTTTGTTTTCTGTTATATTAATGTTATTATTAAGTGTAATAGTAATAGTTTTTTTTTAGTTTGGCGCCATAGCCAAAGAACCCCAAAGAGAGCCAAAAGTTTTATCTCATTTTAATTTGGATTCGATAGTTTAATACCTAAATATGGTTGTACTCAAAAACACTACCTTAATACAGATTTTTTTAATTTTGCGGCATATCAGACAATTGGAAGACTTGGAAAAATATAAAAAATAGGTTTGGATGTTACCAGGGCGATGGTTCGAACCGAGGACCATTTATTTTTGCATTGCTGAAATTACCCTATATACAGCAAAATAAATATTTTATTTGACATGGCCGTGTATTTGTATTTAATTTGTATTTAATATCTATAAATTTTTGTTTAAAGAAAAAAATACGGTCCGTCGGTCTGCTGGTTTCTCCGTTGGTCTAGAAGCACTAAAATATTTTTTTACCTTGTTTTATTACCAAATATATATTTTTTTAATTTATGTATATGGCCCAGACAGGAATGTTTATAATGATGCTTCTAAAATTTGAGAATAGAATGAAGTGGCCCCACGTGGGGTAAGTGGGACTGAGTGGGGTAAAAATATTATTTATACAAAAATTCAGGTGAATTAAATAATTAAAATTTTCCATATTAGTAGATAAACGGATATTTTTATGTCCTTATGGTGGGCCCCACCTGGTGGGGTCCCTAAATACTTCTTCTAATACATTTAAATAAATAGCTAATTAATTTTGTACTTACGTTAAAATTACAAACCCCAACAAACGCACCATATATTATTTTTCTATTTAATTATAGTCATTTAGAAAAAAAATGTTTAAAAAGTCACTAATTAAATATTTATTTATGGTATGTTTGTCCCAAATATATCACAAAAAAAAATCACTCAAAAATGTTCACGATATTTCAAAATTCACCCGCGGTACCTTGATTGTTTCTAAAAACAAAACACGATCTATTCCACTCAACACGTTAATTTCTAGGTTCCCTAACGGTCATGTGACGTTCCAAGCTTTGGATGCGAACTGCAACTGCAAAATCTCATACAATTCCCGCTGCTACCTTTTTAGGTGTAGCACAGGACCGGCAACATCTCCAATCGCTCGCAGCGAGCGCTACAAATCAGACCAATAGAAACTTCCATCGGGCGTGGCTTAGCATCGATCCTCGTGACATCGAACTTGGCTGTTCATTGGTGCGTAAGGTAATTTGTCCGAGTAGAGGGCACCACTTGTGGCAGAT
The DNA here is from genome assembly GCA_958510825.1 of Brachypterus glaber. Lineage (NCBI taxonomy): Eukaryota > Metazoa > Arthropoda > Insecta > Coleoptera > Kateretidae > Brachypterus > Brachypterus glaber. The sequence continues at coordinate 26,305,640 of OY294050.1, forward strand.
TTCTACTGGATGGAAGTTTTGGTTTGGTTTAGGCCCGGGGCGATATGGTTTTCTGTTTGCCACGGACGTTCTTTATTTACACTATGGAGTGACTTTTTTAGGTTAGATCATTCTTTTTAAAGTTTTTTTTTTTAAATTGTGACAGTTTATTTATTAGGGAACGTTCAAGTATTACGTAACGCAAAATTTGGGCATATTTGACCCCCAATCCCGGGGCGTAACATTTTCAAGACCCCCACCCCCCTCCAATTTGTTACGTAATATTTTTTTTTACAAAAAGTAAAGAAATTGAAGAGAAAATTTGCTTTAAGATTTAAACCGGTTTTTAACCGGTTATTGCTTCCGTGTTTTAACCAAAAACCGGTCTGAAGTAATTTCCGCAACCAGTTATTGCCTATGGTTTTCCATGTCTATTTTTTTTTTGGTTAGAGGATTTAGTGAAAGCCGTGTGCAATAAAATTTGCAACGAATCCGTATCTTAGGCCTAGATCATTGTTAAAAACGTGATCCATTAAACATTTTATAAGTTTATAATTTTTTAAGTGTTACGTAACCTTTTTACTGAAATTTTCGTCTACGGCTCTAAACTTGATTATGATGTTTATTGATGTCTATTAAAAGTTTTTTTTAATAGCTTTTCACATTTCGACCTGAAAGTGAGTGACCTAGAAAGTTCTAATCAAAATTGACTGCGGCGCTAAACTTGCTTACCAAAATTTCAAAGAAATCTGGCTACACCCTGCCCCTTTACTGTTAAAAAACTAAAAAGGCCATAATAGACCATAAAAAAATACTGTGGCCGTCCCTGACTCAGACCCCCCCCAAGAAAAATCATGGGTGCGCCACTGATGGTCCGTAGAAAACGAGATAGAAGAATTTTTGTGAAGTATTTCTTAAGCTTAAGCTTAATACAAGGCCTCTATATTTAATCAAATAATATCAAAATATCTAGGAGTCGAACTAGATCAGAAGCTGACTTGGAACAACCAAAATTCGTATAATTATAATAATAACTTATAAGTTTGAAACACTTATTCTTCTTGAACTTTAAACCAGGCACTGTGGGTTGAGAAAAAAAAGATGGACTAAAATATAAATTTTTGCATACATATATTTTTGATACCTCTGATTTCGAATATGATAGTGAAAAAGCTGAAAAAAATTTTCCGCGTCACTAGGGTGGTTAATTTTTTTTTTTTTTCGATTTTGTTCAAATTTGGTATATTAACGTAGATGGTTAAAACATCAAAAATCAAAATCGCGGAGTCAATAAGCGTATCGGTTTCTAGAAAGTTGTCATAATTAGGCGAAATTAAGGCTATAAAGTAGTCCCAGGTCATCGATTTTAAGGACTAAACTTAAAACACTTAATGGCAAAGCTAATATAAAAGTTAAAAATACAATTTTATATCCGCATATAATATGCGATGATTTGACTTGACAAGAAGGCAGTTCCGAGGGTAGTTCACTGCAGTCATAGGCATAACTAGGGGGGCTGGAGGATCTTAGCCCCCAAATTTTGTCAACCCCCCCAAATCAAACATATTATATGCGCCAACCACAAATTGTACTATAGCATAGTTCTAACTATGACATAAGATAACATTTGTTGTTGTTTTTATTACAATTTTATGTTGTTAACCTCTTAGGTAATTCTACAACTGGTTGTTGTACTGTATAACGTATTTGTGTTATAATATATTACAAAATATGTTTGGCGCCTATATTACAACAACATTTCTGTCAGTGTATGTATATGTAAAAAATATATGCGTAATTTTTATATTATCATTTTATTTGGGGGGGGTGCTTAACAACATTTGGGGGGCTAAGACCCCCCAGCCCCCCTAGTTACACCTAAGCCTGCAGTGAACTGCCTTCTTGTAAAGTCAAATCAGCACATATTATATGCGGCATATATAACACTATGTTGTTGTATTAATAACGCTATAATTCTATTAATATTGGGGGCTCAACCCCCCCCCCTGCAAAATTTGTACCTGGTTACGCCTATGACTGCAGTGGATAGTCCACTGGTGACTACCAACTTTGTATAGTTGGATAATAAATGAAACAGAATATATTAAGAAACGAAAGAAAATATAATAATAATGAATATACCTATATTGGTATAACTGGTAAAGTAAAATAGTATAAATCCTCGCATTGTAAAAAATCTTTTTATATTAAGTGTGTTTGATACACCCAGTATTAAAAATATCCAATAAAAAATAATCTAATATTATCATTAAAACCATTTAAAACCAAACCCATCGAACTGAAATATCTGTATAGAAGCACAATCCTTTTGGCGTAAAGTAGGCAACCGATGAATCACTACAGGATCAAAATAATCATAATCGCCGTGAAAGTAAAGCGTCTCCCCCGGCTTTTCAATCGTCAACCCTCTGCGATATGTGTGTAAATCCCCATAAACAAATTTTGAGCTCAATAATTGAGCCTCAATTCGTTACTAATTTTAAATCTAGGTCAATATACTTAACGGTTTTAATCCTACTTGATTAAATATGTATAACAAGTACAACAAGTATATCATAATTATCATCACCAGCCTATCCTAAGACAATCCATGTTATTCACATGTACCACTGAGATTGAGATTTGTGGCAATATTGACGAAAATTGCAAGGTCATTTACGTCAACTGTATTAAAACTGCATGGGATTGTAATTTTTGTCAATATTGAATAGATTTCAATGGTACATGTGAATAGGCCTCAATTCTCAAGCCACAATCTTTGTTATTTTTTAGTCGTATTCCATACTGGGCTTATCTACCTTACTTCTTTCCATAATTCTCTCATTTATAATTCTATCTGACCATTTATTTTTATCATTTTTCCATAGCACCACATTTAAATGTACAATAATTTTACTTTCTAAAGTAGGTAATGTGAAAAAAAAATAAATTTTTTTGCATAAATCATCTGAAACGTCGAAAAATACAAAAAATACAGGGTGTTCCAGAACTCGCGTAGAGAAATTTTAGAGGTGATTCTATATACAAAAATATGAAAAAACTTCCTATAAAGATTGGTCCGAAAACCTGCCCTAAGGGAGCTACGGCCCTTCTAAGAGTGTCCCTAAAAAAGAGTTTTTATTTCATAATATTGTTACTTTTACCCTATTAACCACAGTAACGAATTTTTGCACATGCCTTAGCATTGATAAAGGCTATCATTGTATGTAATTTTTATTTGGTAATTTTAACCAGGGACGTGCAAAATGGGAGGGCCATGTCACTGTTTTGCCCCAAACTTTTTTAACTGTTTTTTTTTTGACATTTTCTCAATAAAATATAATTCTTTAGTTAAAAATACATAAAAAAGGTACTCTTAGTATAACACCGTAAAACCAACCGTTTTCGAGAAAATTGAAGTTATCCACAATAAGAACGCTTTGATCTAGAAACTTTCTATGCAGATGTATTTTTATTATTTGAGCAAAATCGGTTAAAAGGGGGGTTAAATTTTTGTTTTTTACCATTCACAGTAGAAAAAAATATTACCATTTTTCCATGACCCCCTTTGTTCCCCAGAATGTAAAAAAACTGTTCTGGGCATAAATTTATTATTCACAGTAAAAGAAAACTTTAAAAATCACCTAAAAGATAAAAAAAAAATATAATAATTTCCATGACGGGATGGGGGAGGGGGCCCAAAGTGTAAAAAAAAAATTACGGCGATATTCATAGAGAATAAAATAACAAACATTATTAATCATATTAATAAAGGATTAATTTATTCGAGGCGAATATTTTCGATTTGACACCCGTTTAGTCCAAGTTTCGGAACCCTATAGCGTTATTCTAGAGCCTGAAGTCCAAGCGAAAGTTTTTTAGGAGCCCTTTCCAATTTATTAATTTTATTTTTAATGGGAAAACTAATTATTAAAAAATTTAGAATTATCCCTATACAAATTCATAAGTATTTTGACTTCGTGTGATCCAGTATTTAAATTGGTTAATCCGAGTTAATCTAATTAAACAAATATATAAATATATTCTATAACTAGTATGGAATAGACAATATTCCACGCGCGGAATGACTATTCCATACGTGTTGTAGACTATACTTTTTCTTCGACTGCAAAACTGTATGACTTTAAACTGCGAACAAGGTTAAAAACAATGTTTTTTGTGACTCGACATTGTAAATGCAACAAAAAACATATTTTTAAATAAAGCAATTAATGATATTTAATAATTCTATCAAATCAGTAATGAGAAAAGATTTTTATTTAATTTTAGCACATATTTACAAATTATAATGCAAAAATTGTAGGTTATGTCAGATTGTTGTCACAGATATCAGGTTTAAATATTTAACAATAGATGGAGAAGTTTTAATTTTTTGAACTAAATTGATAGAAAACTGGTCAAATGTTAAGAAAAACTAATAAACTTTATGTAATTTTAACGCAAAACTTTAAATTTCATTAAATTATTCAATATTTCATGGTAAAATGTATATATTTTTGCTAATTTTGCTACAGATTTCTTTACTTTTATAAACAGGAGATGGCACTACATGTGCTCATTCTAACACTTGATACGGAATATTCATGCCGTATCTAGAGCTAGAATGAATTAATTATGTGTTTGAAAAGTGTGTGTATTTGCTTATATTCTAAAGCAGTCGTAGAAAAAATATATTCTAGGATAACATCAACCACATTTATGTTGTTCTTTATGATAACTGGATACATATTTTACAAAATTATCTGTAATGAAATAATTTTAATGAAAATTTCAACTCTGGGGCCCCTTTTTCCTCCCACGAGAGCCGAGAGAATGACATCAGCTGTTATATACAGTCCGATGCGTCTCACCCTATTTTTGGAAAATGGGGTTTAAAATAGCGACGTCAACAAGCGTCGGTACGCTTCTATGTGCGTACGTCGTAGGGTGGCCAAAAGGGTTCGCAGAATGGAAAAAGTCGAAAAAATTTACTTGATTAAGTGTCAGAAACAAATGAAAATCTGTTTTGTGATTAAATGTAAAAATGTAGATGTAAATATACTATGTCATGTCGTACACAGCCTGAAAATATTTTGTTGCGTACAGAATGTTGGAAAAACTTTTGTGTTTGGGATCACTCTCTTACAGTTTAACCCTTTCGGGACTGTAGCCGTCCGTATATATTCGTTAAAAATTAAATTGGACCCGAGACCACTGACGTATAGGTACCGACCTACCTCAGTGGTCTTTGGAATCAATTTACGGCCTCGAAAGGGGTAAAATCTTGCTACACTGATAAAACAAAACTATATTAATTACAATAAATGTACTATTATTTGCAATTTGTAGTTGTGGTATATGCGCCAACCTGTACAATAAAAAGGACTAAATAATAGTCTCGTTAATAGCATATTTATTGTATTTATAAGTTGTAACTTAGAAATAAGGCCCGTAAGCGGTAGAGCTATTTTAGTGTCTCCCTATTGAAAATGACGGGTCTAAGCGGGTATAAATGTTGCATAGACCGGACTTGAGCGGGTGAATTTCATCCGCTCAAGTCCGGTTTATGCATCATTTATACCCGCCCAGACCCGTCATTTTCAGCAGGGCTTACTTAAGCGGGCCGCTCTATTCCCAATGGATCAACACATTTGGTCGCTTATCACTGATAAGCATAGCCCGGCGAGAATCTAGTTATAAATCATAAACGTCCAAAATAGAGCTATTTTAGTGTCTCCCTATTGAAAATGACGGGTCTACGTGGGTATAAATGTTGCATAGACCGGACTTGAGCGGGTGAATTTCATCCGCTCAAGTCCGGTTTATGCACCATTTATACCCGCCCAGACCCGTCATTTTCAGCAGGGCTTACTTAAGCGGGCCGCTCTATTCCCAATGGATCAACACATTTGGTCGCTTATCACTGATAAGCATAGCCCGGCGAGAATCTAGTTATAAATCATAAACGTCCAAAATAAACACAGATACATACACACACACATACTGTGTGCCAGAGGCCAGAAAATTTTTTCACATGTTTACTATTCTGATAGGTACCTATTTTTTTGTGGAAATTATCAGTGATAAAAGGTGTAATTTTTTTAGATTTATTAATACGCGTGTGCTTAATTTCGTTAGAAGGTATTTTTTTTAAGATGCTTAAAGAAAATAAGGTAGAAAGTTGGATACAGGATTATCCAGAACCGCAATCGTTTAAAACGGAAAATTTGGAACAACTTTCAATAATGAATCCTTTATGCCATGTTTTTTTTAATATGTGCAAATTGAACAAACTTTGCCGTTGAAAATTTTAATTTGCAATAACAAAACAGTAGAAAGCTTTCATAAAAAAGCACTAACCTTCTATAAATAACACTTTTTCATCAAAAACTTCAGTTATATGTGAGTAGATATTTTATTTAAAAATTTAAAATTTTCATCACAATATTCAAAATTTTAGCTTGGAGGATAATCCGACCCTGTTTTTTGACGAATTGCTCGTCCATTTACGGGCCTTACTTATAACAATAACTAGGTAGTTTTAAAAACTATATAAAATTATGTAGTTTTATTCAATATTTCATTAAATTATTTAAACATTTAAATATGTCTATTTTTCACTTAATAAATGGATCTGTTACTTTCCTAAAACGCGTCGCTTAAAAAAGAAAGAAATTAGATTTTGAGAAAAAACTACCACTTGATTTGTACTGTATAAATTCAATCTTAAAATTTAATATTATAATACCTACCCAGACTTATAAAATTTTGTATCCAGAATACTAAAAGTATATCGGCAAAAGAAAAGCATAAGTTGGGAAGATAAAAAGAGCGGATGGAGCATAAAAATCAGCATTTGGTAAGCGGCTTGGGTACAGATACGCGGCTGAGTTTAACTATCAAGGCCTCAACCGACAAACACAGGCTGAACTTAAATAGTTTTGAATAGTTATTTTAATAAGTTTTTTTTAATAAAAACGATTATATGTTTACAACATTTTATTAGGTTAGTATTAGGTAAATTATGAATTTTTTTTTAATTGTAATAGTAATAGTATTTATAGATACAGATAATAAGACAATTACCAGCTGTATTTTAAATAGATAAACTCAATAATAACCCCCGCGTGGCTTTTACTTTATTGAGTGGATAATTATTTATTTTACCCACTCAACTGTCACTTGTCAAATTATTTTCTTGCAAATGTCATTCAAATTTTTAATAAAAATATAAATTCCTAAGCTATTTATTGGATAAAACCTTGTATGGCACTCATAGGTAAACCGATATTGCCCTCTTGAATATTAACCTGCTTAGTTGACGCCTCGCAGGTTAATTTTCTCATGGGCAATATCTTACTTTACCCACTAGTACCATAAATAACTATTATTCACAAATTTTGGTACTAGGTTCATATTGGTATATCGAAATAGTATGGGTAGTAAATTTTTATTTAAGAAAATCTTTCAAGCACTCATGCATATAGAATATAAAGGTGATCACATTAAGTATTTTCGTGTGATAATTCGGCATCATCACACTAGTGAAAAATATTTACTTTGGTCCCAACACAAAAGTGGACACAAAAGTGTATCTAAGGTATTATGCCCATGCTAACGTATAATGGCTGATAAAAATTTAAGGAGATAACTTCTAAACAAAATAATACTTATGAGCCCATATTACTTATTTATGCTTAAGTTATTGAAGAAAAACATGAAAAAAGTTTTAAAAAACAAAAAATTATGGGCCATTTAAAAAAATGTATCAATTGGCCATATTACCAACACGGTGCTGGTAATATGGCCACATATAAAATAAATCATATTAAGATAAGATAAGATAAATTTATTTAAGGATCTCGAGAATTTTCATTCTATATAGATCTATCCAATAATACATACATTAAATAATATTAAAAATTAATTAGATGTATACATAAAAATATATACACACATATATAAAATAAATAAATAAATATTATCAAGTTAAGTATTTATATATGCTTTTTTATTGCTTTTATTATATAAAATAAAAAAGATTGAAAAGTTAAATAAAAACTATACACTTCATAAAATAAAAAAAAACAAGTAATGGCTTTAGGTAAAGTAAAACATACTAGATAAATATTTTATACTAGCAATTTTTTTTTAATTATTCACAATCTGAATAAAAATGGCCCTTTGTAATTTTATGTTAGTCTAACACAATATTTATGTAAATAAACGTAACATCTATCACCGAGCCTCATAGCTTCCTGCAGAAAGCATGCTTATTGCCATGGCCATATTACTATACACACAAACTGGCCATATTACTCTACATTGTAATGTAGAAGGTTTCCTAAATTTTTGTTAAAGTTACGTTTACTGACTGAAATTCTACATAGGCCAACTGTTAAATAGGACGTTTTGCTATAATAAAATATAAATAAAATTTAAAGTACTTACCGTAATCAAATGTTATGAATTTTCAAAATATTAAAATTTTTATATAATCGTTTACCAACGAAAAGAAAATCACTAAAATCGGTGCAGAATTAAAACCATTAATAGTGGAGCGATCTAGCGCTTGCCCTAGGAATCTTGTTAGAAACACTAACTTAAAATACTGTAATCAAAATTTTTTCATTCTTACTTTTTGAAGTATGGCAAATTGGCCATAATAAATACATGGTCATGCAACCACATACATGGCCATGCAACCACCTGCAACCACCTTAGATCCTAAACTAAATCATTCGAGTAACCTAAGTTATTACTGCCTTTGTGTCACTAATGGCTAAACTAAAACTTTGTTGTCCATTTTTAAATTGCAAATTACGGTTCTGAAATAATTTAGTCACTTACTGACTAGCGCAGTACCAAGCTAGGCTCGTTCATATTAAAAATTTGACCTAGAAAAAATGTTATTACATTTTGTAAAAATAATATTTTGTGCTATTTTTGGTAAATGATAAAGAATTAAAAATTATTATAAATAAAGAGCAACTTTTCAAACGGCATTTTGTCCAATTTGGACAAAAAAAGTCCTGTATAAACGAAACGTTTAAAACAGCTTTGTGTCCCTGTGTAATTCAGGAGCAAAGTATAAGGTTCACATCAAAACGCTTTTTGTACACAAATGTAGTCAGATCAAAACGCTGAGGGCCACAATTTCGAACAAAACAGCTGATATGGAAGTGTTAATTTTCTTTATTATAACCTGCAATTCAGCATTATGTCCAATTTTAACCGAAAAAAAAAACGAATTTTATACATTGTGACGAAACAAAAAGCATTAAGTCCAAACATTTTTTAGATGTTTCCAGTCTTTGTGATAAATATTGATTAAAATGAGATAACTTATTACGTCTAGATGTTAATTTCTATCAAAAAAACTCTCTGTCCTAAAAATATATGACAAGGTTCAAGAGAAAATCGTTTTTCGTTAATACCCAAAAAATTATTTTTTGGACAAAATGCGATTTGAAAAGTTGCTCCTCAAATACTAATATATTAATTAGTTTTAGGTAAAAAATTCTGTTGTAAAAGATAAATATTCAAAAACAAAATACTACAGCGATTCTCACTTGAATTTTCTACAGTACAAAATTCGCTATATAATTGTAATATGGTTGGACAGAAATAAACACGAAATATTATTAAATGATTTGTTTGGGAAAAGTCCAAACGTTAAAAAATAATCCCTGGAACTGCTTAAACTTGACCTAGATCTTATAGATATTATATATACGTCAAAAGGGGAAAATTAAAATTTTCGGAGCCCAAAGGGATATAATGCAGCTAGACCCTTCTCTGCATGTATGGATATTTATTTATTTAATGGTTTATAGTCATTCTGTGACTTGTGAAGTATTGTATAACATAGACTGTTATTAACAGAACTTATTTTGGTACTTCCAATATGTTCCCCTCTATAATAAAAAGTCCAAACCAAGGAATTAAATGTAAACCAGTTACTATTTTTAAGAGCGTAGGTACTCTTAAAACTGGCGCTAGTGGAATGAGGCTGGGGGAAGATGTTTTTCGAAAGATTGTTCATTCTTTCAAGGTGACAATTGGAAAAAATCACACAGTTATAACAGTTCGGTCTGTAGAGAGAGGCCTTTGTATTTTGACTTGTCGATATTATAAGGCACGACCGAAAAACAAGTGGGGTATTTGTTAGCAGAGAATATAATATTTTCCTCCGGAGGTATTCCGGAAATAGGCTTAGACATGCGGAATGATTGCATTCACATGTTTTAATAGAAGTTATACTGTAGAACAAAACTATATGTATGAGATCGTTTCCAAAGAAAAGGAGTATAACATTTGGACATATTGAAACCGTGAAAATCTAAAAATTGATTTTTTAGAAACCTAATGTAGTGAAGTGGATTTTTTACTAATAAATATTTTTCTACTATTGTAGTGATGTTGATATTCTATCACTATTTTAGTGAAGTGGTATATAATTCGGTTATAGCCGAGCAGTTAATTATAACTTTTATTATAACTTACTCAGTTAGGTTGACCATACAATCTTCTATCGTATTTAAAGTATACCCGAGAGGAGAATATACTTAACCACTTATCACTTTATTCGGGAGCGGGTATTCTAGGAGACGGCGCTTTGGAAACAGATAAAACGATTTATTCTTAACTTAATAATAATTTATTAAATAAATGTGAATAAATTCTTCAAGAACATGAAAGAATTCTTACTTATAAGTCCTATTTCTATGCAAAGCCCTTAAATTCTAATTTCCATTATATATTAGTTTTCCATTAAATACTTCTAAATTAAAACATTCTATGTTTGAAATCCCAAATATTCGCAATCATTTTTAAATCCCAATTTATTGTTCACATTTTTCTTAGTGTATATTTAAACTGGTTCGTATAAGTCATTTAAATAAATTACAAAATATTTTTCAAAGTTAAATAATATTCGTCAAAATTTCTATCAGTGTTCATACTAACAGTATTTATAAGTGTCCAATTATTTTTATGTCTGATAAAACGAGTCTCAAAATTTAAAAACTATTTTTTAATTCAAGAATAAATCTCAAAATTAATTCTCATAGAAACTACATTTTCACTTTTGATTTTGGCATAGCGACACCCTGAATAAAACTGAATAATTATGAATCTTTTCATGAGTTTATATACCCAATAAGTCACTAGTTAAATTTATTTGACAATGCTATTAGCGCAAAATATCTACAAAGATACCGCGCATATTTAATTACCCCGACAAAAGAGTTTCAGTCTCATCAATTTGCAAGCTAATTGCTATTTCTGACATCTGAAACGATCATTTTGACCATAAATTAAATTTGTATAAACAATTTAGATTACTAGACAACTTTTAAGTTATACCGACAAGAATTACCGAGGAGGGGTCCTAACAAATGTAGGTCAAACCGAACTCTGCCGATTCGTGAAGCCCCACCACATTTGCGCTCCTATTAAAGATATATTATTTTAAAAATCCCAACACCATATAAAATATGCGGATCATAACACTAAGTACGTAACTGCAAACTACACACTGAAAAAAAAAAGTTTATTTGTATCAACTAAATATTTGGTTGTGTCAAATAAATTTTATTTGGGTCAAATAAATATTTAGTTTATGTAAACAAATAATTTTAATTTCAAAATGATTTATTAATGGGAACAAAATGTTTTATTTGACATAAATTAAATTTATTTGTCACAACCAAATATTTATTTGTCCATATCTAACCAAATATTTAGTTGAGGCAAATAAACTTTTTTTTTAGTGCATAAATAGTTACACAACTCTACAAAAATAAAATCATTTCAAGGTGCTTGTCAATGGATTCTGACTCTACCTAATGCCTAGTTATCTACTAGCCTGATAATAAAAGTTTTCTACTACACACTGTTTTCGAGATAATTAATCCCAAACTTAAAATAGACAAATTAATTGGAATTTTAACAGATTACACAATATGTTTAAAAATGAGTATCCTATAGTTTTTGAGGTTGCTGAAATCAAATCCGATATTAAAAAATTCAAAATTTAAAATGTCGGATCAAATATGGCATCAAAATATTAAAAAATTCAAGTATTTTTGAGGTCGCTGAAACCGAATCCGATGTTAAAAATTTAAATATCAAAATGACTGTTTCGTTGCCATATTGTATAAGTCATTTTGCATTTTTTAATTTTTATCATCGGATTCGGTTTCAGCGAACTCAAAATACTTGATCAGAAATTTTCGGCAAAAAATATTAAAATATTTCGACTCCATATTGGATCAGCCATTTTGAATTTTGAATTTTTTAAAAAGTTAGCAGTTGTCTTAATATTTTTTCATTATTGGCCTTGACAACGGTAGATATATAAGCTAGCATTTAATTAGGTATTAGAAAAATATATATATTTTGTAACTTTGATTTCAAGACTAAAAAAGTATCAAAACGACTCTGTTTTATTTTTTCTTTACTTTCTCTTAATTTTCCTTTTCCGTCTGTTTTTAATTATACTTTCTTTAAAGATGGGTGATTTATCACCATTTTTCTGTGTGTCTTTATATTCGTCAAAACAGCATTTTAGGTATATGATTTTTTTTTAAATAATTCCTTTCGTGGCTTTCCAAATTTGCAAAGTTTTATTTTAAGATTATCATCCATTTTTAAAAATTGTCTGAATGTTGTTGTTAAAAGCTTCAGCGGGCCTTTTTGTCCCTGGTAGCAAAATCAAAGTTATCCCGGATCATAGGAGTAACTAGGGGTGGCTGGAGGGGGGGGGCTTAGCCCCCCCAAAATTTGTTAAGCCCCCCCCATATCAAACTATAACAGTAAAATTAGGCATATATTTTTTACATATACATATATAGGGGGCTCAAGCGTCCCCCAAAATTTGGACCTGGTAACGCTCCTGGCCCAGACAACGGTAACTGTTATCAAAGAGAAAAGCATAATAGTACGTTAAACTATCAAACACATTCAATAATCGTGTTAAATGAGATAAAAATATGTCTATTTATCTTTCTAACTTGACTATAGAAGGGTAACACTCAACATATTAGGGTTTATTGGGTAGGCTATTTAACTCTAATAAATAATTTATTTTAATAGTTTCAAGGACTGTTTTATTTCGATAGGTGTTAATGTTTTAATAGGATAAGTCAATAAGAACACAGCCACACAAAAAAAAGGTCAAGCACCCTTTTCGAAACCATTTTATTCCTATGTATTTTAAGGTGCTGAATCCGAATTTAAGGTCAAAATAGCACTTTATACGATTAGAGACCTCAAAAAAACAATATTTTGAACATGAAAATAATGTTTTTCGAGGTTATCTCCAAAGCTAATAGAATAAGGTGCTGTTTTGACTCAAATTCGGGTTCAGCGCCTCCAAATACATATGAATACAATGATCCCCAAAAAAGTTTTTGACCTTTTCTTAGTTTCATGTAGCCACAAGGTCAAGAATTTATTTGGAGACTGTTGTATTCTTATGTATTTTGAGATGCTGACCCCGAATTTGAGGTCAAAAATCATCCGATTAGTTTTGGGAAACCTCAAAAAACTTTATTTTCGAGTATAACAAGTATAAGGTTTTTTGAGGTGTTTTTGAGAACTAATCCTATGAGGTGCTATTTTGACCTCAAATTCTGTTTCAGCGCCTCAAAATACATAGGAATACAATGGTTTCGAAAAGGGTATTTGACCTTTTATATTTTTATGTGGCTGTGGAATCTAAATTAACATAGAGGGACACTTATAGATCCTTTCCATGGAATGCTTCACTTTAAAACCAAACTTTACTCTATATTTGGCCTCTAAGTTTGGGGGCTCTAACTAATAGTAATAGTAATAGTAATTTATTGACCAAATAAGATACACTGAGTACATGTTGGTTAGTCATCATAACGAATAGTTATAAAATAAATACATAATCTAAATAAATACATAATCCAAATAAACACAATAGTATAAAATTAAAAGAAAAAAGAATAAAACATTAAAATACAATTAAACAACTACAACAGTATACAGTAAAAATGATTTAAAATACCAATAAATTATAACAATTTTGTTACGTATTGGTCAAGGGAGTATATGGTTTTTTCCAATAAATAGTTTTTAACTAATCTTTTAAAAGTATTTACATTAGTCACAGAGCGTAATTCACCTGGTAATTTATTAAAAAAAGAAACACATTTATATACAGGAGCATTTTCAAATAGCGCGGTCTTATGTTTAGGTATTATTAATTTAGTCCCATGTCTTTGTGTATAATAGTGTAAGTCCGAACATTTTTCAAATACATCTATGTACTTCTTGACAAAAACAACAAACTTAAAAATATATAAAGAACAAACAGTTAACATTTTTTTATCTTACCTTATCTAGCTATCCCCATATTTAATATCAAAAATGAGACGAATAATTCTTTTTTGAGCTACTAGTACTCTATTTATGTTTCTGCCGTTTCCCCAACAAATGACGTTGTATGACAGGTGAGAATATACCATAGAGTAATAGATACTCAAAATGCCAGATTCGTCTAGGCCATTTTGGATTTTTAAAATAGCGTAGTACGCTGAGTTTAGTATCTTTAGTATTTATGAAAATTTTATCAAAATATATCGAAAAAATGCGAAAAAATCTAATTTTTTAAATTTAGAAGCCTATAATAAAACAGGAATAAAGATATTTTAAATTCGTTTTTTTTTTGGCTTAGAGCCTAATTAATAAAGAAACAATCGAAGGCAAAAAAAAAATATTAATTAAACTTTCATTTTTTTATTACAACTATAGGCAAAAAAACCACTGTGCACTATATCTCAAAGCAGTCTTGGCAACAGCCGAAAAAAGCACCTTGTTTTTAAATTACACAGTTTTTGTCAAATGTCGGAACTAGTTCTGAAATGATTTTTCTTTTTAATTGTGTTTCGTAAATCCTTTTAAATGTTTAAATGTTTTAAATGTTATACAATGTGATCGTAATTTACTGCACAGATAAGAGTAGGCTGACCCTAACAAGGCCTGCCCTGAGGATGGTACCGGAATGGTGCCGAAAGCGCTAGGCTGCTAATTTTATACTTTTATATTATACCAATATACAAAATTTAACCTATATTTAATTAGAAAAAAAGTCACAGAGCGTTAAAAATTTTCAAAAGTTTGCAAAAGAAAATCGGTTTTTCGAAAACAAGTGCAAAACTAATAATTTTTTGAATATGATAACTATTTCATCAATTTTAACGCTCTGTAACTTTTTTCTGATTGTTTAAACAAAAAAAGTTATTTACATAAATTTTAGAGAATTTAATAATGCTCATTTTTTTTTGAGAGACAAGCCAAAGCCGAGTTACAGTTTGGGACGGAGTAGTACTGGACACACTATACCCATAGGATCGAATATATTATGTGCCATTGATAGAATCACTCTTTTAGTTATCTTATCGGGTCACAATTCTTCTAGGACACCACTTCCAAGCATAAGAACATGTTCCGTTTTATCCCAAACTAGTCCTAATACTGATATTTTGAAATCCAAAGTTTCTTCTCCAGAGTACTCCCATCCTCTAAGATTGAAGCACCCCGTAGCTAAGACTATTGTTGCTTGAACTATGAAATTCTGTAGTTCCTCTTTGTTTTCTACACTTGTAACACAATTATCCAACTAAAAACCTTTCAGTAGCTTTTTTATAACTTCTCGTAATTTATTGGAGTTAGTTTGCAGAAGGGCTCGTTCGAGTAATAATTCAGTTGTTGCTCCTAGCAAAAACGGGCTACTTGATACCCCAAAAACAACTCTACGATATCTTAATACTTCTTCCTCGTTCGGCGTCTCCTTTTTCCACCACAAGAATTGCAGGACATCCCGATCTTACGGAGAAATAACAATTTGTAAAAAGCTTTCTTAATATCTGAGGTTACTCCAATCTTTCTTTCTCGTAATCTTAACAAAATTGTCGGAATTAGTTCAATTAAATTGGGGCCGGTCTCAAGGCGTTGATTAAGTGATGGCTAATTTTTATTCTTTGCAGAAGCATCAAATACAGGTCTAATGGGGTTGTGGATCCTTGTTTAATTACGTGCCTATGAGGGAGGTAATAACCCCGATTTTCTACTTTTCCATAGATACTATCTCGATTATACCTTTTTCAAACCATTCTTCAAAAACTCGTTGATAATCCTCATAATAACCTTCTAATTTTAAACGTTTTGTAGTTGTTTGTAATCTCTTTAAAGCAGCAGTTTTATTATCTGATAAAGGGGAATGACTTTCCTTCTAGGGCAACATAACCTCATATTTTCCTGTATCATCAAATTTTACAGGATTTACGAAACACAATAAAAAAGAAAAATCATTTCAGAACTAGTTTGTCAAATGTCGGAACTAGTTCTGAAATGATTTTTCTTTTAAATTGTGTTTCGTAAATCCGTTTAAATGTTTAAATGTTTTAAATGTTATACAATGTGATCGTAATTTACTGCACAGATAAGAGTAGGCTGACCCTAACAAGGCCTGCCCTGAGGATGGTACCGGAATGGTGCCGAAAGCGCTAGGCTGCTAATTTTATACTTTTATTTTATACCAATATACAAAATTTAACCTATATTTAATTAAAAAAAAAGTTACAGAGCGTTAAAAATTTTCAAAAGTTTGCAAAAGAAAATCGGTTTTTCGAAAACAAGTGCAAAACTAATAATTTTTTGAATATGATAACTATTTCATCAATTTTAACGCTCTGTAACTTTTTTCTGATTGTTTAAACAAAAAAAGTTATTTACATAAATTTTAGAGAATTTAATAATGCTTATTTTTTGTTGAGAGACGAGCCAAAGTCGAGTTACAGTTTGGGACGGAGTAGTACTGGACACACTATACCCATAGGATCGAATATTTTATGTGCCATTGATAGAATCACTCTTTTAGTTATCTTATCGGGTCACAATTCTTCTAGGACACCACTTCCAAGCATAAGAACATGTTCCGTTTTATCCCAAACTAGTCCTAATACTGATATTTTGAAATCCAAAGTTTCTTCTCCAGAGTACTCCCATCCTCTAAGATTGAAGCACCCCGTAGCTAAGACTATTGTTGCTTGAACTATGAAATTCTGTAGTTCCTCTTTGTTTTCTACACTTGTAACACAATTATCCAACTAAATACCTTTCAGTAGCTTTTTTATAACTTCTCGTAATTTATTGGAGTTAGTTTGCAGAAGGGCTCGTTCGAGTAATAATTCAGTTGTTGCTCCTAGCAAAAACGGGCTACTTGATACCCCAAAAACAACTCTACGATATCTTAATACTTCTTCCTCGTTCGGCGTCTCCTTTTTCCACCACAAGAATTGCAGGACATCCCGATCTTACGGAGAAATAACAATTTGTAAAAAGCTTTCTTAATATCTGAGGTTACTCCAATCTTTCTTTCTCGTAATCTTAACAAAATTGTCGGAATTAGTTCAATTAAATTGGGGCCGGTCTCAAGGCGTTGATTAAGTGATGGCTAATTTTTATTCTTTGCAGAAGCATCAAATACAGGTCTAATGGGGTTGTGGATCCTTGTTTAATTACGTGCCTATGAGGGAGGTAATAACCCCGATTTTCTACTTTTCCATAGATACTATCTCGATTATACCTTCTTCAAACCATTCTTCAAAAACTCGTTGATAATCCTCATAATAACCTTCTAATTTTAAACGTTTTGTAGTTGTTTGTAATCTCTTTAAAGCAGCAGTTTTATTATCTGATAAAGGGGAATGACTTTCCTTCTAGGGCAACATAACCTCATATTTTCCTGTATCATCAAATTTTACAGGATTTACGAAACACAATAAAAAAGAAAAATCATTTCAGAACTAGTTTGTCAAATGTCGGAACTAGTTCTGAAATGATTTTTCTTTTAAATTGTGTTTCGTAAATCCGTTTAAATGTTTAAATGTTTTAAATGTTATACAATGTGATCGTAATTTACTGCACAGATAAGAGTAGGCTGACCCTAACAAGGCCTGCCCTGAGGATGGTACCGGAATGGTGCCGAAAGCGCTAGGCTGCTAATTTTATACTTTTATTTTATACCAATATACAAAATTTAACCTATATTTAATTAAAAAAAAAAGTTACAGAGCGTTAAAAATTTTCAAAAGTTTGCAAAAGAAAATCGGTTTTTCGAAAACAAGTGCAAAACTAATAATTTTTTGAATATGATAACTATTTCATCAATTTTAACGCTCTGTAACTTTTTTCTGATTGTTTAAACAAAAAAAGTTATTTACATAAATTTTAGAGAATTTAATAATGCTTATTTTTTGTTGAGAGACGAGCCAAAGTCGAGTTACAGTTTGGGACGGAGTAGTACTGGACACACTATACCCATAGGATCGAATATTTTATGTGCCATTGATAGAATCACTCTTTTAGTTATCTTATCGGGTCACAATTCTTCTAGGACACCACTTCCAAGCATTAGAACATGTTCCGTTTTATCCCAAACTAGTCCTAATACTGATATTTTGAAATCCAAAGTTTCTTCTCCAGAGTACTCCCATCCTCTAAGATTGATGCACCCCGTAGCTAAGACTGTTGTTGCTTGAACTATGAAATTCTGTAGTTCCTCTTTGTTTTCTACACTTGTAACACAATTATCCAACTAAAAACCTTTCAGTAGCTTTTTTATAACTTTTCGTAATTTATTGGAGTTAGTTTGCAGAAGGGCTCGTTCGAGTAATAATTCAGTTGTTGCTCCTAGCAAAAACGGGCTACTTGATACCCCAAAAACAACTCTACGATATCTTAATACTTCTTCCTCATCCGGCGTCTCCTTTTTCCACCACAAGAATTGCAGGACATTCCGATCTTACGGAGAAATACCAATTTGTAAAAAGCTTTCTTAATATCTGAGATTACTCCTATCTTTCTTTCTCGTAATCTTAACAAAATTGTCGGAATTAGTTCAATTAAATTGGGGCCGGTCTCAAGGCATTGATTAAGTGATGGCTAATTTTTATTCTTTGAAGAAGCATCAAATACAGGTCTAATGGGGTTGTGGATCCTTGTTTAATTACGTGCCTATGAGGGAGGTAATAACCCCGATTTTCTACTTTTCCCTAGGTACTATCTCGATTATACCTTCTTCAAACCATTCTTCAAAAACTCGTTGATAATCCTCATAATAACCTTCTAATTTTAAACGTTTTGTAGTTGTTTGTAATCTCTTTAAAGCAGCAGTTTTATTATCTGATAAAGGGGAAAGGAAACCAGGGCAACATTACCTCATATTTTCCTGTATCATCAAATTTTACAGTATGTCGAAACTTTTCTTTTACTTCTAATCGAAAAGCTTTTTTCGCCTTTCGTTGAGTCGGATCAGTAATACCCAGAACATCAAGACTCCACAAATCCGCTACTTTAGCATCTTAAATGAACATAGATATGTATGTATTCGTGTATTCTCCTCTTTAGATTTCTTACCAATTAATTTCCACCCAATTCTAGTTTCAATTGCGGTAGTCCCACATTCCAAATTATAAATACTTTCTTTAGGAAGTTTACCAATTACATCTGCGTCAATTAAAATATAAATTGGATCACGACTGCAAATGTAATCAGACAATTTTATATTCCTTTCTTGGAGCTCTTTTAACCATGGCCCTTTTTCTACACTAGGAATATTATGACAAATTGTTTCCTGATCCAAAACAATGTTGATAGATGTATTATCTATACTTTTAATATGTAGACGATAGCCTTTATCTCCTGAGGCTTCACCTTATTACCTCCAAATAGTAAGTGAACCACGTTTTGTTGTTCCATTTCTTTTAAATTTAAATCTTTAGCCACACTACTTAATACATATGATCTATGAGACCCAGTATCAAGTATAGCTCCTTTCCACTAAGTAAAGTTGAGGCTGTAGTTACATCATAGTTGTTATCTACTTTCTGCCTTAATTTTACTTTTGTTGTTGAATCATTTAATGCAAAACCTTTCATAGCCATCGCGATTATTTATTCATTCTCTACGTCTAGTTGCAGAAATTTCATAAGCTGGCAAGCCGATCTTTTAAATCTTGTTGAATTTGGATCTCCATTTAACTTAATTGTCTCTGCCATGTTCGTAGCAACTCTTCAGTGATGATTCGACAAGAGGATACAACATGGCTGAGGTTACTCCCAGCGATTCCAGTGCTCGAATGTGAGTTTCTAACTTGTCGTAAATTGTGGATAACTAGATGTTTTTACTTGTGTTTGAAGTATTCTTTAGTACTAATGTTAGAAGCTCTCTTACAAATAATCCCACAAGTAAAAAATCATCCATCATAGAAGGATTTCCTTTTCCCTGATATCGCTTTTCCATATTCGCAATTTTTTGGTAAAATCAGCAAGGTAAAAGTTTAAATGAAAAATGACATGACTTTTAAAAAATTGACAAGTGACATATGCTTGTACTCAGAATTTATTTCCGAATCAAAATATGTAAAAATATTCACGGTGTTCCATTTAAAAATCGAAAGTTTGATTCATTTCCGGAGAAACCGGGCTTTATCTAAACAAAAAAAATCATACAGAAATAAAATTGAATTGCCTAAAAACCGAATCTATCTTTCAAAAAAGATAAAAAATATATATGTATTATTTTTTTCTGGATACGCCTCCTATACCCATTTAAAAAAGTGGTTTTTATGTGGAAATATTTTGGGCTATACGCATAATGAAAAAAAAAAACAAAAATTTATGCCTGTCATTACGCCTAAAATGAAGCAATGTAATAAATTTTCGAATTTAAAAGGGCAAAGCTTCGCCATTTTAAAATAATTTTTTTTGAGGCTGTCCATTTACTACACCTTTACACCGTGCGATGTTGAAAAGATTAAAAAAAAAACAAGAAAACTAAAGATAAATAACTTTTAAAAAGTGAGTGTCCTCTACGTTTTTTCAAAAAATTTGAAAAAAATCAGGGATGATACTCTTACCCTAATGAACAAATTATGAGGGTGAGACCTCAAAAATTTTTAATTTAAAATTTTGGTGGGTCACCCTAATTGGTGTTAAAATTTCCGACACGACGCGTCGCGACGCACTTAAAACTGACTTAGCGCCACTTCTAGAAGCTCCCCGTTAAAAAATTGAAAATAAAGATGAAGCCAGATAAATACAGAATGTTTTAATTCCCATTAAGTGAAATATCCTTTTTATAACCATTGACAGTAAAAAAAAATCCATTAAAAAAAATGACGATAGATATTTAAAAAAAAATCAAATCTTAAAGGAACATCCTTTTTTAAATAAGTGACCCGAATTTGACTAAAAAATATGTGTTTTTTTCTAAAACACCCTGTATATAAAAACTGTGCGGTCGTAGCCCAAATCTGAAAATAAAAATTGGAACCAGGGGGAAAAATGCTTTAAGATAAGTTATGTGTAGATGGAAAATGAGTAGGATTCTCATTCTGGAATTTAGCTCTAAATCAGAGCAGAATAAATGAGTATTTTTAGGATCACTCTGTACATTGGACTAACCTAAAAATTTAAAACTTTAGTCTTCAGCTGACTAATGCTTTTAGTTGAGGAAGTAACTTTCAAAGCCCAGTTTTTGACTTTGTGAGATAGTAGCTTGTCAGTTAGTAAACAATTTAAATTAATTGTCCAGTAAATGACATGCTACTGTATTACAAAGGCAAAAACTGCGTTTTGATAATCACCTGCTCAGTTGTAACAAAGATAGTTTTAATATAGCAATGCTTAAAAATTATTATAATAATGTTAAATTTATTTAATTAATGACATTTTGTCAATATAATGTACGTATTCATCGATGAAGGCAACGAATGCTAAGCATCAATACTATAAAATCGAACATCGGCTTAAAATTAATGAAATCTTTTTTTCGGTACACAAAATACTGTTGCCTATATAGTTTTTCCCATAAATTTCAATTGAAAAGTTAAATGTATGAGAATAAAATTTTAAAATATTGTGTTTTCGTTTTTTAATACTAATATCGATGTGTCGATTCAAAAATTAAGGGTGGCATACAATGGGACAACACGCCACGATATTTCTGAAACCACCCCAATTTTACGTGAAATGTTTTATAAAATAATTTATTATTATCCCTTATATTACTCGGGTTTTAGCGTTTACATTATTGAACTTTTTGAATTGAATGACCCCAATATTAGTGTTTTTTATAGTCCTATTTTTTTTTAATTTCTAGTCGATTTAACTTTTAAACATTATACCCCATATTTTTTTAGATCCAACTAAAAATCTCATGAGGTGAGTGATATCTAGGTATTATTAAATTTTAAAATATGAATTTTATGGTTAGAGGATTTTTAGAACATTTTATTAGTTTGATAGCAAAATAGATACCTACATATAATTATCGTCGTGTCACTTTCACAACCTCACATATAAAAAAAAATGGTTTTCGCTTATTTGCACTAATCCATTCTGTACCTACAATAGGGCATTGCAAAAAAAAAAAACTTTTTTCTAATTTTTCATATTCACCCCTCCTATGTTGTTTCAAACTATGTTTGCATACCAAATTTCATGTTTCTACGACCTCCAATTCAAAAGATGTTACATGTACAGGTCGGCCATCTTGTTTTTTGTTTTGTTGATTTTTGTTTCTCATTACATACCAAATACATACACCCTACACACCAAATTTAAAGTTTCTATGACCTCCCCTTCAAAATATATGACTTTGACACGTCGGCCAACTTGTTTTTTGGTTTTGTTGATTTTTGTTTTTCATGGTACCCCTTTATGGGAGATTAGCTCAGCGGTCTAAGGCATCAATATAGCATTGTCACTGAGCTAATGATCGTGAGTTCAAACCTCACTGGCGCCGATTGCCTTTTTCAGTTAATTAATAATTGAAATTTGGCGAAGGCGTACTCCCTAGATATATTGGTTCGAAAGTCAATTAAAGCCGGTGGTTCCCTCTACTACTAGCCCACACAAGTCCTGGACTTAGGGGATGCTTAAGTAGAATAGTACGAGGTTAAAAATAAACATAAACATAAACATAAAACATAAAACATACAGAATTATAAGTTTCTAAGACCTCCAGCTCGAAAAATGTCACTTTGACAGGTCCGGTATCTTTTTATTTGGTTTTGTTTATTTTCTTTGTTAATCCTACATACCGAATTTCAAGTTTCTACAACCTTCCGTTCAAAAAATGTCAGATAAATGCATAGTAATTTTTTTTAATATTCAGCCGTGCGAAATTTTTAAAATAATTTTTAAGTTTGAATCAGTCTCAGGCAAAAGTACTCAATAAATTGATTTCATATTTATGTTAACATATTTTAACTGTCCATAATTATAAAGCCATAGTTTTCAAAGCTTAGTTTTAAGTCGAATTAATGCAAAAAATGAGGGCTTCCCAGACCATAGTGGGCCAAGTAATTATTTTACGTTAATTTGTACTTACGCCACTGCTTAAAACACTCCCATTTAAATTTTCCGACACAAAGTAACCTACAAAGTAAACTACAAATTAATTTACAAAGTAACTTAAAAAGTAACTTACAAAGTAACTTACAAAGTAATCTACAAAGTAATCGGAGTAACTGAATGGAGGTTGATGTCCCAGCCCAGTTTGATATTGTAATTATTTTTTTTAATAGTATTTAAAACGACAGTAATAAATATTGTATCTTATAAATACAAGCTAGTAGAAAACCTTTGTTTAGGCACACGTATCGCTTTTTGAGTGTATATTAAGTGACATAAATTAAATTTTTTATTAACACGATTGATCTGTCTTAGCTGGGACACCCGCTATGTTATTAGTGATCATGAAGATAATTAATTATTGAAAAGAACCGAAAACGATTTTTTTTGAGAAACGAGGTTGAGAAAGTAAAACGACGATATCTGTCTGAGCTCAATTCTAAAAATATCTGAAAACAAGAATATTATTTTTTTGAAACATTTCACTATTTAGTAAATTATTGGCTATCAATATCAAAATAAAATTTTAAAACAAGACACCTAAAGTACCTACCTAGGTATTAAAATTAAGTAAAAATATCTATATATTTTTCAACAGGCATTTAAATTTTATAGCTTGTTGGTATCTTATTTTTTTAAAAGCAAAGCAGTTGATGACAGTTGGTACACGTGTAAACTGGATAACGGTCCATGAAGAGGGAGAACAGATATAGTAAACTGTATAAAAGGGCGTAAATATACATTAATCCGGCCTATAAAGGCGGGTTTACACGATACCACGCCTTACAACCACGTGTGTAAGTTTACATGAACTATTTGATTTTATTTTTAAATTGAAAATTTTAAAATGTTACCTTACACAAGGTAGCACAGTCGAATAAAAAAATAGGGATTGGGCTTGGATACATCCAGACCGAGGTTCAGACGGTTTCCAATTACCGAGCACAACTCAAAGAATAACAGAAGTTAGTGGCCAATTATCCGGAAGGAAAAAGAGAAAAATTAATTTAGAATTGGAAAATTAAAAAAGAAAAACTATAGAATTATTAGCTCTAAGACTCTGTTTTAATCTTTTTCTTACCTGCAGAAAAGTTACTACATACCTACTTGAGAAATATTTGCGGAACTTTGATCCTCATCGTCATACCTACCTATTAATTTGCTATCAACAATCCAGTATAGTGTGACAGTTCAAAAAAGATTGGTTTTAGCAATTCAATTTCAACAAAATGACGTAAAGCGTACCCTTGATGTCAGATCTCCAGTACCTATTTCATTGGTTGTAATCGCACGCATATGAAAATATTTTTTTTAGATATGTCAGACTCTATATCTTTCTAACATTAGTAAAATATAACTAAGCTTACTTAGGTAAAACGTCTTCATTTAACAACTGACTATCATTTAGTCGAAAATGTTTTTTTTTTAACTTCAATTACTGTAGGTACTGATATGTTTTTCCTATGTAAAGGGTTTTACTTTATTTCTTTAATCTAATTTTTAGTTACCGATACGTTTTACCTACACAGAAAAAAATAATTCAAAGTCAATGTCCTTGAACCAAGAGCGCGGATCTTCATTCAAAAGCTCTTCATTGAAGAACCAGTGCTCTTCATTCAAGAACATTGACTTTGGTTCAAAGAATAATTTTTTTCTGTGTATGTAGAAGGAGTAACAGTATTCACTGTGTTTTCAAGAAACTCTCTCTCTTTGTATGTGGCTTTTTCCTTTCGGGTAATTAGCCAGGGTTTCTCTATTTTTTGCTGTAACCATCCAATGCGCAAGACTAGTGGCATATGTATGCTGCTTGGCACACTTTTTTCATTTTTTTCCCATCTTTTTTTTTCTAATTTATATTTCTTCTTTTTTCTTTTTTCTTTCTTCAGTCTTCAGTATCAGTCTTCACTTGTTTACATTTACATGCCACATAAAACATTGATTGTTTTCAAGAAACAATAGTTCTCTCTTGCAGTTATAACACTATACACTATAGTGTCACTTAAATCGAATTTTAACTTGTCTAATGATCTTTACTTTTTTTGTAGAATTAGTGTTTTACTATAGCTATCTATACAAAGTATTCTGTAGGTAATATGGTAAGGTACTATGGAAACACCAACATAATTTTAGGATTCCAGGTGGAATTTCCGGCGATAACCAGTATTGTAAGCGTTATGCGCACAAATGAGTAAAACTTAAAACCTAGGTAGGTACTCAGAAAAACTTAAATGTAATATTCCTTTATTGTAAATGACTCTTCAAAAGATAATTTCTAAAACATTTTGCTAATAATAACAACTTTTACATTGGCATAAAAAATTGAAAACTCAAAACTAAAGTCCAGAAACCTATAAGTATACCTATAGATAATATTAAATGTAATCTAATAATTATATGTTTAAGCTATCTTAAAATTATAAAACAGTGTACTTTATAAAATTACTTTAAAATGAATTCATTAAAAAACAGGGGCGGATTTATTTCATTTTAGGGGAAAAAATGCGCTTTCATCAAAAATATAATTTTGAAGCTATTTCTATGCTAATATATCCTGCTGGGGGAGCCATGGCCCCCATGCCCCCCCTCAAATCCGCTCATGTTAAAAATCAAGTTTGTTTATTTTTTTTTTAATAACCACTACATTTGACATAAAAAAATATTTAGCTTTTCACAGCTCCCGAGTTGAAAAATAATTGTTGTTGAGATTTGTTTCAATCAAGTTGCAATTCAACATTACCTAAAATAATGTTTCAAAAAAGGAGATAATAAGTTTATAAAAAAGACTTAAAAACAAATCTTATTATATCTCCAGTTTTATTTTAAAGTATCTATAAATGCTTAAAAATACCATATATTTAGGAGGAAAAATAGTAAAATCAAAACAAGCACGCTCTTTCTGATTCAATTAGGTGTTCATTTGTTTATTCCCGGGTTGGTGCACTCCATTTGATGGTCACTGATCCAAGGCACCACTCCAATGTTCACTTGTTCGGCCGACTACGATGCTTATAAAGCTACGAAATTCGATTTCTCACTTATTATACTCTACGCGGAACTTCAGTCAGAAAAGTAGATAGATGAAATAACATTTCGAAATTTTAAGGAGCTTTAACGTTAAGAATATTGTTATTTACAATTAACCCAGCCACACAAAAATATGTCAAGAATTTTTATGGAGGCCATTGTATTCCTATGTATTTTGAGACGCTGAGTTAGGGATTTTTGTTTTGTGTTGACATTACAGTTTACACCATGTTTAAAATTATAAGAACAAATGATATTTAAATATATTTTATAGTCATCTCTTTTCTTTTTCACTGCAAGTAACACAATTTTTTTTAGAAAATAAAACTTTAAAGCTAAGTTGAAATTTGAATGGAAAACATCAAGCGATGTTATTTTGTTCTCTTGCCAACCCGAAAGAAAAAAAAGTACTAACCTCTTAAGAGCCTATAAAAATACAAAAAATGCTTGTGATTATGAGCTTATAAGAGTCGCAAAATAGAAAAAATTTACTTTATGCTAGTCATAAGTTTCAAAGGACGGTCAAAACAAAAAACCAGTAGATATTGGTAAGTTTGGGCCGTTCATAATAATTAACAGCAAAATAATTTTGCCAAAATCGCAGCAGATCGTAATCGGAAGATACTGTTAAACGTTCTTGGTTATAGCCCTGTTTCTTTGCAATTTTAGGTATAATTTGGGAATGTACATATATAACAAATTTCTATTAGAAATTTTAAAATTGGAATCTACTATTAGCCGTTCTAAAATTGGAATCTGTTTACAGAGTTGTTCTATTGATTTTTGTATTCGACAAAAAAATTAAAATACAAAAATGAATTTTGCAGTGTGCGGTATTCACGTATACTGTCAATGCTATTTTTTACTTTTCTCTTTATTATTATTAATCAAAATTAATAATATTATTATACTAGTAGTAGAGTAGTAGTAGTAAATACCAAAATTTTGATTATTAATGATAAAGAGAAAAATAAAAAATAGAATCGATTACACGGAAAAAAAAAAATTATAGCTAGGAGCGCTATAACACACATACCAAGCAAATTATAATCGCTTATTATATAAATACAAGGCTTTCTCTTACAATTATGGCAGTCAGTGTAAAAATTTATATGAAATACTTTAATTGTGTAGTGAATAATAAAATATAACAAATAGTATGGCATTTATAGCTTAAATAGATTTAATTATTGTCCGTGCTAATAATTTTTATAATATAATAAAATTTCTGTAAATTTATAATAGTGCCTGTAACAAATATAATCGTGTCTGTAATATATATAATCGTTTCCAATTTATTTTTAACATTATTAGTTATTATGTCCCTTATAATCTATAGCTTAAATCACTATAATTTGCCACTGTTACCAAATATCTTATAATGTATAGCGCAGAGCCCACTAATTTCTTTCCGTGTATATAATAGATAATAATTAATAATTATAATATAATTAATTAACTATAATATTAATTGTAAGGTATTTACTAGTATAAATTATACTTTATAATATAATATATTATATTAAGTGTAACATACTTTATACTAGATCAGTAACACAACTTAACCACAACTTAAAGTTACTCATACTATAACTGTGCTATACTTTACCAAATACCACACATAAAGTTTTAAAAACCAGTTGTCGCGATATAAATAAAAAATATCTAAGACTTGTTAAAACTACAATGACATATTCTGTGTAGTTATCAATGAGTGGAGGTTGTAAAACGAAGCATTATGTTTCTTCAAGGCTTATTTCTTCTTTTACATTTCTTTCCATATTTCACGACTTTCTTTCTTTATTTTATTTTAGTCGGCGATGTTCAATGGGTTCATTTTGAGTGCTCGAGTGGGCTTGTGTTTGTTAAATCGGTTTATTTTTAAACGATTAGGCAATGCCTAATAGGCAATTGAGTAAGTAATTGAATTAGATTAGGATAATTTTTGTTACAGTATTCGACTGATGACTGGCAACACTTTAGGCAGGTACCACTTGTTTGCTCAGTTTAATTAATTTGTGGCACACTTTATAAAAAATGTGCTTTAGATAAGTCATGCAACAGGTTTTACAGGGTTTCCACAGACCAGGGAAATCAGTGATACCAGGGAAAAGTCAGGGAATTGAAAATCCTATTTTTTGCCTAAAAGTCAGAGAAAATAATACAAATTTAAAAAAAAAATCAGGGTTTTTAACTTTTTAATAAGAGTTTTGTATACAATGAATCCTCGCGTAATACTTACATAGAAAAAACGGATTCCTTGAACCAAGGATACGTGTCTTTGGATATGTTCCATATTCTCTTGTTTCAAGGCTGGTATTTTCTTGAACCAAAGTCAATGTCCTTGAATAAAGAGTGCGTATTTTTATTCCAAAATTCAAGGACATTGACTTTGGTTCAAGAAAATGCCAGCCTTGAAACAAGATAATATGGCTTTGAACATATACAAAGACACGTGTCCTTGGTGCAAGGAATCCGTTTTTTCTATGTATTACAGCTAATTTGTAACAGGTTGAGTGGTTTCACGATTTTTTTGAATGTTCAATGTTAATTTAAAAATTCACCATGTAGACTGTAAATTAAATATTCATTGTGATTGCTCAATAATAAACAGATCAACGTCTGTTTAATATCTTGTTGTTAGGGTTGACCAACATTTTAAATGGAATGAACATACACTCTACTTGCAAGATAGACTAAGAAGGACTATACACATATTCTACCAACTGAGAGAAAATTTTTTTTAAGTACAAAATTATTAAGAGTGAAACGAGCAACATGTACTTTTGGCAATAATTAGGTAATCCGTTAATCGCGTTTAATTTTTAGCATCAAGTGTTTTAGTATAGTTATTTATTTATTTTCTATCTTAGATATGCCCTGGATTCGATTTTATATATTTTATAGTGATTGTATGGATGATGTGCAGTAAAATGACGATCATGTGATTATGTTGAAGTACGAAGGGAACTTTATGTATCATTATGTATTGTATGTATATTATGTATCATTTATAATGCTGATAAATTTTGATTTGGAAGCAACTAACACGTGAAGAAGTTTTTATACTTACAGAATTTTTTTATATACTAGCGCATGCGGAAATATAATTACAAATTAGAAAAAACAGAGGTCTTACAGAAGACTGGAAATTTTCCATAATCAAAACGGGAGTGGGCATGGTGGCAAGCCAGACAAGAACCACTCTTGGTGAATTGAGTAACTAAGAGGGATCTGGCTAATTATCTCACTGAGAAAAGGCCAAAAAAAAGAAGAAAAAGAAAATTATTAATAACGGTACTAAGGTACTAAGGTACCTACTGTATCTGCGTATGGGGGGGACTGCAAGATGCACACCTTCATGCTCTAGACATAACACAAAAAAATATTTTAAAAATTATATTAAGAAAACCTAGAGGATTCTCGACTGAGCTACTATTTAGAGAAAATAATATTTTATTATACTTTTTCCAAATATGGCCCCATCAAAACAAAAAACAACTGTCCAGAATATACATCCATGATACCAAAGCAGCTTCTAATGTAAATTTAGCAGTTGCCTTATTTAAAAATTGATTTATATCGACATAAAACGTCATAAAATTTAAAAATACACAAAACAAAAAATTGAACATTTTTACACGAATACAAGGCTTTCCCGAAATCTTGAAAATGTTCAAAATGGGAAAGCAATTATATTTTCTAAGTTAACTGATAAAATTCCTGGTCTTAAGTAGCTATAGTTCTCCTCATGAAACAAAGTCTCCGACGAAAGGGGGAGGAATCATTCGCGCTCTCTTCTTTCCGTCAAAAGCGTTATAAGGCGTGCGTGCCTGCAACGGGCCTCCCACTTGCACACACATTCCAAACATATTTCCCGTAGCCACAGATCCGTTCGTCAAAGTATACTTAAGTAAGGTGAGTACTTATTTGTAAACCTAATAAGTATCCATCCAATTAAAATATTGGATTATAATCCCTAAATCCTTAAATCCTCATAATTAACACAATTGTGTTTAAATGTCCTTTGAAAACGCATAAAATCCATAAAATCTCGGTTGTTGAAAATTATAATCCATTATCCTTTTTGAATACATATGTATAGGTGTACTCAAGTCAAAAATAGCCTTGCTTATTATTATTGTTTGACACACGGTTCTAAAGCTAGCGAAATAATGCTGCAAAAAAATAAGAAAGCAATATCGTAGTGTAAAGTTGTTTTGCAAGCGACTTTTTTATTTCATTTTTTGCTCCCAGCTGTATTTTATATATGTCTTAAAGTACATTCAAATTAAGTTACTTGCAAATCGCCGGGTCCTGGATCGGGTTCCTTTGGATGCTAAAAGCCTCGAAAAGGTGGTGAAATGGGGTTCCTGAAAAATATATTTTTAACTTACCGAGTCAAACAAGTTACATTTATTACATTTAGATTAGTCTATTTTCACAGTTTTACACAATTATTCACTAGGCTAAGAGTTAAAAAAAAGACTTTAAAAACTTTATCTGACATACAGGGTGATCCATAACTGGCATGCCAAAATTTAAGAGGTGATTCTAGATTCAAAAATATAAAAAAAGTTCCTATAAAGGTTGGTCCGGAAATGAGCCCTAAGGGATCTGGGGCCCTTTAAAATTGTAATAATAAGGTTTTTAATTAATAACTCGGGTACCGTTTAAGCTAGAGCAGCGAGCTTTTGCATGTATACTAGTATTAATAAGGGCAATAAGTTTATGTTAATTTATTTTTTTAATTTATCCAGAGGCGTGCCCAGACGGACAAAATATATGAGGCTTAAAACATTTTTGCCCCAAACTTTTCTATGTGTATGTTTTTTGGATTTGTTGTAAAAAGTATAGATTTCTAGAGTAAATATACATATAAAATATCATATAGTGTAACACTGTAGGAGCAACCGTTATCAAAAAAAAATGCCTTTAAGAGGAAGTAACATTTTGTGCCACCAAAAAGGTTACTTTTTAAAAGGCTATTATTCCTTTAATATTAAATTTAGGTGTTTTGGTGTATAACACTTTTTTGCTCAGTTTTAAATGAAGAATCACCCTGCAGCATTAAAATTTTATTGGTGCTTTTTTTTGTTCCCCATTCAATACGTCATCTTCGAAGGGCCGTAGCTCCCTTAGGGCTCATTTCCGGACCAACCTTTATAGAAACTTTTTTTCATATTTTTGGATGTAGAATCACCTCTTAAATTTCGGTACGCGAGTTCTGGAACAGGCTGTATGTCAACAATAAAAAACTCTCTTTAATTTTCATTTAATCAAAATTCCATTTAATAAATTCTCATTTCTTTAAAAAAATAAGGTATCATATTTTAAAGGCAATTTTTAAAGACTGTTAACAGAACATGTTCTCACCCCTTGGCCCCAGAATTATTGTGTATAACTATGAAAATAGTTTAATCTGAATGCCCAGTCACAATTAAAAAATGGATTTTTTTAGGGTCCCATCCCCTATAAATGTTCATTTAGGTCAAAAACCAAGCCTCATTATTTTTCAGATTTTTAAAAAAATATTTAGAGGTTGCGCCCGGCGGTTTTTTGGGAGAGAAAAAATGTTAAGCCTTTTTATTATTATTTAAATATAAAAAGATTGAAATTCGGCGATTTTAGAAGGGAAACTTATTTTTGAATAATAAGGGAATATTCAAAAAAAAATTACCCTTTTACATGAAAAAATGGCTTTATCAGGGTAAAAACATTGTAAAAATTGATGTATGAAGCTTATTTATACTACAAAAAAGGTTACTTAGAAAATTTTCTCATAGGTCATTTTTTTTTAGAAATTCATGGATAGATACCAATTAACGCCCTATATTTATTTTTTCCAGAAAAAAACAGGATGTCCAAAAAAAATCACAAATCCCATAAAATGTAAAAAAATCACTTTATTTCGATTAAAGAGATTTTATTTGGCCAAAAAGCATAATAATATGTACAAATTGCTTTGAAATGTATTTATTTTTATAACTGGGTGTTCGGATTTTTAAATATAAACGTCTTACATCTTTTTGAAAAAAAACTTTATTTAATGTGTTTTATTACATAATTTAACATATTACAACGCATTTTGAAAATATTTTTTATTTATTTTCTACAAAACTGACATTTTATTGCAATTTAATGCATTTTTTTAACGTTTATTGAGATATTTAATTATTTTTTGGACACCCTGTACATTTTTTCAAAAAAGTAAGTATAAACCCTGAATTCGGACATATTGGAGAATACCCTAGAAAAAAATTACTCTTTGGAAAAAATTCTAAGTGCAGTTTTTTCTAGCCTTTATTAACCTCATTTGTCAATTTTTACCATTTTTACCTCATTAAAAATCCGTTTTATTTTTTTAGAGGGACATAAAAATTGAGAATATTCCTTTATTATCCAGAAACACTTTTTTATTCCATAAACTTTGAATATCAAAGTTTTTATATCCTTAAAAAAATAAAAACCATTCACATGATTTTCTATTTAAAAAAACACCGGGACCTCCAAATATTTTTTTAAAAATCTAAAAAAAAATCAGGGTTGTTCTGTCATCTAAAGGAACAATTTTGAGGGGTGGGACCCCAACAATTCCCTAGGTCCTGGGCACCCTAATGTATATGACTCGGCAAGTTAAAAATATATTTTTTGGTAATTCATTGTCATAGCTATTGGAGCTTCTAGTACCCAAAGGAATGGGATTCGGAGTATAGAAATTTAAAAATAGGTTAATCTGAATGTACTTTAAGACATATTTAAAATATAGCCGGGATCAAATAATGAAATAAAAATACCAGCTATAGGTAGGTTTGGATGTTTTAACTCAAAATTTATTAGTAACCACAAGCATTTTTTCTGACTAAAGTACATATAGGTATTTTAAATGTGTCAATGTGGTACAGCGACAGCTGCGACTGCTACTACTATTTTTTTGTAAAGGAGATATTCTTGTATAAGCCATGTAAATACATGGGATGATTTGTTACTTTTTACGAGCAGTTTTGTCGACAGTTTTGTATTCAAAGTGATTTGTTTCTTTTGTGCTCGAGTGTTATATACTCAACATTGTTATTAGGTCAGTTTTCGAATGATTTATGAATTTTATATGTTAAACAAAGTTGGCATAAACTATTATTGGCGAAGAGAGGCCTCTTGATCTCCATAAATGTATAATTTTCATAACTATTTAGTTCTCAAAACGTAAAGGTGAAATATAAAACATTTAAAAAAATAAATGTTCAACAATGAACAATCAGTAGTTAAAATAATAAAAAATAATGGCGTTTGGACTTTTTATATATATAGTTGCACAAAATCATACAAATACATATAAAATTGTAAAAATGCACAAGCACAATCAAAACTGTTATGAATTTTTAACCGACTTCCAAAAAGGAGGAGGTTATCAATTCGAAGTGTGACTTTGTTTTTTTTGTTTGTTCCCGCATAACTTTGGAACGAATGAACGGAATTTGATGAAACTTTTTGCAACTCAAAGAGGGCATTCATGAGGTGGTCCCGTTTTAATTTGAAGCTCGGATAATGCCGGGTAAGCCGGATAATTAGGATAAATCTAATAATTTAAACGCAATTCCACTTAAAAACGGCTTAATTTGGTTCCACTATCAACCAAATTTTTAGAGAAATTGCCGATAACTTGGATAAGCCGGATAACTTAATTAAGTGGTCACTCAAATATTGCGGCACACTGAAAATCTTTTAAATTCCGCTAAACTTGATTCTTTGGAGCTGTAATATTAAAATACCAAGAGAAAATGATAAATGTTGTGATTTTACCAAAAGGCGTTGTTTAATTATTACTTAACGCTTAAAGTTTAACAAGATTTTCTTTAGTATTTCGTTTAAAATAAGGTTTGTTGGACTCTTGGGCGATGAAATAAAAATATTACTTTTATTTTTTAGAAATTTATCTTTAAGATAATGACTAACAGTGCGTTGTGACGTCAGCAGCTTGCCGAGATGGAAGGACAATTATAATTTAGCTTAGATGACGTTACAAATCTGCAAGTTCTGAGTCTCTAAAAATTAAAAAATTAAAACTTTTCTCAAAAAAAATAAAAAACACTTAAGTCGGTGCCAATTTCACCATTCCCTAAAATTTATCACTAACAATTGTGTTTTCATTATTTTATTATTGTTTGCTGTGAAATTGGCACAGAATCGGTTAATTCGTGATTAATCAGAATCGATTAATCACTAATTTTAATTACGCTCAAAATTAATTAAAATAAGCATGCGCATAAAATTAATTATATTTCTGTTAAGCTTAAATTTTTGCATGAATGAACCTTTAATGCTTATGATTAGCAAAAAAGTTTTTAGACAAAAAAAAAAGGAAAAAAGAATGAAACTTTTAGTTAATTTTTGGTCATGGTCTTGTTTTTTTTTATGGGTCTTGGTCTGGATATGATAATGGAAAACTTAGTTTTTGGTCCATGTACTGGTCAAGATTGAGCTGCAAAACAATTCGTCTAAATCAGAGTTTTTCAATTCCTTAAAGGAAGTGTTAATATGACCATTAACCCCCATTAATATCAACCTATTGACAATAGGCCTGGTGCCAAAAGCGACTATAATAAATCATTTTCCAAAAGGTTCTCACTTCTAAATCTCCACAAAAACATGTGTCACATTTATAGGACAACAAAGCTTATAAATATAGGTATATTAGTGTAACATTGCTGATAGTTGTTATTTTAAAAATTTATAAGGGTGGTACTATTTCAGAACCCTTGAAACTTCTATGGTATGTTACTATGGAATTTTACTATTATTAACAAAAAATATGTGGACCTTTACAAGAAAGGGCAATGTTTTTCAGTTGCAGATTGGAATATAAAAATGTTTTTGTCGGTCAAAATTAAGCATTTTTGTTTTCTTACGAAAAAAATCTACTTTTTCCAACCAGATAAAGAATTAAATATAGCGTTTTTTCTGGTTGGTGCAACCAGAATTCAACAATTCAACCAATTTTTTTTCTGTTTATGTTAAATAAATTTTCAAGTAAGTATATGGATTCCTTTGATCAATTTAAATAAAAAAAGTAATGCTTCTTGTCTGTTTTTTACCAGAAATATATTAACAATTTTATACAGATTTGTATATCTATTAAAGATTCCTTAGTATAGTAGTTACTACGTATTACTAATTTACTATTCGTAAAATAAATTTTCTCGTTTGTTAAAAGTATATTTAGAATATTTTAACTATTTTATATTTTCTATTGTCTAAAAATTCACTTAAGTAGAAACCAAATGGTTTTGTTTGAAAAATTGGCTTCATGTCAATAAGAGTTCATATATGAAGTGACATTAACTTCACACAAGTTTAATGTCAATTCATTTAGGATCCTTAATACCGACAAATTGTTGTTTGTCTCCAAGGCACTTTTCTGGTGGAACTCAACATATGTTTGTTCTAGCCAGGTAGTAAATATGTTCGATTGATTTGAGTGCTTGTGGGATCAATGAAAAATGGTTGGTAAATAACATACTTGAAAGTAGTATTGACAAAGTATCCGTTTTATTGGTACACGGAAAAAAAAATATAGCTAGGAGCGCTATAACACACATACCAAGCAAATTATAATCGCTTATTATATAAATACAAGGCTTTCTCTTACAATTATGGCAGTCAGTGTAAAAATTTATATGAAATACTTTAATTGTTTAGTGAATAATAAAATATAACAAATAGTATGGCATTTATAGCTTAAATAGATTTAATTATGGTCCGTGCTAATAATTTTTATAATATAATAAAATTTCTGTAAATTTATAATAGTGCCTGTAATAAATATAATCGTGTCTGTAATATATATAATCGTTTCCAATTTATTTTTAACATTATTAGTTATTGTGTCCCTTATAATCTATAGCTTAAATCACTATAATTTGCCACTGTTACCAAATATCTTATAATGTATAGCGCAGAGCCCACTAATTTCTTTCCGTGTAACATCTTAAGACTTCCTGGAAATCGTTTTATAAAAAATAGTTTGAAGAAAATCAAAATTAGGTCTGGAAAAAAACAACATACGTGGTTAAAGCCAACAAACAAACAAAAATACAGATAATTTGCATATTTGTCATTTTTTTTATTAAATTTTCATCAAAATGTCCTTTGTGCAACTTAAATTATTAGGTAATTTTATTCTGGCATACCAAAAGCATTTTTAAGAAAAAAATTCTGTTTATTTCATTCACTCAAATTGCTTCTGATATACCAAAAAATGTCAATAATTATTGTCATTGTTTGGTATATTAGAAGAAAAATTATAATTCAAGTTGCACTACTGGGTTAAAAATCCATTGCCCGATTACAATAAAAGGTAAATCCACCACAACAAATCTAGTTCTGTTTGTTCAGTATTTATTGGATGCCATGAACAATGGGTTTAGTATTGAAGCAATATATATATATATATATATATATATATATATATATATATATATATATATATATAGATTTTTGTAAAGCATTTGGTACTGTCAATCATATAATCCTTATTAGGAAACTTAGGGCTTTGGGTTTTAGGGGTTCTCTATTGAGGTGGCTAGCTAGTTACCTTAGTAATAGAAGCCAAATAGTTAAACTAAAAAACTATTTTTCCAGACCCATAGACGTAACATCCGGTGTACCACAGGGAAGTCATCTAGGTCCTATTTTATTTTTACTATTTATTAATGATATTTGTACAATTTTTAAGGACTGTCGCTTTTTGCTTTTTGCAGACGATTTAAAGTTTCTTGGAATAGTTAAGAACGAAAATGATTATTCTATC
Organism: Brachypterus glaber; assembly: GCA_958510825.1. Lineage (NCBI taxonomy): Eukaryota > Metazoa > Arthropoda > Insecta > Coleoptera > Kateretidae > Brachypterus > Brachypterus glaber. The sequence goes on from OY294050.1 coordinate 26,342,906, forward strand.
CTACAAAGAAACCTAGATGCCCTTTCGCTGTGGTGAGAGAAAAACTGTTTATATTTAAATGTTAAAAAGTGCAAATCTATTACATTTAATAGCAAAAATCATCACATTGATTTTTCTTTTCAATTAGGCAACGTATTTCTAGAAATAGTTTATCATATTAAGGATCTTGGCATAACTTTGGATAATAAACTAACATTTAATATACACGTTGACAATGTTGTTAAACAAGCTTCCAAAATGCTTGGGTTTATATACCTTACTAAAACACCGATATAAGTGCGATTAAAAGTGTACAAAACTAATTTTTAATTTATATGTCCTTTAAATTTAATATCCCACCAGGGGGTTATCATGTATCAAATGTAAGAACGTTTTTAGAAATGCAAACGCTTGAAAATCTTAGGAAATATATCGATGTTATTTTTTTATTCAAAATTGTTAACTCATACATAAATTGTCCACAGCTTCTGTCAAAAATAAATTTCAATTTTAATATTTCTTACCAAACAAGATCCTTAATATTGTTTCAAACTATAAATGGTTTTAATAATTATATTATAAATTCCCCAATCAATCGTACACTGAAATATGGTAATTACTATAATCAGTTTAATGACATCGATTTCTTTGTTGGTTCTTTAAATGTTTTCAAAAATTGTCTTAGGTCACGTATTTACACCTTACATTGATTTTAGTTTTATATATACTAACCATAGTTAATTTTTATATATTTTGTTATTATTTCGTCTTAATTGTAATTTTTTGTAAATTGGGTTTACCCGTTAAATAAATAAATAAATAAAAAATAAAATCAAGCAGGCAGATATACCTACCGAGTCCATTTAAATTTTATATAAGGAATACATTAAAAAGGTTTATTTTTTTAACAAATATGTTAAATTATTGTTAAATTTTACACATCTACTGCCATAATTCAGACGAGTATTTGGTGTGATAACAGTCCAACCAATTACCGTAAATATACAAAAAAATTCTTAATAATTCAAGTTGCACTAGTAGTCGTGAAATAACGAGAAATTCCTATGTTAAATTGCAATAAATGTACACTAGCTGATATTTTAAAGGGCAGTAGTGGATAGTAACAGAACACTCCTGTTAGTTTTTTACCTGGTCATTTGCCTAAGGGGTGTTTTAGTGGCGAATGCGGTTATCTCGCTAAATATGCATCTAGGGAATCCAGGTTTCGGGATCCCGATCCCGAAATCCCGAAATCCCGAAAATTTCAAAAAGTTCGGGATCCCGATCCCTATCCCGATCCCAAAATTTAAAAATGTCTCATTTCATCAGAAATTAATTATCTTATATTAAATAAATAAAATTATAAAATTTAAACCAAAAACTTTTATTAAAAAAACCCGTATTAACCATATTTTATTTAAATTTATATTTTACTAAATTAAGAAAAATAAAAAATAAAATAAACACTAATAAAAGCAAGAAAAAAAAATTTATATACAAATTGTATGTGTGCATCACGAAAAAAAAAACAAATATTCAGTAAAATATTTATTATTTAAAAAAAAAACAAACTTTTTAAAAGTTAAAACAAATAAATTAAATAAAAAGTTAAAAAAAACAAACTTTTTAAAAGTTAAATTAAATTAAATAAAAAGTTAAAAAAACATACTTTTTAAAAGTTAAAATAAATAAATTAAATAAAAAGTTACATCTATAACTACCAAGTTGGTAGTACCAACAAAAACAAAACAAACAACATAAAAATATAAATTCATATAAAAAAAATATTTAAAAGTAATTATAAACAAACTTTAAATTAAAATTATGTTTTTAATTAGCTTAAGAAACATATCTTTTAAAAAAATGGCCATGAGCGACATCTAGATTTTTTCAAAACTTCTGAAAAAATTCAGGTATAATACTCTTAACCCTACCACCATTTTCACCTTCGTAAACAAAAAATATTATACGCAAATCACAATTACATATCGAGTAACCCGATTCGAGTTGAATAAATAAATTCTAATTTTTCGGGATTTTCGGGAATTTTTTTCGGGATTTTCGGGATTTTCGGAATTTTTCGGGATTTCGGGATTCAAAAATCTTCGGGATATCTCGAACTTTCGGGATCCCGAATTTCGGGACTGGAAACCCTATATGCATCTCACGATAAAAATGCATATAACCAATTTTGTTAAGGAAAACATTTCCAATTTTTGTTGGTATCATTTTTTAATATATTATTAACAATCGAGTTATAAATATTCAAAAATGGCCATATTGGGGGTGAAATTGGGTTTTTCGATTTCTCAGCCAAATTATTCATCTGAGGATAAAAGTTGTGAGCAAACTTGTAGCTCTTAAAATTCTCTATAAGTTCTTTATACTATGCATTTCCATTTTTTTACGGTTACAGTAGGCGCTGAAAGTCTAGTTGCGCCCTCTGTAACCGAACTAAAGCACCTATGAAAATTTATGATTTATGAAACATAGAGAATTTCAAGAGCTACAAGTTTTCTTATAACAACTTTTACCATCCGATGAATAATTTCGCTGAAAAATGAAAAAAAAAACAATTTCACCTCCAACATAGATATTTTTGAATTAACTCGATTGTTATTAATATGTTAAAAAAATTATCCAAAAAAAATTGTTGAAAATTTCATCCTTAACAAAATTTGTTGAATGCATTTTTATGGTAAGATGCATATTAAGCAATTCAAGATAGTGGACACCCCTTACGCAAATTACCAGGTGAAAAACTAACAGGAGTGTTCTGTTACCATCCACTACTACCCTTTAAAATATCAGCCCTTGTACAGTTATTGCAATTTACATTTATTATTTGATTGGACTATAGTGGGTTAAAAATCCATTGCCCAATTACAATAAAAGTGACGAAGACAGATAGACGGAGTTCAATTAATATAAGGAATCTATTAAAAACGTTTATTTTTTAAACAAATAAAATTAATTTAATGTTAAATTAATGTTAAACTGTATATATTTACTGCCATAACTCAGCCGAGTGTCTGGTGTGATAATAGTCCAACCAATTACCGTAAATCTCGGTTGCCAGGAGGACAAACCGCTTCCATCGCCACATAGGTATACATAAATCAGCGGGTGCACTATCAGGCTGTTTCAGCATCACGGGGGCGGTTGAGGCTTCCCCACGACCTGGGGATATCGTGGAGAGATTAGAATGATGAATGGGCGAGCAGGAGACATTTCGGGGGATGGAGGTCCATCATAGGCGTTTTGTTGTAAGTAGAATATTGGTTGACCTATTTTTCATTTTATTTTAGAATGAGAGTAAAAGTATGGTGTTAAAAGATAAGAAATTCTATTTGTTGGATAAGTAGGTACACTCAGAAACTCGGTTATCGTATTGTATATAACAACGTTCTTAGAAAAATTACATAAGGTGGGTGAGCCAATTATTGTCATGTTAAGACATTTTATTTTTAACTGCATTCTTTATTTGTAATCACCTCATATTTTACTACATTAAAAATAAACATATCTTTATTCTAATGGGCAAACTACAAAAAACAAATTATTGCTTTTTAAAACAGTTTGCATACTGACAATATTAGTAACCCATGTCCCAAATATTGCCAAGGTACTGGCAATAACAATAAAGAACAAACTTACAAAAAAATTAACAAACTAATAAGAAAATATTATGGCACAATAACAATTTCACAGGTTTTTAGTTACAGTTTGCGTACTTATATAAAAATGAATCGTTTTTAGTAAGCCCCATGTACGTATCTATTACAATATCATATCGGCCTGGCGATTCGCTTCGAATAAAAATTCCAAACCAAGATTCATAACTCTCTGATTTCTTTGTTACTTTTTTTCTTGTTGTTTTTTGTTTTTGTTTTGTTTTCTTTTGTTAGTTTATTAATTAGGTTTTTATACAACAGTCATGGAAAGCCCCAAATAAGCTTTAAGCTTGTGGTAGGGGCTCTCCATTAATGTTGAGCATAATAAGTATTCTGGAATAACGATCTTCAATTAGGTACCATATTACCTATATCCAGCCTGGCAGCTTTTTTCTTTTAAGAATGCATGCATTTTTTTACTTTCTGGGCCTTTCATAAAAATATGACGATTTTTAAATTTTACAAAAAAAATTGACTGTTTCATGTGACATTGTCAACTACTTCGTATGGCAATATTAGGAACACAGCTACATAGACAACACTCAAAAAATTACCTTTTTGCTTCTTTATCACAATATGGGCCAAGAAAATGCATATTTGTGCCTACCTTAAAAGTTTTTATAGTGGAAGAGCACGAAATACGAACTGCGTTTTTGTGTATGCCATTACAAAAATGGATACAGATACATCATATTTACAGGCATCTTTTCGATATAACAGATATACTGACAGTGAAAACTATTACACATAGGACGAATTAACAAGTTTATTCGGGGTGGCAATATTAGGAACATGGCAATAATTGGCTCCCACACCTTATAACATCACAATATTTAGTAATTAATTAATAATTAATTCTCAAAGAATACCGTCACTGAAAAAAAAAGGCCTGGCTGCGGCAATCAGATTAATATTTAATTAAGGAACAACTAATTTTTTATTTGCTGCAAACAGAAATCTTGTAAGGGGACGTCCATTAAGTATGTCGCGCTTTTTTGTACATTTTTATCCTTCTCCCACTTGTCACTAAGCACTGACTCCAACACGTTGTCTTGTTGCTCTTACCAGGTTTCTGGAAGCAGCAACCATTAAAAATACTTTTTTTTATGTAAAATACAATAATTCTTTTGATACCGTGAATTTTTTATGTTTTTCTCTATTTTGTAATGAAAGCGGAACTTTTTTACAATACTGTTCTATAACGGTACATACATAAAAAATTCATGCAGAAGTTTACTTTGTAGTGTAGCCATCCTCTTGCGCGACATAAATGTGTAGCTCGCAACAGCCACTAAACTATGAACTTGCCTTTAGTTACAGCAAATGTAAAAAATATCAACCCTATCTCTAGGTATGATCAGATCTTGTTTTTCTTCCGCTTTTCAACTTCAATATCCCGCATTCATTTTAAAATGATATCCCGGAGAAAAAAATGCACGATCTAACCTCCGATAGACTCGGAAAAAAATGCCTATCGCACACATAAAACAAAACAAAATCGCAAACAGTTGACCGCATAAGCCTACCATAACTCGATGTAATTCAATATGGCGACTGATATTTGATATATTGATGCATAGATAACTAGATACTTTTTAAAAACCACCTGTTAATTTGCGTCGGTAAATTGATATTATATATTATAGATCGACCACCTAAGTGGGTAAAAATATGGGTCTAAAAATAAATAAGTGTCCCTCTGCGAGAGTCATGTCAGATTGTGTTTGAAAATGAGAGACAAATTAAGCGTGATGATTGGATAAACTGGATTTATATCAAATTACCTTAAGTCAACTGCTTTATCCCTTTTATATTGTTTTTGTATTCGCTTGTATTCCAAAGTGACGTTTTTTGGTTAGAAATGTTACGTTAAAAGTTACACTCTTGTTAAGAGTTTGTCTTTTGTTTTACTTTGGCGGGCTGCAGCCCGCCAAAGTACTTTTCCGGTCCTTTATGGACTTTTTACTTATTATTTTTACTTTTTTTTGTTAAAAATATGTTTACAAGCGAACAAAAAATAGCGTATGATACACGGACGAGAAATATGTCTCGTCCTTGGATTATAATAAATAATTTAATTCGCTTATGCTCCAAAGTGACTTTTTTCGGTTAGAAAGTTAGAAAGTTAAAAGTGACACTTTTGTTAAGAGTTTGTCTTTTGTGTTATTTTGGCGGGTTTCATCCCTCCAAAGTACTTTTTCTTCCCTTATGGAAAATTGTCAGATAACTGACCGAACCAAATTAAAACTAATTTTACTTATTATTTTTACCTTTTTTTTGTTAAAAATATGTTTACAAGCGAATAAAAAATAGCGTATGGTACACGGACGAGAAATACATCTCGGTCTTACGCTGTTGTGAATCTCGGCTCACGCCCCGATTCACAATCTCCGCATATGGCCGAGAAACATTATTTCTCGTCCTTTACAAAATAGTAGCTTATGACACAAGGACGAAAAATACTGTTTTTATGGCGATTACGGAGATTGCCATCAGAGCTCGGAAAGCAAGGTTGGCAACCGTAACTGCCTTACAGTTTTAGTCCGTGTATCATCCACTATTTTTTATTCGATTTTAATGTATTTATAAATACATTTGTATTTTTGACAAAAAATCGAGGTTAGAAATAAAATGTTAACAGTTTCAGTATCAATCAACCAATCAAAGTCCACTATTTTACTTTTGCGGCCTAGGCCGAAAAATTAAACTTTGTACAGGTTTATTATAAAAAAAGTGGCGCTTTTAGATACAAATGAATAAAAAATAGTCTTATCATTAAGAAAGCCCCATATTTAATTTAAGACAACTTTTCATCCTACCATATCTCTAGCAAATTATTTTGTTGTCTTATATTTGTACACCCTATATCCTTTGTTAATCATGAGCATTAGGGTACACAGTCAAAATTAGTTTTTTTTCTTAGGGTCCCACCTCCTATATATGTTCATTTAGGTCAAAAACCAACCATCAGCGGTTTTTTGAGAGAGAAAACATGTTAAGCCTTTTTATTATTATTTAAATATAAAAACGTTGAAATCAGGCGATTTTAGAAAGGGAAATTATTTTTGAATAATAAAAATAAATTACCTTTTTACATGAAAAAATGGCTTTACCAGGGTAAAAACATTGTAAAGTTGACGTATTAAGCTTATTTATGCTTCAAAAAAGGTTACTTAGAAATTTTTCTCATGGTCCATTTGTTTTAGAATTAATGCCTCATATTTATTTTTTTAAGAAAAAGAACAGAATGTCCAAAAAAAATCACAAATCCCATAAAATGTTAAAAAAATCATTTTATTTCGATAAAATAGAAGATATTTGGAAAAAAAGCATAATAATATGTACAAATTTCTTTGAAATGTGTTTATTTTTATAACTGGGTGTTGCGGTGCCTTGTAGTATGTTATATTATGTATAATTATTACACAAAAACACATTTACACACATTAAATAAAGTTTTTTTTTCAAAAAGTGTAGGACGCTTATTTTTAAAAATCTAAAAAAGTAAATCAGGGTTGTTTTTTTTTAACATAAAGGACCAATTTTGAGGGGTGGGACCCAAATAATTCCGTGGGTACTGGGCACCCTAATGAGCAGTGTTCCATTCTAGGCCTACCTAGATCCCATCTCGATCTCCAGAATATTTTAATAGTTCATGCAGTTGATTCCTTCCTTTAATTAGCCTTTTCCATAAGAAATGTTCTCCCCCCCCAAACGAATGGTTCTAAGAGCCTTTTCCTACTTTAATGTGTATTCAGAAAAAATTGAAAATTGGTATACAGGGTGCCCGTTTTTCGACCTCAAGCATCAGTATCTCGATTATTATAAGAGATACAAGATCGGTTAAATTAGAAAAAAGTTGCGCATTTTTATGCCGAGCAATAATCTAAAAGAAAATTTGACCCGACATATTGTGTTTTTAATTATCCAAAAAAATTCAAAATCCCGAGTTTCGTTTTCATTTTTTTGAGCGATAACCGACAAAGCTAGACGTTTTTAATTGAAACATTGTTAAAGTACTTTTTTGCAAGGAATCTAAATCTGTTATCATATTTTTCATGGCATTTTAGATGCAAGAGTTATAACACTTAACTTCGTTTTTTCTTATGGGCGCCATTTTGGATTTTTACATTTTTGAATACATTTTTTTTCTGACTACGATAATGTATCACACGAGATTATTAACTACTACATACATTTCGAGCTAAATAAAAAAAAAACATTTTTGCGCAGAGTGCTTGGGAAAAAGCGAAACAATTAAATTAAAGGAAGTTAGGCTTGAAACCGTAAATATTGTTAATGTGACCTACGCGCATGCGTGATCTCGGCATTTAGATCTACAATTAGCCGCTCCTCACATTTTGATAATCTAAATGCCGAGCTCACGCATGCGCGTATGTGGCAATGTCATATAAACAATATTTACGGTTTCAAATGTAACCTACGTTAATTTAATTGCTTCGTTGTTTCCAAAGCACTCTGCGCAAAAATTATTTTTTTTATTTCGCTCAAAATCTTGATCATCTCGTACGATACATCAAATAGAAAAAAAGTGTATTCAAAATAGTAAAAATAAAAAAAGGGCCTTAAGAAAAAAACGAAGGTAAGTGTTGTAACTTTTGCATCTTAAATGCCATGGAAAATATGATAACAGATTTAGATTCCTTGCAAAAAAGACCTTTGCAATGTTTCAATTAAAAACGTCTAGCTTTGTCGGTTTTGTCTCAAAAAAATTAAAACGAAACTCAGAATTTTTAATTTTTTTGCGATAATTAAAAAACAAAAAATGTCAGGTCAAATTTTCTGTCAGGTTATTGCTCAGCATAAAAATGCGCCACTTTTTTTCTAATATTAATAATAATTATAATAATATAATAATAATAATAATAATAATAATAATAATTATTATTATTATTATTATTATTATTATTATTATTATTATTATTATTATTATTATTATTATTATTATTATTATTATTATTATTATTATTATTATTATTATTATTATTATTATTATTATTATTATTATTATTATTATTATTATTATTATTATTATTATTATTATTATGTACTTATAGGTATATAATTAATACATAATTACTAACTATAATATTTATTTTAATTATATGTTGCTATATGCATATATGGTTAATTAAAATTGTTTACCAACCTAAGAAATATATCCAGTTACAATTTAATTGTTTTTATTAACTTTAAAAATATACCTTGTACATTGGGGTATTTCATAAAATACTTGTTAAAAAATCAAAATAAGACTGCCAAATTTTAGCTTAAAAAAACAAACTAGGGTCCGTCCCACTTCATTTAAAAAATGGAGATGCATAAATTAAAATCTGATAAAATTTCAGCTTAAAAAAACTAAATGCCGAAATTTGACACAGAATTTTATTTTATTTTATTTTTGTATACAGGGTGACAATTTGAAAACGAGCAGCATTTAATATTTCTTTAACTGATGACACTATGAAAATTTGGCGAAATACATTAATTTACACATTAAGGGGACAACTTTTGAGCTATTTGTTGTTGTATTATATTCATGCCCCTGACCCCCACGGCGCCTACACCTAAAATTTTAAAAGTCCAAACCCCCATTTATTTCGCCATTTTTGAAATTCTTATGTAATTCTAGATAAGGCCATATCCACAGCTTCGCACAACACGCATAATACATAAGAATGCGATACCGTGATAGGCTTGATGTGCCGTCATGTATGTTTTAAGCCAATCACGGCACCGCATTCTTATGTTTTATGTTCTTATGCCAGCTTCTGGATAGGCCTTAAGTTACACCTCTTTTTAATTTTTTTTGTCAAAATTAAACTTTTAAAAAAAGCGAGAAAACCTGAAAGAAATTTCCGATTAACGTATTTTTTTCAGGTAAAATTACTTTTATTATAAGAGTTCTACCAAAATAAAATTAAGAAAAACAAATTGAAAAATGTTGAAAAGTTGTTTTTTTATTTATTTTTTTTTTGAAAAGAATTATTTTTTTGGGAAATGCAATATACCATTTATTGTGAAGTGAACAGTATGTAATGGAATGGGTAGCATTACATATCATCACGGCTTGTTTTAATTTATAAATTAAATACATTCCATACATCTCATGGATATTAAGTACTAATTTTGACAAAAAAAAAATAAAAATAGATTTAACTTATCTAGAAATACATAAGGATTTCAAAAATGGCGAAATAAATTGCTATTTTAAATTTTATGGGTAGGCCCTGGGGGTCAGGGGGTTGAATGTAATACAACAACAAATAGCTCAAAAGTTGTCCCCCTTGATATGTAAATTGACGTGTTTCGCCAAATTTTCATAGTGTCATCAGTTAAAGAAATATTAAATACTGCTCGTTTTCAAATTGTCGCCCTGTATATAGGGAAACTCAAAATTTTAAATAATTATTTTTTTTATAAAATATGGAGGGCGACTTTTTTTTCAAAAATTCTGTTTTATGAAATAGATTACATAGATTTTTAAGATAATGTACCCTTTGTATCAAAACAAATACCTGCATCATTAATTTTCTTTAAAGCACTATTAAAATATTGGTAAGTCAAGCATACAGGCATACAGTAACATATAACAATATTACAATGTTACAATACACTTACCTATTGAATAAAATAGGTACACCGCCTGCTGATTATAAAAGGACATTTTATATACACATGTTAGACTGGTCCTTCGCCCTAATTTTACTCTTAAATTTACCAAACTCTGTATTTTAAAAGAAAAACAGAATATTTAAAAAGCTGAATAGGATCCTACCCTTTCTTTATGGGTAGCAATACCTTGAAATCGCTTTTTCTAGGAAACTAATAGTCCTAAGATAAGAATAATTTAAATTTTTGGTGTAGGAAATTTGCTTTTTTCAAGAATTGTTGTCCCACTATCAATAACAAGCGAATTATCGCCAAAAATATTAGTTTTTGCCCCCTTTATACTCCCTTGCTCTAAGCCATATTAACGATTCCGTTCAAAAGTTATAAAGTTTATATCCAAACAGCTCGATATACGGATAGAAAGACCAACATTATTCTAACACCCAGGAGAATAAAAAAAATGCAAAAATACAAATATAATAAAACTTGATTTCTGCGCACCTACCTATTTTTTCTTTTTTCTTTCCAAAGTATAAGTCTATGAAAATATTAAAGTTATATTAAAAACCACTCTGGCACATGACAATAAAACGTTATTACCACCTTAAAATGAGGCATAGCCAACTGATCAAGCAAATACAGTAAAATTATTTCTATCCGGTAGCTTAAAAATCCAACTAAAGAGTCACTGTGGATAAGTAATGCCCTCCTGTGGTTCCATGGGACATTTTACGACCCATGGATGGGCTCAAACTATAGGTGTATCCATCCAAGATCCTATTATTTCTCTTCCCCTAGGTGCATTATTAAACATTATTAATTTTGGTACCAAATTCATTGCTCTGGGCAGTGGTTTATGGCATTGTTAGGAAACATGAATTAGAGTAAAAAAATTGGTCTATTCAAGTGAATTTAAGTTTGAAATTATGTCGATGAATCAATTATTAAAGTGCAAGTCCATTTTTTTCGGTTTATTTTAATAGGATTTGGGTTTAACGAGCATTAAACGATGCGTGAATGATTTTAAAGAATAGATTACTGAGATTTGGTAAAATGGAATCAACGAATTTTTGAGTAGTTTATGTTGAAGTGATTTAAAGTATGTGTTAATAATTACTAAAAGTCATAATATTTGGTTGAACATAGCTAATGGATAGTTTGCCCAGTCATTAACACTAAACTAATTGAGAATTTGACCAATGAAATGTCAGAATTATATGACACATGTCATTTCATTGGTTAATTTCTTAGTTTAGTGTTAATGATTGGGCAAATCAACCTTAAATGTTTTAACATAAATATTTAGGTACTGTGAAACAATTAACATATTAATATGACAAATTAGGACTTACGAATGACATGTAGAAATAACAAATTTTGTTGTTGCCCTTAACAGATATGGATCTAGGAAACTTAGCCGAAAAATTTTACCTCGAAAGTTTTACAGCGAAAACATTAACCGCGAAAACATTTACCGCGCGATGATTTAACCGCAAAAAGTTTCACAGCGAAAAATAATCGCGAAAAAATTTTACGGCGAAAACATTTAACTCGGAAAGAAAATTCGGCGTCTAGTTTTAAATTATAAATTTTTTTTTTGTTATACTTTTTTTTAGCTATACCAAGGTTTGGTTTTAAAAAAATATATAAATAAAATTACAATTATATTAATAATCAATATAATATATTATATAACCAATTTGTTTAATTTTCGCTATATATTTTTCGCGGTAAATGCATTTCGCTATTAAAACTTTGCGTGGTTATAGTTTTTGCTATTTTTATTTCGCTTTAATATTTTTTCGCGTTAAATGTTTATCGCTGTAAATCCTTTGCGCAGAAAAAAAATTTCCTGGTAACTTTTTCGCGGAAATATTTTCGCGATAGTTTTTTTCGGGGTAAATTTTTCGACTAAAGCTTTCGCTCCCACCAGATATCTGTTTACAGCAACCAGAAAAATAGTAAATCCCAATTAAACTATTAGGTCAAGTTTTGAAGAAAAATGTTTTCAAAATAATAAATATAATAATACCTAAAAATTACCATTTTTGGACTTTTTGAACTTATTTTTCTCCAAAACCTGAGATGATGGAGAAGGACTACATTAAGATTCGAATTTAGCAGCTCAAAATCTATATAAAACGATATATCGCAAACCTATGTTACAGAATTTATTTTTTCTACGACTGCTTTAGAATGTAAGCAAATACACACACTTTTCAAACACTGAATGAATCCATTCTAGCTCTAGATACGGTATGAATATTCCGTATCAAGTGTTAGAATGAGCACATGTAATGCCACCTCTTGTTTATAAAAGTAAAGAAAGCTGTAGCAAAATTAGCAAAAATATATATATTTTACCATGAAACTGAATAATTTAATGCAATTTAAGGTTTTGAGTTAAAATTACATAAAGTTTATTAGTTTTTCTTAATATTTAAACAGTTTTTTATCAATTTTGTCCAAAAAATTAAAATTGCTCCATCTATTGTTAAATATTTAAACCTAATATCTGTCACAACAATCTGACATAGCCTTCAATTTTTGGATTATAATTTGTAAATATGTGCTAAAATTTAAAAAAAATCTTTTTTAAGTATTGATTTGATAAAATTATTAAATAACATTAATTGATTTATTTAAAAATATGTGTTTTGTTGCATTTACAATATCGAGTCACAAAAACATTGTTTTTAACCTTGTCCGCAGTTTATAGCCATACAGTGTTTCATATTTGCAGTCGAAGAAAAATTATAGTCTAAAACACGTATGGAATAATCCTTCCGCGCTCGCGAGACCGTCATACTCGCCTGCCGGCTCGTATGACAAACTTTCCGCTCGCGCGGAATATTGTCTATTCCATACTAGTTATGGAATATACTATTTTTTTGTTGTGTAATGAACATCAGCATACTGATCATAGACAAATAACATAGATGAGCTGTCATCTCAAGGTTATATACAAATTTACGATCCGCCATTTTGATTGGAAGTCTACTGGAAAATTTAAACTAATGGCTAGTAGTAGTAGTAGTAGTAAATTTTTGGGTTGGCCAAAGCCGGACAACTAGGCCATTTCTGGCCCTTTTTGTCACCCCAGGCAATCCCAGCCATTTACTAATTTGAGTCCTCCTTGAACCTGCCCGTCCTTTCAATAAAGGTCAGGATATTGGCCCAGGGGAGATCTCTTAGTTCCTCTTGGTTGAGTCTTTGAGTTTCAAAGACTTGCAACCTGATCCTGTCGTATCTGACACACTCGGCTAAGTAATGAGAGGATGTTTCATCCTCTTCGCACTCTGGGCATAGTGGACTCTCTAGAATCCGCATTGTTGCCAGGTGCTTCCTTAGTCTGCAGTGGCCCGTGAGGACCCCTACAATTTGTCTGAGTGCAGTTCTTCCTTTTTCCAGCAACCAGTCGGTCTTTGATTTGCTTGGGCCAGCCAGGAAGTCCCTAGCTTGCCGGCAACCGTCGACCGCTCTCCATTGCTCCTTTAGCTTGGTATAAGCCCACTCATCGAGAGCGGTCTTTACCTGCTTCCTTGTAACACCCAATATAGGTTCCAGCCTCGTGCAGGCCATCCCTGATCCGAGTCTTGCAAGTTCATCTGCCTTCTCGTTTCCGGGAATTCCACTATGACCCGGTACCCATACCAGTCAAACGTTTTTGGTCCTTGCTAGCTCTTCCAAGGCTTCTGCACACTCCCTGACTAGGAGTGACCTAGTGCTGGGATTGCACAATGCCTTTAGAGCGGCTTGACTGTCCGAGCAGATGTATATATCGTGCCCCCGGTGCTGCCTTATTTCCCTGCAATTTGCCGCTTCCTGTATGGCATAGACCTCAGCTTGGAAGACAGTGGAAAAGCGTCCAAGTGGAAAACTATTTTGCAAGTCCAGGTCCTCCACGAAGAGTCCTGCCCCAGAGCTTTGGATGCCTTCCATACGCGAGCCGTCTGTATAGCACACCAAAGCGTTTGGCACAAATTGTATTTCTTTCTTTTCCCATTCTTCCTTTGTCGGAATCCTGAGAGAGAAACTTCTATCGAACTTTAATCGGTCCTCTGCTTCAATCACTCTGATACTACTAATTGGGATGTCCCTTTCGGAAATATCAGCGATTTTGCCATGACCGTAGTTCGCCTTCCCGCCCATCCAACTACCAGAGTCCCTAAGTCTGAGAAAGCTAGCCATTGCCTCCTTCTGGATCCAGATGGAGAGTGACGGCAGTCCCAGTAGGACCTCTAGAGCTGCTTGGGGTGTTGTCCTTATTACTCCGGTGATTCCAAGACTAGCTAGTCTTTGGATTTTCCCCAGGTTCTGAGAAATTGTGGTCTTCCTAACACAAGGCCACCAGACCACTGAGCCATACTGGACTTTTGGCCTTATAACCGCTGTGTAGATCCATCTAAGGACCTTGGGTGTAATACCCCGGGTTTTTCCCACTACTCGACGTATTTGCGAAAAGGTCGATGCAGATTTGTCAAGGACTTTATCTACATGAGCCTTCCAGCTAAGCTTGGTATCCAAGGTTACTCCCAAGTACTTTACCTCCTGAGATAATTCAAAAACTAATGGCTAAAATATACATAAACGAAATAACCTCACCTAAAAAAAATATATACCATATACTGTAGAGATGAATTATGCTCATAAAAAAGTTACATATGAATTCGTGCAGTGCAATGAAGATCATAACTTTTCATTTTCATTTATAATACTGTGTAGGACTATCCTACTAGGACATACACTCCAGTGTGTAGTCAAGTCATGTCATTTGTTTATACTCGTACATCATGTAAGCATGAAAAAAACCTAAGACATTTTAACTTAAAACTGTTAAACTAAGCCAGAATTTAGAAACCAGGTAAATTGCACGATTTTAAAATATCTACTATGGTAGTTTTTTAAAAAATTTTTCAATCTTTTTTCACTCGATATGTTATTTGACATTATTACTACCTTTACTATGTACTATTAAACAACTACCTCTTAAATTCATGAACACATTTTATAATGTATTTTATTTACTTTAATAAAAAACAATCTAATATTAACATGCAACTTTACAAAAGTGACTTTATTGTTCGAAGCCTTGTTTTCAGTAGATCTTTGATCGATGAAAGAAAAAGTGTCATTTAACAAGAGATCTAAAGATAGTCTTGTGAGTCTACTGATCCTAAAACTAGAAGCATATACCTAATTAGATTTAACTAGAAAACAAAAAATATAAAGACAAAACAAAAATATAAAAAAAATGAGGTTTTGTTAACTTCAAGTTTCATGTTAGAGGTGTGTAAGAAGAATTATATTTTTATATTCAAATTAATTAATTAAAAATAAATTTTTCTATGTAAAAACATATTTATTTAGTTTTTTTCATATATATATATAACCAACTGTGTCAACAAAACAACGACAAAAAGAAACTTTTACTGAGTACTGAAGTGAGATGAAAAGTCACATCTCTAATAAAGAAAATAATGTTACACAGTGGTACCAACATAAAATATATATGTTTTTACTTTATGTTGTACATTTAGAAATAAAATGGAGGACGCATTTAGTCGGGACGCAGAAGTATGAGCCGACAGTCAAAAATCATTCTAGTTTGTTATTTTGTCTATGGTACTTATTTGGACCTAAAGTACACTAAAAGACTTCTTATAGGTTAATATATTATTCATACATGTCTGTACGTCCCCTATTAAATTTAAATAGCTATATCTCATAAATAAACAGTGTATTACAGTGTACTTAATGTATTAAGTTAAATAAATAATATCTAATGAAATTAATGTCATACATATAAATGTATAGATTGTAAAAACAGTTAGGAAAGTCCTCTATGTAGCAAATTAGGTGCGTTTCATTGAGCTGGAAAACTTAAACTTTTCAAAAGGGTAAAATGTTACCTATAAAAGGGAAACCTTCACACACAGAAAAATGATAACTTAATTATATTATTATAGCTCCATAGCTGCAAGAGTAATAGCTATATAACTATAGTTGAGGAGGTGATTTTCAAAACCCAGTTTTTTCCTTCGTCACATAGCAGCTTGTCAATTACTTGACAATCAGTTTGAATTGTTGCTGACAAGCTGCTATGTCACATAGTCGAAAACTGCGCTTTGAAAGTCACCTCCTCAGTTATTATTATAGTATTATAGTAGGCAGACTAACATCTCTACTCTAAATTTCTCTACTCCCTAACATCTTTACTCCATAACTTCCCTACTCCATAACATCTCTACTCCGCAACAACTCTACTCCACACTATATGCACTTTATTAGCCACTTTATAATAAATGAGCGGTTTGCAGAACAAAGAAGCTTCTTCTTCTAGATTATTTTATTTTTTTCCTAAAAAACGTTTATCTTTAAATTTAAATCTAGAACAATCATAAACGAATTATTCTAAAATATACATTTTTGACAGTGACTTAGCATGACATATATTTTTTTGAGTTAAGACAAGTGGCTAATCGAGTGCATATAGTGCGGAGTAGAGTTGTTACGGAGTAGAGATGTTATGGAGTAGGGATGTTACAGAGTAGAGTTGTTATGGATTAGGGATGTTATGGAGTAGGGATGTTAGGGAGTAGAGAAATTTAGAGTAGAGATGTTAGTCTGCCTTATAGTATATATATTATAGGTAAAAAGTACTTGTGGAGCATAAGCGCCGACTCTGGGGGGTAGGGGGGACAACAAAGGGGCTCCTTAGAATAATGTGTATACTTTTAATAAAAGCTTTACAGTGCTTCTGAGTTATATTAATTATTGAGTTGGTAACATCATCTAATTGACGCGTACCATACAATGAGAGTTCATAACCATATTAAATACTTAAAAAAAAAACTTTTTCTCCGAACCAAGTCACATGACTATATGTCCTTCCTACTTTGCCGTTTATAATCATAAAGTGGGAGAGAGCGCATGATAGTTACGAGAAAATGTTCACTATAAACGATTTTGTATATTATTTGTTATTAAAAAAGTTGTTACAGTAACAATAGGAACAGAACGTTTTGTTTTACTGCAACAACTTGTATTTAATAACTAAAGGTGCAAGGAGTTCAAAATGTACAAAATCGTTCAGTAGTTAATAAAGTATAAAATTTATGTATAGTTTTACTTGAGTTAAGATATAATTTCTCTATGTGTGGACCTAAAACCTAAACCTAAAAAGCGAAATATTTAAATATTGTGATTAGTATTCTAACATGGTTTTGAAGAAAACGTGGACCTATTTAGTGGGGAAAGTAAAAAAGATATATTTAAGCGATAAATCATTTTTAACTGACTTAAAAGTTTAATTTTGTAGGGGGTATTTTGAGAAAACCTTTAATATTTGTATAGGACGGAACTCCTAGCACACGGAACGATAAAACTGCTTAATACAATCTTAATTAGAATATACTTTAGTGTAGAATTGTACGTACACAGGGTGTTACAATTTTTTTCCGTTATTAAACCGTCAAAAGAAAATTGAAGAAAATGTTTTTTGTCATTAGACATTGTATAGCTATTTTCCTAACAAGTGCCAAAAGAGGCCCTTTGTCGCACTCGATTGCATTTGCCTGAATGACGCGTAGCGAAGTTCAGGCAAGCAATCGAGTGTGGAAAAGCCTCTTTACCCATGCGTTAGGAACAATACTTTTCCCACGAGCAGGGTTAAAATAAAATATACTTTTATATTTTACAAATAAATCGAAATAAATCTTATTTTTATAATTTTTCAATTAACACGTAAGAAATTTAAACATTTTTATATTATTATGAATAAATATACCAAGAATAATACTACGCAATTAGGAAACTAAATAATATTTATGCGTGCGGAAAGGGCTTTCTTTCCACACGCATGTGCGTGCGAAAAGAGTTATCTTTCCTCACGCTCGTAGGAAAAATACTTTACAAAATATAATTTTAAATAAAGCATTTAATATTATTCCATAATTTTATCAAATAAATATTTTTTATTGAATTTCACTGTTTATTTGCAAATCTGGAGCCCTATTCTTGACCATTCGCAAAATATTTCGCAACGCAGTTACTATGTTACAGCCAATCACATATTAGGTGTCATAGCGTTGCGAATTATTTTGCGAATGATGAAGAATTTAGCACCAGAATGAAGGTTATTTCAGATGAGGTAAATATTTGAAAATAGATGGCGCATGTTAATTCTTATAAAATGATTAAAAACGGGTTAAATTAAAAAAAAAAACTAAAAAATTTATAATTTTAACGCAAAATTTCAATTTGAATTAAATTATTCAATATTGCATTTTTTTTTTGTTAATTTAGTTGGTTTGGTACTATTATAGACAAGAGATGACACCACGTACTCATTCCAACTCTTATTATGGAATATTCATTTCATATCTAGCACTAGAATGGAAAAATTAAAAATGAGTTTCCTATTCGAGAATACACGGTATATTTGAAATAGCGTAGGAAATTTTAACAGGTACTACATGATAAAATATGACAAAAAGTTCCTATAAATATATGTCTAAAAATGCGTCATAAGGGAGCTACGCCCCTTTGAATGTGGCAAAAAAATAGGTTTTTATTTAATAACTCAGGAACCCTTTGAGATATATGAACAAGGTTTTGCACGTCAACTAAACCTACCAAGGCCCGTTTTTATGTGTTATTTTCATGTACTTATTTCAACCAGGAGTTTTTTGTCCCAAACTTTTTTCTGTGTAACTTTTTTGCAATTTTATTTTTGAAATATGATTCCTCAGGTCAAAATACATAAAAAAGGTACTCTTGTTGTAATACTGTAGGATTAACCGTTTTCGAGAAAAATTCATTTGAAGGTGCGAATGTAGATTAAAAACTAAGAAAAAAACCTCATATACAGGTACTTCCAAAAATCAATCTTAATGGAGCTATGGTTTCCTAAATATGCACCATTTTTAAAGGGCTATGGTAGCTTTAAAAGCGTGTTTTCGACCTACATATGTGGAAACTTTTTTTCTTAGTTTTTGATGTAGAATAACATTGCATCATTAAAATTTTGGTTTTCGACATTTTAGTATTTAATTTTTCGTCCTCGAACCGTGAAATTTCACCTTCAAATGAACTTTTCTCGGAAACGGTTAATCCTACAGTATTACAACAAGAGTACCTTTTTTATGTATTTTGACCTGAGGAATCATATTTCAAAAATAAAATTGCAAAAAAGTTACACAGAAAAAAGTTTGGGACAAGAAACTGATAAGCCCCCCCCGTTTCGCACACCCCTGGTTTAAAGTACTTGAAAATGACATACAAAGACGGGCCTTATTAGGATTAATTCACGTGCAAAACCTCGTTAATATATCTCAAAGGGTTCCTGAGTTATTAAATAAAAAACGATTTTTTTAACCAATTTCAAAGGGGCGTAGCTCCCTTATGAGGCATTTTTAGACATATGTTTATAGGAACTTTTTATCATATTTTATCATGTAGAATCACCTGTTAAAATTTCCTACGCTATTTCAAATACACCCTGTATAATATTTGTCCTTTTACTTATCATTTCATAAAGAGATAACAAACCAGGTCGGCGTGTTTGAAGGCGTCGGAAGTTTTGCAGATAGCGTCGCGACGAAAGAGCAGAATGTGCACCGGAGTCTAAAAACGCGTGTAAATTTGTGAGTTGTAGCGAGAAACTCAGATAAGGCTGAATGTAGCCTTCTTTATGAAACTGTGAAGTATTTTAATATGTTGTGCGGAGTAAAACCAAAACTGAAATGAAGATGGCACGCGATATGGACATTTATGGGATATGTTAGCGAGGAAGTTCGTATACTAACACTGCTATAGAACAAGGACGTACCCAACTTATTCAATGGCGATTTCTCCCGTTAGATTAGACAGGGACAAAAGTTCTACCCAAAAAGGATAGAAGACATACATACACTCCCACTTCCACCCAACCAAACAAATTCTGTATTTGTTCTTTGTTAAACAAATACAATATT
Organism: Brachypterus glaber; assembly: GCA_958510825.1. Classification (NCBI taxonomy): domain Eukaryota; kingdom Metazoa; phylum Arthropoda; class Insecta; order Coleoptera; family Kateretidae; genus Brachypterus; species Brachypterus glaber. The sequence continues at coordinate 26,363,169 of OY294050.1, forward strand.
TAATTGGCGTGGCGAAAAGTGTAACTATATTATTTTTATTAAAGAAACTACTGGCGCCATCTAAATTTTAGTGGAATTATCTTATTCTACAGATTCACATTAGCTATGTTCGTTCGTGCAGCTCAGTGCTACACTTTCCGGCCAACCAAATAAATACTGTATTTGTTGTATGAAAAACAAATACAGTATTTATTTGATTGACTGGAAAGTGTAGTACAAATGAGATAGAGATAGGGTAGACGTCTTTTGTTTCATAATTCTAGTTGTAGAGAGCTCCATTACGTTTTCATGGGAGGGTGTAAAAAAAAATTTTTACAAAAAAAAAATATTTAAATATCTGCAAAAAAAAATAATAGTGCCGAAGGCTAAAATTTTGACATAATATGCAGATTTTAGCATTTAATGCTTTTTTAAATAAAATAAACCTCTTTAATTGGAATGAATGTAAAAGGAGCCTAAAAACAAAGCCAACCTAAGAAAAAGGCAGAAAGTTGTTAGGTGTTAGGTTTCACGCGTCATCATCTGGTAAGACTGGTGTGAGGCAGCTCGCCATAGCACCCTATCCTTTTCCATTTTGTTTATTTCCCTAAAATTTTTACACCCTACACCGTTTATTATTTGTAAGCAGTGTTCTATTCTAGGCCTGCCTACCCGTCTTCTTATTCCCATCTACAGAATATCGTTAAGTAAACTCTCATGACCTAGTATATGACCCATCATTTGATCCCTTCTCCTAACTAGCCTTTTCGTAAGACAAGCTTGTCTTATCGTGGCCTCATTTGTGACCGAGATATATCCTGTAATTTTATCATTATAGGATATATAAGGTAATAGTTATTTTCTCACTACCACCTAGGTAAGTTGACATTACTTAATCAAAAGCCGACTGTAATGAAAAGTACTATTTTATTCGATTGATTCTAAAAGCGGCACTTTTTGTTCATGTTTTACGGGGGAAAGGTGAACTTTGTAGCCCTAGGACCAAAAAGTTTTTTTCGCCAGTTAACTAAAAATTGTTATTTTTAAGCTTTTTAAAAGAAGATGCTTTACCTTTACTGTAATATTTATAAAGCAATATGACCTTTTGGTCACTTTTAGTCTTGAACTAACTGTTCTTTTTGACCAGATACAGTTATTATAATCATTACATACAAAATACTTACATTGGTCCGGAAATGAGTCCTAAGGTAGCTCCCTTAGGACTTATTTCCGGTCTTTAATAATAAAAATAAGGTTTTTAATTAATAACTCTTGTACCCTTTAAGCTAGAGCGGCGAGCTTTTGCATGTATACTACTATTATTAAGGCAATAAGTTCATTTTAATTTATTTTTTTGAATTTATCCAAAGGCGTGACTAGATTTACAAAATATGTGAGGCTTAACACATTTTTGCCCCAAACTTTTTATGTAATTTTTTTTGGATTTTTTGTAATAAATATAGAACCTTTATAGAAACTTTTTTTCATACTTTTTAACGTAGAATTACCTCTTAAATTTCTCGACCTTATTTTTGAAGTTCCCAACTTTTGACACCTCTGAAAAAAAAACAACTTTACTTACCAATTTCCCAACTGTACTTACCTTTTGATTTTCCTAACTTTCTACCAATTTACCGAAAATTACTACTCATTTTACCAATTGAAGCGTGGATTTTCCCAACTCGACCTTCATCTTTCTTGGTTAGTGCCATCTAGTAAAATATTTAGAATAAAATCTTGAAAATGTTTAATTTTTGGTGAATGCGCCCAAATATTTAACGCCCGGGAGCCTTTACATTGAGTGTAGAACCACCTCTAGGCACTGCCTAGTGGGCAGCCTCCTTTAATATCCGAAAATAGACTTTGGTTTTGAAATTATTTCATCTTTAACTTTAACTTATTGTTATATATGGTTATCTCTTCAAAACGTGTTTAATAGTTATTTATGGTACTAGTGGGTAAAGTAAGATATTGCCCATGAGAAAATTAACCTAAAAAGTCCAAACGAGGCGTCAGCCAAGCAGGTTAATTTTCGAGAGGGCAATATCGGTTCACCCATGAGTACCATACAAGGTTTTATCCAATAAATAGCTTAGGGATTCATATTTTTATTAAAAATTTTAATGACATTTACATAAAATAATTTTACAAGTGACACTTGAGTGGGTAAAATAAATAATTATCCACTCAATAAAGTAAAAGCCACCCGGGGGTTATTATTGAATTTATTTATTTAAAATAAAGCTGGTAATAATTGTCTTATTATCTGTATGTATTGGATAAAATTAATTTACGTCATTGTTCGATGGGGTATCGATACGATAAAAGATTTAACTGCAAAATGAAAGCATTCAAGTATACATGTGATTCACATAGTGTAAATTTTCCATAGATATCTAAGTTTTAATAAATATAACCCCACTTATAATATTTTACGTAAAAATCCATAATAAAAGTCACCAGTACTGTTTTTATTTTTTTGAGCGAAACATTGTTATTGTACTTTTTTGCAAGGAATCTAAATCTGTTATCATATTTTCCATTTTTTGGATTTTTATATTTTTGAATAAACTTTTTTTTTCTGATTACGATAATGCATCACACGAAATTATCAAGTCTTGCATTTTGAGCAAAATTAAAAAAAAAAACATTTTTGAGCAGAGTGCTTTGGAAACAAAGAAGCAGTTAAATTAACGGAGGTTAGGATTAGAAATAATAGGGATTATGGATATGGGACAGAAGTTATTTTCGGTGAGGTCACCCCCTTTATGGACTGGCGTAACTCTAGAAATTTTCAAGACCCCTGGAAATATTCCTTTGCTTATAAGCATAAATGCATATGCATTTATAAGCTTAGTAAGCGGTATGATTATTATGTTTGTATGTGTTTAATTAGTTTATGGGTTCATTTCATAATGATCTCGACTATTTTTATTTTTTGAATTATTTTTATATTTCGAATTTTTATACAGTGTGGTCCAAAAGTCACCCCCCCCCCCCCTCTTAACTTTTGAACGAGTTGAGATATCGATTTCAAATTTAGAACTCTTAAATAAGACAACTTAAACTATCTTTAAGCATATATTTGATACTTTTTTCTCTTCAAATGTGAGCAGGGGGCATGGGGGGAAATTTTTTTAAATGGAAAGGGGGTCGTGTGATACATCATTTTAAAGCCTTTAAAATTCTCTATATAACCATACATTTTAAAAAATTTTAAACATGTTTTTTAAGGTTTGGAGAAAGTTTTTTTTTTGTTAATTTTTATTTATGTCAACTAAAATTAGTTTAAAAGTATAATTTACTTTTTTTTATTATGAAATTAGGCATTTTTAAAAAATTGTTTGGATTTTTTAAAGAAATTTTGACAAAAATACCCATTTTTAACCCTATTTTAAACCCAAAAAAAAAATTTTAAAAAAATAAAAAATATACAGTTAAATGGAGAATTTTATAAGCTTTAAAATGATGTATCACACGACCTACTTTTCTATTTAAAAAAACGTCGCCCTATGCCCCCCTGCCCACATTTTAAGAGCTAAAAGTATCAAATATATGCTTAAAGATAGTTTAAGTTGTCTTATTTAAGAGTTCTAAATTTGAAGTCGATATCTAAACTCGTTCAAAAGTCACTTATAAGTGGTTTGTTCGAATTGGAACTCTGTAAAATTTCCACGATCAAGAAAATAATAGAAGTCCAGCCTTGTATATTGCGATTTTCTAATAACGTTTTACTAAGTCTATCTGGAATGTCTACAAAGAACTGATTTAGAAGTAATCCGAGGCTCAAATTTCATGTAGACTTGTGTAATCACAGGTAATAGATTAATGTTAAATACATGTATGCATAGTAAGTATATTTGTCCGACTTTTCTCGGTGTCATATTTTCTCGACTATAATTTTAAATTATTAATTTCGCTTAGTTTAGTTCATTATCACGAACCTGAAGTAAATTATTAACGGAGGAAGAGAAGAAGGAAGAGGAGGTTGCGAAAAATAAACGAACTGAAATAACTTGTAAATAGAACAGGAATATAAACCCCTTGGTAACCTCTGGAATAATTCTAGGGTATGAAATTTCCTATGCACACAGAAAAAATAGTATAGTATATTCTATAACTAGTATGGAATAAACAATGTTTCCCGCGAGCGGAAAGTTTGTCATACGAGCCGGCAGGCGAGTATGACTGTCCCGTTAGCCCAGAATGACTATTCCATACGTGTTGTAGACTATACTTTTTCTTCGACTGCAAATATGAAACACTGTAAACTGCGGACAAGGTTAAAAACAATGTTTTTTTTTTGCAAATGCAACAAAACACATATTTTTAAATAAAGCAATTAATGTTATTTAATAATTTTATCAAATCAGTACTTAAAAAAGATTTTTGTTTAATTTTAGCACATTTTTACAAATTATAATGCAAAAATTGAAGGTTATGTCAGATTGTTGTGACAGATATCAGATTTAAATATTTAACAATAGATGGAGCAGTTTTAATTGTTTGAATTAAATTGATAAAAAGCTGGTCAAATATTAAGAAAAACTAATAAACTTTATGTAATTTTAACGCAAAACTTAAACTATACAATATTTCCTGGTAAAATATATATATTTTTCTAACTGCTAACACTTGATACGGAATATTCACACCGTATCTAGAGCTAGAATGGATTCATTCTGTGTTTGAAAAGTGTGTCTATTTGCTTACATTCAAAAGCAGTCGTAGAAAAAGTATATAAGGCACCGAGTACGCGAACCTAGTTTTCAGTGCACGAGAGTACTTATTTTTCTACAAGGCGGATCCGATTAAGAAAGCATTCGAAATAGGTTTGCGTTGAGGTGCGTATACTATTTTTCCTACTACCTAACACTTAAAGATAAAAAAAATAAACGGAAAAATCGTCTTAAATTTAATGTTATTAACTTGACATTTTGTGTTTGACTTTCACTTGTTTTCTGACAGCAGATATGTAAAATCAGAAAGTAGTAATTATTAATTACTAATTAAGTACAGGAAAAAAAAGGCCAAAAACTGTAAAATAAAAGAAAAAATTCGTCCACTCATGAAACCTTGGTAATAACTTCATAACGACAGCAGAATTAAAGATCCGAAGAGTCCCCAAAACTTGAAGGGGTGGAACATTGTTTTTTTGGGGGGGATGGAGGGGCGGAGGTTGAAAGTTTCAAAATTAAATAAGTTAAGAATTGACAGTCTATAAATATAAATATATATTATTGGGGCTGTTATGGTCCTTATGGTTATTCCTCTTTTAGCCATAATAAGTAAGCCATCCATCACCACAATAATTAATTCGTTCAAAAAGATTACAACTCTCTTTACACCGTGGCTAATTGCACCCATTCCGTACAACAAACACAATAAAACCCCCTATCGTGTATTATCCCGTTGTAAACCGCTCTTAGAAAGTCAAAGAGACATAACTAATCAAGTTAACCGTGAATTTTATTATTATAAATGTCATAGAAGTAGGTGACGATTTAATTTGCCGCTTCATTTATCCTGATTTGATTTATTTTCTATTGTTTGTCGTAGTTGACTTCATTCATCTTTAACATATCTTTATTCACAGTTATTTGGAAATAAGCTAATTACATACATACGTAAAAGTTGGAAAATCAATTATTGTTCTTTCTAAGGCTATGTCTAAAGTTGTTGAAATCATAATGCTTAATGTGCTCAGCCCCTTTCTCTCCACGGAACCTAACCAGTTTGGTTTTAAGAAGCGTTTAGGAACCTCCGAAGCTGTTTTTGTACTCAAGGAAACTATTAGATACTATGTCAACCTGAAAACTCCTGTATATGCTCTATTCCTTGACCTCAGTAAGGCTTTCGACCGAGTACATCATCCAACCCTCATGAAGATTCTTAAGGAGCGAGGAGCGCCTTCTCTCTGGTTGCGGCTTTTGTCGCATTGGAACAATAACGTAGTCGGAGTTGCCAGATGGGGTTCCAGTTTATCTCCACCGTTCTATATCAGAAATGGTGTGCGTCAGGGTAGCCTTCTTTCACCTGATGTATTTAATGCCTACATCGACAGTCTTCACCTTCGTCTAAAACTCTCCGGTGTTGGGTGCTATATCAATGGAATGCTAATTAACTGCCTTAGCTATGCGGATGATATGGTTCTGCTGTGCCCTTCCCTTGAGGGACTGTATAAACTCATTAGGATATGTGAAGATTTCGCTGTAGAGCACCACCTTGTATATAATGTCAACAAAACCTGTGCCATGGTGTTCAGACCTTCTAATTATAAAGACTTAGTGGTGCCCCCGATCAAACTTAACGGTAGTCTTATAAGTATAGTGTCGCAATTCAAATACTTAGGGCATATTCTAACCTGTGATCTCTCCGATAATCTCGACATTCAGAGACAGTACAAAGCCCTCTGCGTCCGTGCTAATATGTTAACCCGTCGTTTCTCCAAGTGTAACTCTGACATTAAAAAACTGTTATTTCAAACATATTGCTCAGGGATCTACATGTCCGAACTTTGGTGTAATTATACACTGGGATGGTGGAATAAACTGCGCGTGTGCTATAATAATGCGTTTAGACTCTTAAATAACATACCGAGATTTTCTAGTGCTAGTGAAATGTTTGCTACGGCTCGTGTTAATGGCTTCCTAGCTATTCGTAGATTTCGGGCTTTTGGGTTCCGCGATCGGCTGTATAAATCTTCCAACCTCTTTATTGTGGCTCTGCTAAGGAGTGACATTCTATGGCGTTCCAATCTATGGCATACCTGGAGTAGAGTTTTAATGGGGGGACGGTAGCTCTTTTGAACTTTTGTATATTGGCTAATTATTAATTTTCTTGTAGATATTTTGTATGTTTTGTATTTTTTTTTTTTTGTATTTTTTGTATATGGCCCTCTGGGCTGGAATAAAGGATTATTATTATTTCTGCTAAAAAGTTTGAAACATCCCATTTCCATCTTTAGGACGGGAAGGCTCTTGTAGCTAACTTCACGTATGTCACTTGTCAAAAATTTTAATTTATTAAGTTGAATTTTATGATAAAACAGTTTTAAATATTTATTTTTATAAAATATCCACCTACAAATTTAAATTACAATATTTTCGTATTTCCAAAAAATATTAAATTTACAACCAATTTACCTAATCTAATCTACAAGATCACTGCTAAGTGCCGTCACCGCCGGCAATTTAAAGAAGTAAACACATAACGATATTTTTATACTTTTTTAGAAAAATATTTGAATATTTATGTTCAACGCCCCTTGGTCATTCAACGCCTTGGTCAGCTAACTTTCCCTCAGGAAATGAAACATTTTCCAGCTCTGTATGTAATATACTATTATCATAAACATAATGATGATTATTTTTTATCTATTAGTTTACAAATATTATAAAAATTTTAACTTTAATTTTATATTCCAGATGCTTTCAAATACCATGGGAGATTAGCTCAGCGGTCTAAGGCATCGATATAGCATTGACACTGAGCTAATGATCGTGAGTTCAAACCTCACTGGCGCCGATTGCCTTTTTCAGTTAATTAATAATTGAAATTTGGCGAAGGCGTACTCCCTAGATATATTGGTTCGAAATACAAAACAATACAATACAAAATCAGTCAGTCAAAATTTTTTTTTTCTACGAGCGTGCGTCTCTTTCCGAGCCCATATGCGTGCGAAAAGAAGGCCTTTTCCGCAGGTATAATTATTTCATAAAAAATTAAGTAGCTTAAATATACATACAAATGTGTAGAATTGTTGGCTAAGACACTTGCGACCGATCAACATAATAGCGACCTAAGCTAGTTAATTCGTGTCAATTGTGTTGTCAAGTTCAATTGTTAAGAGTTTTTATACAAGAAAATGATGAACCTTGAAAAATAAAATGATAAAAATTTCTTAACTGTTGTTTTCCTTATTGAATAAATTATAAAAATAAAATTTATTTAATAAAGTATAAAAGCATATTTTTTTACTCTGCTCGTAGGGAAAATATTGTTCCTAGCGCATGCGCAAAAAGGGTTTTCCGCACTCGATTGCTTGCGATCTACAGCGGAAATGAGCCTCTTTTCACACTTGTTAGGAAAAAGTTCATTATACTTGCAACAATTATCAAGTATCACAACGAGTATCACAAATACTTTATAGGATTGGAATATTTTTTCTCTTTGTGTTGCAGGGCCGTAGCTATAATAATAATAATCTTTATTGGTCTAACAGATCAGTACACATCAGTACAGCTATGGGGGATGAGGGGGAGCGTCCCCCCAGCTATCTTGAAAAGTTGTATATTTTTTTTTGATCCAAACAAAAGAAGTATATTTCACAAAAAAAAATTGTATATTGCAGACTTTTTGTTTAGGGTGGGGCGCCAACTCTAGAAACCGTCAGGGACAAAGCTTTTTTGTTCTTTAGGGTGGGGCGTCAAGTCTTGGCAAAAACCCTCATGGACAAAGTTTTTTTTATGGTGGGCGCCAAGTCTCGGTAGAAACCTTCAGGGACAAAGTTTTTTTTTTGTTTTGCGAGGGGCGACAACTTTTGGCAGAAGACCTTTTTTTTTAGCCATCAAAATTTTGGTCAGGGGTGAAAACTGTGACGGACAAAGCTTTTTCCTGGAGGAAAAAAGTTTTATTTTTAGAGCAAAGAAAGTTGAATTTTTAGGGCAGAAAAAGTTGTATTTTTAGGCTAAATAAAGTTGTAATTTTTGACTTCTCCCTCCCACCAAATCTTCTTTGCTACGGCCCTGTGTGTTTCTAAGCAATACAGAGTAAAATTACCCAGCAAAAATATTTTGCTAATATACAGGGTTATTCAGAAATAAATTCGAGAATTTTAAGGGATAATTCTACATTAAAAAATATAAAAAAAAGTTCCGGAAATTATTTATTATTAAATACCCTGTATAACGCATGAGGATAATTTTGCTGTTTTTTTTTTACTGTTTAGATAGTAAAACCAAATGACAATCAATTTGATAATAATGATAAATAATGCTATCCGACATAGATACTAAAATATATAAAATAAAAAATTTACATATTCATAGATAATTTCAAAAACGTATTTTTTAACCAAAATTAAATTCAACAGAAATTTTGCGTATAATTACATTCTGTCAGCATTTATAGCAGATTACATTGTATCCGTACACTCACACACACATACTTACATATAGGTATGTACTTGTATATGTTATACAGGGTGTCCGACAAACTTTTAGGAATGGTAAAGGACATCAAAACAAAAAAAAATGTTTTAAAAACTATGTCCCCAAAAGAGAGGTTTTGGCAAAAAAGTTTTGTTGTTTTTTGTAAAATAATATAAGTTACACAGGCACACGAAAAAAAAAAAGGTCTTGTCCATCAGACGAGACAAACATTTATATTCGTTTTTGGTTGATGAATCCGAATCGGGGGTTGGTTTGACTCGGTCATATTGTTTTTAGTTCCTAACCTCAAAAAAGTGATATAAGTGTTTTGTCTGGTCTGGTTGACAATACCTTTTTTTTTCGTAGGCCTGTGTAATTTATATTATTTTACAAAAAATGTTTGACAGGACATTAAAAAATAAATTTTTGTTAATAAACCCGTGCCGTAAATGAGCCTAAATGAATACTTTACTTAGTTGGTGTTTATTTCATTGATAAATAAATATCATATTATATAGTTTACATGCAAGGTGCGTATCTTCAAGTTCCTCCAATGACAAATTATCATTCATTTACAATAAAAAATTTGTTATAATAATCAACATACTTCATTTATTGACTAAACCAGTCGCAGATAATACTATGGTTTAAAAATTGCCATTCTTGAAATGTGTTAATGTTTATTGTGATAAGAGAATTTTTTTTTCTACTCAACAACAAACATTGCGGAAACAAAAAATGTTAAAAGAAAGACAGTGATATACAACTAAAGTTTATTTTTTTAAGGTATAGTTATTTTAAATTTGCCGCTAAATACTCCACAAAGTCCGATTTATACTGAAGCATGTGGCTTGTTTTGAATGTCAACATAACCAAAATTTATAATTTTTGTTTTTATGATGTTTTAATAAAAAAAAAAGAGAATTGATAAAGCTGTTGCCAAAAACACTTTTGTATTCCTGTAGAAACAAAATTTACTTATGAAATCGCTTTTATTCCAATAATTTAGAGGAATAAACCATTGTTTTGTTCTCGTTAATGGTACGTCAACGTTTTACAATTGTGTAAATTGAGCCAAGTCATTTCGCTTACGACGCATGCGTATCTTACGTGGCTATGGTAATTTCGAGATTGTTTACAAGCGGGAAGATTTAAAATAACTGTACCTTAAAAAAATAAACTTTAAATAAAGTATTAATTTAGGTATTTGACAACGAACTAACAACTCCTCTATCTAGAATACGCATACCGTTAATATAAAGTATCGCCAACATCTCGGTTTGTTTGTAAACAAATAGTAGGTATATTCAGGCCTGAACAATAACAATTACCAGTAACTGTTATTGTTCTCTCTGTTAGAACAAAGCTCTGCAAGTAAGACAATCAAATGTATATGTTGGCTAAGTTTTTGTCAGTTTTTACAAATGAAATGCCTATTCTAGAGAGAAGAGTTATTAGTTCGTTGGTATTTGGACATGATTTAAAACAATTAATTGCTCTAAAAACCAATTGGCTTATTTGCGGATAAGGGTTAATTCATTAACAAAAAGTGTCCTGTTGAACATTTTTTGTAAATTAATATTAAGCAATTATTTCAAAGTAAAATAAACAAAAACCCCAAAACCATTGTTCTGCCAGAACGGTTAATTTTCGGAGATTGTTTTGATGTCCCTGCCACCCCTCAAAGAATGTCGGTATCTTTTTGAGACACCCTTTGTACCACACTACATGTACACATAGTTAACCCAACGCGTTGTATTTGAATTTATATGATATTGTCAAAATGATTTCGTTGGGTTTAAATTATGTGTCAGACTGGAAATGTCTGGGGAGAAATGGCACAAGTCACACATACACAGGAAATTCTTCATAGATACTCTGAAAAATAGCATAAATCTTAACTCGTTTGTCCAGGGTACCAAGTCTTGACTTTCGGGGAGTAGAAAGATTGTTAAAACCACCCTGATATTGTAATGGTAGGTATATAAGAATATTATATTGATTTCAACACAGTAAGCCACATTCTTAGCACGCCTAAAAAAACTAGATCTAAACAAATTAAAAAAATACGATCTGAATATCATTTTCTTTAAAATTTTGGTTTAATATTAAGTGAGATATTTGTAATTAAAATATTTTACCAGTCATATCATTTGACCTAAATGTATGATATGGGAGAGGTCTTCGACTTATTGCAAATAAAAAAAAATGCTTACAAAAATTAAAATTTTCAATGTCTATAACCGAAAATTAAAAATAATATAAAAACAATTCAAATAAGATTGTATAGGGAGAAGAGTGAACATGGTGAGTTACCGACTAAGATATGAGATCTTATATATTTTAGAACAGAAAGTTATAGGAAAGGTAAGCAGGCCTATAAAGGTATACTGCTCACAATTAATAAAGGATGTAGGTTATAGAAATAGCTGCCTTGAACCAGTCCTTGGACTGAGAGCCAAGATCCGGCAAAAATTTATCAATTTATATTTATTAGGTATTTTGTTGGTTTTCGGTAGTATTTTTATTCATGGATAAGATAAAGCAAGAAGTTCGACATAGCGCTTATCGTACAAAAAAAATATTATAGTGGACCAGGGTCCCTGGTCCAGGAGAGCAATTATATTTCATGGGGATGTGATGTGATGTCATCACCGGTGAATGCAACTTTGTTGGGCCAATCAGGACATTGAATATAACTGCTCTGAAGTTGGCGTTTACCGGCGATCAGATCACATCACATGCACATGAAATTTGAATCGGTACCCAGTTTAAATACATTTTCCTTGTTTCTATCTAATAACTAATTAATTTTTTTCAGTACTAGCTTTAGAATGTACCATTATTTACCATTTTTTTAAACCTAGAAATCAATTTGCTTTATCTATATATATAATTTTATGAACAATTGATTTGTCACTTGATTTCCCCTGAATTAAAAAGACATCATATTATTTATCATTTTAATTAGACAAAATACAGTGTAAAAAATAAATAGAACCATAGGTAAAAAACGAAAGATAATAACACAAAGCGAAGCAAATATGCAGGCTCTTTCCCAAGTGGACCATTCACCTTCAAATTCGTAAAAATTGTCGCCTGCGGCGCTAGAGTCTTCTTGCATTTAAATTTTAAATAGTAACACTTTTAAAATTAAAATAGACTATAAAATTTCTAAAAAACTTCCCCTGCGGCGCTATAGCTTTTTTACTTCCACAGAAAGATAAGCTTATCTTTTCACTGCATATTCGCGAGAAACGGGGTATGGAGTGTATGAATTTTGGTACAATTTGCGTTACGTAATACTTGAACGTTCCCGTAATAGTATTTTAATAATAAACGTAGTACCGTGATCAACCTTATTTTCTTCAATTCACCTCAAATAATTCATTATTTGGCAGATAACAAAGCCTTAGATTCGAGGCACTCTTGATGCGAAATGCCTTGCCTTGCCAATGATTTCTCCTTGACAGAGAACCAAACAAGCGGAAAATGAATTTTCCGATCATGGGAAATCCTCCAGTTAATTCTGGAACGTCTTGTCTGCTTCAGCCTGATATAGAATACTGCCAGAATATGAAAAGAACTCTTATAATATACCCAAGAGCGGACATCTGCTACGCCCTGTAAAAAATGTTTCCGGTACAGATAACCTGCTATTTAATTAACCAGGAAACCAGATGACCTACCCGACGTACTATCGACGTCAGTTTTAGGTCATACATACGACGCATATCAGACGTCAACAAGACCTCAATTTTGGGTCATATTGGTACCCGACATACTATCGACGTCTGTTTTAGGTCATATATGTGACGTCATACATACGACGTATATCAGACGTCAACAAGACGTCAATTTTGGGTCATATTGGTCCCCGACATACTATCGACCTCAGTTTTAGGTCATATTTGTGACGTCATACATACGAAGCATACCAGACGTCGACAAGAAATCAGTTCTTGGTCAAATCTTGACGTCATCAAAATTATACGTCGCTGGGACTTTAATTTAATGCTGAGACTATAGGTGGCTCCACATATTGTTTTCCACTACTAAAAAAAATTTAAATCTGATATATTGACTAAAGAGTGATGACTTTATAAGGTTTTTTCCGGAATTACGTAAACTGAACAGTACTGTTTAGTTGCTATAGGGACTATAGTTAGCCTGTTAATTTGATATACATCATCGGATTAGTATGGATTTTCTATACATGTGGAAAATTCCTTTTACTGGACCAGAGCAGATATGTGGAAGGATTAATGACAAGAAATGTTCTATAAAATACTGTCATAGGATCTCATATTATAATATTGTCCTCTCTAAAATTAAGCCACTCTGCATGCAGCCTTGTGGGATAATTTTATCATGGGCATTCATACAATAAATAACTATTAACTGTAGAGATATATAAATTATTAGATGTTATTCTATATTCTATTTTTCTGACGTTATTATAATGTCAGTAATTTTACGTCCCTGGGCTGTGACTTAAACACGTCATTGGAACGACAGTAAGACGTCATAATATGACAGTTAGTGCCCAATAATTGACGTCAAAAAGACGACTTTTGGTTTCCTGGGTACCGGCTAGCTGTCCCAGAAATTAAAAAAGAAAAAATTACAACAAAATTAGATTTTTGTTTTAACTTTGCCCAATTTTTAACCAATTTCATACAGTAATTTTAAAATATTGTAATTTTAAAATTCGATTTTAGGATAAAACCTTGATACTACGTTGTTATCCTTATAATAAAGTTAAGTTTAAAGAAATTTTAATTTTATAACATAATTTTAGGACAAAACTTTAAACTACCGAAAAACTTACATCCCCACTTTCATTTATCTACTCCTTATTTTATGGAGTAGGGAATTTGACAGTATATCATTTGAATCATTTGAATGTTTCAATTTAATTTTAATATTACACTCTTACCCACTAACAGGGATCTGATTTTCTAACAATATATTTTTATTTTTTTTTTAAGATTACGAGAACCCAATTAAAAACTCACCAAAAACAGAATCTTAATCGGCTTATTCGTTCTTGATATATTTAAATTCAAAAATTCATCTATATATTTATTGATACTCATTAACGAACCATTTCTAAAGGTATTTTACACCACAAAATAATAAGTTATACATAGAATTTATACATATATATATATATATATATATATATATATATATATATATATATATATATATATATATATATATATATATACACTGTATATTATACAGCTTCAGCTTGTAATTCTTTAAATTATTAAAGCCTATAACTGTTCCTCTATAGAATATGTAATTTTATAATAATTTTACTATATACGGGGTGCTATCCTATGAGGAAAAAATACCATACACTCTCTTATACTAACAAACATATTATATACCTAGCAACTAATAAATTGTGTATTCTTGCGACAAAATTGATAAGATTTATGCCTTGGTGTGAAAATGAGTGACTGAAAATGATTACCTACTATTAAATATGATTTGGATTATACACAATGATATTTTTCAACGCTTATAGTAAAAAAAATACTAATGACATATCGTAAATCTACATAGATTTTTTTGTCCATCACCATATTACTTAACTTATTTGAAAAATTAGATATACCTACACGATCCGATATGTATTAGGTAGGTATACATTATGTATATGCCGAAAATTAACAACCCTAATTTCTTACTGTTTCTTTATTAGATTAGACATTGTCAATTTTAATTTAACCTTAACCTTAAAAAGTTTTATATATCAAGAGGCGTACAAACAATGCAACGAAAGAAGAAGAAGAAGAAGAAGAATAAGAAGAAAAATCAGTAGAAGAATGAGAAGAAGAAGATTAAAAAGCAGGAGAAGAAAAATTAACAGATTATAATATTTAATTAATTTAGAACGTCTTGTTCTGCGGAAAAACAAAATTTAAATTGATTAATTTTTCTGTAGCTACCTATAGGTAGGTAGATAATTTTACATTTATATATTTATTGTGTTATCTAGTACAAATAGTGGACAGATTTTAGTTTCCAATCGAGTGAGTAAAATATTTGTGTTACAATATTTTCTGAAATTAATTTAATACACGTTATTCAATGTAATTAATTAAAGAACGTTAATAATAATTTTTTTCCTGTACCTAAATGAACAAAATAACTCAATTAAAAAAATAATATTTTCTGTGCTTTTTAAATAAGTTTTCTGAGTGAGAAAATTTATCTAGAAATTGTAAAAATGAAAAACTAAATACCTAATATTTAGACCACTAGGTAGGTAGGTTTGTTAGGCTGGGTGCTTCTAAAAAACTACTTATCCAGTATGTTAAATATATTGAAACCTAACCTGTTTGGATGATGACGGAAATGAGAAACTCTAATATTAATTAAAAAAAAGTAAAAGAATAAGTAAAAAAATACAAAGAACACAAAGAAGATAAATAAGACGAAGAAGAAGAAGAATAAAAAGAAGAAGAAGAAGAATAAGAAATATGAAAACACAGACGAAGGAGATGAATAAGACGACGAAGTTAAAGACTGACCTAAACCAAGGGTTATCTTTTCCTTGTGGTTCTGTAAAAATATGGGGGTAAAATAACCATAATAATTATTACCACAATAATTTTCTCTTATATGTACGTTACGTACAGTACGTAGTGTTATTTTTTTCCTAATAATATTTAATTTCAAGTTCTCCCATAAATGCCTGAGAAACTTTTCCAATAAATTTTTCTCTCGCATAAATAACCGAACGGAACAACTAAAATAACTTAATAACTTATTCTCTATTTATTTCTCCAGGAAAATAAGGAATTAATCTTTGAACCACTTGAGTCGGCACTAATAGTCTGAAGTTGTCGTTTTATATTCGAAAAATTGATTCGAATTTGCAAAGCTTGTATGAAGAGTTAAACTTTCAAAAGGGGTTACGCCATCTTTGGGCTGCTATATCTTTAGACTAGGTATATCTAGGTACTAGGACTTTTAATAACAAAAAAGAGCATTTTAATACATATTTAAATAGTTTTGTTTTCTGTGCCCAAATTATTCTTATACAATTATTCATAAAAGTGTTATCAAAAATAGCTCATATTTTTAAAATTAAGTCAGCCATCTTGTATCCGCCATTTTGAATTTTAGAATTTTAACATCGGGTTTTGTTTTAGCTACCCCAGAAGTCCCCTAGTATCGATTTTTGTAAAGTTAGGTCCAATTTTTAAAATTATATCGACCAGATTGTATTCGCCATTTTGCAAGTTTGAAAGAGTGATCTCAAAGAAAGAGGTTTTTAGCCTGTTTTTCCAACACCTATAACTTCGATTGGAATTGATAAAATGTAACGTATAAGTGCTCAAATTTTTTTTCTGGTCATGAACTTTTTAGTACAAAACGCAAGATTTTTTGTTCTAGAAGCTAAACGTCCCCTTAAACAAAGGGTTAATTAGCCCCTTTTTTTTACATAATGCACGTACGAGGAAAAGATTCTTTATTATTTTAGTAGTTAATATTGTTACTTATGTAAATAACAATAATTGATTATTTTCAAGTGATTGTAAAGTCGTAGACAAAACTATTCCTATAGAAGGGGTGTAATCAACCCCTTTAAAGGGTTTAAAATATAAAAAAAAATAATCAATGAATGTTATTTACATAATTAAACTATTAACTACTAAAATAATAAACTTTTTTTGTATTTGCCTAAATTACTTATTATTGTGTGTTAAAAAAAAAATAGTTAAAATTTGCAAAAAAACACCGTGATATTGTTTGTTAAATGTTAGTTTCCGCTAAAATAAGTTAAATTTTTGTTACTCCTGAAAAATCTAGTCAAAGGCATTAAACTCCTTATGATAGTTTTACTCCTCGTATATAAAAATAAGTTGTAAGATAATAAAATTGCTTTCTAATTGACAATATTCGCTGGGGGCTACGATGTTACCAATCGTAGAAAAAATATATACCCTAAAGGTAGGTAATACACTATAGGTATACTGGAAATTCAATAAAACCTGCAGTGACTCAGTTGCTAATGTGTGGTAAAAGGCGATGATCATACCAATTCGGGTGCGACTCTCGTAATTTCGTCGAAGCTTCGCAAAGGCGGACCCCTTATACGAAAGCAGCAGAGGTATGAGTCACTGCTGGTTTTCTTGAATTTCCAGTATATACCCTAAAGGTAGGTAATACACTATAGGTATACTGGAAATTCAATAAAACCTGCAGTGACTCAGTTGCGAATGTGTGGTAAAAGGCGAAGATCATACCAGTTCGGGTGCGACTAGCGTGTAGTGAAGTGGTTTTTTTACTATTAAATATTTTTCTACTAATGTAGTGATGTCGAATTCTTCACTAACTTAGTGAAGTGCTATATAATTCGGTTATAACCGAGCAGAGATTATAACTTTTATTATAACTTACTCAGTTAGGTTGGCCATACAATCTTCTATCGTATTTAAAGTATACCCGAGCGGAGAATATACTTAACCACTTATCACTTTATTCGGGAGCGGGTATTCTAGGAGACGGCGCTTTGGAAACATAAAACGATTTCTTCTTAACTTAAGAATAATATATTAAATAAATGTGAATAAATTCTTCGAGAACATGAAAGATCAATTCTTACTTCTAAGTCCTATTTCTATGCAAAGCCCTTAAATTCTAATTTCCATTATATATTAGTTTTCCATTAAATACTACTAACTTAAAACATTCTATGTTTGAAATCCCAACTATTCGCAATCATTTTCAAATCCCAATTTATTTTCCACATTTTTTTTAGTGTATATTAAAACTGGTTCATATAAGTCATTTAAATTATTTTACAAAATATTTTTCAAAGTTAATTAATATTCGTCAAAATTTCTATCAGTGTTCATACTATCAATATTTATAAGTGTCCAAAATTATTTTTATGTCTGATAAAACGAGTCTCAAAATTTTTCTAAGTTTAAAAACTATTTTTAATTCAAGAATAAATCTCAAAATTAATTCTCACAGAAACTACATTTTCACTTTTGAAACTGGCGTGGAGGCAGTCTAACTAAAACTGGATAAAAATGAATCTTTTCATGAGTTTATATAGCTAATAAGAAGGTCACTAGTTAAATTTATTTGACAATGCTATTAGCGCAAAATATCTACAAAGATACCGCGCATATTTAATTACCCCGACAAAAGAGTTTCAGTCTCATCAATTTGCAAGCTAATTGCTATTTCTGACATCTGAAACGATCATTTTGACCATAAATTAAATTCGTATAAACAATTTAGATTACTAGACAACTTTTAAATTATACCGACAAGAATTACCGAGGAGGGGTCCGATCAAATGTAGGACACACCGAACTCTTCCGAAGCCGAATCTCGTGAAGCCAGATTGTATCATAGCGCAATATTAAAGAAATATTATTTTAAAATTTTAACAACATATAAAATATTCAGATCATAACAAGCGTAATTTCGTCGAAGCTTCGCAAAGGCGGACCCCTTATACGAAAGCAGCAGAGGTATAAGCCACTGCTGGTTTTATTGAATTTCCAGTATAGGTAATATACTATATAACCATTAATCGGAATAAATTCAGTTATGACTCATCAACGTTGCAAATAAACACAGAAACATAGGCTTACGGAATAATTTTGCCGAATTATGAGGGAAATTTTTATAAGGTCACTAAATCGAAACATTTGACGACTAATTTGTTACACACAAAAATATTGAATATACATATTAACTATAAATATGTAAATATATCGGTGTTTTTCAAAGAAAATAAAAATGTAAATATTTAAAACCTAGCGTCAACGATAGAATCGACGCGGCGCCTGTGCATGCACTGGAAATTCGCCGATGACTGTTTATAACCTAGTGAATTTTATTCATATGTATTGATTCTACTGCTTTTTTACTTTCTCGAAAAAAAAAATGTATTGTGATGTTTTATATATTTTTTCTTTGATTGGTAACATCGTAGCACCCAGCGAATAATGTCAACTCATAGTTTTATTGTAACTATACCAAAAATATAAACAAAATTGCTCATCATTCACATCAGAATCTATATAATAAAATCGATGACACCTCTGCTGATCTGTCTGCTTGTCTGTTTTTTTTTCAGAAGTTTTTTTTTATACTTCCCAAACAACTGAAAATCTGAAACCTGGTATGCACGTGGGAACCTGGGTCTGCTGATGTCTAAAACACCAAAAAAAAATTATTTTTTTCTAACTAAATAATTATTTTCAAAATTGGAGATGGTAGCACCGTTGAAAACTTTACGGGTTAAATGTGAGATTCCGTATGGAAAAAATGGCTAGTTTTACTAATAATAATCAAGTCTACCAGTTGGCATGCACGTGGGAACCCAGGGAACCCAGGCCTGGGTCTGCTGATAAGTCTAAAGCCCCAAAATGTTCTTAAATTCTTCTAATTAAAAAAAAAAAATTAAAAATTGGCGATGGTGCCTTCATAGAAACTTTACGGACTTACATATGAGCTTCCCTATAGAAAAACAGGCTTAGAACAGTTTTACTAATAGTAATCAAAGAGTATCAGTTGGCTAAAACTGACATTAAAATTTTTTTTCTAAATGTAATTTTTTCTACTGGAACAAAACGTGAAAGTTAAAATTACTTTACTCAAGAAAGATCCAAGAAGTAGGTACAATATTATGCACGAGAAGGGTATTAAACGGGATTACCTAAAGTAAATTGAAAATTCCAGGAGCTTTATGTTAACTCTAATTTATATTTCTGGTTCCAGGTTGCCAATAACTCGGATACAATTCCTTTAAGAAATTTCCTTAACTTTTTTTATTTGCAACAATTGCTATTCTTCTGTCAATCTGAGAAAGAAAGTCTTTTCTGGATAAACAACAGTTGGTTAACCCATGCCACGTTTTATTTTTATTCCAATAAGTTTGTTAATAGTTTTTATACAAATTCTGATAATAGTAGTTCCTGTAGGATAATAACAGGGTCCGTTCTTATACCCTGCCTATCAAAAGTCCGCCCCACTTTTGAACAGCTTAAGATATCAACTAGAAATTTAAAACACTTTTAAGTGTTTTAAAAATAACATAAACCAAATACTTTTTTGTACATATTTATTGTGATGGAGGCAAGGGTACAAGGGGGGATTTTTTTAATGTAAAAGGGTGGTGTGGTATATTACTTTAAAGCTGATAAAATTCTTCATTCGATCATATATCTTTTTATTTTAATTTTATTCCAAAATCAAACAATTTTTGTTTAATTTTACGTCAAAAACATACGGTTAGGTACACTGTAAAAAATGGGGGTAAAATTGGAGGGTAATATTAAATTAAATTTCAAAATTGATATGATTTAACCTCGATTTAAACCGAATTTTTTACTGTTTAATAGAAAATTTACCTGAATCATTAAAACGATTTACGATGAAAATGTCATTTTAAGTATTTCATTAAATTAAGTTTTAAAATACAATATTACGTAATTTAAAAAAATTCTTTAAATTTATCTTTTAACTTTACGATGTATTAAGAGTTTTATTCTAAAATATTTTTTTTTAATTATAATATTATTTTAAAATTACTTTATGAAATTGGGCAAAATATGCAGTATAAAAGTCCAAAGTTAAAGCAAAAATGTAGTTTTACTGTAAAATTTTTATTTTATAATTTCTTTTAAAAATCTTGTAATTAGATTTTAGTTAAAACACTATATTTAACAGTACTAGAACGGCATAATTCAATTTGTGCTTGTCGGTTTTTTTTTTGTCCTTGCTTATTTTCTTGTTTTTGCGATATTACCAAAAACCAGACAGGTGCAAAATAGGTTCTGGCAGTCTCATAAAGTGTATATATTTCAGTTAAAACACACATTATCATCAAGTTGTCAGTCCCAAGACTGGTTTGAGGCAGCTATCCATTCCACACTATCCTTGGCTAATTCTTTCATTTAACTAAAATTACTACACCCTATATCTTTTATTATTTTTGAGCAGTTAAAACACTATAGTGTATATATTTTGCTAGCAAATTAACGACGCCTTTAAATCAACCCTTTCGCTTTGGTTTGGAGAGTGTCTTTGCACCCTTTTCCATTTTACATGTATGCATACACTGCCACTAACACATACATTTCGTCGATGGGTACAAGTGTAATACACGCCTGATTAGGTAGCTGGCAAACGGTTTTCCGGCAAAACGGTTTCAAGCGTCCGCTCCAACGACGACAATTATTTCCGTTAGGATTGAGCGCCGCGACGCCGTGTGTGGATCGACGCCGACGACGCACGTACAGGTATCTGGGAAACGAGTTGTATTCCTGATGTTAAAATAACACATACAGAAAAAAAATAATATCCAGAGACTAGACCAATGCATTTTTAATTTTTTTTTTTGATTTTTGTTTTGGTTGGCTATGCACAGCCACCCAAAAAAAATATGTGCCAGAGACTAGACCAACTCATCTTTATATTTTTGGGGTCGCTGAAACTGAATCTGATCTTAGAATTGCTCCATCAGGTCCCAATTTTGTTCTACCCATAAAAACATCTGAATTTAAGGAATTTTCGCACCCTTTTTTAATTGTAAGGTCAGATTCGGTTTCAGCGACCCCGAAAATATAAAAATGAGTTGGTCTTGTCTCTCAGAATTGCTCCATCAGATCCCAATTTTGTTCTACCCATAAAAACATCTGAATTTAAGGAATTTTCGCACCCTCTTTTAAGTGTAGAAAATAATTGTGACTTGTTGGAGCAATTCGAAGGTCAGATTCGGTTTCAGAGACCCCGAAAATATAAAAATGCGTTGGTCTAGTCCCTGGCACTTAAATTTTTTTAATTTTTTTTTTTTGGTTGGCTATGCACAGCCAACCAAAAAAAAATTATGTGCCAGAGATTAGACCAACTCATTTTTATATTTTCGGGGTCGCTGAAATCGAATCTGAGATCAGAATTGCTCCATCAGGTTACAATTTTTTTCTACACTTAAAAACATCTGAATTTAAGGAATGTTCGCACCCTTTTTTTAAGTGTAAAAAAAATTGCGCCGAGTAACAAGTTTCAATCAACTTTAAAAAATCTAATCCGCCATATTGGATCCGCCATTTTGAACGCGAAAAAAACCCTCTGCGTTATATCTCGAAAAACAAGCGAGCTAATCAAGAAAAACGAAAAAAAGTTCAAAAACCAGAGCATCAAATGTGGAGCAAACATGCAAAAAACCGATAAATCCACGTTAATCACATGGATCTATCGGTTTTTGAGTGTTGAGCAGCATTGGTATTGGTATTGGATAAAATGTCTTCTCTACTTTGGTATATAATTATTACTAGGAACTCCCCTAAAATACACACGTAGTATGTAATAGACTCATCTGTGTTACAAAATTGTCGTGCAAAGGAACGGTTGCCGTGCCTTTGATGACGGATTTGTATGTATATGGTTTGGCTGCCTTTAACATCGTTAGTATTAGTTGATTGCGTTTTCAGCTAAATTTAATTTTACATACCTATATACTACAGTGTAGTGACTTCAAACGGTTAGTATCTATACGCAGGTTTCTATAAATTATGTAATTATATAAATAGGGACATATATAAATTTATAGCTATGTTGACACAGAGAAATTATTACAAAAATATTTAAAATGATATATCATATATATATATATGAAAGTTCTCGGCTGGGATCATTGTTAAAAACGTTCTACTGTACAAGTAAAGCAAAACCGTAATAACATTAATATGTTTTAAGCCTCCAGTTACGAGACAAGGTTTTCTTTACTTGCATATTTCTTAATTTCGTAAGCGTCACATAAATTTAAAGTTCTAGGCTGGGATCGTCACATAGGTTTGGGACACTTTTGCGTCACACAGTTTTGGGACACTTTTGCGTCACATAACAACAATGATCCCATCCGAGAACTCAATGCGAGCGTTACATAAATTTAAAGTCCACATTGGAAATGTCTTACGGCTCGAAACCCATGAATTTTTGTCACAAATGTCACAATTTTTGTTGGGATATTCCTTACGATTTCTCACGATTTCCTCACAATTGTCAAGATTTGTGTTGGTATTTTCCTTACTATTTCTCGATCCAAGCCGAGAGTGAGCGAGCGTTACATATTTTGGGACACTATTTCGTAACGGTTTTTTTCGTAACGGTTTGGACTTTAATACTTTTTCTTCTTTTGTGTAATTTTACTGTTTTTTTCGTGTAAATATTAGTTTGGTTTAAATACTTTATTTAAATACCAAATACAAAAACAAAAAGCAATAGATTGTTTTTAAAAAGAGCGTGTCTATAAAATCAAACGATATTATTGCTTTTTTTATTATATTTTTGTTGAGATTTTTTATGTGTAAACGTTTTAATTCTTACCAGACATATTTTTGAGCATATTTAAAGTGAAGGGAAAAAAACCAAACCAAAATCATTAACTTTGCTAAAATTTATGTGAAAAAATTAAAATCTTTCTGCATATATGCAAGATTTATTTTCTTTACAATTTTGTCTTTTATTGGGGTGTGGGGGGTAATTTTCAGATAAGTTGTATTATATTCTGCTTACTAAAAAAAGGCAAACGAATAATTATGGTATAGCGTGGTTGTGGTGCGGGGGGGGGGGGAATTAATCTAAGCCTCCATCTAGCTAAAAAAGTCTATCTTCGAAGCCGCAGTTCCCTTAGGGCTCATTTCCGGACTTTTTATGCATATTTTATCACCTTTCGATTTTCTTAAAAGATCACCTTGCTTACGGCTGCTCTAGATTTTGGATAAGCTGGGTTGTGGGACACTCTATACTTTCATTGACCAATAATAGGCGACAGCAGTCTACCAGAACTCTTTATAGTTAAGATAATTATTATCTTAACTGTTAATATAATTATTATCTTAACTGCTAGATAATAAAATGTAATAAATAAATAAATAATTTTTAACCGACTTCCAAAAAGGAGGAGGTTATCAATTCGACGTGTGACTTTTTTTTATGTTTGTTCCCGCATAACTTTGGAACGAATGAACGGAATTTGATGAAACTTTTTGCAACTTAAAGAGGGCGTTCATGAGGTGGTCTCGTTTTAATTTGACGCTTGGATAATGAGGGCAAGCCGGATAATTAAGATAAATCTAATCATTTTAACCCAATTTCACTTAAAAACTGCTTAATTTGATTCTACTACCAACCAAATTTTTAGAAAAATATCGGATAACTCGGATAAGCCGGATAACTTGATTAAGGGTTCACTCAAATATTACGGCACACTGAAAATCTTTTAAATGCCGCTAAACTTGATTCTCTGGACCTGTAATATTAAAATACCAAGAGAAAATGATAAATTTTGTGATTTTACCATAAGGCGTTATTTGATTATTACTTAACACTTAAAGTGTAACAAGATTTTCTTTAGTATTTCGTTTAAAATAAGGTTGGTTGGACTCTTGGGCGCTGAAATAAAAATATTATTTATTTATCTTTAAGATAGTTAGTGCGTTGTGACGTCAGTAGCTTGCGATATGGAAGGACAACTATAATTTAGCTTAGATGACTTCACAAATCTACAAATTCTGTGTCTCTGAAAAGTAAAAAATAAAACTTTTCGCAAAAAACTTCTGTGTAAGTAAAAAATAAAAAATACTTAAGTCGGTGCCAGTTTCACAGCAAACAATAATAAAATAATAAAAAAATAATTGTAAGTAATTAATTTAGAAAATGGTGAAATTGGCACCGACTTAAGTATTTTTTACTTTTTACTTTTTAGAGACATAGAAGTCGGTTAATTTTTTTTGCGAAAAGTTTTTAATTATAACTTTATATTTATTTTTCAAAACAAAATCAAATGAAACCCTTTTACATTTTATCCCTCTCATACTGTTCACTGCGTGCGCTGTTCGGGCGAGTACTTACCAAGATATATTCTCAAGATTAATAAAGTTTTGCCTTGCCACAAATCAGCGAGAGGTAGAAATAATTGCCATTTCCTGCCTTCTTGACTAAGTTAATTAGTGAACAACTTAAGTCCAAGGAAATAAGTACGCAATGGGAAATCTTATTAACGTTAGGGGAAAATTTCACCTCCCACGGTGGTAATAGGGTCTTTAGCGCTCAGGAAAGTTTAATAGATCTTGTAAATAGTTACATAAAATTATGAGTTTATAAGAATGTCAAAGAAAAGGGAACTTTTTGAATTAACTTATTAGATGTTTACCTAAAGTCTAATTCTCATAATCGGATTTTAGAATAAAATTTTTATCCAATACATACAGATAATAAGACAATTACCAGCTTTATTTTAAATAGATAAACTCAATAATAACCCATGCGTGGCTTTTACTTTATTGAGTGGATAATTATGTATTTTACCCACTCAACTGTCACTTGTCAAATTATTTTCTTGTAAATGTCATTAAAATTTTTAATAAAAATATGAATTCCTAAGCTATTTATTGGATAAAACCTTGTATGGCACTCATGGGTAAACAGGTTAATTTTCTCATGGGCAATATCTTACTTTACCCACTAGTACCATAAATAACTATTTTCTGGCAATTTTTCTTAATTGAGAAAACATGAATTAAACAAATATATAAATATAATATATAATAGTACTTATATTGTACACCTAGGCGAGGGTAAAGATTTACGGGTTGAAAGGTAAACCCGATTTTCGCACTTTTTTTATCCTAGACACTTTTTTGTTAGCTAAAGTTTAATTATTACAGCTAACGAAACAATGCTTTACCGTAAAAGTAGGTATAGTGGTATAGTTTTACATATTTCGCAAAATGTGATTTCTGCTTTCGCGTTATTGCTGATGTCAGCTAGACGCCTCGATCAGCAAATTTCACGCTCGAGCAGAAATCAGTAATTTTGCGCTCTTATTACAAAAATATTTCGAACAACGAACGTTGTTTATACACTTCAAAAACATGTCCAGCAATTATTGTAGGCGGTTTATTACCAGCAATGGAGCTCTCTACAACTAGAATTATGAAACAAAAGACGTCTACCCTATCTCTATCTCATTTGTGCTACACTTTCCAGCGAACCAAATAAATACTGTATTTGTTTTTTATACAACAAATACAGTTTTTATTTGGTTGGCCGGAAAGTTTAGTACTGAGCGGCACGAACGAAAATAGCTAATGTGAATCTGTAGAATAAGATATTTCTACTAAAATTTAGATGGCGCCAGTAATTTCTTTAATAAAAATAATATAGTTACACTTTTCGCTCGGCGTAAATATTGTATTTGTTCAACAAAGAAAAAATACAGAATTTGTTTGGTTGGGTGGAAGTGGGAGTGTATGTATGTCTTCTATCCTTTTTGGGTAGAACTTTTGTCCCTGTCTAATCTAACGGGAGAAATCGCCATGTTATAGTAAATTTTAAGCCTAACTGTATTTTTAAATGGCG
This sequence comes from Brachypterus glaber, assembly GCA_958510825.1. Classification (NCBI taxonomy): domain Eukaryota; kingdom Metazoa; phylum Arthropoda; class Insecta; order Coleoptera; family Kateretidae; genus Brachypterus; species Brachypterus glaber. The sequence goes on from OY294050.1 coordinate 26,389,712, forward strand.
ATTGTAAAAATACCTTAATTTCTAAGTAAATTTAAAGCGTTTGGCTGTATTACCGTCGTATTTTTACAGCTTTTTTTACAGTTGTTCTATGTTTTTTAATGTTACTGTGAATTCGACCTATTGTTTCAAGTACTTCCTGTATTTTTCAAGGCATATTTCAACCTAACCTGTGGTTTAACTTAAAATTTACAAATAATTGAAAAATTAAGCATTATTACAATTTTTTGTAAATTTGCTAATATGAGATAGTATAATTCAGTATTTCTTCATAAGGATAACTGCTTTAAATTTACTATTACTTTTTACAGTGTATTATAAACATCTATTTTTATTATGTTTATGAGTCTAAAACCCAGTACAACATACAAAACCCTACCGATATTCTTAAACGTCAACGTTTCTTTTTATGATTTTAACTAATTAAATTAAGTTATTAATCAATTAAATTTGGTAAAATTTAATTTAAAATAACGTCGCTACCGTAATGATACTTGTATGTCTCAAGCACACAGTACTCTACCAACATTGGTACCAATAACATGTGGTTAGACGTTAAATTTATGAGGACAGCTTTTTTTATTTTTATTAAAATTATAAAAATGTTAATTAAATATTTTACCAATCTATTTTCAATGAAAGATCAATTCTTACTTCTAGTTTCTTCTTCTATGCAAAGCTCCTAAATTCTAATTTCCATTATATCGCAGTTTGCCATTAAATACTTCTAAATTAAATAACTGTATGTTCGATATTCCAACTATTCATGATCATTTTTAAAGCTCAAATTATTATCTGCATTTCTAAATATTAAAACCGTTATGTATGTCTTTAAATATTATTACACAATATTTTTAAAAGTTCATTATCGCCAAAATTTCTAACATTGTGGATATAAATCGAACCGAATAAAATTCAAAACTATTTTAAAATGTAGTCCAAACTAAAAATATTTATAAGTGTCTAAACTCGCGTTATTATTTCTACCATCAAAGTTGTAAGTCCCAAAAAATTCAAAGTTCAAGAAAGAATATATTAAAAATATTTCTTCGTATTTTTAATCAAAAAAAAAAAAAAAAAATAATAAAATTATATGGACATAAATACCCTATATTTACTTTAAAACTACATTGCACTGGATACTACTTTTCACTGTATACTTTTTAATTAACTAGAAGAAATATTTTTCAGGACTCATCCCTGTCTAATATTTGGACCCTTTTTATTCTCCTTGAAAAAACATAAATTAAATTATGGCTTATTTAGGTCACAATACTCATTTGTTTCTAGGTGGGGCTCTAGCGAGAAGGAGGGGACGGAATCTAAAAATAGAACATCTAACACTAGCCAAGGCGTAAAAGTACAAGACATGAACTGCATTAAAATAATTATTTTTTTTAAAACATTTTAAACCATATTCAAATTTTTCGCATCATAACACACAATTATGTAATATAATACTCAAGACTTTCATGTGAAAAAAAAATCCCGTATATTTTGACATGCATTTCACCTGAATAGATGCACCTAGTCGTTGATTTCCAGGGATTCCGCCCCATTTTCATTTATTTGATTGTTAGTTATTGTTGGCTTTAACCGCATTTTAATTTCAGGGCGTTTGCTATTTTCAATTCAGTAATATTTCTTTGCTTTTAAGAATTAAATATTCTTTGGCTTTTGCCCCAGAAATCACACGTACATAGGACAATCGATTTATTTTGTTAATTGTTATAAGAAATATAATAAAATTACACAATAAGCGTTTAAGAAAAGCGTAAATAAATAGAACAAGATTTCTTTGTTTAGAAAAGGGGGCAGTATTTTCTTTAATTTATCCTGGGAAATTCTAAAGTCTAAACCTGGTGATTGTGTGTGTTTCGGACAGCGTCAGTGGACTGGGCTGTACTCCAATTTTGGTACTAAACCTCCAGCATCAGAGGTATGTAGATAGACTTAACGTCAGAGTGAGTCAAAGATGGTCATTCTTTAGTAGTAACTATAGTTGAATGATATTTTATTTGACTAGAATTTGGTTTACCTATATACAATTTTGAACTAAGTGTTTTATTAATCTTCACATTTTAGCATTGAATATGTTTATATTTTAATATTGCTGTTCCTTGTAACCTAAATCTTCTTTAATATGCAAATATGTATCTTTTGAATAATGCCCTGTTCAGTTTTTCTGAACAGTGTGACAGTAGTGAGTCACTGTTAGTGACTATACTATACTGCCCTACATAGTTAAATTTTCGGCTTATCTGCATATACCGATTGTTCTATGCCATATTTATCTATTCTTCAGGATTCTCACCAGTCAGGGAAAACAAAAAACTCAGTGAAAAGTCAGGGAAATTGAAATTGAAACCTGGAAGTCAGAGAATTCGGCCATTTATTCGAAAAATTTAGGGAAAATAGTAATGTTAGAAGGTTTTAACTAAGGAGGGCAGTATAGTGAGTCACTATTAGTGAGTCACTATTAATGACTATACTATAGTCACCCATTCTTTGTTTTACTTTAAAATTCTCAGTAAAAGTAACTGTTTTAACTTCGACAAAAACTACCAATTATCTTTTATATATGCGTTTATTGATACCACTTTCATAAAAATACGAAATGACCCATTTTTAACCCTGATGAAGCCAATAAGCTACAGGTAAATAATATACAGATAATTCATGGATTTAGTATGCACTTAAATGTAGAATTGGTACTCCCTGCACAACCCTGCATACCTTTTACTGAACTGAATTACATGTCGCGACTAGCATTCTAAACGCAGAATGACTGATCCCGTTCATCCGAGCACTGCCATAAGAGGATACAAATTCTACTTTGGAGTGTATACTAAAAAGATGTGTAATCAGTATATAGCCAGTAATACTCAAGGCGAATCAGTATATAGCCAGTAATAAACAAAGGGAATTTTTTAAATCCTCATTTGTTAAATTCGGTCAAGTAGTTTAGGCTCTAGAATGGAACAAACAAACATACACATTCTTCCTTTCCAAGCAAAGATATGGACGGGTTAATATAAAATAATTGGAAAAAAGTGTGTTATATATGATACAATACGTTTAGCCCTGTGTGCGCATTAACACAACTCAACCCTGTCCCATCTTAGGAATATGTTTTTATTCTTATTAAATTTTGATAAAATTTAAGATGCAGTTGGGTGAACTTGTGCTCGGGGTTAAATGTTCATATGATAGGGGGAGATACCCATGAATGGGACACTTTTTTTAAACTGCTGCCAAAGCCAAAATTTTATTTTTAATTCAAGTGTTAAACCTGAATAATATTAATTTTTACCAAAACTACAAGCATTAAAAAAACTTAACTTGTCCCCTTCAAGAACGCGGTATTATTGAATGGGACAAGAATAAAAATTGCTATTAAAGATAACAAGTCATTAAAATAGCTATTATTATCACTATTACAAATGACAATAAACCTATAATGTCATTTCATAACAAAAAATATAGCTGTTTAAGTGTTACATTCTATTTTTAACGTAGAATTGACTTTAAATAATTTTACCGAGAATTTTACCAAACTTTGATTCATGTTTTCTTAAATCAATATCAAATATTAGTTTGATTTGAGTTCTACCCCATCAAACATTGGTTCGTTGGCCACCCATTGGCAAACATTGGTCCTACATACTGAGAAGACATCAGCCGCCCTAAGGCCGCATAAGACGGGCCAATGTTGGCAAAACTTCATTGGTTCTATATTGGTCAGGAGGCCGCTTTAAAGCCAACGATAATTTCGATCGTAGAATCGTACATTGGTCAAGGCCGCAGTCTTATGAACTAATGTACGTTGGCCAGCCTAAGGCCGGTCAATGATAAATTCCCAACTTGCAAATTGAAAAACTTTTCGTTGGCCTTCAGGCGGCCAAACGAAATGTGGGTTTGCCAATATTGGACTAATGTAGGAAACAATGACATGCCAAAGTTTGGCCAACGGGCGGTCAACGAACCAATGTTTGCTGATAACTTTCTGTCCTTTAATTCCAATTCATCTCTCTTAAATAAGCAATAAAATATTTTCCCCATTCAAGGAAACAAAATTTGTCCCATTCAAGAATACTAACAATATTATGAAAAAAAATAGTATAAAAATATTTACCTTTATCTGTAATATTCGATTATTTGGTATATGTTTCGTGTTGTACTAGACTATTACACAAACCAAATTCAAACAATTTCATTTTGCTTTTCGTCAACAAAATATCTTTTAAAATTATTAAAAAATTTACTTTTGACTTGGTAGAACTATCTTGTTAAATTTGTCAAAAACCAGCTGCCTAAACTTTTATTTTTTTTATTATTTTTTAACTGCACATGTAGGTCCATCTAAGCATGGTAACCAAAAAAGTCCAAACCAAAAATTACGAAGCCTAGTTCAGAAACAGGCACTGTCCCATTCATGGGTATTTCCTCCTACTATACCAACTCTAAATGTCTTTAAAAAACATACCTTTATTTCTTCAAAGCAATTAGTAAAACAGCAAATTCTTTATATCACTGCGTTTTATATTATAAAGGGTACCGAAATATTAATAAATTACAAATTCAATTGAACCATCGACATGAAAAAATCGTCTATCGGAATGAACAGTAATGACCCTCAGGCGTGTGCCCCCTGAAGTCAATAAATGCTCCCCGCCCAGAACCCCCGCTGCGAAATACTTTAATATGGGATGTAACAGGGTGTTCCGTGTGAACCCGACTATGCAATTAGGGAAACGGAAGCTGTAATCTTGTTTCTTTGTACCGGCCGATCTCGATTTTATGAGAAAATTGGTACTTTATTGAAAGGTAAATAATGATTAGGGCTGATTTTTGAATGCCCGAAGGAGGTTCGAGTGTATTGTTTGTTGTTTTTTGCAGAGGTATACAATAAAATAAAAGTCAAACGGTGCACAAGTACTAAAAGAACCTTACCTATGTATTTCGGTTTTCTTATAAGATTTTTTTTTTTTTTTGAATATGGAAATTATTAACACATTATTTATGTTTTCATGTCATGTTTTCACACATTAAAAAAAAGTTATCTGGTACTATCAACTAGTTTAATTAGTTTATTCATTTGTTTTCTCGCGGTTAATTAAGATTCAACCTTTACATAATGTTTAAATAATAAAAATAAATGTGCTAGTAGTAAATAAAGGAATATATAATTACGACCTAACACTTAAGCATCAAAAAACGCAAAAATTATCTTAAAATTAGTTACTAAATTTGAGGTTAGGTAGGTAGGTATTTGACGTTTACTAATTTTCTGACAGCAGATATGTAAAATCAGCTGATTGTCACTTCTCAACCTTTGTCAGAGGCAACGGGTGGAAAATAGTCACTAACCACTAGCTAGGTCGTAGGAAAATAAGATTATCTCCCACTAGTAGATAATGAAATTAGCTTGCTTCTGCCACTTCTGTTGCTATGATAAAAAATCCTAAAAAAGTCTAAACGTTCGCTGCGTTAGCAAAATCCGGCGAGAAATTGTTTTTAATACTGTACCTACTTTAAATATTAAATACTACAACATCACTATTGCATATTACATTTTGTCATATTAAATAACACAACGTGCTTGCCTGTTTGAAACCCCTACCAACGTTTAATAGGTACTAACATGTTCGAGTAAAAATAACTTTATCCACGGCCATGATTAATACGCCTATTAATCACGGGTCTGTAAATATAAACTGTTTAAACTTTAAAACCGACGTGGATAAAGTATAGTATTCTACTCGCGTACAATAGCTATTAATCAATGAGGGTGAATTTTGGGGCACAAGCCGATAGGCGAGTGACCTAATTATTATAAAAGCTATGCTATGGTTATTATAACGTATATTTATATTTAGTTGTGTTTAAATCTAGTTTAAAGTGTATTCAACAAAATAACAATCGGTAAATAATACCAAAACTTTGTTAAATGATAAATTATCACTAATTGTAACTGAGAATACAGACAAAAGTATCTTATAAAATAGTCTTAGATAATTTTCTCAGTGTGTGGTTTGCGTATAAGGGTAAATCCATGTTAATTGTCGTTACAGCCCCAGAAAAAATGACACTTCATTTTAAATATTTTATTAAATTATTACTTTTTAAGAAAGAATCTTAAATAATAATAAATAACAATCTTTAATAATAATGTAATAAAATATTTAATAGAAAGTGTCCTTTTTTCTGCGGCTGTAACGACAGTTACCATGGATTTACCCATAACTATAGTTAACTTTAACTTTTAACTTTAAAGGTCAAATTCTCAATTTAGTGACAGCACTGTCGCTAAGTTGAGAATTTTACTAATAAAATATAATATTTATTTGTCCGCTAAGTTGAGAATTTTACTAATAAAATATAATATTTATTTGTCATCTATTTATCATACATTTATGTGGTTTGGTTCTAAAAGGGTCAATGTCAGTTTATTAATAGCAGCATTTTCAAAATATTACAAAGTTGACGTGAAAAGGTTGCTACTGACAAACTGACATTGGCCCTTTTAGAACCAAGCCACAGATTTGTTCAATTGTTTAAATTTTTGTTAAGTTAGTTATTTTAGTTATATTTAATTCCAAATAAACCAGCTAATATTACACGTACAGCTTTATTTTGCATTTAAATCAAAGGGTTCGTGTGTTCCTGAATCGTTTTCCGCGCCCCATAAACTACCCGTAAACTACCACACAATGTATCGTGTGAACGTTAACGTACCATTAAAGTAACAGACTACAATAAAAAAGTGCTCCATGCTGCGAACTCATGCTGTTGAGAAATACCTGTCGATAATTTTTTTTTCTTTGATTTTTTGCCATGAAGAAAATTGAATTTTATTTTAGGCGATACAAACAATGCTTTTCTAGTAATCGACTTTTTTAATTGAATAAAAAAATAATTTCTTATAAGGGGTATAATTTTAAAATATTTTTACTATTATCTGAATACGTTAAAAACCATAATTTTGATCAGTCGAAGGTTATGATATGCAGGGCCGGATTCAGGTGGGAAGGGAGAAGCTTACCCGGGGCCCAGGGCCCAGGGGGCCCGGCGTTGAGAGTGTTTTTAGTTTGTAATAAACAGTTTATACTTTATTTATTTATACCCCCCCCCCCTAAAATCATAAGGGCGCCAAAACGAGCAAATATGCAGGGCTTTTTCCAAATGTACGGCAGACTTTAAAATCGTGAAAAAAATTGCCTGCAGCGCTGGAGTTTCGTTTAGTTTTTTTAATTAAGTTTGAAAACCTTATAAAAAAATTTTCTTGCATTTTTGTGAAACTTTAATTGTAACACTGTTTTTAAATTAAAATAGACTCGCTTTGTACAATTTTTCACCTGTGGTACTAGGCATTTTAAGTTTTTTTATTGTAAAACTCCAGCTTGAAGTTGTTAAAAAAAATGAATGCGGCGATAGAGCTTTGTTGCATTTTTATCAAATTGTAAATTATTACACTATTTTAAAATAAAAACAGATCATCACACTTATAACAATTTTCTACAGCGGCGCTAGGCTTTTAACGTTTTTTTTTTTTTTGATTTGGTAAAACTAAAGCGTGAAATTTGTAAAAATTTAAGCATGCGGCGCATTTAAATGAAATTTTTTATTGTAGTAATGTTTTAAAATTAAAGTAGACGATCAACATTAAAAAAAATCGCTTGCGGTACGAGGGTATTCTTATTTTCTTTAAGATTGTAAAACTTGTGTTTTACAATATTAATTAAATTGAAAAAAAAAAAACATCAGAAATAAACAGAATTCCTAAAAAAAATATCGAACACCATTTTTTAGCCTCCACGATCTGGGATGGAATGAAAAAAAAATCAATTTTTTAGAAAAATGGGGGCCCGGGAAAAAGTTTCCCCATCCCATCCCCATCAGTCCGGCCCTGATGTGTAGACCTCTAAACTGATGGACATATTCAAAAATGATTTTCTTATTATATAGGGACGGATAAATACATAAAAATTTGTAAATTTAATTGTTTTTTGGAGAAAACACAATTTTCTTTATAGTTTGCTCGAAAGTTGACATTAAATTTTAAGTACCATTTTTTACAAATATGGCGAAGGCGCATATTAGCACTTGGTACCATGGTATATATAACTTATTTATAACCATTTTCCATTGAAACAATAGCTGATTTTCTTTATTCAAATCAAAGAAAAACTAATTAAGTCAGTGTTTGTTTAAAAATAGCAGTCACTAGTTTTAACCCTCAGTTGTTATTTTTGAAGTAAGGTTAACTACACACAAAGAAAAAAATCTAATATGAAGTATATGGGATAATTGTGTAAAGTATAATAATACTTGATATAAACATATTTAATTAAAAAAAAAATCAGTAATTTTTTCAATTAGTAGGAGAGTAGGGGAAGTCAGGGTTAACTGGGCTACAGGGTTAACTGGTCCACCTGGATTTTATCAAGTTTGTTTATTAGTATTGGCGCATTAGTGCAAATTCTACTGATATTTAGTTAGTAGTATTGTTTAAATTATTATGGCGGACTGTGTTGCCCACGTGTAAATGGTAGTAAAGAAAGTTTATTTTTTTCGATGAAAAGTAGGTATTTACCTTAACTTTTATTTTTTAATTAATACTTTATTATTAATAGGAGGATCCAGATTAATATTTTACCTAATATACTGAATATTTTGTTAATTATTCTGAATAATTGCCGCCTTCTAATATATTATTAAGTATCACTCAGGGTTAACTGGTTCGGGGTTAACTGGACATGGTCAAAATCACTTATGTCAATATTAATTAGTTCGGGGTTAATTGGGCCATGTCCAGTTTGCCCCGGACCAATTAACCCTGAGATATATCTAATATTTAACATATTATGTTTTCTATTTTTATGTTAGAATTAAATTTAATTTGATTTTATTTACAATAATTACAATACAATATATTTTTGTAAATTTAATTTGATTTTATTTACAATAATTACAATACAATATATTTTTGTTAGTGGACCAGTTAACCCTGAGTAGTGGTCCAGTTAACCCTGGCCTATGGGGTTAACTGGTCCAGCGGAGTTAACTGCTTTATCGTAACTTTTTTTATATAAATAATATTTGTCTGAAGTATTAATATGTTCTAACTATAGTAATAATCTACCTTTTGCTATAGAAAATATTTGAAAATTGTTTACAGGTTTTTCAAAAACTCGATATGAAAAAAAGCTGCCCAGTTAACCCCGACTTCCCTTACACCTAGGTATACCTAGGTACCTACATGTTTCCACGAAATAAGTATTAGTACCATTTTTCATTATTTTTAACATAACTGCTTGTATTTAGGTTTTATTCAAACTCAATACAAGAAATTTTATTATCCAAACCAAGCCATTTTACGTAAAGTTTAATCTTATTGGTCTATAGAATTAAGATACGTATTCAACACAATTAAGCAAAACATTTGATTTAGGTACGTAGGTGAAGGGGCCCTAGGATGACGAATTTGGTAAGTTAACGAATCGTCTATAACAAGCGAATGTCAACAGATGGAGCAACAGTTTCAGTCTGTGGTAACTACCTGACTAGAGCCCCAAATACAAGCGATAGTGTTATTCCTTCCAAAACGAAGTTAGTCAACGTAGAAGCCATTTTTGTTTAAATGAGTGATTCGTTATCATTTCGAGTATACCAACTTTAATTAATAAAATTTTATGGGTTAACATTATTATATTTTAAATACCTTAAGTTAAAATTAAGTTTCAAATTAAGATTGTTTCGAATGAAAAGGACTGTCTGAGGGGATATTGGTAAGGATAATGAGGTTTTGGTGCTTTAGCTGCAAATTATGGGCCCATGCTTACTGCAATGAAATGAGTTCAAAAGAAGCCAAAATAAAGATTTGGATTTGTGATTTTTGTGAAAATTAAAAAACTCTTTTATCTATAGATAGCTTACACAGAAAAAAAGGTTATCTTGGCAGAAGATAATAAATTATTTTGGATTTATATTATCTTAAATCGAGGTAATAATCTTCTTTTAAGATCATGTATCCTCGGTTTACGATTATCTGTGACTTTGGTTTCCTTTAATTATTCTCTTGGTAGAAAAATCCTTGTGTCAAGGATTTTTTCCTTAAATACATGACATTTAAAATAGTAACAGAGAATCAAGAGTTATTATCTTGACTCAAAGCCCCTGTTTTCTTACGGTAAAGAGTTTGCCGGCGTCACCCCACGTAGATATACAGTAGACTCGCCCGTTGTTATTGTTGGCTGGCAGACAATTTGCGCAGTAGTTCAAGAGAGAAGTTAGGTTTTTTTTTTTGCCGTCAGTTGTCTTTAAAGGTGTATCATTGTTTTTATCTGTATTCTATCTGTTACCCCCAAACGATGGGGATTTTCAAATTTACTTAAAAAATTCACGGGTAAGTAGCTTTAAATAATTTATAACTATAAGCGCCATTTTGCAATGGCGTTGCAACAAGTTTTTCTTCAAAAACCAGTGCTTTTTCCTACGACCACCTATAAAACCAAATTTCACTCGATTAACAGAGTTGTTTTAAGATAATATAATCTTGAATCATAATCTTAAATCAAGATTATAATTCTCTTCATTCAAGATTATATTATCTTAAACCAAGACTTGGTGTAAGATAATATGATCTTGGATAAAGATAATATGATCTTAAATCAAGATAATTACATACTTGGTTTAAGATAATATGATCTTAAATAAATGGTTTAAGTGGCTTTGATTTAAGAAAATGTCCTTAAATCTAGGACCCCAAATGCCAAGATCACAGCGGACTTGATCCAAGACAGTCATGGCGTTGAACATATCGAAAGCCATGGCGGCCTTGGTTCAAGATCGTTTTGCTTTGATTCAAGATATCCTTTTTTTCTGTGTATGAGATATTTTTCTTATACTTATTTTTTTTTTCTTTTTAATAAATGTTCTATTTAAGATTTTTTATTCTTCGTCAACTTACCTTCTCCTGATGGTAATTTGACTAATTTTACATTTTTTTAATTGTTTTTTTTAAGGAAATTAATAAAAACAATACAACATGTATAAATTAGATAAACTAGTAATTAAATTACCACCTTCTAAATGAAAAAAAAAAATGATTTAAATGAAAACCCTATTATATACAAACCATCAAAGCTTATGTTCGCCAACTTGGTCCCCTACTTAGATGTTTGCCGATATACAAATTTTTGGACCACTCGATCTAAATATTACGTCCTTGTTTTTAGTAATCATTTTTCTGTGTATAATGTCTCCTACGACTGTGAAGCGTAAGTAATATTTAATTTCTATATTGCTGAAATAATATAACGATAACAACTGGTTGAGGTATGTTAAGAATTTATATTCAAGAAGTTATTGTAAAATCTCGAACAGACCCATTCTTCCAGAATGTGACTTTGCCAGAACAATGGCTGGGACTCTTGCCCTTTTTCGCAAGCAATAATCGCATATCTTTTGGAGCTTCAAAGTTTTATCGTATATCTATTTATCGAATATGAAAACAAAATTTTACTGTTTATACTCGCATAGCTCTACACTCTAAAAAATGATTTAAAATTACATAAATGATAGGTATTTCTAGAATATTCATACAGAGAAATTATTAGGGAAAGGGCCCCTAAGATGACTAACTGGGTAAGTTGACGAATCGTCTATAACAAGCGAACGTTAAGGCTCGCATAAGAAAGTAATACATAAGAATGCGATGTCGTGATTGGCTTGATGTGCCGCCATGTATCTTGTAAGCCAATCACGGAACCGCATTCTTATGTTTTATGTTCTTATGCAAGCTTCTGGATATGCCTTAAAGTGGCTCAAACGTTTATATATCCCCAAGTTTGTGAAAATCCAATTTCTGGTTGGAAAAATTATGGAGTTGATGACCTATTTTTGTTATTAGCGTTTTGCCGTCGTGTAAGAAGTTGGGAAATCTCAATATTGGGTAAAAAGTTGAGAAAATCGCAGTCTATAGTTGGGAAATTTTTGTTTCTGATATTTGTGATATAGTATGTAAGATTTTTTCTCTGTGTGCACACGTGTTCTTAATTACTTTTTAATCATTAGTTTGTAGGTTTTGACCACATGCGCCCCAACATCAGGGCAATGGTCAAATATTTCCTTGTTAGACGAACTCCAGTTTTTTTATTGTATTCTGTTTAGTATATTATCGCAATAAATACATCGCCTAAAACCATACACCCTTATTTATTATTAATCGCTATACTGTCCTTATAGTTCAAAAAACACACACAATACTAATTCACACACACACATACATTTCGCACAAATACCGATATTCGCAGGCGGCTATGGAGACAAATTCGCCACGACATGTGGTTTTCCTCCTTTTTGGCGGGAGCAAACAAATGACAACTACTCCCGATCATTCTGTCTTTCTCCAACACATTGCTGTAAAGCATTTTTCTCTCTTTTTAGAGGATACAGAGGCGAGAATTAATGTTTGTATACGCCACAGTACGTATCATTGAACAATATTACAGGAAGACACTGGTTCAAGGGATGTATAACTGTTGATATATTATTATTTATTATTCAGAATATACCGGGTGGTCCATTTATCATGACAATCCTTAATATTTAAAAAAGTTTTAGACAAAAGTTATAAGAGCTTTAAGCTCTGTTTAAAACTTTCTGCTTCCATTAAAAGCACAGAATGGTGTCTATTTGATATTTTTAGGAGGCACAATGGAGGCCGGGGCAAGGGGGAACATTTTTTCAAATGGAATGTGATACAGAGTTTTAAAACTTTTTTGAAGTAGCACTGCCGCAGTCAACGTGTTAAATACTTTTAAGAAAAATAAGTAGGTATAAAAATTTTATAATAAAATTCAAGGAAACAGTAGACTCATACTTTTTACCTAAACTATCCAAATATTACCTATTTCGCTAATGTGAAAGTAACAGTTAAGTGAGTTTTATTTTCGACACTATCAAATGTTTTAGTAAAATCAGTTAGGGAAGTAGGTGCCTACTTTAGAATTGTGTAACATACAATAAAAAGTATATATCAACGAGAATCAGGGGCGTCATTTCAGATTTTGCCATAACTAAAATTTGTGGTGACTAAAAAATAATCTTATCACAGGGTTCCTACAAATATTATATTTTTAAAAGTAGTTAAATTCCAGATTTTCCAGATGACCCCTTTTAATTCCCTGAACTGTAGGAACCTGTGTCAACGACAATTGGAAATTGTGCTAAAAAACTTTTATAACTATTAATTTAATTATAATTTTTAAGCATTATAAGAAGACAGATATTTTTTGCTTTAAACATTCTTTAAATCTAATGACCTAATTCTAAAATACCGGGTGAGCGGTTGCCCCCAATGACCCCCCTGCGATATGACGCCCTTAACGTGAATTAGCAAACATAGGTAATTTAGGTAAATATTTTATTTAGTATACTGAATAATTATACGGAGAGTTATACGTTACGTGTGAAATTCAAAATATTGTCTTATAGACACCCTGTAAATTTGATCCTTTTACATCAGGCATAAAAAAATATAGGGACGAGCCACCTTTTAAAAACACCCAGTATATAATATATAATCAACTATAATTATTATTATTATTGTTATAATAATAATAATTATTATGATTGTTATTAATAATAATAATAATTTATTATCATTATACTAAATTATTATTATGGACATAAAATATAAATTATATTCTGATATTTTTAACCCTTTATAACTACCTTTTTCTGGCAAAAGTCCAAAAACTGGACGTACTAGCACAGGCTATGTCCCCTTTTATAAAGATAACGAATATTTAGTAAGATATACGGTCGCATAAAACACGCTTACAGCGAAAACTTTATTATAATATTTATTACTGAGTGCTGGCCAACTTTTTACCTCTCTTCGCACATTGGCCAAAATAACCAAAGCAGCGACTAAAACTTACAAGTACCTACATGGAAAAAACAATCCAATTGCCTCAATGTATAATATTTAGTTACTATATTATGACAACTAAATATTTAAATTATCCAACAATCGTCGTAGAGAGAGATATTGGTAGACTGGAAAATTTAATTAATATTTTTATAATTTTGATAAATTAAAAATTCCTGTACTTTTAAGTAAATATTTTTTACCTTAACTAGATATTTTTTAGGTACCTTAACTAAACCCAGGTAGCAAGGGATGTTATATTACAAGAAATTAACACCACTTTTGGGTGTATTTTTAAACTAAATCATAACATCACATAATATTGAAAAATAACATGTATTTAACATCACATACAACGTAACACGTGAGACGTGACAACCATGATATTTAATAACAAATATTTAGCCACGCTGTGAATATATCGCATGTCACATATTAACGTGGCTTTCACGTGAATGTCATGTTATTTTGCTTCTCACCGACGTTCGAAGCAAAAAAATCCATATAAGAAGATGTTGATAGAGTAAATTATTATAAGGAAATTGTATACACATTATACGATTTCCAATGGATAGGGGCTCTGCCGGGCTTCTCAAGACCACGGAGAGACAGCGGAGAATATATTCCTTTAATCCGTGGATTAAAGGAATATATTCTCCGCTTAATCTGCAATTTCGTATTTAGAATCTATCTGTTTCAATCTGTGATTGTTTCAATTACTGATTGATTTTAAATCCGATTTTTTTTATAGGCTTATAGCGTTTTTAATGGTTTTATTTATAAAAAGCTAATAACCTAGGATATTATTTAAATATTATAGTACCAGTAACGGCATCCATAAGATATTAGATATAACAGGAATGTGGATTTATGATGTCACAAACACGTTATTTTCGGGATATCATTGTGTGATGTTATTAGGGGCGGACTTAGGACATCCCCACCATGCTACATTCTTGTTAAATGAGACTACAATCTTAACATCACATGTCACGTATTAACGTGGCTTTCACGTAAATGTCATGTTATTTTGCTACCTGGGAAGCGGGAAAAATGTGACCAAAATTATTTTATTGTGTATTTCAAATTTAAATAGCTATAACTATTGTTATAACGTTAGTAAGACATGAAAAATATGTTTTTTCAATTTTTATAATGTTTTCCTTTGAAGAATTTAGAGTAACAAGAAAAAAAAAACGGGAAAAATGTAACCAACATTATTTTATTGTGTATTTCAAACTTAAATGATTATTCAGACATATTTTTTTTTTTAATATTTTAAAAATAATAATAAATTCTTCAATGGAAAATATTAAAAAATAAAAAAAACATATTTTTTATGTCATACTAATCATTTAAAGTTGAAATACACAATAAAATAATTTTAGTAACTTTTTTCCCGTTTTTTTTTTCCTTTAAAAAACTCTAAATTCTTCAATAGAAAACATTAAAAAAACTGGAAAACTCTATTTTTTATGCCTTACTAATTATTTAAAATTAAATTACACAATAAAAAAAATTTGGTTACTTTTTTCCAGCTTGGTAGCGTAGTGCGGCTGTAAAGAAAAATCTAGACGTGTAGGTGTTAAACTGAGTTCAGATTCGGTTTTAGCGGGCGAAAATACATAGGAATATCATGGTCCTATCCATGGCGCAGACCACTTTTGTTATTTTGTGGGCCTGTGTAATTTTTCAGGGATCACCACAATTTTTTTTAATTTATTTGGATATGGCCAATTAAGTTAATTGGTCGTGAGTAATAAATTTTATTTTAGTCAAATAAATAATTAGTTCATGTTAATAAATATTTTAATTTTAAAATCATTTATTAATGGAAACAAAATAGTTTATTTTATGAAAATAAAATTTATTTGTCACAACCAAATAATTTAATTGGCTATATCCAACCAAATATTTTGTACCCACAAATAAACTGTTTTATCAGTGTACTATACAGGGTAATTCATAAATATGTTACAAAATTTTATGAAAAAAAAAACGTTCCTATAGTCCAGAAATGAGCCCTAAGGAAGCTATGTCCTTCCTAAAGGTGCGTCTAAAATTATGTTTTTATATACCTATCTGGAACTCTATGAACTATTTACCAGCACGTGCGTGTGAAATGTTTTGCCCCAAACCTTTTTGTCTCTAGTTCTTTTTTGAATTTTCAAATTGATTCTTTTTTGTTGGTAATTTTGTTAGGTTGTGTTCGCAAATTTGGCTATTTTTACCAGTGCGCTTTGCCTTGTTAAAATAGGGAAAAGTCGAAACTTTCTGAATAGGCTCAGAATTGTTTAGATTGAGTCCGAATTAATCTTTTGGAAAGAATTATTTAAATAGGTTATGTATGAAGAGGGTGCCGTCATTTTTATTTTAGGTTAGTTGAGGGTCTACAGCAAGCTGTCTGCTATTTCAGATTTAAATTTGGTTTACTTTAAATTATGATGTATTTTATGGAAAAAATATGAAAGTAAATATTTTAAAAGTTCAAACGTAGTATACTACTAGCTACAGTTAACTAGTAGCTGACAGCTACAGTAAACTTGGAATATAACCAAAGTTGTAGAGGTATTTTTCGACAGAATGAGTTGTTGACGGTTGTGGGACTATACATATTTGAGGTATTAATCTTTATGTTTAAAAATAATAATGATTTTAATTACTTAACCCCTTCACAGTGCAGTGAAAATAAAGTTTTCGTGCCAAAAATGTGCTGAATTTATTTATTTTTTTTTGAAAAAACATGATATCATATTGTATGTTTTTGGGGTCAAAAATAATAAATTTAAAATGGCGGCTTTAAAATGGCAACCAAAAAATTTTAAAGTTAACGATTGTTTACACGGGGGTTTTTGGGTCGCTAAGTCAAAATCTTTGGTCAAAATTAAAAAATTCAAAATGGCGACCTCAAAATGGAAACCAAAAAAATTTAATTAATAAATCATGGAAAATAAACTAATGGTAAACTGATAATGTTAGATGCTGTTATAGCGGTCATACGCATTAATGGCACGAACTTATTTTGCCTCTATAGAGGTCAGTCACTGTGAAGGTTAACCCCTTCACAGTGTAATTAAAATTATTATTAATATGATTATTATTTTAATTAAAATCCAGCGATAGAACACAAAAATTTAATTTCCATATGAAAATACATATTTCCTTAGTTTTGGTATGTATTGGAACCGGCTTTCATAGGAAATTTTTTATAGGGTAGACACAGCAATAATCCTTGTTTTAAGACGTCATTGCGTTTAAAGTCTAAGAAAATACCATCAAGAAATCAAGTTCACTCTCAGAAACATTCGAGACACCACCAAAAAATAAGGTCTTCATCTGCACTTATAGGTAAAATAAGATCTCCCAATCCTAGTTCAACTGATTAAGTTATCGTAATTTTAAAATTAGAGCATATTATACACGAAAACTATTTTTAAAATGAAAGAATAATATGTTTAGCCTGTTCCAAAACATTTTGCTGCAACTTCCACAGCACCTCTTTTAAATATCTTCAACAAAATGAAACTATGTAGATATATAAAGTAATCTCTTGAATCTTTAACTTCAAACCTCATGTATAACGTTATCATATGTCCATTGTCCATTTTATTCTAACCCAACATATGCAGCTAATTTCTAATCTAGAGCTCTGTGGACCTGATGTCCTTAAATCATCATCATAATCATCACAAGTCTTGCAGGCCACGCTTAGGAGATAATGGTATCTGATAGCTCGTATGATAGCGTTAAACACAGACACATTAGGAGATTAATAAATAGATAAGGGGAAATCTGGGTGCAACATCCCCAAGAATATTGTGGTCGCGGGGGAGATACACAATAGAGTTTTGAAACAGTTGACAACTTCATTACATCGGTGATTATTACACAGGGGTCGGAATTATATGCATTTTATGATTTTGGAATATCTATTTTCCTAACAAGTGCGGAGAAGAGGCGCTTTTCCGTACTCGATTGCATTTTCCCTAACTACTCGTAGCGGAGTTCAGGCAAGCAATTGAGTGCGGAAAAGCCTCTTTACGCATGCGTTAGGAACAATACTTTTCCTACGAGCAGGGTTAAAATAAAATATACTTATATTTTATCAAATAAATCGAAATAAATCATATTTTTATAATTTTTCAATATAAAAATCAATTAACAGGTAAAAAATTTAAATATTTTTATAATATTATGAATAAATATAACAATAATAACACTACGCAATTTAGAAATTAAACAATATTTATGCGTACGGAAAAGGCTTTATTTCCACAACCATATGCATAAGGAAAGAGTGATCTTTCCGCACGCTCGTAGGAAAAATATTTATCCATATACCTATCATACTAGTAGTAAAACATAAAAAGCTCAAAGCATGATCTACGTTACCTGTAAACCAACTCAAGCAATCTTAGTCATCAAGTTAGCTGCGTTAGCCATTTTTTGGTTATCAGCCGAGTTTTCACCACAGACTGCGTTTCGGGTCATGCCAGGTGAGTTTTATTTATTTCCACCCCTAAAATTAAGATTAATTTTCATTTGATAAAAACTAAACTTTGGCGATTTATATAAAATGGCGGATTTATTTTTTTTGTTTCAATTCCGGTTTTGCCGAAAATTACCTAAACTTTTGATTTTTAAATATAACATCTTGTATTTATTTATTGATTGATTGAATAGTCATTAAGAGCCCCAAATAAGCTTCTGTCTTGTGCTAGGGGCTCTCCATTAATTTTGTTACAATGTTTCCTAATAGTATATTTTTAGGTTACAATAATTACATCTTCAAACTTTAGCCTTTTGGCGTCCCTTCATTTCTGCATAAAGCTCCTTCCTTATATATCATTCCAGTAACTCATTTCTCAATTTGATCATATTAACAGTAAATTTTCAATTTTTAAATTAAAAAAATATAAACATTCACATAATACTTTATATTCTATAGTATATTTTTACATATTGATTATAATCAATAATTATTATTCGGTAGATCGTGCAGACCCTGCAACGCTATCTTATAAGCATATGATATAATTTACACGTACTGTAAATATAAAAAAACCTGTAAACAGAGCGATCATTATAATAGTGTTCCTGACTTAAAAAGAATACCCTTTTATGGTTTTAAGTCCTATTATAGGACGGTGTTACATGAAAATTTGGTTATAACGCTTTTTCTAATGAGTTTTTATTGTGAAAATGTCCCGATTTCTAACTTTGGAATTCCTAACATTAGGTGCCTTACGATAGAATAACATTCGCTAAATCTTCTAACGTTAGATAACGTTATTCTAACGTTAGACCTCAACGTTAGGCAACTAACATCCAAACCACATACATCTAACGTTAGGTCAAGTCATTCCAACGTTATTTTCCACCAGGGTACCGTAAGTACATTGTATATAGGTAACCATAAATATACTTTTTTGACACTGGGTTCGAAGAAAAATAATTAGGTAGTAGCTTTATTGGAAAATTTAACCTGCACACAAGTTTAGAAATTTAATAGATTTGTAAAGGGAAGAGGTAATTAAATTAAGAGATGCAAAATCGACTAAACTGCCTGTAGAGACGTAATTTTTTTTAAATAACAAGCAATATTTTTTTTATCATGCATAATGGTCCGTGTCATACTAATTCTTGTCTATTAATCCAAACCATTCAAAAAACTAATACATGTATATGAAATTGCTTATCTGATGATACGATTTTTCAAAACCATTTAGCGTAATATGTGAAGTGTCAAGTGTTGGACAAGTGCCCCCACCCCATAATAATTCCTCTCTAAAAAAAAAAACAGGATTAACACAGACATATGCGTTTCTGATGATATTATCTGAAATTTGAGTGTAGTTTTGGCATATATTATTGGCAAAATACGTAATATCAAATTA
Organism: Brachypterus glaber; assembly: GCA_958510825.1. Classification (NCBI taxonomy): domain Eukaryota; kingdom Metazoa; phylum Arthropoda; class Insecta; order Coleoptera; family Kateretidae; genus Brachypterus; species Brachypterus glaber. Next base: position 26,409,545 of record OY294050.1, read on the forward strand.
TAGATTATTTTCTATTTTTGCAACCATCTCCTTAAGTAAAATGATGATGAATTCATTCTTTTTACTTTCTCTAAAGAAATGCATAAAATAAAAACATTTCGCAAAAAAATGAACCGACTTCTATGTCTCTACAAAGTAAAAAATAAAAAATACTTAAGTCGGTGCCAATTTCACCATTCACTAAATTAATTACTAACAATTATTTTTTTATTATTTTATTATTGTTTGCTGTGATATTGGCACCGACTAGTAGTAAGTATTTTTTATTTTTTACTTTTTAGAGACATAGAAGTCGGTTCATTTTTTTTTGCGAAAAGTTTTTATTTTTTACTTTTTAGAGACACAGAACTTGTAGATTTGTAACGTCATCTAAGCTAAATTATAGTTGTCCTTCCATCTCGGCAAGCTGCACTGTTAGGGCGTTGTGACGTCATTATCTTAAAGATAAATTTCTAAAAATAAAAGTAATATTTTTATTTCAGCGCCCAAGAGTCCAACCAATCTTATTTTAAACGAAATGCTAAAGTAAATCTTGTTAAACTTTAAGCGTTAAGTAATAATTAAACAACGCCTTTTGGTAAAATCACAACATTTATCATTTTCTCTTGGTATTTTAATATTACAGGTCCAGAAAATCAAGGTTAGCGGCATTTAAAAGATTTTCAGTGTGCCGTAATATTTAAGTGACCCCTTAATCAAGTTATCCGGCTTATCCGAGTTATCCGATATTTCTCTAAAAATTTGGCTGGTAGTAGAACCAAATTAAGCCGTTTTTAAGTGAAATTGCGTTAAAATGATTAGATTTATCTTAATTATCCGGCTTACCCGGCATTATCCGAGCGTCAATTTAAAACGGAACCACCTCATAAAAACCCTCTTTAAGTTGCAAAAAGTTTCATCAAATTCCGTTCATTCTTTCCAAAGTTATGCGGGAACAAACATAAAAAACAAAGTCGCACGTCGAATTGATAACCTCCTCCTTTTTGGAAGTCGGTTAAAAAATGAAAATATTTTTTTTGCCTAAATCATGTTATTTTTTTTCTAAAACGTCGAGAAATATCAAAACAAGGAAAGAAAAAAATGACGTCTGTCTGTATCCACGATAACTTAAGAACGCTTTGAGCTAGAGAGTTAAAATTTTGTATGCAGATTTTATATTATCTTGGACAAGTTCGTATTTAAGCAAAATCGGTTGGGGAAGAAAAGTAAGAGATTGTCAATTTTTTGTTTATGCCATAACTTTTTTAATGTTCACAATAGAAGAAAAATGTAAAAACCAAATATTAGGTAAATAAAAATTGCACAAAAAATGTTTTTATAATTTTTTCCATAGCTTCCCTCTGTGTTATTCACAATAACAGAAAAGTTTAAAAACCACCTAAATGGTAAAAAGACTGGTAAAAAAATTGCTATAATTTTTTCCATGACGGGATCATGAGATCAGGGAGGGGGCTCAAAATGTAAAAAAGTGTTTACAGCGATATCCATAGAAAATAAAATCACAAAAACTAATAATTAATGACAAATTAATTTTTTTTTTGTACTCTCACTTATTCAAGACGGATGGTTTTTAATGAGCTATATTAAAAGCAAATTTGAAAATAAGAATAAGAATAAAAAGCCTTAATATTAAATTTATTTATTATATTTTTCTATAAGAAAATTTACAGTTTAGTTTATGAGTGGTTTTTAAAACAATATGAGATACTAATTTAAAATCCGATAAAGACTTGAAACCAGAAGATATTTTGAAATTTCTCACAACATTGGCTACTGCTACTGTCATTAAAAACATTGCATACTTTATACCTGCAAATAATAATATTATATTATTTATTACAATATACTTTTTAAAATTGTAAAATTAAGTTATAACGAACGCGTTGGGGGCCTGAAAAATGTACGTTATAACCAAGCGTCGTTATAACCGGACCAAAGTACCCGTAAAAGTATACCTGCGGCTAAAAAATGTTCGTTATAACCAAGAATTCGTAACAGGGGTTCGTTATAAGCGAATTCTACTGTATTTTGATAAAATATTAATATTTTAAAGAAACAGGAAAAATGCTTAAAAGCATTTATCAGGTTAAGCGCCACGGCGGACACTTGTGACTATTTTGGAATTTCCTTCAGACCACGGCGTTCACTGGTCTCCGCTCGCGTAAATTGTGATCTTGAAGACTTGTGCCCGCAAATGTATGTATACAATGTGACCTCTGTGGCCCCAGCAAATTCCCTGTTTTTTTTTTTATTTCGGATCTCATTGTGATATAATTTAAATACAATATCAACAAAGTTCTCGGCTGGGATCATTGATTTCTCGGATGATTTCATTGTTAAAAACGTTCTACTGTACAAGTAAAGCAAAACCGTGATAACATTAATATGTTTTAAGTCTCCTGTTACGAGACACGGTTTTCTTTACTTGCATATTTCTTAATTTCGTAAGCGTCACATAAGTTTAAAGTTCTCGGCTGGGATCGTCACATAATTTTGGAACCCTTTTGCGTCACATAACAATAATGATTCCAGTCGAGAACTCAATGATCCCAGCCGAGAACATTAAATTTATGTAACGCTTACGATATCAACAATGATCCCAGCCGAAAACTTAATTTCAGATTCTGAGATATTAAAATCTATATTTATTTTCAGATTCACTTTCAGCAACCTTAAAAACCCCAATACACCAATTTTCACGAAAACTTCCCCCGCCCCTTAGGGGGTGGAGTTAGAATTTTGACATTGGACATGTCTTCTGGCTCGAAACCCATGAATTTTTGTCACAATTGTTACAATTTTTGTTGCGATAATCCTCACGAGATTCTCCTCACGTTTTCTCACGATTTTGTCATAATTGTCACGATTTTCGTTGGTGTTTTCCTCGCGATTTCTCGATCCCATACGAGAACTCAATGCGAGCGTTACATATTTTGGGACACTTTTTCGTAACAGTTTCGTAAAAATTTGAAAATTTGGCTCGGCGCTCAACCTCTTATTAGTATTGAGTTACCTATACAATTCCTGGGTCCTGATGAAAATGGTATAAAGCTGCAAGGATAAATATTGGCGATATTTTCTGGTGAAAATCTATCTGGATCAAATATTTCTGGATTTTTCCAGTATTTTTCATTATGGTGCAAATTGTATATTAAAATACCAATATCTGTATTCTCAGGAATATTAGTTTTGCCTAAAAAATATTAAATAAACATAATAAATTAGAATTCGGAAAATACTCTTTCTAAATATAGCTCGAGATAGTATTTTTGTTGTTTTGGAATCGATAATATTGATGCTTTTACCCAATTGTATATGTGAACTAGTACATCTTCCTATGATTGGTATAACTGGAAATATCCTTAAAGTTTCCTTTATAACCATTTCTGTATATTTTAAAGTTGGGAGCTGCCAATAATATATTTCCCTGTCCAATCCAATAACATTATTAACTTCTTCATATACTTTTTCCTAGATTTAATAATATTGTTTTGAATATTCCAGTCTAGAAAGACTTTTTATAATAATTAAATATACATTAATTATAATATATAATATATTATTATTATTATTAATTATAATTAATAATTATTAATGTATGTCTATTCTGTCCTCCTTAGGATAAATGCGGAAAATCTAGATAGCAGTATAGTCGATTTTTACATAAGCGGTCACAGAAATATCGACTGTATTGCTATCTGGATTTGCCGCGTTTATTCTAAGGAGGGCATTAATAATTAATACCTTATCTAAATAGGTAAAATTTCATATATAATTACACAAGAGGCTGAGAATTATGAGGAAAAAATTCGCTGTTTTCATGAAAATTTGCTATCTGGAAATAATTACGACCGGGGCGCTGCCCCTGCAGTAATTATTTCCTTTGACAGCAAATTAGAATGAAAACTGTGATTTTTTCCCCATAATTCGAAGAATCATGTGTAATTCGGAAGATTATTTTTTAACGATTTATAATATGTCAAACCAACTTATATATTTTTTTCATCGCAAAACGATATAAATTGTTTTATTTCTTATCTTAATATTTTTACAGGCATATTCTTTGATTTGGGTAATTTAATTACATTCTCAACTGCTAAACTAAAACCTTTTTGTCAATTTTTAAATTGCAAATTAGAGTTCTATCAATAGTTTAGTCACTTAGGTACTGCAGTACTGACTAGCGCGGCACTGCGCTAGGCTTGCAAGCATGTTCATAGAAGTCAACCGAGGGGCTGACCGCGAGGAAATCTTTTGTACAAGCCAAAGGAACTCAGTAGGAACTCCAAGGAACTTTGAGGAACTCCGAGGAACTCTGGAGGAACTCCGAGGAACTCTTTGCAAAAAGGAGGAACTCTGGAGGAACTTTTTGCAAAATGGAGGAACTCTTTGCATAATGGAGGAACTCTTTGCAAAATGGAGGAACTCTGGAGGAACTCTTTGCAAAAAGGAACTCTTTTGTACAAATTTCAGACGCGGTCAGAAACAATTATTATTTATTACCCATGTGGATTAACGTTCTTATGTTCAAACTAGATGAGCCGTGACAAACACTTTATCAAAACATCCTACCTTTGGGTGCCAATTTTTTTTTTTGAAGAGGCGCCAAGTTTGGTAGAAATGGTCAGGGACAAAGTTATTTTTCCTGAAGGTAATTTTTGGGCGGGCGCCAATTTCTGTTCTGAAAAGGGGCGCCAAGTTTGGTAGAAACCGTCAGGGACAAAGCCTTTTTTTCCTGAAGGTAATCTTGGGGCGCCAATTTTTGTTTTGAAGGGGCGCCAAGTTTGGTAGAAACTGTCAGGGACAAAGCTTTTTTTTTTGAGGGTTACATTGGCAGTAGTGCTTGCACAGCGGTAATTTCTAAGGCTTATTTGCCAAAAATTACCCCTTCCAGAGAGGAACTCTTAAGGAACACTGGAGGAACTCCCAAGGAACTCTGGAGGAACTCCGGAGGAACTCCGAGGAACTATTTGCAAAAAGGAACTCTTTTGTACAAATTTCAGACGCGGTCAGCCCCTCGAAGTCAACCTATAAAAACTGTCATTACATTTTATAAAAAGAATATTTTAAGGTATTTTTTGGTAAATAATAAATTAACAATAATTATAAATAGTAATATATTCTTATTTAATTATTAATTACTTTTAGGTATGAAATCTTTTTGTAAAAGAGAAATTCTGAAAAACAAAATACTACAGCGATTCTCACTAGAATTTTCTATAGTAGAAAATTCCCAATATAGCTATAATATGATTGGACAGAAATAAGCACGTGGTCAGAAATATTGTTAAATGGTTGGTCGATAACGTTAAAAAATAATCTTTATGACATGTTCTATAACTGTACGGTTTTCTTGGACGAAATAAATGATTTGATTTGAGTAATCAGTAAGAATAACAATTAAAAAATGTAGACATTTTAAAAAATAGCGGATTAGAAATATAATAAGAAAATACAGGGTGTATTTGAAATAGGGTCGGAAACAGGTGATTCTACATGATAAAATATGACAAAAAGTTCCTTTAAACATATGTCTAAAAATGCGTCATAAGGGAGCTACGCCCCTTTGAAATTGGCTAAAAAAATAGGTTTTTATTTAATAGCTCAAGAACCCTTTGAGATATATTAACGAGGTTTTGCACGTGAATTAATCCTAATAAGGCCCATCTTTGTATGTCATTTTCACGTACTTATTTAAACCAGGGGTGTGCGAAACGGGGGGGCCTTATCAGTTTTTTGTCCCAAACTTTTTTCTGTGTAACTTTTTTGCCATTTTATTTTTGAAATATGACTCCTCAGGTCAAAATATATAAAAAAGGTACTCTTGTTGTAATACTGTAGGATTAACCGTTTTCGAGAAAAGTTAATTTGAAGGTGAAATTTCACGGTTTGAGGACGAAAAATTAAATACTAAAATGTCGAAAACCAAAATTTTAATGATGCAATGTTCTACATCAAAAACTAAGAAAAAAAGTTTCCATACATGTAGGTCGAAAAAACGCTTTTAAAGCTACCATAGCCCTTTAAAAATGGTGCATATTTAGGAGACCATAGCTCCATTAGGATTGATTTTTGGAAGTACCTGTATATGAGGTTTTTTTCTTAGTTTTTAATGTACATTCGCCCTGCATTATTAAAATTTTGGTTTTCAACATTTTAGTATTTAATTTTTTTTCCTCGAACCGTGGAATTTCACCTTCAAATGAATTTTTCTCGAAAACGGTTAATCGTACAGTATTACAACAAAAGTACCTTTTTTATGTATTTTGACCTGAGAAATCATATTTCAAAAATAAAATTGCAAAAAAGTTACACAGAAAAAAGTTTGGGACAAAAAACTGATAAGCCCCCCCCCCCCCCGTTTCGCACACCCCAGGTTGAAATAAGTACACGAAAATAACACATAAAAACGGGACTTGGTAGAATTAGTTGACGTGCAAAACCTCGTTGATATATCTCAAAGGGTTCCTGAGTTATTAAATAAAAACCGATTTTTTTAGCCACTTTCAAAGGGGCGTAGCTCCCTTATGACGCATTTTTAGACATATGTTTATAGGAACTTTTTGTCATATTTTATGATGTAGAATCATCTGTTAAAATTTCCGACCCTATTTCAAATACACCGTGTATGTCGTCCTTCTTACTTGAATATCTGGATACATTCCAAGAACTGTAAATAGAAACGATAAAGAAAATCCTGAAGTATCAGTAGCCTGAAAAAAAACTTGGTCAATAAAAATATAGTGTGTATAAAAGAATAACGGTGGACAAAGCATCAGTTTTACATTCCCGGTAATGAAATATAATCTCCATAGTTAAAATTTTTTAACTTAGTGTTTTTTTTACCCCGGTTTTTTCTATTCGTTGATGTTTTTTTGGGAAGAGGGTTGAAATTAATAATACTCAAACTATTTTCTTAAATCGTGACGTTTCGAGGGTGGTTTCCCTCGTCCTCAGACCTTTAATATGAGAAAAAAAAAACAATATTAAAATTATATACGAACAAGTTTCTGTATAACCAAAATTTTTTTTTTGTTGGGTTAACCAAAAATCATTAAAAGCTACTTACAAAAATTTAAACCTAGTTTGAATACACGTTAGAGACATACATATATACACAATATAATAAATAAAACATTATTAAGGACTACACAATACTTTTACAGTTATTATTAATAATTTATTACACAAAACGTATCAGCTAATAGACAATTAAATTTTTTTTAATTTTTTAAAATTTTTACAGCGCCTGCGAGTTCTACAATGAGTTAACTCATTATAGAACTCACAGGCGGACTATTTTTTATGGTTATATCCCCGGTAATTCTTTTATACAAACTTTAGGTATATAAGATTGTATATTAGTATTCATTACAGCATGAAAAAACAATTGAATTTCATCAACTATTTCCTCGTCAGTCATTTTTTCTTCCTCGGTTACTTCTAATAGTAAATCCATAATTGATTTCATTTGTTTTTTATCAACATAATCTAAAAACGAAGAAATATATTTTTTTTAAAGTTTTCCCTATTTTATATAAAAAATAACTTAAGCTTACCATAAGCTTTAACGAATTTTTTAATTCTCTTTTGTATTATAACCTAAAAATAAAATGACAGTAAGATAAAGGACATTTTACATGTTTGTTTAACCTCGTACTATTCTACTTAATTAAGCATCCCCTAAGTCCAGGACTTGTGTGAGCTAGTAGTAGAGGGAACCACCGGCTTATACTGACTGTCGAACCAGTTTCTAGGGAGTGTTCGCTTCCCTTATCGCCTTCGCCAAATTTCAATTATTATGTGAGAATCGAACTCACGCTAGTTGGCTAGTAGACTTGTCATGTACAGACGCGGTAGACCACTACACCAATCCTCTCATATATATTTCATTTATATATTGCAGTTGACCCTAATATAATACGATTTATTTATAAAACTTACTTTTTTAAAAAAATCATGGGTACAGTCCACAACATATTTTAATCTTTTGCCATCTCCAAATAAATTAAACATAAAATTATTCCAAAATAAAGGATTGTACAATCTTTTAATAAGTATTTCTTGTCCTCTAAAATATATCTAGGTAATATTTAAATGACACTATTCACTATAGTAAATTTTGTAAATATTTCAGATATTAAACAAAAGTCAAAAGTGTTTTCAAAGGTTTCCAGAATTTTTAATTTTATTAGTCCAAAGTTTTTTTATTCATATATTTATTTGTAGTATTTTGGACCTTAAAGGTGACGTGTGCTTGTTAAAATATTAATATTCCCTCGAATATAACAGAAGTTTTTATTTTTGCAATAACTTCTAAAAGTTTACATCTACAGATTTTAAAGTATTGTTTAGAGTCGTAGCCCTTCAAGCAGCCCGATTTTTTTAAATTGGTGAATATGTCAACGTGAAAAAGTTATTGCAAAAACAGCAAATAATACTGAATTTGTGACATGTATACCCTATAAAAAATTTCAGATTCAAACGGATAAAACATAACATATTTTTAACCTGTTTGAATTAGTTTGAATTATTTCTATTTGCAGCAAATTATCAATATTAATCCGTTTCAATTTGTTAACCTGTTTTAATTTGCATGTGCTATTTAAATTTAATTCGTTTTAATTTTATATGCGGAATATCATGTTTTAATTCGTTTCTATTTGCAAATGCGTAAAATATTTTAATTAGTTTCTATTCGCATATGCGGATTATCATTTTTAATTAGATACTATTTGCAAATGCGTAACATGTTTTAATTCGTTTCTTTTCGCATATGCAGAATATTATTTTGAATTAGATACTATTTGCAAATGCGTATCCGATTTAGTTCGTTTCTATTTGCATATGCGGAATATCATTTTTAATCTATACTATTTGCAAATGCGTTTGGACTTTTTTAATATTTTAAATCTGTTAGAATCCGAATTTTTTTATAGGGTAGGTAAAAAATAATTTTGTTAGGGTTATTTTTAAATTAAATTAATTATTTTTTGACCTTACTTTGTCATGTGTTCAATTAGCTTAGAATACTCCGAATTATGAATGTCTTCATCTATGCCTACACTCGTCGCCAAAAAACATTCCATAGCATATTTTTCGAATATATCAAAAATATCATGTTGATCTTTGATTTGTTTTAAAACTTCTACTAGATTTCCACTTTTATCGTAAAAAATTGATACAAAACTTTCTAGTATGTTTTGGTGAAATGATTTGGATAAAAGTCTACGATTTTTACGCCAAATTTCAACTAAAAATGTGAACAAAGCAAAAAACTAATTTTGGAATCTATAATCTATAATACACTTACCAGGAGCTACAAGTGTAGAATTTCCAAAAGCATTCTTTAAATACTTAAACTTGCTATTTTTTTCCAAAGAATGGGTCAAAACTACTTTTATTTCATCTGCATTATTTGTCAGATAGGTTGGTTTGTTAAATTCCCATATCACACCCGGTAAATTTTGGTTTTTCACAATATTTTGAGTTGCAACAAAAATATCTACAAAAGCAAAACTAGCCGTGAAGATATAATAGTTCATACCAGAAAATTAATGTAAATAATTTAGCTACTTATTAATATACACGGTGTATTTGAAATAGGATCCGAAATTTTAAGGGGTGATTCTACATCAGAAAATATGACAAAAAGTTCGTATAAAAATATGACTAAAAATGCGTTTTAAGGAACGAGGTTTTGGACGTGAACTAATCCTAATAAGGTTCATCTTCGTATGTTATTTTCATGTACTTCTTTTAAGTAGGGGTGTGCAAAACGGGGGGGCTTTATCAGTTTTTTCTCCTAAACTTTTTTCTGTGTAACTTTTTTGTGATTTTATTTTTGGTATATGATTCCTCAGGTCAAAATACATAAAAAAGGAACTCCTGTTGTAACACTGTAGGACCAACCGTTTTCGAGAAAAATTAATCTGAAGGTGAAATTTCACGGTTCGTGGACGAAAAATTCAATACTAAAACGTTGAAAATCAAAATTTTAATAATGCAGAATTCTATATCGAAAACTAAGAAAAAAGTTTTTATACATGTATGTCGAAAAATCGCTTTTAAAGCTACCATGGCCCCTCGTATGGCCCTTTAAAGATGGTGCATTTTTACGAGACCATAGCTCCCTTAGGATTGATTTTTGGAAGTACCTGTATATGAGGTTTTTTTCTTAGTTTTTGATATACATTTACACTGCATCATTGAAATTTCGGTTTTCAACATTTTAGTATTTAATTTTTCGTCCTCGTACCGTGAAATTTTTCCTTCAAATTAATTTTTCTCGAAAACGGTTAGTGTTACAACAAGAGTACCTTTTTATGTATTTTGACCTGATTCATATACCAAACAAAAAATTACAAAAAATTTACACAGAAAAAAGTTTGAATCAAAAAACTGATGAGGCCCCCCCGTTTCGCACACCCCTGGTTAAAAGAAGAAATGAAAATAACATAAGAAGATGGCCCTTATTAAGATTCACGTGCAAAACCTGAGTTATTAAATAAAAACCGAATTTTTTAGCCACTTTCAAAGGCTCTCTTACGAAGCATTTTTAGACATATGTTCATAGAAACTTTTTGTCATATTTTCTGATATAGAATCACCCCTTAAAATTTCGGACCCTATTTCAAATGTGTGTACTTTTTGAAAATTTAGAAAATTATATTTAAAAAATCGTGTCTGCTTACTGTGCTTTAGGAATGGAAAGATATGTCCAAAAAAGGGAACATAATAATTCCTTATGGTCAACTCCATTAATTCACTATATTTGTCAAATGCATTTTTATACATTATAAATAATAAAATAGATACTAGGCCAATTGAAAGCAAAAATAAAACTACTGTTAGCATGTTTAATTATTTTTTATTTTGTTGGTTCTTTTTTCATTTATATATATACAAAATTAAAACATAATTTAAATATTAAAATAGTAAGAATATAAAACAGTATAAAAACAAAATAATACTGTAGGCGTATAGAATATTAAAGGGATATGACATTTAAATGGCTTAAAATTAACTTAATATATCTTACACTGCAAAAAATCAAACCATACTTTATTAATGGAGCTCTCTACAACTAGAATTTTGAAACAAAAGACGTTTACCCTATCTCTATCTCATTTGTGCTACACTTTCCAGCCAACCAAATAAATACTGTATTTGTTTTTCATACAACAGCGGCACGAACGAACATAGCTAATGTAAATCTGTAGAATAAGATAATTCTACTAAAATTTAGATGGCGCCAGTAATTTCTTTAATAAAAATAATTTAGTTACACTTTTCGCCCGGCCAAGTAAATATTGTATTTGTTCAACAAAGAACAAATACAGAATTTGTTTGGTTGGGTGGAAGTGGGAGTGTATGTATGTCTTCTATCCTTTTTGGGTAGAACTTTTGTCCCTGTCTAATCTAACGGGAGAAATCGCCATTAAAGATTACTTCTTTCTGTCGCCAAAGAACTGAAATAAATAAATAGTTAACTTTTAAAATTGCAAAAAAGTTTCAAACTTCTAAAATTTTAGTGGAAATTATTCTCAAAATACCAGAAAAATAGACATACCCAGATAACATTCTTGAATTTCACGTTGAAGTCGCAAGTTGTGACTCACAACGTAATTTTTCTTCCATATCACGCCCGCGTACAATACGCGTCACTTTCTTTCAGTTATTCATATTTTGTTTGTTTAAATAAAGTAAAAAAATATTTTGAGTAGTATTTGCATTTTCTCTTAAAAAAAAAACGAAAACTACCTGAAAAAAACCTACAAAAAAAATCACTATGTTATGCCCTCAAACGTGAGTTCAATGATCCGCATATGAGCGCGCATATGTTGTATATATGCGTCAATGCCTATTTAGAAGCTTGCATAAGAACATAAAACATAAGAATGCGATGCCGTGATTGGCTTGCAAGATACATGGCCGTACCTCAAGCCAATCACTGCATCGCATTCTTATGTATTACGTTCTTATGCGAGACTGTGGATATGCCCTTATCAAAAATGCGCTCACTATGACTTCATAATGAATTAATTTTGTTATCTGGGTATTTATACAGTTTTTTATGTTTTTTAACTTACTTTTTGGATGACATTGAATGTCCCATCGAAATCTTGAACTGTTAAAGATCTTTTTATCCAGCCAGGCAGTCCGTTTTTAGTGTTCGATCTATTATATCTTTCGTCAAGCAATAATACTGTGGCATAGTCATCTTTATGACGTACGGCCCTACCGATGCACTGATTGACGGCTTTCATGCATTGATTTTCATAGAAACGTTTGCCAGCACCTTGCCCCTAAAACATAACATTATAAAGTTCAAACTGCGGCACTAGATAATAACAGTAATAATAAATGTTATTTCCATAGACTTAAGTATATGATAATGTCAAATACGAACACATATCTTAAAATAAATAAATAAACACACAATTTAAAAAAGTACAAGTTAAAAATATTTAATTCCATCTTTCATCTAAAAACTCAGATAAAGTTTAAAAAAAAATTGATTTAAAGAAATTCTTTGTCTTTGCTTTAAATTGAGAAAATCTGTTTAATTTTTTTAAACATTTTGGCAAATTGTTGACAGCTTGATAGCTGTGATCCTTGTATAATTTCCAACTTGTGCATAGTTATGAATTGGTACATAATATAGTTATGAATTGGTACAAAATGTTTTATATTATAAAACATTTTGATTTATAGTATTATAATTATTTTTACTTGGCCATTAAATTTTTAGATCTGAATATTGAAAGTGAGATTTTTTATTAAGTGTTTTTATACTGTACTAATTATATATCTTAACTATTTTAATTATTTTTCAAATATTTGACGTGTGCAAACTTAAATAAAATCACTTATATTTTTCTGAACATAAAGGACACATACATGTTAAAAATCGTCATAATACAATGCTATTTAAAAATATGTCGACAGCTTGAATTATACGGTACCCTAAACATAAAGCGAAGTATTCTTTTTCGCATTACAAATACTTTATCAGTATTTACGCTATTTCCCCAACAAAGAATCCCATAGGCCAAAATTGAGTTTATAGATCCGTAATAAAAATTTATCTGGGTTAATATAAATTATGTAATTATTAATTATTCTAACCTCATTTTTATCCAAGTATGTCATTTTTTCTTTTAAATCTGCTGCCATAATGTTTGCATAAGGCAACCCTACTACAATTACACATCTGCCTAAATCATCACTAAAATTCAGTCCTTCGCTCAATTTTCCACCTACAATTAAAGATTTGCTACAAAGATTTGGCCACATTTAAAGAGTACAGTAAATAATTAAATTTAGGGTCTTTCATATGGGGATGGCATGTTAAGTCTTGACATACCTACAGTGTTTAAGGGGACCGTTTCATAATTGCAAAAAAATAAACTTTTAATTTTTTTAGTGAAAAGAATATTGTATTTATTGAACTGATTTCTTTTGGACATATTTATAAAACATATTAAGAATATAATCTTTTTTTTTCGCATTTTTAGTACATCTTGACCACTTCAGAGGGCGCCTTCCAAAAGACAGTTTTTAAACAGCTCCACGTTTTTTGGGCTTCCTGTAAAACGTAAAAATTCCAACAGGATTTTATTCATAAGACTAAATACTAGTAACTAAGCCTAAAAAATATTCTATTTTTAATATTTTATCATTTTAAAAACATTTTTCTGAAAAATGAAATGGCGTTTTCTTATTTTTCAGAAAAATGTTTATAAAATGATAAAAATATAAAAAATAGAATATTTTTTAGGTTTAGTTACTAGTATTTAGTCTTCTGAATAGAATCCAGTTGGACTTTATACTCTATGTGTTACAGGAGGCCCAAAAACTGTGGAGGCGTTTAAAAAGTGTCTTTTGGAAGACTTCCTCTGAAGTGTCCAAAAGAAAAAGGTTCAATAAATACAATATTCTTTTTACAAAAAAAAATTAAAAGTTTTTTTTTTCAAATTATGAAACGAAAAATCCCCTTAACATACCGCCTATAAAAGAACCTATTATCTTACATCAAGGACGCCTTGATTACATTGTCAAAATATGAACACTATTTTCAAAAACTAAAATAAAAACTTACCTACAACGCTAAACATCATAGCGCCTGATTTCGGGTTCCTACGAATATTTTCGGCGTATTTATCTAGTACACTGTCAACTTCTTTCGTAGATTGTGGTTCTCTATAAACGTTCCTGCCAAAATTAATATTTCTAACTCTATCCCAAAACCAATTTTCGTATTTGTAGGAAGGAAAAAATACTACGATACCGCCTTGTACAGTAGAACAGGTTTTTTGAATAATACTTTTTAAACTTTCGCCCTAAAACGATAGAAAAAAAAAAAGTTTATGCAATAAGAAGTACCCTAGTAGAAATTTAACGTTAGATAAACGTTTTTTTAACGCATATTTAATGTTTAAATGTCCCGGTTTTTAACGTTAGAATTCCTAATGTTAGTTGCCTAACGTTAGAATAATGTTTATCTAATGTATGGCAAAACCTCTAACGGTATTCTAACGTTAGATCCTAACGTTAGGCATCTAACGATGAAACCACATTCATCTAATGTTAGGTCAAGTCGTTCTAACGTTATTTTCCACCAGGGTAGTAAGTTCTTTTAATCACTAGACTATAACTGAACCTTACCATGGAAAACCTATTTTCAAAATTAAATAACAAATTTTCTTTCTTGGGACCTTTGGTGACTATGATTGGTAGAATATTTTGAGGTGAAATAATATGATCACAAGAAAATTCAACAATTCTGGAAGGTTCTGCTCCAGCTCCTATAAATAATCTATCTCGAAATTCTGCGTTTGGTTTCATTGTACCTCCGGCCACTATTACCTGAAATATATAGGGTATATAAATTGTGTAACATTATAACATTAAAAAAATGGAAAAAGGTTTTAAAATAGTTAAAAACAGTTGGAAAAAGGTTCTAAAAAGGTCCTAAAAACTCACCGATCGACAGTCACGGACGATATCGCCAAAATGCGAGGAAGGATTCAATAATAAAAATTGCATTTTGTATTTATTTTTATCATCATCATGTTTCGTTAAAAGAATTCTACCATCTTCATACGAATAAGTTAACGACTCCAAAAACGAGATAACAGCCAACAGAGGATTACTTGGAGGAGGGTTTAGGTTTTTTTGATCCTTTGGTTTTTCCTCTTCTACACTTGAAGCAGCTGGTACTGCTTTTTTGTTTTTATTTTTTTCTAAACTAGCTAAAAAACTTTTGACGCCTGTTTTATCAGGCTTTTTCACTTGCTCTTCTAAGGGATATTTTATAGAAAACCCACGAATCTTAAAAAGATGGATCATATTGGGGTGAAGTTGGGAATTGTATTAGGGGAAGTCAGGGTTAACTGGGCCACAGGGTTAACCGGTCCACCTGGATTTTATCAACTTTTTTTATTAGTATTGGAGCCTTAGGGCAAATTCTAGTGATATTTAGTTAGTAGTATTGTTTAAAGTATTATGACGGACCGTGTTGTCCACGTGTAAGTTGTAGTAAAGAAAGTTAATTTTTTTCGATGAAAAGTGGGTAATATTTTACCTAATATACTGACTATTTTATTAATTATTCTGCATAATTTCCGCCTTCTAATATCTTATTAACTAATAAAATTTTATGATTTTATTCAGTGGTGTCACTCAGGGTTGATTGGTTCGGCGTTAACTGGACCACTTATGTCTATTTTTATGTTAGAATTAAATTTTATTTGATTTAAAATCGTTTTTATTCACAATAATTACAATACAGTTAACCCTGAGTAGTGGTCCAGTTAACCCTGCCCTATGGAGTTAACTGGTCCAGCGGGGTCAACTGGTTTATCGTTAATAACTTTTTTTATATAAATAATATTTGTCTGAAGTATTAATATGTTCTAACTATAGTATTAATCTACCTTTTGCTATAGAAAATATTTTAAAATTGTTTACAGGTTTTTCAAGAACTCGATATGAAAAAAAGCGGCCCAGTTAACCCCGACTTCCCCTATACTTTTGAGGTGAGGAAGATTTTGCTTATATTACATATAATGTAAAATTACTTTTACCTTTTGAGCAATTCTAGTATCCTTACAAAATTGTATCAGCTTGAACATGTTAAAATTATCTACTTCTCCTGTTAGCACAAAATTCTCTATAGTATAAATTTGAGTTAAGTTATTTTTAGCATCGCTTAATTTATCTGAAAAATATTACAAATATAACAAATATTAACTTAGAGCTTAGAAATAAAAAAAAACTTACCTAGAATTGTTTGTAACTTGGTAATAACAAATATTAACTGATTAATATTTAATAAAGTTTTGGCGCTAAACCTTTTACTAAATTTTTGTTTGTAACATTTTAACTGATGCAAAGAATGTCTTAACTGTTTGTAGTTTAACTCCGAATTATACATTTGAGCTATGGCCTCTAAAAGATTGTGAGCCTCATCTATTATTACGACGTTTTTTTTTAGTTGTATACCTGAAATCATTAGAAATTTATAAAATAAATAAAAAATTAATACAAACTTTATAAACTTTTTCTTTCATATACCTAATTTTTGTAAATTTACACCCAATTAGAGTGAATAAAATATTTTTTGACACTTTACATATCTTCAGTAGTTGGCGTAAACTCATCAACGTTGAAAATAAACACAGAAACATAGGCTTACGGAATAATTTTGCCGAATTATGAGTGAAATTTTTATAAAGGTCACTAAATGAAAACATTTGACGACTAATTTTTTACACACAACAATATTGACTATACATATTAACTATACATATGTATATATATCGGTGTTTTTCAAAGAAAAAAAAAGTTTTTAATTTTTATTTATCAATAACTTTTTTCCCATCTTACTCGTTAAAATGGAATCATTAAAAAAATCAAGATAAAAAGAAATAAAAATGTAAATATTTAAAACCTCGAGTCAACGCTAGAGTCGATGCGGCGCCTATGCTAGTACTGGAAATTCGCCGAGTACTACAGATCTTGTAGGGAGCATAATTAAAATTATCTTTCAATTGTGTCTCTATAAGTAACTACTCCGGTGGAAAATAACGTTAGAACGACTTGACCTAACGTCAGATGAATGTGGTTTGAATGTTATATGCCTAATGTTAGAGTCGTTATGAGTTTTACCGAACGTTAGATAAACGTTATTCTAACGTTATTTTTATGGGAGATTGCATGGTTTTAACCACAGACTTTACTAGTTGGAATTATCAGAGTAACTTACCATTAGCCTCGCGGGTAGCTCTATGTAAAAGAGTGTTATATGGAATTAAAACTACTTCAGAGTCCACCTGAGCTAACCTACTGGCATAATAGGGGCAAGCATCCAGTTCTTTGCCGCTCTGGATCAGGTCTTCGACATCCTGTACATCAAGCAGTGCCCAGTCTTTTAGATCCTCAATGTTGCTCTGCTTGTAATATTCACATTTGCAATTTGTTGCTGTTTTTTGACGTTTGACTGCTTTACCTTCATCACCCATTTTGTTTTCTTTCTTGGACGCTTTTTGCATATCGAGACATCTATTCAAAAATTATGAAAAAGAGTTGCATATTTGTATACATATCACGGTTCGCCGTTACTCACTTTTAGTTCGACTTTAAAAAACTTTTTAATTTTTATTTTTTTATAATTTTATATTAAACCCTCTTTTGTTTTTAACTAAAACTAAAAGAATGTAACTTGTTCAAATTGACCTATTCAATAAAAGGTTATGGAGGTCACGTGACCCTTTTTTGCGATTAAAATACCTTTCGCCCGAAGGATTATTTGATTTTTTTGGTTTGGAATCAATATTTACATTATGTTAACAAATTATACAAGAAATTTGAGTGTTTTCAAAAGTCCAAACTAAAAGTGAATAACGGCAAACCGTCATATAGTACTAAAAATATAGAATTTTTTTATAATTGGTTTCTTTTAAAAATTTATATGATTATTAGCATACTAGCAATATTTAAGTAGGTAAGTACCGTAAGGAATCTTATTTTTACAGGGCTGTAACTAGGGGGGCAGAGGGGGCTAAGTCCCCCTAGCGTTTTCGCTGAGCCCCCCACCTGGTATTTTTTTGGGGCGCCAATTTTCTTTTGCAGGGGCGTCAAGTTTGGTAGAAACCGTCAGGGACAAAGCTGTTTTAGTAAAGGTATTTTTTTTTCCTTGACGGTAAGTTTACAGGGGCGCCAGGTTCGGTAGATACCGTCAGGGGTAAAGCTTTTTTGTTTTCGTAAAGGTAATTTGGGGAGCCAATTCTTTTTTGCAGGGGCGCCAAGTTTGGCAGAAACCGCCAGGGACAAAGCTTTTTTTAGTAAAAGTATTTTTGGATTTTTGGGGGTGGGGCAATTCTTCTTTGTGCAGGGGCGCCAAGTTTGATAGAAACCGTCAGGAACAAAGCTGTTTTAGTAAAGGTAATTTTTGGGGCGCCAATTTTTTTTTCGCAGGGGTGCCCTGGCGTTTTCGGTGAGCAGCCCCCCCCCCCCCTGGTATTTTTTTGGGGTGCCAATTTTCTATTGCAGGGGCGCCAAGTTTGGTAGAAATCTTCAGGGACAAAGCTTTTTTTCATTAAGGTATTTTTTCTTTTTTTTTGACCCTGGGGGCTGAGCCCCCCCTAGATGTTTTTCTGGTTATGGCCCGGTATTTTTAAAACCTTTTGTACTACATCACAAAATTAGAAAGAGTTAATTTTGTGTACTACATATAAAAAGGAATTGATTACAGGTACAGACCTTTCATTAATGAGAGCCATACTTTTTAATTTAGTTACATCTCGATTTATACAATAGTTTTGCCTAGATGCCAAAGATATAACTCTAATGTTTTTACCATGAGGTGATTTTTTAATTTCGCCTATAAACTGTGACAACTGCGAATGAGTCCTACTGCATATAAAAATCTAGAAAATAAAACAAATTAAAAAAAAAAATACTCTTACTCTACCTATTCTCCGTGTCTGAAATAGAAAGTAGTGACTAATACATAAAAAGTATTATGCTGCTCTCGTAAAAGGGATTCCCCTCAGACGGAGTTACGCGAACCGCACCCGAATTGGTATGATCCTCGCTTTTTAGCACCCTTTCGCAAATGAGTCACTGCAGTCTATTTCAGACACTGATAATAGTTACGTAATTTTTATGAATAAAAAATAACAGATTAAAAACGTTGAAAAAACATTGCGAAAAAAAAACTACAATAAAAATAAAATGTAAAGAAACAAAATTCAAAAAAAAAAAATTAAAAAAAACTAATAACTTTCCCAAAGGAGTCTTGTAAAAAAACTTTCGAAAAATTTTTATTGCTTATTTACATTTTATATCCAAACAATATGATTTCCGTCAAAAAAAAATCCGTCTGTCGGTCTGTGTGTCTGGGAAATTTGTGACCAGGATAACTCAAGAACCCTTCAGGCTAAAGACTTCAAATTTGGACCATAGGTTGACTATCCAAAGTTCTAGGCTGGGATTGTTTTTGGTAAAAACCGGGTTGGAGTAAGGGGGTAAAATAGTGTAAAAACAATTTTTTTCTAAACATTTTTTGTTCAATTTATTTTTCGTTTTACTTAAAAAAAGTTTTTTTTTTGAAAAATTATTTTTTTTATTTTTTTTTTCGTTTTGATTTTAATGAACCTAGGTCTATAGGGGAAACTATTATTTTTTTGGCAGCGGGTTTTTCCATTATATCTCCCAGGAGTCCTGGCTTATTTAAAACAAATAAAAAACCTTTGTTGGATGATATTTTAGTTCCTGATCTTTTTCGTTGTCTGATAAATTATCATCTGTAGAATTTAAACTTTGATTTTCTTCAATAATAATATCTTCATCCTCAATATTTTTCTTTTCTTCTTCCTCTAAATCTTTCAAATCATTATTTTCTTTGTTATTACTTAATTTTGGATTCTTTTTAAATATTTTTTTCTTTTTAACTTCTTTCAAATTTTTTAAATCTTCGATTTTTTTATCATAGCTAATTATTTTATCCCTGTCGATTTTTAATAAATTTAATTTTCTTGTGATTTCAATTTCTTTGGATTGAGAACTTAGCCAGTCATTTGAATTATCAGATAGTTTCTCTTTTTCTTCTTGAAGAACATCGATTTTTTTATTTAGATGTGTCCTAATTTGCTCATTATGATCTTTTAGCCATTTAATTGATCCACATATTATACTCAAAGATTTTCCCTTAAAAAAATTAAAAAAAATGAAAAATATATTAGAAACTATTTTTAATTTTGTTATTAAAAGGTAAGAAAGTTAGTCTTTTTTCTCCTATTTACTTTATTATAGTGTATTGTAAGATTTACATCTAAAATTATAAATTTACCAAAAATACTATTTTGTAAATTTGTAATTTTATATGTAAATCTTAGAATACATTTTGTTATTTTATTAATTTGTATTATATCCCACAAAATCTTCTCTGAAATTTCTGCACATTAGCAAATTGTAAAATCAGAAATCCTGAGTCCCAGCTTAAAACATACAATCCCACCTGGGCCCAGGTGAAATCCAGAATTTTTGCCAAATTGTATACTAGATTTGCGGAAGCTTAACTCGTTAATAATAACTATGAAGATAACAATGGGTTTCGAAAAACACCAAGGCACTTTCTGGCTTCATCGTAAAGTGATTGTGCCACAAATTTCCTGTAATTAACCAGGTCACATAATAAAATGAGCATTATAAGAAATTATTATACCAGTGATTAAGAAAGAATATTAAAATATTCTTAATTACAAGAGGCATTAACTTACAGTACCAGTTGGGCTCTCAAAGATACCTAATTTTCCATTTTCAATAACTGAATAAATATTTTTCATGAAATCATTTTGAATATCGTACGGTGGAAAAGGGAAATCGAAATTTTCTGGTATTTCCAACGTTTCTTCAAGAATTTCCCACATCTCACAACATAAACAAATACAAAAATGTTAGGTTATGTTAATTTTAAAACCTCGAACTCGTTTACAGTTTCTTGTAATTACAGTTACCTGTTATTATTTTACAGATTTCCATATATATATATAACAAAATTAAAATCCTACTGGAACCTAGAGGGTGACACATAATTTTTTAACTTTAAACATTACAGTTTACTGTAAATAATTCTTTTCGTGTCAAAACTGTCAGATTTTGAGGTTGTGAATCATAAAATAAATAAATAAATAAATATGGAATTACGCGATATTAATTATAATAAAGGAGATTACGTGGAAACAGTAAGTTCTATAACTATTATTTTAGTAGATAATACTTAAATAGAAAATTTTTAGGCTTCTGGAAACAAGGTTTGCAGACAAACAGTATTATGTGGATCACAGAACATTATTTTGCAAGGAAAAGTAATTGTACAATCAGAAGCAATAATTCGGGGTGATCTAGCTAACGTAAAAACTGGTAGATATTGTATTATAAGCAAAGAAGCTGTCCTACGACCTCCATATAAAAAATTCAGCAAAGGGTAAATAAGTATTAAGCTTGTCCTAGATTAAGCAAGTTTTTTTGCAATGCAAGTGCTAAAAATTGTCCAATGCAATTTCTAAATTTTCATTTCAGAGTATTTCATTGGTCATTCCTGTAGATGTTTTGTATACAATAGCAAATGCTATCTTATACCCAGGGCTGGCGCCAGACAAAAATGTTCACTGAGTGAAACCCTAATCTGGCACCTCCCCAGAAAAAAAATGACAACAAAAAAAAAACCCACAACCTCTAAAAAATTAACTCCCCAAGCATTTTGGCACCCTTTGCCAATAATTTAATGACATTTGGTTTGTTGTCACTGCAGTGAGCAGGTGGCTTCCTGCTTTCCCCTTTTGCCTGCCTTGCTTGGTCAATTTGCTTAGCAGGGAACTTGTATTAAATCAAACATACTTATCAGGGCTGGCCTTTGGATTTCAGTGTGCCAAGTCTAAGGTTCTGCCTAAGACTTGGCACCCCTAGCAAAAAAAAATTTGAGCAATGAAAAAATTAACCCCCCCTAATGACTAAAAAAAAAGGTCCTCACCTCTAAAAAAACAAATTTACCCCCTCTGAAAATTTTGATGACTAAAAATAAAAAAGGTCCTCGTCTCTGAAAAAAACAAACTTACCCCTCTGAAAACTTTAATGACTAAAAAAAAAGGTTCTCACCTCTAGGCGCTAGACAAAAATGTTCACTGAGAAACCCTAATCTGGCACCTCCCCAGAAAAAAAATGAACAAAAAAAAAGCTCACCACCTCTAAAAAATCAACTCCCCAAGCATTTTGGCACCCTTTGCCAATAATTTAATGACATTTGGTTTGTTGTCACTGCAGTGAGCAGGTGGTTTCCTGCTTTCCCCTTTTGCCTGCCTTGCTTGGTCAATTTGCTTAGCAGGGAACTTGTATTAAATCAAACATACTTATCAGGGCTGGCCTTTGGATTTCAGTGTGCCAAGTCTAAGGCTTACTGCCTTAGACTTGGCGCCCCTAGCAGAAAAAAAATTGAGCACTGAAAAAAATTAACCCCCCCTCATGACTAAAAAGAAGGTCCTCACCTCTAAAAAAACAAAATTACCCCCTCTGAAAATTTTGATGACAAATTAAAAAAGGTCCTTGTCTCTAAAAAAAACAAAATAACCCCTCTGAAAATTTTGATGACTAAAAAAAAAGGTCCTCACCTCTAAAAAAACAAATTTACCCCTCTAAAAACTTTTATGACTAAAAAAAGGTCCTCACTTCTGAAAAAAACTTTTGCTGACTGAAAAAACAAATTCCCCCTCTGAAAATTTTGATGATTAAGAAAAAGGTCATCACCTCTGAAAAAACAAACTTACCCCTCTGAAAATTTTGATGACTAAAAAAAACAAATTTACCCCTATGAAAATTTGGATGAATAAAAAAAAGCCCTCCTGAAAAACTTTTGCTGACTGAAAAAACAAATTTATCTCTCTGAAAACTTTGATGACTAAAAAAAAGGTCATCACTTCTGAAAAAAAATTTTGCTGATACTTTTTTACGACTCAGACATAAAAAGACGCCTCAAATGCGCCCATCCAGGCTCGCGCCCTGAACCAGGGGACTCTGATACTTATAAGTAATTTGTGATTTTTTTGTTTTTTTTTTTACCTAATCCTAATTTATATATATTTTTTTAGAGTTGCATTCTTTCCTTTGTCAATGGGTGATCATGTTTATGTGGGTGAGAAATCAGTCATAAATGCAGCCGTTGTAGGATCCTATGTATATATTGGAAAGAATTGTGTAATAGTATGTATTATTTAAAACTGCAAGACCCCCCTTTCTACCATCTTCCATTGCAATGAATTAGATATTCTAGAGTAGAACCAATAAACTAACAACTCTTCTCTCTAGAATATGCATACCGTTAATATAAAGTATCGTCAACATCTCGATTTGTTTGTAAACAAAGTAGGTATATCCAGGCCTGAACAGTAACAATTACTAGTAACTGTTGTTGTCTCTGTTAGAACAAAGCTGTGTGAGTAAGACAAACAAATGTATATGTTGGCTACGTTTTTTTCAGTTTTTACAAGAAATGCCTATTCTAGAGAGAAGAGTTATTAGTTCATTGAGTAGAACAGCCAGAGCAAATTTTAAGATATTAAAAAGTGGGGGACAATGAAGCCAAAAAGTGGACTTTTACCACCAGTGGCCACTTAGGAAACCTTGACAGTCTTGCTAAAAAATCTAATCTTAAAGAATATATAAAGCTCATTCAACAATAGAGAATCCCTTCATTTATGTAGATGCAACTTTTTAAAATTGGCGAATGCGCCAAGTTGAGCATTTTAGGAATTCTTAAACTATGAGGCATTCAGGCAACAATTTAAATTTAGTTTAATTTTTTTTTTAATGTCCCAGGAATTATCCAGAAAAAATAATCAAATACCCAGGGAAACCCTGAATCATTAGATTCTAATGAATTCCCTTTCCATGGGACATCCTCTGCCTAGAATCTGACCCCAAAACCTTCAATAAACTTAATTAAATACATATACATAATTATTCTTTTACAGGGGCGTAGATGCATATTAAAAGATTGCTGTATTATAGAAGATAATACAATTTTGCCACCAGAAACAGTTGTCCCACCATTTAGTCGGATAGGTGGATCACCTGGAGTCCATATTGGTGAATTACCAGAATGCCAGGCAGACATAATGGTTGATTTTACGCGTGGATATTATCAACACTTTCAACCTACAAAATTAATATGATAAGAACCAACTGCTTTATTAACATAATTTATAGATTTAATTATATTATTTATCCATATTAACCAAAAATTTAAATTTGCTTTCTTTTTTTTTATAAAAACTGCTATTCCCCAATTATTATCTTTTTTAACTGTTAAGTAAACTGTACTACTTTCCATTTTTTGTATAAAATAAATAATTTTTAAAATTTACTTTAGTTTTTAATTAAGAAATACTGATATATCTATTAATAGTAGTATTTATATATAGATTATACTTATAATTTAATTTATTTTAGTTTTGATCAAATTTTTGATCATCTCAAAACTATTATATTTAGGTTCACTGCATCTTAGTCTTCCTTTGTTCTTTCGTTCTTTGTCGTTAGTTTTCGGTTTTGGACTTAGCTTTTCTCTTTTTCTTAGGAAGAAATAACAAAAACAGACCAAGTACAGAAGAACAAAGTAAACCCAGATGAAGTGACCCTAATATTATTAGGGTAATTAACTTTTCTAATATAAAAGAATGAATTGCTTTTAAGCAATAATAGCTTAAGTTGGCATTGCAAAGGTAGTTTTTACAATTGGCAATCATCATTTTTTATATAAAATGAGATTTAAACCTGTCAATTGACATATGTAAAAGCTTATTAAGCTTTTATATAACAAAAAAACATTGTTTAAAAAATCTCGACCCATGAATAAATCTTTAATGTATTTATTAAATATTCTTTTATTTTTTTTCATCGATTTTCACATAGAAACGTATAGGTTTACCAGTGGCGGACTGGTCATAAGGCAAGGTCGACAAAAGCCGACGGGGCCCTACCACTAAATGGGCCCTCCCATGGCGATTTTTTCTGTTTTGACTATCCCGGGCCCTCAATTTCCCTATTTTTAGCAATTTTCCACTGGCTTCTGTTTGGATGTTACAGTTAATTAACTGTAACATCACACAATAATGTACGTTTTATTAGCGCAATAAAAATTTGCAACTAACATGGAGTTGCATATATCATGACTTCAAGCCTTGAACTTTAAGGGGGCTTGAACAATCAAATTAAGGCGCATTCGCCACATAAAAGAAAACGTTTGAAATAGCTATTTTGCTAAAAAGTGTGGAAAACGGCTCTTTGCACACTAGATTGCATTGCAAGGGGTGGGGGTCCAAAATGATCTAAATTTGGATTACATAATACTTGAACGTACCCTTGTGTATGAGAAAATTTAAAGGCCCTTAAAGTTCAATGCCAAAATGCTTTACTTTTATTTAAATTTAAAAGTATTTTTTTTAGTCTCATTTTTAGGGGGCCCAGCAACCTTCCTGTACCCAGCATGGGATATGGAACAAAATATGGTGTTCAACAAATTAACAAAAAAAAAATATGCTTATATAAAAAATATATTATAAACCTATTATAGGCTATATTAGTAAAAATTTTTATAAGGATCCATGTTTTATAAGATATAGTTTGTAAGCTCATTACTAAATAAATTATAAAAGACTATCCATCTCTTGTCTAAATTAGGGACTCTATATACGATATTAAACCGTTGTATCAGAACAACAAGGTTTCAACTGACATTGTGAGATTGCAGTGGCTGTCAGTGTGTTTTGTGTGATAAATTTAAAATGCTTTAACTTATAAATTTAAAGTTTTGTACAAATAACAAAAATAATGCAATCCATATCTATAAAAAGTTGTAACTCTTCAAGATGAGGCGTTTTAAATTTAGAGTGTGCTGACAATTGCTGCAATCTCACAATAGGTCTGTTCGTTGGTGTTGCACTTTTTTGCACCGACGTACACTTTTCATCCAACCAAATAAGTACTGTATTTGTCCCCTAATTTTTAAACATGACAAAGAATTTGTTCGACTGTAAAGTGCAAGAAAGTGCAACACCAATGAACAGACCTAATGTCAGTTGAAACTTTGTTGTTCTGATACGACGGAACGTCAAGTTTAATGTCATTATCAAGATGACTATAGGACTAGTTCCCTGGTGTCATCACTCAGTCAGTCTTTGAGGCCAGTAACCAGAGGCCGCCAGGCTATAAGCGTGTCAAATTGAACTGATAATTGCTAAAACGACCATATATATTATATGATAATTTTAGT
Organism: Brachypterus glaber; assembly: GCA_958510825.1. Classification (NCBI taxonomy): domain Eukaryota; kingdom Metazoa; phylum Arthropoda; class Insecta; order Coleoptera; family Kateretidae; genus Brachypterus; species Brachypterus glaber. The sequence goes on from OY294050.1 coordinate 26,435,880, forward strand.
CAGTTAATAATATCGTTAACTTTTAAAATTAAACGTTACCTACAAATAGTAGTTTCAGCAATTTTCGGTTCGATTTGACGGCCGCTTATAGTGGCGGCTTCTGGAAACTAGCCTCAAAGCCTGACTGAGTGTAGGTACCAGGGCTAAAGCCTACAGATATCTTGTTAATTATATATAGGGTCCCTAGTCTAAATTAGCTATCGACATTCTGTTTGAAGATTTGCTTTCAGCAGCTCAATATATAAAATGTTTCAGCTACCGAATTTCTGGTTCAAATTAACTGTTCTTCATAGTGTCAAAATTATTAAATTATTAAAAAAAATAAGTATTTTTTAATAAAAAAAATTATAGTTTAGTTTTTAGGTAAGATAAAAGCAAATTTATAAATTAAAAATTTATTTTTTTTTAACATTTCTTACAAATTATTCTGTGCTAGCGTCTACATTTTCGGTTTGAAGTCCTTTGAATGTAGGCACTGCAATGTATGTCACAAGGGTGTACAATTTGTTGGCAGAGTCTTCATCATCGTTTCTCCTGCGTGATAAACGAACTCTAATACGGAAAGGTACGTTTCTGAAACAAAAATATGTGTAAATATAAGTTTAGAGTGCCCGCGTTCTATAAGAAACAAAACTTTATAACAAAAATATCGCGGAAGTTGTTTTGCAAGCGACCTGCCCCATTAAGACGACTTTACAGTAGTAGCTCAACATACATTTTTTATCTTTCGTTTTTGTGAAATCTTATTCTTAATTTCCGCGCAAAAAATCTCGGGAAAATTTTTCGAGTTTAAATACATTTTTTTATTTTTGAGCATTTAACAGAAATCTACAAAAATTAACATCTTTCATATATATTTTTAACTTTTTTTTTAATTTGGTATTTAACACACGAAAATGAGTTTTTCAAGATCAAATGCTTTAAAATGAAAAGTTAGAAATTTTTGTTGATTTTGCACAACATTTTTGCGTTTTTTAGGTCCAATAAGTTTTAAACAGAGAAAGGCCATAACATGAAAATGCATTTTAGGAAAATCATTTTTTGTTATTTTTAGTAATATATGTATTTGTTCTATATAACACATACCAAATTTCCCACTGCACATTTTAATTTATCACTGCACGTTTTGTGTCCAGCATGTTAAAATAACCCCTTCTTCACCAACAATTAAAAAAACAGCTGTAGACCACTTTATTATAAGTTTACAACATAATTATTAAATTAAATTTTGCAATATTTAGAGAATAAGAAAAAATATAAATATCCAAATAAGTTTCCCCCGAGTAGCTAAATTCCCTGAATTTTTCAGATATTCCAGCTGGCATTCTGGTAAGACCACTGGACACCCTAATCAGTACTAACTACCCTTATTTTGAAGGCTGAAAAAAATTAGGAATTTTTGCACAAATGCGAGGTTTTGTAATTTAAAACATTTTATACAGGTAGTTTACTGGTTACATCGATGAAAATTGAAAAATTAAATTTTCTTAAAAAAGATTTTGATAATATTTATTGAGTTAAAATATTATTTATGACTAAATGCTCAGCATGTTGGTAGCAGCTACCATTAGTTTATCTCAGAAAGGGTTGTAAACAAAGGTCAAGTTTTATTTGAACTTCAAAAAATTACTTAAAATAGGTTATTATTTGATAATTACCCTAAATAATACTCAAAAATGAAAACGGCAAAGCATGTGTTGTAAAACCATAACAATTCTCCTTTTTTAAGAATGTAGAAAAGTAAACGGAGCAGAGAATAAATGTTAACAGCCAGATAATGGTACTCTAGGTACCATTATAGTGACCACTAATGTATATGTCTGCACGGAACTCTCCTTTATTAATCTACCTGCATGCATCAAGATTTTTACCAATAAAAGATGTAAAATCTCAAAAATAACAGGGTGTTTTAGAATGTAAGAGTTTTTGCATGTATCTCAAGTTTTTTTTTTTTTGAATGTTAACTGCCATCTCAATCTGAGGAGTCAACCTGGTCTATAGGACGCCCTGAACTTAGCGCCCCTAGCAAAAAAAAAAAACACCCTTAGAAAGAAAGCTTTGTACCTGACGGTTTCAACCAAAACTTGGCGCCCCTACAAAAAAATTGGCGCCCAAAAAATACCCTCAAGAAAAAAAGCTTTTTCCCCGACGTTTCTATCAAACTTGGCGCCCAAAAAAATACCCTCACGAAAAAAAGCTCTGTCCCTGACGGTTTGGCGCCCCTGAAAAAAAAAAGAAAAATAGGCACCCGAAAAATACCCTCAAGAAAAAAGCTTTGTCCATGACGGTTTCTATCAAAACTTGGCGCCCCTAGGGAATTCAAGTATTATGTAACGCAAATGTTGATCATTTTGAACCCCCCCCCCCCTGTAACGCTATTTTCCTATACCATTAACATGAGCATAACACTCCAAAATGACCCCCACCCCCCTTAGGAGCGTTATTTAATACTTGAACGTTCCCCTAGTAGCAAAAGAAAAGAAAAAACATCCTCAAACAAAAAGCTTAAGCTAAAAAACGCGCCCCTCTAGGCTCGCGCCCTGAAGCAGGAGGTTCACTTGATTCATAAAGGCCGGCTCTGGGATGTAGTATCATATAGTTGTTACCATGGTACCAGATGGCCCCTGGGATAATGTGTCCTAAGTTAGATCCTTGTAGTCAATGTTTTGACTTAAGATATAAAGAAAAGGACAGGGTCAGTAAATTTAAATAGATTTTATAAACTTTTATGACTAAAATATTATAAGTAATGTTAAGTGTTTTTTTTTTTGTTTTCTACTCGATTGTATTTTACACATTTTGTGGTCAAAACCAAGAACTTGGACTCTGGGAAAAAAATAAACTGGCTAAATATATAGTCACTAAGCACTTCAACATTCTATATTGCCCATATTATGTGGGGGTACTGAATTTAAGCTATCACTATTATGTATCTAATAGTTAAACCTACCTTATTCCCTTGGACCACAGTTGTTTGTTTAATCTGGTGTCGATTCTTACATCTGGGGTTCCCATTTGTTTCTCTGCGAATTTGCGGATTTCTTTGATGGCTCTTGGTGCCCTCTTTTTGAAACCGATGCCATGTAACCTTTTGTGAAGGTTGACTGTGTATTCGCGAGTTACAACCTCGTTTATAGCAGATTTGCTTTTTCTTTCAGTCTTTGGCTTGACCATTTTTGTATGCTAATGCTAAAACAGAAAAGAATGTTGTGGTAAGTTATCCTAACCTAATATTTTTTTAATGACATATTTTGTGTAAATATGACCCAAAATTAAGAAAATACACATGGATAAATCATCAAAGGGTAGCAATTTACATTTTCCATCTAATAATTTAACTTTTATGTGAATATTAACGCCGATGATTAAAGATTTTCATTGTAAACACAAAAAAACGTACCTTTAGCACTACCGACGATATAAAAGAGGTTGGCAGAACTTAAAAATGTCAAAGTAATGTTTTGTCGGTAAAGTAGAAACCGAAAAAATATTGGGTAACAGCTAAATTACTTTGACTACTGGCTGGTAGATGTCGCCACAAATACTAGTACAGAAACTAGAAAATAGATGTAGGCCACTAGGACAATCTTACGTCGGCATAGTAGAAATAGAATTTAAAGATTTAGCTACTAACATATAGATGTCGCGAAAAGAAATTTTAAGACCACTAAAAAGGGTAATGAACAGATGGCGTTGAGTAAATTCAATTCAAAAAATCACATGCGGATGATTGCAGATTTCGGTGCCGGGGTTTGTTTTGGTTTTTTGTTGTTTGTTGTTTTTTTTTTTTTTAATGAGGGGACCTGTTTGGTGTTTTTTTTGTTGTAAAAAAATCTTTTTTTATTTAAAATAATATATTGAAAAACGATCAGCGCAGTTTATCAAAACGAGGCATTAACAGCTGCATATAACCGCTCCTAAAAAATCACGGGAGCTAAGTACTCCGCCATCTGCACATGCGCTAGCAGAAATCAACATAATAACGTAAACCAACGGTCCCAATTTAAAAAAAGAAAAATACCAAACCAGCAAAAAACCAAAACAACGTTAACGTAAAAACCAACGCCTTCCATTGAAAAAAAAACACCAAACCACACAAAAGCAAACAAAAGCATGCGCATGCGTAGATTGCGGAGTACTTTCCTCCCGTTAGCCGCTTTTAACCCTCCGTTAACCAGGTAGGGGTCTGACAAACCCCAATGAGTTTATTTTAAACAAAAAAACATATTTAGTCCAATTCTATTGGTACGTCCGATCGTCTATCTTCCTGAAATACTCATTCCGTGTATCGAGCTCAGTTGTGAGAAAAACCGTTGCGAAATAGCTATATCCATGGATTACTTGCAACCTTTATATCTAAGCTTATTTTTGAATGAATATAATACCAACCATTTTTTTTCGCAATGAAACTTGTTTAATTTTAATAAAGTTTCTCAGAATATTCAAAAAATAAGCTTTTTGTTTTTTTTATAATTATCCAAGTCAAGTTTATTACATAATATGTTTTAAATATGTAATACGTATTTAATTATCATTTTTATTGAAATAAATTGTGCTTGTTATTTTTTTCTGTATATTTTATGTTGGGGTTTGATAAACCCCACGTGAATAATAATGTTATTTTTTCGCCACCTGGTTAACGGAGGGTTAAAAAATCTACAATGATCCATTCCCTAATAATTATTGCAACGTTTGCGCCTTTGCACAGAAAAAATGCAAATAATCTTTTTTTTTCTACTACCTAATTAAGTGCTAGCTTACATATTATCTACCGTTGTCAAGGCTTGTTTACCTTGGCAAGCAATAAAATCAGTGAACTCGTTTAATATTGACCGCTGTTAAGCATTGTCTATTGACGATGGTCAATAATGATAAAATTTAAGACGACTACTAACTTTTTTCAACTTATATGTCAAACTGACAGCTATGTTAAAATACTTTTTAGGCTATATTTTTAACTAATATTTGAGTTACTAGCTTTAGGTAGTTGAAAAAATATTACATGGACCACGTATGCGAATTGTCTTAAGTGTTCTCGACTGATTTTTTGCCTCGACTCCGTCTCAGCAAAAAAACTTCAGTCTTGAACACTAAAGACTTAGTTCGCATACTAGGTGCATAATATACTATTTTTTTGACCAATAATAAACAAATTAGAATTAGGTAATTGCCTTGAGGTAACTGTTCCAAAGAAACACCAGAACTTTCCAAAGTCCAAAATATATTTAATAGAAATTAAAACGTAAAAAGCTCACCGTGTGAGCTGGGCTATAATTATTTCCATTTGTCCCCGGGGTGAAGGTAATTTTTAATCAAATTCAGATTCAGTTACTTCAATTGAAATTTTTTTTGTAAAGATTTTGAAAAAAAATAGATGGTATAAAATGAGTGTAAAAAATTAATAGCCCAATAAAATAAAAGTTTAAATTAGGTAAACAAAAACAATTTAAATATTCATATGTACATTTTTCCTCACCCACCTCAAGTCTATTATATTATCATTGCACATCCTTTTATAAAAAAACCTAACCCTACCCAATATTAATTTTTAACTTCCTGTTAAATAAAAATGTATGTTGTAACTAAATAACGCTACCGTCTTCATGCAGTTAAGAGATTTACCTACTATAAGGTACTAGGTACTAGAGTGGTCCAAAACAAAAAAGTTGGACATTCTTGCTGCTCATGGAGGATATGGCTCATTTTGATTAGTTAATATCCCACAAAAAAAAAGCGTTTCCCCAAATGACTACTTAAGTTGTGGTATACAAATCAACAAAATTCCGCTTTATTAACACTTCAAGAATGGTCGTAAATCCCAAAAAATCGTGTTTTTTACATTCTTTTGATAATTTTGGCGTAACGGTAATGAATTTCCAAAAATGTTTTTATTACTAAAATTAAAGAGTACTAAATTATCTTCAGTTTGCTTTTTTGTTTCAACTCTGTAGTTTTATTTTATATTTTTTTTTTAAGTAAGTGACGAATTTGTTTTAATTGTTTGGTTATTCTTTTCCTATCCGTTATAAACGAAGGTAAAAATAAGTTTGAATTTTTTGGAAAATATTAACCGTACGCCAAAATTATCAAGTGTATGCATGTATGTAAAAAAACACGATTTTTGGGATTTACGCCCTTTTTTAAGGTGTTAATAAAGCGGATTTTTTTTATTTTTATACCACAACTTAAGCAGTTTATAAAGACTATATTCTAAAATTTTCAGGTCATTTGAGGAAACGCTTAATTTTTTGCTTCATAATTTCAAGTTTTTCCGGTTATTTCCCCATCAAAAAAATTGGGTCAAGGGATCCTCAAAGCGAGGGAGTCGTAAATATACTACAATATTTTTAACTTTTTTGTGGGATATGTACTCATTAAAATGAGCTTTATCCTCCATGAGCAGCAAAAAAAATCCAGCTTTTTTGTTTTGAACCACCCTAATAGGTACGTACTTTCTCGTAAATTATAGCGTTTTTAACGCATTTCTTACTGGATATCCACTGTCACAAACCAAAGCATTTTTAGGAAAAAATAGATCTTTGCTTCGAGGACTCATAAAAGTCGGGCCTATATGCCCGTGTATACCCGTGAGCAATTTCCTACGGCCAGGGCCAAGCGGACCGGCCGGCAGCCCGCTCGCTTTCAAGGAGGGTCGCCAAATTGGCACATGTTTGGGTTCTTTTTTGGAGTGATGGTCAACTGGGCGCCAAACTGCTTTATTGTGTTTATTTTAGGGCCACTTGCACCAATGATGGTTTAACTTTAAACTTGGATTAAATTGACGGCCGACCAATCAGAACCCAGCATTTTTAACTTAAACTCGGTTTAGCTGAGATAATCCCGTACCAAAAGTTGGTGCAAGTGGCCCTTAGAGGTGATGAATTTTTTTTAATCGTTCACTTTTTGGCAGCGCTCGGGACTTGATTCTTTAGAGATAATGAGCTTTTTTTTGGGCGCTTACCTGTAAGAGGGCGTCAAATCAGGGTTTCACCCGGTCAATATTTACGTCTTGCGCCGACCCTGTGTATATCTAGATAAATTTTTACTGGGCATCCAAGTGCTGTAGTTTTCCATTATTTTTTCGAAGAGTAATCTTTTTTATTTGAAAAAAATAGGGGAAAAACACTCCTCGAGTTTTATTTATTAGGTAGTTGAGGGCCCAAATGCAGCGTTGCGCCGGGGGGACCCGTATTTCGGACCCTGCTAGCATCTTCGCTACGCCATTGTCATTTGCATGCAGCGTTTGTGTCAAGTCAAAATTATTTTATTTTTGTAAAAATAAATCAAAATTAACAAGCATTTAAGTAACTTTCTTTTCGCATTTAAAATTTCTCCTTGTAAAAATTCTGGTACACATATGTAGCAAGTTTTAATAGCTTTAATGTATTTAGTTTTATAATTTATTATGTAGAGAATTATTCAAGCGAAAAAAAGAGACTTTTTAGAATGGCTGTGAAAAAAAATCCGATAATATTAAGAAATTCCCGGTAAAAACAGCGCGACTTCGCATAGCCGTTGATCCAAAACGCTGAGTTATTAATTAAAAAAATTATTTTTATTGCAATTTTAAAGAGCCGTAGCTCCCTTAGTACTCGTTTCCGGACCAACCTTTATAGGAACTTTTTTTCATATTTCCCCAAAATTGTCCAGGGTAAAGATGCAACCCCTGATGCGACTTAATGATAGCACTAACCTCTCCAGACACAAAAGTTCCAATAGCTGCCAACAGGATCAAATTATCTTAAATTCTCTCAATTGTGCCTCAATAATAGTCCATTTTCCTATATTTAAGTTTCTCTGGGACCTTAAGGGGTTATAACCCCTTGAGAAACAAGAAAACCAACTAAACTTATGGTGCATAAACGTCCACAAAAGGCTAATAAATACATATGTATTTATTACCTATATAGGTATACCTATAGGTAGGTACTATCATCAATGGTTCAGAACCATTGGTTCTATTAAAAATTTGAAAATTCTCTCAGACATTATTGCAGAGCAAAATTAGCTCATAGACAATATGTAGATCAAAACTTTTAGTTACTTGATCGCGTTGCCAACCGTCCTTTAATTCAAAGGACAGTCCTTTATTTTCTACTTCTGTCCTTTGTCCTTTATAAAACCCTTAAAGAACGCTAAATGTCCTTTAAATTTACGATTGATCTTAAAAAATTTGAGACATTTATTTATAATAATTTATTGTAAGTTCATGTACCATTTTTAAAGATCAAACATAACATAGGGACACAAAATATTTATTAATAAAGCTTTTATGTTTTAATTTGAATTAAATTGTAAAGCTGTATTTCCGCTTAAGCAAAGATAGACAGGGTAGGGAATTGGTACGACGCGGCGCTCTGCCCACCTGTGTCGGCCACATCGCATACAAGCTGTGGAAGAAATATGTTATCTTTTGGCCTGTTTTTACAATATTTTGCAGCGTGGGAGACTTCTGCCAAAGAATTTCGTTTTTTTTTAGAGAGCAATGTCCTTTATTTTAATGATTTAGAGTTGGCAACCCTATTCGTGAACCGAACCAAGCAATGCTTAAAATCAATTAATTTAATGACTTTTAAGAGAAAACATTGTTTACTATTTTCAAAAGCATTTAATAAAATCTATATTGTCCTATTAAAATCTAGTAGTTACTTTTAAGTGTATATATTATATGTAGGTACCTCGATAGGTACATTAATAAGCTCTATTTATAACCGTGAAAGAAACTATCCATGATGCATGGTCCATGCATTATTAAAGCTTTTTAATAGAAAATACTTAAGATATAGCATCTTAAAAAATGTTAAGCCCTTTGGTATCACGCCTATAGTCACTCTATGCCATTCCACGAAAATTCGACACTCCCCTTACCCCTTTCGTACCCCGATATGGACGATGCGTGCCCTCTAAAGGTCCTCTAAACGGCTAGGTCATTGAATTTTTGGACTTTTGTGGCCTTGAAATGCGTCTCGCGGTACCAAGAGATTTTCGACAGTGCAATGGCCTAACTTGATGATCCACGTATACGCACACTTGCATACACAGGCGCATCCAGAGGCGGAGATGCAACTGCAACTCTTGGCACCTGTTAAATAGTGGATAAATTATACAGTGAGTGTCTAAACTCCGCCCTCCGTTTAACTTCTGAACGGCCTAAGATATCCACTTTAAATCTAAAACAAATAACCCAAATAAGTTTTTGGTATACTTGATATGTATATGTATATACGATAAATGCAGGGAGAACACTTTTTAAATAGAAATCTGGGTTGTGGGATAAATTATTTTTAAAAAGGCTTATTATATTCTCTTTTTGACCATTTTATTTTTATTTTTTTTAAACATTTTTTTGAAGGTGTTGAATTTTTAATTTGTTTGTTAAAAAATACAGCACATGTTTAAAGCCATATTCTCTTGTTTCAAGGCTAGCATTTCTTTGAACCAAAGTCAATGTCCTTGAATGAAGAGCGCGAAAGACACGTCTCCTTGGTTCAAGGAGTCCTTTTTTTCAGACTTTTTTTGAAATTTTTGTTTATAGTTTAAAATTAGTTTAAAAGTAAAAGCTACGTTTATCAAAAAATTAATCATTAAACAAAAATTGTTTTTTTTTAAAGAAATTTTGACGAAAATTCCCACTTTTAACATTTTTTACCCCCCTCAAAAAATATTGAAAAAAATACAAAATATAATATAGACAGGGCCGGATTCAGGGGGGGGGGGAGGGAGATTCCCCGGGGCCCGGGTCTCCAAGGGGGGTCCAGCGAAAATTTTCAGAGGCGAGGACCTTTGGGAAAAAAGGGGGTCCCAGGAATAAAATTTCCCCGGGGCCCGGGCCAGATTTGTCCGGCCCTGAATATAGGTAGTACGGTCAAATAGAGAATTTTATTAGCTTAAAAATGATGTATCATCCATTAAATGTTTTTCCTTGGTTAAGCGTGCATTGCGGTGTAAGCGTTTTCAGAAATAGTTGCTGCCATTGTAAAACCAAATTATGTTTTCTCCTCGGGAGAAAGTTGTGACAACCAGAAGAAGATTGGCTATCTGGATAACAAATATATATTAACATAGGAGATTAGCTGAGCGGTCTAAGGCATCGATATAGCATTGACACTGAGCTAATGATCGTGAGTTCAAACCTCACTGGCGCCGATTGCCTTTTTCAGTTAATTAATAATTGAAATTTGGCGAAGGCGTACTCCCTAGATATATTGGTTCGAAAGTCAATTAAAGCCGGTGGTTCCCTCTACTACTAGCCCACACAAGTCCTGGACTTAGGGGATGCTTAATTAAGTAGAATAGTACGAGGTTAAAAATAAAACATAAAAAACATAAAAAGGGCGTAATTAATAGAGACAAATAGGAATATTTTTTGGAGACCCTAAACAAATCTTTCCAGTCACCAATTTTAAGTTAGCTAAAGACCTTTTCGTCAACAAACGAGTTTAATGTTTGGAAGGTTGACGACGTTGATTTAGTTATCAACTTTTTGCAGTCCTTACCTAAATCTGAAGCTGAAAAACTTTTTTTTTGTCGTCAGTGAATTTATTTTAAGTTCGTGGATTCCTTTTTTTAGCTATCATCTTTTTGCCGTTAATAACAACAATCTGAAATTAGGCCCCTGTTTATTACCACGTGTTACAAAATTCTGGGTACGCCAATGGTTGCATATAATATGCGTGATGTGCGTGCGCTAAAGCTGCTTTAGTGGAATAGTCTAGCATCTTTATTTTGATAGAAATATTTTGTACAAAAGCCACACTATAGTTAGTCCAAACAACTAAATTATAATATTAAAAACAGCTGCACCTATAAAACAATGAATTCCACTAAAAAGTTTTCTACAGCAAAAATTGCTTAATTTTTTACAACTGGTTCTATTTGATGTAAAGTTTATAGGAAGAATAATTCCAGGTCTCCTGAAAACTCAGGAGACTGCAGGACGCACGACCGTAGCAATGGGGGGGATGGGGGGAACCTCCCCCCACCTATCTTGAAGTCTAAAAAGTTGCATATTTCATGGATTCAAAATGCAAAAGTTGCATATTTCACGAGAAAAAAGTTGCATATACGGATTCAGATAAAAAAGTTGCATATTTAACGAAAGGGTGGGATCTTTTTTTTTAGTCATTAACTTTTTTTTGTCCAACAAAAAAGTTGCATATTTTTTCATGGATTCATGCAAGAATCCCAAAGTTGCATATTTCACGAAAGGGGGGGGACCTTTTTTTTTATCATTAACTTTTTTTGTCGGAGAAAAAAATTGCATTTTTAGGCTAAAAAAAGTTGACATTTTTGACCTTAACCCCCCCCCCACCAATCTACGGTCCTGTCAGGACGATTTCCTGGAAACCTACAAGCCCTGTAAAGTCAGTTTCCGATTTTATCTGTAAATCTAATGCCTACTTTCTATACGGTTAAATGCATTTTTTATTCGCCGAAAAAAACGGAGGGTAACGCTTTTCGCCTGTACGTGGGTTTGTTTGTTCGCTTGTTTGTTTGTTTGTTAGTATTTTCCCTTATATACCTATACTGAGTAAACCGATTTAGATGTTTTTTTGTTTGAAAATAAATTTAACTGATATATTCTGGCCACATTAAATTTTTAAAATGCTCCGCAAATTTCGGAAAGAGAGGTTAATTTAATTTATGAAATGGAAACACTATTGCAACGGCATGACGTTAAATAAGGGCATATCCACAGGCTCGCATAAAAACATAGTACATAACACTGCGATTCCGTGATGGACTTGATGTGCCGCCATGTATCTTGTAAGCCAATCACGGCATCGCATTCTTTTGTTTTATGTTCTATCTTCTGGATAGGCCTTAAATGTCACCACTTTAATCAATCTATTTTTACCCCTTCTAAATTGGGAAAATTTAAAAAAAGGGAGTCATGTGACCAGGGCCGGACAAAGCCAGCCCGGGCCCCGGAAAATCTTTTTTTCTGGCACCCCATTTTTGCAAAAAGTTTTCGCCACTGACAAAAAGCTTTACCCCTGGCAGAATTTTTTTCCGGGCCCCTACTATCGACGCCGGGCTCCCCTCGGAGGTCAAAGCCTTGGGGAATCTCCCCCCCTGAATCCGGGCCTGCATGTGACACAGCACTTTAAAGCTCTTAGAAATCCAAATTCTACTATGCACTTTTTAAATTTTTAAATAAATTTTTGGAGTGTCCAAATTTATACATTTTTGTAAACAATTTTGTTGAAAAGTTTTACACGCCTGAAGTCGGGAATTTTAACAAAAAAAGTAGATAGGAAACAACCCAAAATAAAAAATAAAAGACGCAAATGTATTTTTTTAATACCTGCGTGAATTAACTGCACAAGCTATTTCCGTGCATAGATAAAATAAATTGGTCCCCAAACTCCCCAACATATGGCTGTATATTAAAAGGGCATTTCACTAATATATGTGTACTTAACCCAAACAAGGCCTTATTTGTGTGGAATACACATAATTAATATTTCTCTCTTTCCACGATTACTTAAGAACGCTTTGAGCTAGCGACTTTTAATTTGGTATGTAGATGTATTTTTATTTTATCTTCGTATTTAAGCAAAATCGGTTGGGGGAAGGGGGCTAAAAGGGTGGTTAACTACTTTTTCTTTTGGTAGTATTTTTTTTTATTAATTACAATATTGTATTAATAGAAGAAAAATTTAAAAACCTCATAAAATATAATTTAAAATTACACCAAAATGTTTATTATCATTTTTTTTAGCGCCCTTCCCTTCTCCCCCAAAAACTAAAAAAATGTTTCTGAGCATAAATTTTGATTATTCACAATGAAAGAAAAATTTGAAAACCACCTAAAAGATAAAATAAAATAACACAAAAAATGTTATTATCATTTTTTCCAAGCCCCCCCTCTTCCAAAATGTAATAATTGTTTTCTGGACATAACTTTAGCATTCACAATAGAAGAAAAAATTAAAAACCACCTAAAAAGTAAAATAAAATTACACAAAATAATTTGTTATCATTTTTTTCACGACCACAAAATATAATAAATTGTTTCAGGACGTAACTTTTTTTATGAGAAAGTATTCTCGCTCATTCAAGACGGCTGGTTTATTACTCTTCTTGTTCTTTCTACCATTTTCTACTTGTTTTTTAAAAATTATTTGGATTTCATTTAAATGTCAAAGAATTTTAAACACAAGATAATCAACCTTACATAGGGTATTAAATTTATTTTCCCACCAATTATGGTTTTATTTAAACAAGAAACAAATGAGCATCAACTCTGATTTTGAGTTAAATTTATAATACGCTTCATAAAAATAACAAGGGCCCTTTTCTGGATTTAGTATACAATGCGTCATAATAAATTGTACAAGTTCTAAAACCAACCCGCATATTAAGCTTCTTTCTGTTTAATTAATAGATAAATGCAATAGGAAGATTCTATACTTAAATGTTAGATAAAATTGCCTAGTGTAAAACGTCTGCAACGAGTCTTAATGTGATGAAATTTTCATCATTCCTATTGATAGACAGACATAATGTTAAAAATGAGAAAAAAGAGATTTGTCCGAAATGATCTTTAAAGGTGATTTTAGTTTAAACTAACACTAAATAGTGTTAATGATTGAGTAAACGAACCTTTAATTTATAAAATTAAAGCATTTTTTTTTAATTATTGCATAAAATATATTTTTTTCACTACTAGCTTTAAAAAATACCATTATCATGTTTTCAGACTGTGAAATCCATTTTCTTCACCTATAGCAATAATAATTTTTTCTCTCCTAGTAGGAGTAAATTTTATAAACAATTGATTTCTGTCACTTTAGACGTTTCAGTTATTTGTGCAATTTTTACTTATTAAACCCAAGAAAATAGCTTTAAATAACCTTTTATTTATTAAATGTAATTAATTATAATATTTTAACAATTGGTACAATCCATAATTAGCTAAATATTATAAAAAAAAATAAAAAAAACTAAATTTATAAACGTCAGTTTAAAGTATTTATTTGACCAAATGTCACTGTTCAAGGCTACTTGATTTTTATGAAAATTTCAAGAAATCTTATTTCTGTTAATAATTTATTTTATTATTTGAATAAAAATAGTTAAATAGTGCTGGTAGTGAAAAAACTAATATATAAACCACGGTAGAGAAGACTATTATAGCCTAACATGTCTTCTCTATCTTGGTATATAAATACTATTAACAGGTTGTGTTACAACCACATTTCTGTGTTGTATTTATTTTTAATTTGGGTTTTATTATACATAATTTCATTTAATTTCTTTACTTAGTTATAATTCAAAAATAATATTTTATTTTGAATTAATTGTATTTTTGTAAGTAACGCGCTGAAAACCTCCTAGCTTTTCTGCGCTTGAGTTCGGACCAGCCTTCCGGCCAGGAGCAATTTGACGCTCGAGAACGATCGAAGCGTGTCAATAAAAATATACTCAAATCAGCTGACGAATATACCACGCGCGGGCATTCGTTAGAATTTACCATATTTACGGCTGCAAACTATAGAAATAAGTTCCATATACACATATGTATTTAAATAATTAGTAGTGTATACCTACACTGGTCAAACAAACTTTAATTCGCGTACATCAGTTTCCAATTATGTGGTGTCTCCTGTGAAGAAATGGCGGTCATGACCTGTCGTGCTGAATGCTGTAATTAAGGTAAGATTACCATATATATTATTGGAACTGTCGTTTTGTCTTTAATATTCTTTTCAATCAATAATACCTATTCGCAGTCCACTTAATTAATATCATAAAGGCGATGTTACGGAGGCAATCCCATATCACCGAATGGGACCTTTCGACGTCACACAACATGGCCCTTTCGAACCGGATTTAAGCTAGCAGAACCATTATAACATGGTCCGTTTTGAACCGGAATTTTGGCACTAGTATAACTATTTAACATAGCTTCATAGCTTTTAAATTCATTTAACTAGATTTTGCTAATTTTACAGTGTGTGTGTGGTAACTTTCTTTTGCAGTTGTAAAATTACATATTTGTTATAAATAACAATATCATATTTGGATTTAGCATTCGAAGATAGCTTATTTATTAGCATTAAAATTATTTGTTATAAATAACAATATCATATTTGAGTGTTGCATTAGGAGATAGCTTATTTATTAACAAAAAAATCTCGCGTAAAATCTTATTTTGAATAAAAATTATTTTCAAATAGGGTAATTCGCTTTAAAAATATATTTTGGATTTTTCGGTTGAAAAATTAAAAACCGATAAAATCGTAAACCTTGTGCTCTATAAAAAAGGCAAAAAATTATCAGCTGTATCCAAGCGTTTTTTTCCTTTTTCTTTGGACACAATCAAAACCGCAATTATTATTTTATTTTGCAAAAATACAGTTTATTGTTAAAATAAAAATATTATTTAACTTTGCCTTTTGAAAATTATTGTTTTAAAACTGGTGATTTATTTGGGCGTAGAAAGATTCTTAAAAATATTTCTGTGCTTTGAAAAAATAAATTAAAATTTATCCATATAATTAATTACATTCGATAGAACTTATTTGCGAGCAAGATATTATAATTAAAATACCTATCTAGTAGTAATAGATTTAAAATTTACCTATTGCTAGTAAAGTTACATATAGGGTGGAAACAAAATTACTTTTCTATTTTGATTTTTTTCCTTCTGATTTGATATATTTTTTGCGCGCAAAAATAAGATACCTTGTCCAAATTCTAGTTTTACTATTATACAGGGAGTTCTTATAATTAGGAACTTTTGTAAAACTTATTTTTTTATATTGGATATCTAGGTATTTTTTTCTTGTACTTTTCGAATGTATACAGGGTTATGCAAGTGGTAAATCTTGAGCTGTATCTTTAGTGTATACCAGGTTGAAAAATAGTAGAAAACACTTAAAAATATAATTTTAATTTTTATTTTATTTTCTTTTTTATTTTTTGGAAATACTATCGGTACATAAAAAATTGTAATTTTCAAAGAATAGGTTAAAAATAAATTTAGCCCATTTCAAAATATTTTCATACAGGAGAATTGAACTTAGATTATAATCTGAATTTTTTTAATATTCTGTCAAATATATGCATACAGGGTAACCTAAAGCTTAATTGTAATTTTGAATTTTGCCTTTTTGAGTATCCAGTCCATATATACAGGGTCTTAAATTGTACTTTTGAGTTTTTGTTTTTGTTTTTTTTTTATATTCTGTCAGAATATATACAGGGTGACTTAAAAATTAAATTGTAATTTTTTGAATTTGGTTTTTTGGAAAACTCTGCAAATATACAGGGTAACTCATAGTTTGGATTATAATTTAGAATTTTGAATTTTGTTCAAAATATTTACAGGGTGATTTATTACTGAGGTATAAGTTATATTTTAGCCATTATATCTGGAGGTTTTCTTCTACAATAAATTCAATTTAAGAAATAAAATTTGAGAAAAAATTGTGTAATTTTCCTAAAATTATTCAGTTTATATTTTTTTTATAATTTTTATTTTTTTCTTTTACCTTTCAATAAATAAATTTTATAAGCCATGGATCTAAACGAATATTGTATTATGGACAACCGTAGGCAGTTGCAATATGATAGGCTAAAGCGAGTTCAAAAGGCAGCAGTGGCCGCTCAAAAAGATATCACAAAACAGCAACATTTTAAAATTTGTTATCAACAGCTGGATGTGACTTATAAGCAATGGCATAAGCTGGCTGATGACATACTCGCTTTCGTCATATCAGATCCTGGACGTACGGATGCTATCCGAAAAACGGATATAGCTAAAGAAAAGGAAGCTGCTACGGTGATTGATGAAATGTTTTGGCAGATCCAAGGTATTTATGTACAATTATTTGGAAGTTCTTCAAATGCTACGACTTCAAATGTCAAGCTTCAAAAGTTGAATTTAAAACCTTTTAGCGGAAAATTTCCAGACTGGCAAACTTTTATAGATTTGTATGATTCTGCTATACATACAAATCCCCAACTCTCAGACATTGAAAAATTTTCTCATTTACATTTATTATTAACTTCGGAACCACTTAGCATTATTAAGTGTGTTCAATTATCGGGAAGTAACTACTCTGTAGCTTATAATCAGCTGCGTCAGAGGTATGACAATAAACGATTATTGGCTAATACGCACTGGCAGGCAATATGTCAACTGCCAAACATCTCTGACACATCATCAGCCTTGATTATTTTCCTGAATACTCTTGTCGAAAATTTAGCGGCACTCGGGGCCTTGGGTCTTCCAACAAACGAGTGCAGCTTTATTCTTGTAGATATGGTGTTCAAACGTATTCCAAAAAATCTTTGTGCTAAGTTTGAGGAACAAAATAAAAAGAATGGTTTTCCCACATTTGACGAATTAAAACTGTTTTTGACAGCACATGCTAAGGCTTTAGAAACTGTTGAGGCTTTATCTTCTAAAAAAGCACCAATCAACAATGTTCAAAAGCCAGTATCAAAACATGTTAAGTTAGATTCATATAATAATTCTTCTTTTGTGACAAATACTGATATTTTATCTTGCCCTGTTTGCAAGTCAAATCATCATGTTTCTCAGTGTAGGTCGTTTTTATCAGAAGCTCCAAAAAAGAGATATGAAATTGCTAAACAGCATAGGTTATGTGTCAATTGTCTTAGCCATTCACACAACTTTAAGTTTTGCAATTCTACTCATTTATGCAAAATATGTAAAAAGCGACATCATTCCACTTTACATTTTGACAAGCCAAATAACAAGGCAGTTAAAGTAAATTTATCACATTCTGGTGAAAATAACGTAACCCCTCCCTTATCGGTCCAAACGGCCGGTACATCGGGACAAAACTACGTAGGAAATAATGACTCTAGCGTCGAGTCTAACGATCCTAACGTTTTTACATCCATAACGACAGTACCAGCGCCAATTTTATTGGCTACTGCTATGGTACACGTAAAGGATGGTCGTGGGCACTATCAATTAATACGTGCTTTAATTGATAATGGCTCTACTTGTTCATTTATAACAGAAAGATGTTTGAATCGGCTAGGATTACACCGTTCGTCTTTTCATAAGACCATAACGGGCATTAATCCTAATTCTCCGGTAACATCCAAGGGCATTACTCAATGCGTAATAAAGCCCACTCAAGCTAAGAATCCTATTCTTAATATTGATGCAGTTGTGCTGCCGAATCTTCCTGAACGGTTGCCGGCATGCGCACTCGATACTACCCAATGGCATCACATACGCCAGCTAAATTTAGCAGATCCCGAATTTAATAAAGTAAAAGCCGTGGAGCTTTTACTGGGGGCGGAGGTGTTTGCTCAGATTTTGCTCAGCAATAAAGTAGCAGGGGATCTGAGTCAACCGGTAGCCATTGAGACAGTTTTCGGATATATACTCATGGGGAAAATATCCTATCCCTCCCCGACAAATTTTGCACTTGTCACATCCATGGAAACCTTTGATCTAAAGTCCTTTTGGGAATTAGAGCAGGTACCTCAACAGGAAAAATTAACTCCTGAGGAAAAATGGTGTGAACAACAATATACTGAATCATGTACACGAACAAACGATGGACGTTACATGGTTGCCCTACCATTCAAAAAAATGGAACCTACGTTTATGGGTGATTCTCGCACAAACGCACTTAAGCGTTTTTTCTCTTTAGAAAAACGATGCTTGTCCCGTTTTCTTGATATAAAAAACGCCCGTGGTTTAGAATTGCATGGCTTTTGTGACAGTTCTGAGAAGGGCTATTGTGCTATAATTTTCTTTCAAAAACCTCTGCCAGATGGAAAGTTTGAAGTTTCCTTAATCTGTGCAAAGTCAAAAGTTGCTACTTTAAAGAAATTATCAATACCCCGCTTGGAATTGTGCGCTGCTGTTTTATTAAGTAATTTAATAAAGTTTGTTCGCAACACTTATAAAAACAGCATTACTTTTCATAAAACATATGCTTGGTCAGATTCCATGGTAGCCTTATCATGGATTAAGGCTCCGCCCCATCGTTGGAAAACATTCGTCGCAAATCGCGTTAGCCACATCCAAGATTTGGTACCACCAGATTGTTGGTATCATGTTAAGTCTGCGGACAACGTGGCTGACCATGGTTCACGTGGGCTTTTTCCCAGCGAGCTTATGCAGTGTACCCAATGGTGGGCGGGACCAGAATTCTTGTCTACCTCCCTGGATCTTGATACGGATAGTTTTACACCCGTTACGTCTCCAGATGAGGCCAAGATTATATCCCTAGTTTTAATAGAGACTGATCAATTTATTGATACCCTATTAAACAAATATTCTAGATTATCACGTCTAATACGTGTTGTCTCATATATTTTTCGTTTTGGTTTCAATTTACGTAATCCTAATCAAAAGGTTACTACTGCTTTAGTTGCAAATGATTTACAAGTGTCCTTAATGACTTTGGTTAAAATTGTTCAACACCAATATTTTAAGGAAGATATTGTACGTATCGAGCAACAAAAGCCGGTTAATAAAACTTTACGTAAATTAAATCCTTTCATAGACCCACAAGGAGTTTTACGAGTAGGCGGTAGGCTAAAAAATGCACATCTGCCGTTTGAAAGTAAACATCCCGCATTATTACCTCGTACTCATCGATTGACTTACCTCATTATCGAGGATATGCATGTTAGGCATATGCATCCTGGGTTTCAAACCTTACAGTTTTTATTGAATCAACAGTTTTGGATATTATCCGCCAAGCGGGCCATAAAATCTGTTGTTTCAAAGTGTCACAAGTGCTTTAGGGTTAAGCCAAACACTATCCAACCTAGGATGGGTGACCTACCGAGCTTTAGGATAAGTCAGTTGAAAGCTTTACAAAGCTGTGGCGTGGACTATTGTGGTCCATTCAATATAAGCATGGGACGAGTACGTGGTGCAAAAACTTACAAAGCTTGGATTTGTGTGTTCGTGTGCTCGACCACAAAAGCTATACACTTAGAGTTGGTGTCCTCACTTTCTTCTGAGTCCTTTTTGGCTGCTCTTCGTCGTTTCATTTCTAGACGTGGACGCTGTAATCACATTTTCTCTGATCAAGGTACAAATTTTGTTGGTGCCGCGCGCCAATTAGATGAGTTGATGCAGCATGCCACTGAAACTGAATCGATAAAGTGGTCATTAAATCCCCCTTCAGCCCCACATTTTGGTGGTCTGTTCGAATCTGGTGTTAAGTCGGTAAAAACTCATTTTTATAGAGTAGTTGGTTTACAACGACTGACATATGAGGAATTCTCAACCTTCTTAGTTCAAATAGAAGCCTTATTGAACTCGAGACCTCTTTGTCCAGTTAGCTCTGACCCAAATGATTTATCGGTCTTAACTCCCGGACATTTTCTTACCCTGAACTCACTCTCTGCCCCGCCAGAGCCTGATCTACAAGACTTGCCTCTTAATCGTCTAAATAGGTGGCAGCTCATTCAACGTATGCATCAGGACTACTGGGCCAGGTATCATTCCGAATATTTATGTACTTTACAGCAAAGAGTTAAATGGAATGAACCCTCTAAACCGATAGAACTTGGTTCTATGGTGCTGATAAAGAACGATTTACAGCCCCCTCTTCGTTGGTCGATAGGTCGTGTAATAGAGTTATTTCCAGGTGCTGATGGTGTGATCCGAGTAGTAAATGTCCGTACAGCTCAAGGTGTCCTAAAGAGGCCCTTAGTAAAATTATGTATATTACCTATGTGTTGTTAAAACACTCTAATTTTGTGTGTTTTGGTGGGCGGTAATGTTACAACCACATTTCTGTGTTGTATTTATTTTTAATTTGGGTTTTATTATACATAATTTCATTTAATTTCTTTACTTAGTTATAATTCAAAAATAATATTTTATTTTGAATTAATTGTATTTTTGTAAGTAACGCGCTGAAAACCTCCTAGCTTTTCTGCGCTTGAGTTCGGACCAGCCTTCCGGCCAGGAGCAATTTGACGCTCGAGAACGATCGAAGCGTGTCAATAAAAATATACTCAAATCAGCTGACGAATATACCACGCGCGGGCATTCGTTAGAATTTACCATATTTACGGCTGCAAACTATAGAAATAAGTTCCATATACACATATGTATTTAAATAATTAGTAGTGTATACCTACACTGGTCAAACAAACTTTAATTCGCGTACATCAGTTTCCAATTATGTGGTGTCTCCTGTGAAGAAATGGCGGTCATGACCTGTCGTGCTGAATGCTGTAATTAAGGTAAGATTACCATATATATTATTGGAACTGTCGTTTTGTCTTTAATATTCTTTTCAATCAATAATACCTATTCGCAGTCCACTTAATTAATATCATAAAGGCGATGTTACGGAGGCAATCCCATATCACCGAATGGGACCTTTCGACGTCACACAACAGGTTGAATGCCAAAACAAATTTTTAACTATTTATGTTTTGTTTTGTTAAATATGAAGTAAAATAAGTCTTAACAAAAGCACGTGTTAAAACAAACTGTCTTCTGTGACGCCGCAAACCCAAACAGCACCGATGAACTAAGAATATTCTCTAATTATTCTATTGGGAATATTCTTAGAATAAACTTTTAGATATGCTATGATTATGCTTAAAACTTGCGCTTAAAATGCATAATCTATGCATAAGCATGAAATATCCTTATAATTTTCTTGTATCGGCGAGGATTTTAGATGGAAAATATCAAAGACGGTCTTGTTTTATATTCCACGAGGCAAAACCATCCAGAGAAGGAGAAATGTCTTTCAGGGAGGGGGGCATGTTTATCCAATTATAGAAATTTTGACTATTTTGCATTAAAATACCTAAAAGGTAATTCATCCAAATTCCTAAAAAGCAATACCTTTAAGTTATAAAATTGTTGATATTTTAACTAAATGATGAGTCGAGGAGGGCTATGGCATCCCTATGACCATGTTTGAATTTAATTTTTTTTTCGCATTTTTTTTCTGATAACAGAAAAAAATGCAAAGCAATTGCTTTAGGGGTTGTACCTACAAAAACAGATTTTAAACAAATAGATATTTTTTTATTTTTTTTTATTGTTTTCAAAATTCTTATAAGCATGTTCTCTTGCTCACCCAAAAAAGTATATTTACATGAAGATGAGTTTAATAAAATTGATGTTGACTAGTTTTTATCAATGTCATGGTCTGGCAGTCCGACTTGCAAGTAAAAACAGACCTTTCCACCATGACGTTTTTGTGATACTACATTATTGTCTGCCTAAAGTCATTATTAGGAAAATTTTAATTTTACAGACCTGTTACGCCCAAACGAGCATTTGTTTTTTTTTACCATAATCTAGATGCCTTTTTTAGAGTACCTACGATGTAGGGAGAGATACCCATGAATGGGACACTTTTTTTAAACGGCTGCCAAAGTTTTATTTTTAATCTTTTATAGGATTTTTTTTGTCATATTTTAAACTGAGAAGATCTTCTTAAGAAGACAGTCTAAGAATGTCTCAATAATATTTATATTTACCAAAACTACAGGCATTTAAAAGAAAAACGTAACTTGTTCCATTCAAGAACAGGATATTATAATATCCATTCAATAATTATTGAATGGGACACAAATATAAAGTTGCTATTAAAGATACAAAATTATGAAAGTAGCTATTATTATCATTATTACTAATAACAATAAACTTATAATGTCATTTATTAGCAAAAAAATGGCTGTTAAAGTATTACATTCTTTTTTTTTACATAGAATTTCCTTTAAATAATTTTACCAAACTTTGATTCATGTTTTTTTTTTTAAATCAATACCAAATATTAATTTGTAAGGAAACGAAATTTGTCCTATTCAAGAATACTAACAATATTATCCACAAAATTATATTTACCTTTATCTATAAAATTCAATTATTTGGTATATGTTTCGTGTTGTTCTAGACTATTACATAAACCAAATTTAAACAGTTTCCTGTCGTCAATAAAATATCGTTTACAATTAAAAAAAATTATTGTTGTCTCGGTTACACTGACTTATTATTGTCAAAAACCCAGCTGCCTAAACTTTGCGATTTTTTATAATTTTTTAATTGCAAATCTAGGGCTCTCTATAGCATAGTAACAAAAACCAAAAATTACGAAGCATAGTTCAGAAACAGTCACTATCTCATTCAATAATATGTCCCATTCTTGGTTGTCTTCCCCTAGACATAGCCTAAAACTAATTTAACAAAAAAATTATTATAAAAACATGGTATGGACCACATTAATAACATGACATTATATTACAGTTTAAGTTGTATATTACCAAATGTTTAAAATATATATAATCTCGCATATAATATTAATTACACAGCCACACAAAAAGAAAAAAAGTCTGGTACTTTTAACTAGACGCATTTATTTCTGAATTCGAATCTGAGGTCAAAACGGCACTTCATACGATTTCGCTTCGTTTTCGAGATAACCTTAAAAAACCTTATATTCTTTATACTCGAAAGTGATGTTTTTTGAGGTTATCTCCAAAACTAATCGGATGAGGTGCTGTTTTGACGTCAAATTCGGGCTCAACGCCTCAAAACACATTTAACCGTATTTTTTGGAAAAAAACTGTAATAAAAATGTATTTATAATAAATCATGATTTGTTATAATAAGTTGTATGTACAACAAAAAAATCAAAAAGTAATACCGTCTATTAAATATTGGATAAATTGTAAATTGTATCCGAAATTAGGCGACTTTCATCTAAGAAATTAAACAATCAAATCTCTGTCTGACAAAAATATAAGAAAAATCCAAGGAAGAATGGCTCCTAATGAAGCTTAAGCTTTCTTTAGGGACTAAAGGAAATAGTTATTTATGGTACTAGTGGGTAAAGTAAGATATTGCCCATGAGAAAATTAACCTGCTAGGCGTCAGCCAAGCAGGTTAATTTTCGAGAGGGCAATATCGGTTACCCATGAGTGCCATACAAGGTTTTATCCAATAAATAGCTTAGGAATTCATATTTTATTAAAAATTTTAATGACATTTACAAGAAAATAATTTGACAAGTGACAGTTGAGTGGGTAAAATAAATAATTATCCACTCAATAAAGTAAAAGCCACCCGGGGGTTATTATTGAGTTTATCTATTTAAAATAAAGCTGGTAATTGTCTCATTATCTGTATGTATTGGATAAAACCAATTTTTTTACATAAAAGAGTTTTGTACCAAACGCTTTTGAGAAATATGTATTTTAGAGACTTTCTTCCTCACACTTTTTAAAGAGCTCCCGTTTGGATTTTTTTTGTATTTCTTGATGCGTTTTTTGGAATTTTAAGCTATTATTCTTCGTTAAATACATTTTATTTACCAAAAATTTAAATTACAAAAAAAGGCATAGTGAATTTAATTAGCATTTATTAGATATTTTAATGATAAAATTTGCAAATTTTGGCTATTGAACTTAAAGTTTAAGTTAAACAAAACAAAAGCATGCATTTTTATAATAGGTAAAAAATGCATAATTTTAATGCAGAATTCAATTGTTTGTGAAATATATTTTTAACCTTAACCTTTTTTGTTTTTAACTGTGTTTTTATTTAAGAATAATAAAATAAAAAATTTAAATGTAAATCAGCTAAACTTCCTTTGGACAAGTCATTAAATTAATACCAAGTATCATTAAAACTTGCATTTAAATATACAGTATAATTCAAAAATGTCAACAAATGTGCCAAAATTTCATATACAGGAAAGAAAAGACTGTTAAAAATAAAAAAAAAATAAAAAATTGTAAGTGCGTAAATTACGACGTGCTTTGTTGCAAGGGGCGTTTGCATACTTCGGACGGAAATGTTTTAAAGGAAACTAGTAATGGCCACAACCCTGACCCAGCAGCTTTATCAGTTAGAACTGTTTGATCGTGTTTGATTGTTTTCTGAAAAATATTTATTTTTTTATTTAATTCTTTTTTCTTCAAAAAAAATTAAAATAATTATGCGCGGTAATGGCTTTCGCGGTAAAGTCTATGCGCGGTAAAATCCATGTGCGGTAACGGTGGCGCGGTAACGATTTCGCGGTAATGGACTGCGCTGTAAAGACCCCTACCCGATCGAGTGATCCTAGATGGGAAATCTTTACTGTAAAATTTTTATTTGTATTTCACATGGATACATTTATTATTTATACTCTTGTATCAACATTTTAATCCTCTAAATCGTTTTCAAACAATTTTAATCACTTTCAACACTTTTTTTTTCAAAATCTACAAAAAAATCTGAAGATTATGTTCTGAATTTTATTATACAGAGGTATAATCTTGAAAATTGTACGCAATTTCTTTTATATTTAGAAAGTTATTTGTCATTTTGATCCTTTTTTGCAACAAAACAAATATCGTGAGGTGTTAGAGGCACATATCTCTTCTATTGTTGGTATTTTTATAAAGTCTGTGTGAAACCAGATATTTTCCTTTATATCACATCTTTTTTTTATACCTGTTCATATCAAAAACTTTTAAATCTCAAAAGCTTTATAGCACTATCTAAGACCTTTTAATCTTACGTAACATTTATTTTTTACCAGTATTCTGAAATATAAAAAGGGTTTTATTTTTTACGTCTGGGTCTTACTCTTTTATTTTTATAGAAAGTCCCATTGTATCTTCCATTAATCATGTTTGAATTTTATCGAAAGAAAATGATCTTTATTGATTTATTTCTGTAATAAATAAATAAAATAAATAAATGTGGCACCTGAATATGTGTTACCTTAGCCACATATTTGTTACCCTGGGGAAAAAAAAGTTTATGTATGATCATGATCATTATGCATAATTATGTCTATTAGACATTAAACGTTACCTAAAATTAGGTAGAATTTTACATGATTATACATAATCATGCATGAATTTTGACCATGCATAAATTTTGACCCGGTATATATATATATATATACCCGGTATGATCATGCATAATTATATAGACTATATAGACCTATGTTTAATTATGTATCATCATGCATAACATTTTAAATTTTGGTGAAGGCGCACCATGCATGACAATGTTTTTGTATGATTATGCATAATTTTGCATCAAATTAAGTATAACTATGCATAATTGATGTAAAATTAGACATAATTACAAATAATTATGCATAATCATATTTAAACATTTTTTTCCTGAGATTTATATTTATCTATACCCGGGGAAAAAAGTTTATGTATAATCATGCATAATTATGCATGATGTCTATTTTTGCCTTAAATTAGGTAAAATTATGCACGATTTTGCATGATCATGTCTCAATTTTGACCCGGTATGATCATACCATACATGATCATACCGGGTCAACATTCATGCATGGTCAAAATCCATGCATGGTCGAATTTTGTATGTCCATGCATGATATTTTTTCCCATGGACGTTAACTAAAAAAATAAGGTTTATATTAAACCGCACTATAAAAAAGGTCTTAATATCGACAGAAAAAGTACTAATCACGACAAAAAAGTAACCAAACGACAGAAAAGGTAAATGGCCGAGAGTAAATGTATTTGCAGGACATAATAGACATTTAAACAACAGAATATTTATTTGCACTACCAAAAAGGTATTTGCACGACAAACATGGGAAACGAAAGACAAATTAAGGAAAGAAATGACTGTCGACCATTCGATTTTTAGGGTTTTTAAACCTTTTAAAAGGTAATCTCCCCGTATGAATAAATTAAATAGAACCAAACCTTCAAAAAGCAAAACTACCAACTCTCTTAGTTTAAACTATTTAAAACAAACACAGGTCATAAGCGAATCCTAAAATTAGGTTATTTTAACGGTAAAACTATTTTTTTAGTAGGTAATAAAAAACACATTCCATGTAATAAAAAACACATTGCATCCTAATAAAAAAAACACTCCATCTAATTTTATTTATAAATTATAAATTATAATTATTAATTTACTGCACTGTAACCGATATTCCTGGTATAAAATATTTTTAGGATATTTTTTTCAATTTTTTGTCAATCGACATCTTTAAATTCGTTTAGCCATCGAAAGCCTTATTCTTTCCAACGAACTAATAACTCTTCTCTCTAGAATAGGCATTTCATTTGTAAAAACTGAAAAAAACGTAGCCAACAGTCTGTCTTACTCGTACAGCTTTGTTCTAACAGAGACAACAATAACAGTTACTGGTAATTGTTATTGTTCAGGCCTGAATATACCTACCTACTATTTGTTTACAAACAAACCGAGATGTTGGCGATACTTTATAATTACGGTATGCGATTCTAGAGAGAGAGTTGTTAGTTCGTTGGTTCGTTGATTCTTTCGTTCGCAAGCGCTAGAATATATACGGTAGTTTCGAATTTCCCGAAATGGCCAAAAAAAGCCCTAGACAAAAAAATCTTGGATACAAATGTGTTTAATGAAAAAATAAGAAACTTTGTCCGTCTCTGCTTCTGTCAATCCGTCCGTCCGTCCGATGTAACGTTTCTTGTGGACACGATAACTTAAGAACGAATAATCCGATCGACTCGATATGTTAAGGAAAAATCAAGTTCTATGAGGGGATTCCTATTGTTAAACTTATAAAAAAATTGAAAAAACTCTTTTTCATTTTTTTATTTTTTCGTTAAAAAAAAATTAATTTTTTTTTGAAAAAAAAATATATACATATAAGATAAATAGTATAAAATGGAATCTTCAGTAAAGATTCTTCACGGCTTGTTTTTTCAAATTATCGTTGATGTTACATATTCCTATATACATTCCATATATGGAATATATTAATATATATTAACTATAATAATACCTATTCTGTCGTTATTTAATTGAAAATTTTTGTCGTTCTGCGACCTATTCTGTCGTGCAAATACTATTTTCCCACTAAATATTTGGATGTCATATACAGAATTCTGGTTGCACTAACCAGAAAAATAGTTACTTTATTTTAATATTTTCTGTTTGCCTTAGATTGTTTTTTCCGTGTTAGGATTATGTTTAAAGAACTATAAAGGGACGTGACCAAAGAGTAAATTTTGTAAACAGGAAACTCAGAAATTCAAAATTAGCTTAGGCTCTTTTAACAAACAAACCGACAGGGATACATTTACATTTTTTTGTCAAATACGTGATGAAAAAAACGGCATGTGCAGACACAAAGGACTTTTTTAAATTATTTTTTATCCATTTTAAATCTAGGGTGTGCAAAAGTTATAGCTATTATACAGGGTGATAAGTAACTGGCATGCCAAAATCTAAGAAGTGATTCTACACCCAAAGTATGAAAAAAGTTTCGATAAAGGTTGGTCCAGAAATGAGTCCTAAGGGAGCTACGGCCCTTCATAGATGGGCATATTGAATCGGGAACAAAAAAAAGCACCAATAAAATTTTAATGCTGCCAGGCGATTCTTCATTTAAACCTAAGCAAAAAAGTATTCTTCACTAAAACACTTAAATATAATATTAAAGTAGTAATAGCAAAAAGTAACATTTTTGGTGGTACAAAATATTACTATCTTAATTGCAGTTTTTTTTTTAACGGTTGTTCCTAAAGTAATATTATATGACAAATTTTATGAATTTTTACCAAAGGAATCTATATTTTTACAAAAACTCAAAAAAAAAAAAAATAAAAAAGTTTGGGGCAAAAATGTGTAAGCCTCACAAATTAATTAACATAAACTTATTGCCCTTATTAATACTGTGTACATTTCATGAACTGCCACCTCTGTGGAATGAGAAAAATTCAAGATCACCTATACTTTACATGGTATATTTTACCTCTTCTCTTCCACTTGCCTCAGCTCACAGGTGCCAGTTCGTATTGGGAGGACTATACTAGTATACTTGCAAAAGCATATTTCTTCAGTTTATAGGATACGAGAGTTATTAATTAAAAACCTTATTTTTATTACAATTTTAAAGGGCCGTAGCTCCCTTAGGGTTCATTTCCGGACCAACTTTCATAGGAACTTTTTTTTTATATTTTTCCATGTAGAATCACCTCTTAAATTTTGGCATGAGAGTTAGTGATCATCCTATACAAGCTATACTTAAAGGGGAAGGAGGAAAGTAAAAAAAATGCAAACATTTTGGAGGTACTTGTTTTGTTTTCATCTTGTCTCGGAAGCAAAAAGCAAGACAAGAGTCTAATTTAAAAATCAAAACGAGAGTACGTCGTCGAAAGTCGACTCTCTTGATAAGAAATCAAGACTTAACGACATTCTTGATTAAATTTTTATACTTTTAAGAGAAGTACAACTTATAAATTTTTAAGAATTTCTTTATACCTAAATATGTTTTTACCTACCCAATATACGCTGCCTTCCACAGAGGTGCCAGTTCATAAAATTTACACAGTACGTATACACTATTGCACTGATAACAAAGATTTTTTAGATTTGGGAACGTTCAAGTATTACGTAACGCTCCTAGGGGGGGGGGCGGATCATTTTGGAGTGTTACGCTCATGTTAATGGTATAGGAAAATAGCGTTACAGGGGGAAGGTGAGGGTCCAAAATGATCAAAATTTGCGTTACGTAATACTTGAACGTTCCCTTTGGTCGGATATGGCCAATTAAGTTATTTGGTTGTAAGTAATAAATTTTATTTTCCTCAAATAAAAATTTAGCTTATGTTAATAAATATTTAAATTTAAAATAAAACGAAATAGTTTATTTAACAGAAATAAAACTTATTACTCAAAACCAAATAATTTAATCGGCCATATCCGACCATATATTTTGTACTCACAAATAAACTGTTTTATCCTTGTACAGGTAACTCGCGTCGGAGCTGGAAACCATAGAATCTAAAGTTTATTTTTTTAAGGTATAGTTATTTTAAACCTTCCCGCTTGTAAACAATCTCGAACTTACCATAGCAACGTAAGATAAGCATGCGTTGTAAGCGAAATGACTAGGCCCAATTTACACAACCGGAAAACGTTGACGTGCCATTAACGAGAACAAAACAATGGTTTATTCCTCTAAATTATTGGAATAAAAGCGATTTTATAAGCAATTTTTTTTTCTACAAAAGTGTTTTTAGCAACAGCTTTATCAATTGTCTTTTTTACATCAAAACATCATAAAAACAAAGTAAGTAAACAAAAATTATAAATTTTGGTTATGTTGACATTCAAAACAAGCCACATGCTTCAGTGTAAATCGGACTTTGTGGAGTATTTAGCGAAAAATTTAAAATAACTATACCTTAAAAAAATAAACTTTAGTTGTAGGCTGGGATTGTTTTTGGTATAAATCTGGGTGGGGTAAGGGGGTAAAAAAATTAATTTTTTTAAATTTATTTTTCGTTTTACGAAATAAGGAATAAAAAAATGTTGAGGAAAATATTACATTAAGAAGTTTTTCAACTCTACAGAGTAATCTAGTAAAACTCTAAATCCAAATTCGAAGCAGGTTTTTGCATCCCATTTTAAATGTTTATAAGTTGTAACTTATACTCCTTAACAAAAGGCCACCATTAAAATTACCCTCCCATAAAAAACTCTACCATTAAATGTATAAATTCCACAAGCAATTAGCTAGCCCATTCTATCCTATTCAAATTCGGCGGTTAAAAAATAAACATGTACTTCTGCCATAAGAGAACCGATCGGTCGGTATAATACAGTACGTAAAAATTTGAGGAGCGCCTATGTGCAGCTCTTTATGCAACGTTTTGATTAACTGCGCATGTGCACGCTGACCGTTTTTCAATATGTTATTTTAAATAAAAAACATTTTTTTACAAAAAAAAAACACCAAACAGACGCAAAACCAACATTAACGTAAACCAATTCCCCCTCATTAAAATAAAAAGTCCAAACCAAGAAAACAACAAAACAAACTCCTACATAGAGAGCTGCATTTAGGCGCTTGTAAAATTTGAATTAGAATATAATTATTAGATAATGGCAATAATCGGCAAGAGGTCCACTAGGCATCGTGCAAATGCGTAGGCATGGAAAACTCGTAACCGATTTTTGATCATAACCGGTTATTACTAAAAAAACCGTTTTTTTTTGTTACCGATTACGAGTATTTAGAAAAACCGCTTAACCGGTTGTTAGATTTTAACCGGTTTTCTGAAAAGTGGTCAAATGGTAAAACCTGAGGGGTAAAACTTTTTTCAGAGGTAGATGAGGACTTAGATGACTTTACATAAAGTCATCTTGGTAAGGACCTTTTTTTTTAGTCATCAACATTTCTGTCAGGGGTAAAGCCTTTTTTCAGAGGAGTGGTCATTAAAATTTCAAATTTCCTTAAACTAAATGAAAACCGGTTTGGACCGGTTACTGCTTTAGGGGTTTAACCGAGAACGGATCGGAGGTAATTTCAGAAACCGGTTAACCGAAAACCGGTTATTGACTTTAGTTTTTCATCACTACTTAAGCGTTGTCCAAGTGCTTTCGCGCGATGTCTAAAAAGTTTTACATACTGTATATGTATGGAAAATAACTCCTAATTGGCTGTATAGATTTGCGACTCACAAAAACGTAAGTTTATTTTTGTATATCTATAAAAAGATACATAAGCTCAAATTAGTTTTCGAGATTTTAGTATCTCAGCGTTGAGTAAGCAATTTTTTTTAATTTTGCCATAGCCTTTTGTACACTAATTGTTCTTTTTTATTCTAGTAACGTTGCAACAGACAAATTAAGATCACTTACTGAGATTAAAACTTCGGCAATAAATAAATTCTTTAAAACTATGGAAGAAAAAAAAAAACTTTGTAGCGCCTTCGCCAAAATTTAAAATACAAAATCATTAAAATGAAATAAATTTATTAAATAAATACTTAATTACTGAAACTAACGATTTATTTTTGTATTGTCAATGCTAGTACGCAAGTGTACCAAATTTCAAGTCTCCATATACTCGGGAAGTGGTTAAAAAATCAATCACAATATTTTACTTAAGATGCGAACATAAAACTTAAAAGCTTGTAAGAAGTGTATTTTTAAAAAACTGCTGCTAAGTTCAATAAAATCAAAAACGAAAAAAAAAAAATAAATAAAAAAAAGTTTATTTTTTCGTAAAACGACAAATAAATTGAAAAAAAATGGTTTTGAAAAAAATTAGCTTTTACCCCATTTTACCCCCTTACCCCAATCCGATTTTTACCAAATACAATCTCAGCCAAGAAATCTGGATAATCAACCTATGGTCTTTAACCCGAAGCGTTCTTGAGTTATCGTGGTCACATATTTCCCGGCCACACAGACCGACAGACCGACCGACAGACAGATTTTTTTTTTACGGAAATCATATTTTTTGGATATAAAACGTCCGGAAACGTAAAAAGGCAATAAAAATTTTTCAATTTTTTTTACGAACTCAAGGTTTTTCTTGGGGGAAGTAAAATAATTTATAAGAAAAAGAAAATGCCCAGTTTTGATACTGATAATAAATCGCTTGTATCTAAACTCAATCAAGTCCATTTCTGGCTTGAGTAGATAAGTATACCCACATCCCGAATAGCAAAGGTACACAAAACACCCTCGAACCTTTTTACCCCACCCACCCGCTAAGCGTCTGGGTTAGTTGGACGGACTTTTAAGACGCGGTTTTGAAAAACGGCGTTAATATCGCAAAGCTTAATGCTGGGTTGTCAAATTTAGTATAAATTAAACGTTTAAGAAATTAAGATTACTAAGTTTTGGTAACATGATACTAAGTAATAGTAACAACAGTAAACAATCCCAGCCTAGAACTTTGGATAATCAACCTGTGGTCAAAATTTAAAGTATTTAGCCTGAAGCGTTCTTGAGTTATCGTGGTCACAAATTCCCCTGACACACAGACCGACAGACCGAAAGACAGACAGATTTTTTGGATATAAAAAATCCAGAAATGTAAAAATTTTTCGATTTTTTTTTACTAATGCAAGACTTTCCTTGGGGAAAGTAATAATTACTAAAGACAAAGGCCCAATTTTTTAGGTAAACGGTAGTTTATAAAGCCCAAATATGACATGTTATTTTGCAATTCTTTGTGACATGGTAACTTAAGGTAAACTTGAGCATAAATTTAGTTTAAACTGAAACCTTCAAATGTCTTGTTTCTCAATTTGGCAACAGTGTGTCTAGCTTTATCCCCTGTTTGTCAAGTCTATAAGATTAGTTTTTGGTTTTTAGATTATGGCAAGTGTATAGACACACCCAGATGTGAGAAGAAACGAGAAACCCTTCAAATGGAAAGATTAATTGAAAAAATAATATTGGGTTTAAACTTTCCAGTTGAGAGACTAATTTTTTGGTCTCCGTAACTCAAATTTATGTTAAACTAACAATTAACAAAATTTACCTCATTACAGCTATGTTGGGTTATAAGAGTGTATACACTGTAAAAAATGTTTCCGGTAAGGATAACCTGTAACTTAACCGGCTATCGCACTATGGGACGAACCGGGCCTTAAGCCGGACATCATACTTTTCTTGAAAACGATAACTGGGATTTTGATAAAATTTGGTATGCAGCCATTTTTAGGTACGACAAAGCATTTTAACTAGGTTTCGTTTTTGGGAAAAAATATGGAAATCTGGAAAATCTGGAAAACTTAAAAAAAATTAAATTTATTTTTCTTTTATATGGTTAATTACCATTTAGTGTACAAAAAAGATATTTAGCTATGTATTTAATACGGTTTGGAAAAAAACTGCAAAATGTGTGTAACTTGTAAAATTATAATTTTAGCTAATAAATTTGGCTTTTTCGAGAAAAAGTAAAACATTTAGCCAAGTATTGAGTATGAAAAAATTGTAGAAAAATTTCGAAAAAAAAAAATTAAAAAAAAATTATTTTTTAAAAAAAACATTTTTTCGAAAAAAAAAATCAAAAAAAATCGGGGGATTATTAAAAAAAACAATAGGGATCATCCCCTGATAAAACTTGATTTTTCCTGAAAATTTTGAGTCGATCGGATTATTCGTTCTTGAGTTAACTTGTCCACAAAAAAGTGACATGGCACGGACAGTCGGGCGGATGAACAGACGCTTACGGGCTGTGAATAGTATAATAACGTAATTTCCCAATAAATTAATCCACCACAAAGAATATCTGTAAAAGTCTAAGTAAAAAGTAATTTTTTATTAGTTGTTTTTTAACACAAAAATTTAAATTAAAGGGGTTCTGGGGTCTTCTGGGGTCTGATCTCTACATCATTTTTTTCCTCATTTAAATGTCGGAAAATTAAAAAAAATTCGATAAAACAAAAAATAGGAGATGAACATAATATTTTATTTTTTTCTATAATACACTTTAATGTTGTTATTATTACGCAATTAATAGGAAAAGATTATATTGTATGATAAGAAAAAAAAAGACTACAAATTTTCGTAGGCATAATTTAGACATCTATATAAGCGCTAATTTTTCTGGCTAACCTTAATTATACATGAAAATTTTGCCTGCACTCAATGTATAATATGATTAAATATAATAAAACCAAATTTAAACCCCTATTTTTGAATTTTTGTTTTTTACCCGATGTCCAACCTATGGCCTGGTTCGTTCCATAGTGTATCGGTACCAGAATTTTAAAATAAATTGTAAAATTAAAATTTTACAGTCAAATCACTTTTTTGCTTTAACTTTGCATTTTAAAATTGCAAATTTTGCTCTATGGACTGCC
Organism: Brachypterus glaber; assembly: GCA_958510825.1. Taxonomy (NCBI): domain Eukaryota; kingdom Metazoa; phylum Arthropoda; class Insecta; order Coleoptera; family Kateretidae; genus Brachypterus; species Brachypterus glaber. Next base: position 26,470,461 of record OY294050.1, read on the forward strand.
GCCTATTTACATTAGATAAAGAAAGAAGTTCTACAGAAAGAGATAAAAGTATAATTATTAATGTTTTAAAATAAAATTATGCATATTTTAGGAAAAAATAACATTTTAATTTTTAATATTTTAAATTGCATTAAGTAAAAAACTATTTTTATTTTTATTTTTTATAACACAGCTATATGTACAGTAGGTGTAAAGCTAAAGGGCAAATAAAAAACATTTCAAATTACTTTTCTGGTTTGTAAAAAAAACTCGGATTTTTTGGCAGGTTTTAATGCGTCACTTTATTATATCGCTAACGTTTCTCCCCTCTTTGGGGGCTTTATCAAAGCTGAAAGATAACAACTATTGTAAATAATACAGACCAGAAAATTACATTCAAAGTTTGGCAACCTATATGGTATTTACCTACATTTCAAATTACTATAATACTGTAATGTTACATAAAACATGAATTTTACAATTTAATATTAATATTGCCATTTATTTTTCTCCCATTTTTTTTTAATTCCAAACTTACTTGTTTTAAACAAAAACTTTTAATAGGTTGGTTAGTCAACTGCCCTCCTAAAAAAATTCGAAGGACACAAAAAACCGATTCCGTAGGGCGGTCTTTTCTAGTAATGTCAGTTGTGTCAAGAGGGGTGCTAATTTGGTAAAAGGCTCCAATTTTTTCTGCCTGTCTTTTTTCAAACCGCACAGTGGACCAGGGGAAAAATGGAAATTTTGCATACGGCTATTTTTGATACCGCTGATTTTGAATAAAATAACAAAAAAAATTAAAAAAAATCCGCGCTAAGTGCACACGGGGGTCCAAAATTTTATTTTTTTTTTGATCTTTATAAAAATGTCTCAAATGTCTTCTTTTAATTATGTTTATGTAGAACAATGTCCATAACTTAAAAATTTAAATTAGCGGAGTCAATATGACGCATGGGTTTTTGAACCTTAACTGTAATTGCACGAAATTAGGACTACATTTTTTTGCAACGTTATCGGTTATGGAGAAACACTTAAAATTAAAGCATTTAATATGACAAAGATGCGATCAAACCTAAAATATGTTTAATCCCTATTTTCGTGAAAATCTTTATTTCAAGATCTTAAGCCATCTCTAAAATAAACTAAATTTTTTAATCATAGTCCCTAGTTATAATAAAAAAAGATTGATGGATATCTTTAAGATACATATTATCAAAAAACGTAAGAAAAAAAGATTATATGCCGTATAAAAACTTCTAAAATCCAAAATCTCGAACCTGTATCGATCTAATGGCTTGGCGATAAATTTTATAAGTTTTTTATCTTATAAAAAGCCTCTTGGGACCCGCCATTGTAAAAGTCTAAAGGGTTGAAAGATTTGTAGGGTTATTGGCCTAAGGAACTGCGTTTTATTTGATATCTTAGAATTTTAGACCTATGTGTGGGCGGACAAATATGCAATACGAGATATTGTCAGGAATAAAGTCCAAAAAGTGAACAAATTTAGGATTAATTGCAGCTTTTTTTGCCAATATCATAAAAATAAAATGCTTACGACCAATATATACTAGGCTGGGTCTAAAAATCTTTTTTTTTAGTTGAGTTTTCGGGTAGGGCTAGAAGGCTTCTCAATGCGTTAGAAAATAAGCCTGTAAATTTTGGCGATGATTGGCAATGGAGAACATCTCCCTCTTCATCCTCCGTCATTTTGAATTTTTAAGTTATTGACATTGGTCTACATCAACATAATTAAAAGAAGCCATTTGACACATCTTTAGAAAGACAGAAGAAAAAATAAAATTTTGGACCACCCTAATGCCTTTTTTGATTTTTTTCGTTATATTATTCGAAATCAGCGGTATCAAAAATAGTCTTATGCAAAAATTCAGAATTTTCTCCCTGTTTTTTTTTTTCTGGCCCAGTGTGGAATATTTCGATTTTCCGGTTGATTCTGGGAGATGTCCCCCACGGTTGGATATTTGTTTACGGGATTTTCCATATACATTTTAATCTGGTGTGGGGACCTGTACCTTGAAAAACCGGCTGGAGCGGAAGGGGTTAAGAAAGTATATATGTTAATTGCATAAATATCGGTCTCTATTACGAAAAACCCAAAAAAATCTAGCAAGCCATGGGAACGGCGAAATGTAGATGCACATGCAACAGCCACCCTTGTTAATTTTAGATTTTTTTTATCTCGAGGTTTTTACCCTTTTTTAGACAGACGCACTTGTCTCGAAGGGTCAGGTCAAAAAAAACGAAACGTCTGGTAGACATCTCCCCCGCCATATCCCTTGCACCCCTCGATTTCAATCACGTGTGCTGCACACTTGTAGCCGCGATTCTGGGATATATTAAAAGATTTGAACAAATACGAAACCTAGAACAAAACCTAACAATATGATTTTAACATTAATATGTTTTAGAGGGGCGTGGTAGAGGGCTGAAACTATTACGAAAAAAAACCGTTACGAAAAATACGTTCTACTGTACAAGTAAAGCAAAACCGTGATAAAATTAATATGTGACGCTTGATGATGATGATGATGATATCAACAAAGTTCTCGCAAAAGTGTCCCAAAATTATGTGACGCAAAAGTGTCCAAAACTATTTGACGATCCCATTCGAGAACTTTAAATTTATGTGACGGTTACGATATTAAGAAATATGCAAGTAAAGAAAACCGTGTCTTGTAACTGGAGGCTTAAAACATATTAATGTTATCACGGTTTTGCTTTACTTGTACAGTATACTGTAGTATAGAAAGTTTTTAACAATGGTCCTAGCCGAGAACTCAATGATTTGAAATTTAATTTACCGCTTTATTATTATTATTAATTAGAGCCATTTTGCCTCACTGATTAATTACATCAATAAAAATCTAAAACAGAAAATAAATTAAAAAGTTCTTATCAGATTTTTATTGATATAAATTATCAGTGAGGCAAAATGGCTCTAATTAATAATAATATAAATGTATACGCCTCAAATAAATTATAGATTTTAATTTATATGAGTATGTTTACACGAGACCAAACTACCGTATTTATTAATACCGTATTTATTAATTCGGTATTTAACTCCCGTGTAAACGCCTTTTTCTGCAGTATGGGAGGCATAGCGTAGTGGCTAGCGCGTATGTATAGCAAGTCTACTATCGTGAGTTCGATTCTCACTGGCGCCGATTTGCCTTTTTCAGTTAATTAATAATTGAAATTTGGCGAAGGCGATAAGTGAAACGGACAATCCCTAGAAACTGGTTCGAAAGTCAGTATAAGCCGGTGGTTCCCTCTACTACTAGCCCACACAAGTCCTGGACTTAGGGGATGCTTAATTAAGTAGAATAGTACGAGGTTAAACAAATAAACAAATTTATTAATCAGGAGATAAGTATAACTTTCTTGTACAACAGAGTCAATAATCGCACTAATAGAACACTATCATAATGAATAGCGTAATTAGGTTATAGAATACAACAATAAATAGTTGTATATGCGCCAACCACTATACCGGGTGTTTCAAGACCAAGGTACACCCCCTTTTTTCTTTATTTTAAAAGTCAAAGATTCCAAATGTGAAACATCTCTTATTATATAAATAGTACATTTATGTCACTTCCGGTTTAACCGGAAATTACACTTTCGAATTTTAAATGGGACACCCTATATAACTATAACTTTATGTAATTTTAAGGCAAAACTTTAAATTGCATTAAATTATTCAATATTTCATGGTAAAATAAATATATTTTTGCTAATTTTGCTACAGTTTTCTTTACTTTTATAAACAAGAGATGGCACTACATGTGCTCATTCTAACACTTGATACAGAATATTCATACCGTATCTAGAGCTAGAATGGATTCATTCTGTGTTTGAAAAGTGTGTATTTGCTTACATTCTAAAGCAGTCGAAGAAAAATTTTATTCTATACTTAAAAGTTGACACAGCAACGTTTTGTATTAATATGAAGATTTATAAATACCGATATTGTCAACCTTAGGCAAAAAATCAAATTACCCCATACGCTTGAACACAAAGCAGTAAGTTTTCTAGTTAGTGTTGTTTTTTTCCTGAATGTTGGCAATATTTTTGGTATTATAATATAATAGTTCTCCACATGAAAGAAAGTCTCCAACGAAAGGAGGAGGAATCATTCGCGCTCTCTTATTTCCGTCAAGAGTGTTATAAGGCGTGCGTGCCTACAATGGGCCTCCCACTTGCACACACATTCCAAACATATTTCCCGTAGCCACAGATCCGTGGGTCAAACTATACTTATTATGTGTAAACGCTTTGGATATTATTTATTTATTTATTTATTTATTTCTTGTATGTTATTCTACAAAAGCATGGAGAGCCCCAAATAAGTTACAAAACTTGTGCTAGGGGCTCTCTATTAATTTTGACAAGACAAGTGCCATTTAAAATTTCCGCAAAACTGGTATATTCTTTTCTTCATTTCTGATGAATCTGGGAGAGCTTTCTGAATCCTTGATGTTTATTTAATTTTGTATGATAACTTCCAGCTTTTTACAATCAATTTTTACGAAGATAAAATTTGTAATAGTTTGACATTGACATATACAAAAAGTCAATGTAATGGAATATTAAGAAAATTTCTACGGTACTTAATACCGTATTTATAACGTTTACACGATAAACAACATTTGCCATATTTTTCAATTTTTTACTCGGTAAGGTGGCGCCAGGGGGGCAATGGGGAACAATATTTCAAATGGCACCCTAGGTCTTGTGGTACATCATTTTAAAGAGCTTAAAGGTCTCTATTTAACTGTTAACTATTATTTTTTTAATATTTTTTTTGAAGATATTTTTTTTCTTCAAAATTATTAAAATTGTTAATATCTTGTGCATAAATATTAAAAATGTTACTGTAGAAATTTTTACATACAAATGATAAATAATTACGGATTATAATTCATCTTAACATGACAATACACCACGTATTAAATATTGGGACTTTTTGCGCAAATTTTCCAAAATTAATTTTTAAAAAATACTAATTTCATAATTTCTGAAGAAAAAAAATATAAAAACAAATATTAAACATAAAATAGTAACATGGTTAAATAGAGAATTTTAAGCTTTTTAAAATAAAGTATTACAAGACTTAGGGTGCGATTTAAGGGGTTAGCTTTGAGGTGAAATTATATATTTTTAATATAAAAAATATATAAAGAACTTTCACTTTCGGGTTTAGACCGTGTTAATGGATTTTCACTTTCCGACGTTTCGTCTCTTACTACTAGAGACATCTTCAGGGATTAATCTGAAACAGTTTCAGATTAATCCCTGAAGATGTCTCTAGTAGTAAGAGACGAAACGTCGGAAAGTGAAAATCCATTAACACGGTCTAATCCCGAAAGTGAAAGTTCTTTATATCTTAATGGCCGTGAAAGCTTAAAATCTAAAATAAAAAATATAGCCATGAAAAATATTACCATGTTTTTTTGTGTTTTAGACAATAATTTTACCGATTTCTACTAAAATTTATTTAGTTTAGCTAAAAACAGCTTAAAGCATTTAGTAGAAAAAAAAATGTTTAACTTAACAAGATGATTCTTATCAATATTATTATTATCAATATTATCTTTTCTGGTCTCATGAAATAAATGATTTATTTAAAATGCCATCATTGTTTTATGTTTCCAAACGAGTTCTTTACAGTAAAAAAACTTTACCAGCAACTCAACAAATTGCTGACAAGAAAATTGTCAACCCAAAAGTCAGACTAAAGACATAAGGTACAACGGGCAAAAATCTTCATGTATAAAAGGGTTTATTTTCTTAGACGTATTGGAAATGAAATTAGTATTAATACTAAAATAACATTATATAAAGCTTTAATTGCACCCCACATTGAATATTGTTCTTCAATTCTTTATAGCTTAAATCAAAATGAATATAGTAAATTACAATTAGTACAAAATAAAGTTATGAAAATTATACTAAATTGTAATAGGTATACACCAATACAAACCATGTTAAACGTATTATGTTTTATGTCTGTCAAGCAAAAAATTACGTACAAAGCGCTGGTATTTGTATTTAAAATTAAAAATAATTTAACACCTAAATACTTAAGTAACAAAATAAAATTTAATTGTGATGTACATGAATATCCTACAAGACAAAATAATGACATTTATGTTAACAAAGCATCATCAAATAAATACAGTAAAACACTATTTTACAATGGTTTGGTTAGTTTTAATGGCTTACCGGCAAGTATTAAGTATTGTGATAATTTCAAAGGTATAAAACTATCTTAGAAAACATATATTAGAAAACTTTTAATGTACCTGAATGTATTCTTGTTTTTAGTAATTTTTTAAGTTGACAAATTGTACAGTGGATTGTATTAGCTAGTCTAAATAAATATATTATTATTATTATTATATTAAATGTTTTAATTAAAAAACAATCATTTTCACATGCGCTTGCACTAAACTGCCAAAAGTTATTTACAATTATTTTTTAAAAATACGGAAATGTTATCTAAAATTATTTTTTTTATTCATCAAGCAAATAAAATTAATATAAAAAGAATAATATTTATACTATAATAATAATAATAATAATAATTTTAAGAACTGTAATATATCATATGCAGCGTATATATGCACAATAGATAAGAATGGAGTATGATATGTGTATATTTATGCTTTGCCATTATAAACAAGGTCAATAACCGATATAATATTTTTTTGGACTATTTAAACTGGCTGAAAGTGGTTATGCACAATAGAACAATAACGCAAGCCCACATTGAGTTTGATTTTTGGGAGTTTATACTTATCTTCACAGAACACCCACCTTGCCTTGTACAACTCCTTCTACGCTAATTACTTTTTCTCATCACACAATTTTAGCAAAAAATCGTAGTTTTCCAAGAAAAAAATGATAAAACTCACACGGCTACTTTTGGCACTTCTGATTTTGAACGTTATATTAAAAAGATTAAAAAGAAACATTCCGCGAAATTAAGATTGTCCAGTTTTCTTTTAAATGTAGGATTTTGCTAAAATTTGGTATAAAGGCATGTTTTGAGAACTTTAATGCGATTCAATACTTAAATTTTCTTAATTCGTAATAATAAATTAAAAATGGCGGATCGATTTTTGCATTGTTGTCATATTTAAACAAAACTGAGCATGAACCTTTTTAATTTTTAATGGTGGATTCGGTTTAAACCACTTGGAAAACCCATAGCTACCATCTTTTTAATTAAAATTCATTAAAATTTATAAAACTTTGCAACCATATTGCATCTGCCATTTTAAATTCTTTATAAGTCCAAACTATAGCCAATTTTAAAAATATACTATTCACAGTATATGGGACATTGCATTTTACCAAATACTTAAAAAAAAATATTTTAAAGAAAATAAAAAAAAAACAAAAAAAAAAATTTAAAAAATAAAAAAACTTTCAAAATAGGTAGAATTAATCCTTATAATAAAAGTAATTTTTCCTGAAAAAGTTACGTTAATCGGAAATTTCTTTCAGCTTTTTTCGATTTTTTTAAAAGTTTAACCACTTATAACTTTTTTCATTTTTGGGGGGATTACTTTCAAAAACAATAAGGATCTTCTCTCATAGAACTTGATTTTTTTCTGAAAATTTCAAGTCTATCGGATTATTTGTTCTTGAGTTATCGTGTTAACAATAATCGTGACATTGAACGGACACACTATGGGCTTTTAATAATTAATTAATGAAAATCGACTTTTGATTTACCAAAAAATCATAAAAACACTTGATTAAAGGATAGTTGAGGCATTTATTACCTTTATTTGCTAAAACGAATACTTTTTCGTGGGCAGCCATCCAAACATGAACAATGTGGTAATTTTTTTAAAGATGATGAAGTTTAAAATTAAATATATTTGTAAATCAAATAAAATTTTTGCTGTTTTTTTAAAAAGCGTTGATTAATAAATGTTGAAGCAACACAACTATGTTAAAGTTAATCTAAATACACTGCCCAGTAAAAGAGGTTTCCCATTTTTCACCTACGCGCGTAAAAAGGATTTTTTATTGTCAAATTCACTTTTATCAACCTTAAAAATATACCAGTTTTCACGAAAACTACCCCCCGCAGCTCAGAGGGTGGAGTTCTCTTTCAGCAACCTTAATACATTTATTTTACAAAAATTTAAAAATTGATACATAGGGGTTTTAGAGGTTGCTGAAATTGAATCTGATGATAACATTTTAACTCCACCCCCGCGGGGATGAAAAATGGGAAAACTTTTTTACTGGACAGTGCGTTTTTTTACGGAAACATAAACATAATTTATTGGATCCTAATAGGTAGATGGTCACCCAAAGTAAAAATCTCACAAATTTGAAAGGATATAAGCGAATTAAAAAAAGGTCTATGATTAAATTCATAAATAATATAATAAAAGCTGTTGCGTCTTGGAAACCACCTGTACACATTTGATAATAAACCATATTTTATATAAAAGACGCGAATAAAAGATATGAATCGTGGCTATGACAATTGAATGGTAGATTTTCAGATTTTTTCCCAGGCCCGCTAAGCACCAAAAACACCTTTGATGGAAGATTTTTGTACTTTCGACAGAAAACGGCCTTGATCGCGAATTTACTCCCACACAATGTCATATTTTCCACTTCTACAGGTTAAACAGATTGATAAGTTTTGATTTGGGACACTTTCAATTTTTATTTGGGACACTTTCCAAGTTATAAAATTTTACTTGGAACACTTTCAAATTTATACATTTTTATTTGGGACAATTCCCGTAATATAAATTTTTATTTGGGACACTTTCAAAGTTATTAAGTTTTAATTGGGACACTCTTAAGGTCATAAGTTCTTATTTGGGACAATTTTAAAATAATATATTTTATGGTAAAGTTTTAAACTTATAAAAATGTATTTTCCACACTTTATAAAATATAAATTTTTATTTGGGACATTTTCAAAATAATAAATTTTTACTTGGGACACTTTTAAAGTCATATATTTTTATTTGGGACACTTTTACAGTTATAAATATTTACTTGGGATACTTTCATAGTTACAAATTTTTATTTCAGACACGTTTAAAGTTATAATTTTTTATTTGGAACACTTTTAAAGTTTAATGCTTCCCATTTTGAAAATTTTGTTATACTTTCAAAGTTTTACATTTTTATTTGGGACACTTTCAAAGGTATAAGTTTTTTTTTTTTTGACAATTGAAATATATAAATTTTTATTTGGGACACTATCAAATTTAATAAAGTTTTATTTGGGAGACTTAAAAAAAAAACTGTTTTAGAAATCATTACCAAAAGTCTAGCAGTTAACTGCTAATTTAGTGACATATTCCTAAACATATAAGAACTATAATCAAAACATTGCATGGGTTAACACGTTAAACGCTCATACCAGAAATGAATAGGGGTCCAGTGGGCCACCGGATTTTTTTTTTGATGTAATTTAATGGAAATAGGCCACAGATTCGTACTAAAATGATTTTATCAAAAAAAACTATTTTTAAGAGTTAAAATGGGTGAGCATCATATATGATGCTCAGAGCAACTAAGGCAAGTTTACTCCTATTAACACGTTTTAGTGCTTAAAAGTGCATATTTGTTTGCTAAAATTGCTTTAAGCATCCTTTATAAAGGATCCTGACAAAATTATTTAAATACTAACCCAATATAGCAAAATACTTAGCGACAAAAAAATCAGTTCTTTAGAATTACAAAACAGGTTTAAAAAAAAATTGCCAACTTGACAATACACTGTTATGCCATGGTACTTAATAATGGCATAACATGGTATTTAATAACAACTTACCACTCTTATGAGTTTGAAAGAAGCATGTATTTACTTTAATTTAAATATTAGTAGTATTTTTTTTTTTTTAATAATACTAATAATAATATTTATTGGAAATCCAACAGGCTAACGACCAAGGTCTTTCTGCCTTCTTTTTTTAATTTTGATAGTAGTATTTAATGTCATTCATATCATGTCATTCACAATAACTTCAACCCTCAAAACCCTTAAAAATTTTATCATAAAATTCCGTTTCAGCGACCTCTAAAACCCCTATATATCAATGTTCAGGAAAATATTGTAAACATTTAAAAATAACTACACTTCACCCCGGGAGGTGAATATTATCGGATTCCATTTCAGCAAACTAAAAAACCCCTATGTACAAAATTTTAAAAAAAAAATAAATGTTTGTTCAATTTAAGATAATTTTTTTGAAAAACTATTGTAATTTTTCCCATTTGCCCCCTTGCACAGCAAAAAATACTGGCTAAGAAACTTTTCTTAATCCTTCATGTTTTAAAATGCCAAAGAAATGATTCTTTTACCGCTAAGTATTTCGATTTATTATGCTAATATTTAAACTATTTGTCTGAGCATTATATATGATGCTAGAGCAATTTTGGCAAATTAAATGAGCATCATATATGATTCTCATGGCGCTTAACGTGTTAAACATGCATTCCTATAATGTATGTATAGTAAGGTTAAATTGTTGGGTTATAATTGCTATTCAGCAATTTTATTTAGCAACTGTTGCTAAACAGGAGCGGATTTATTTCATTTTAACCCCCCATCCATAAGGAAAAAAATTGCGCTTTCACCAAAAATACAATTTTGAAGGTATTTCTATGCTAATATATCTCGCTGGGGCATGGCCCCCATGCCCTCCCCCTAAATCCGTCCATGTTGCTAAATTGCATCACAAGGCCCTTTTACGCAGTGAGCACAGACTTAGTCCTAGATGACTCTCGCAAAAGTCAGGTATAATTTTTAGAGATAACGGGACACAATTTTTGGATTATTATAGCGTTTTTTTGTAGACATTTTTCGGATGGTGAATTAATGATTTTGCCTTCCAGATTAGACAGGTTGACTAGCATAGATGCTCTCGAGGACCCCTCTTGTGAAAAATGGTTAAAAGGCAGCAAAACTCGATTAGAAACATAAATATAGGTAAAATATTAATCATTTTCAACTAGACACTTTTAAGATTTCTATTATAATAATATAGCAATACGAGTATGTTAATATTTAAAAAATTATTGGATAAAATAATTTAAATTTTTCTAATAAAAAATCTAGTCTTTAAATCGCGTATAGGTAAATAGTTAACATTTATAAACTATTGAACGTTGAAAGTTGCCTAATTTATTTTTAGTTTAAATTTTACTCAACGAACTAATAACTCTTCTCTCTAGAATAGGCAGTTCATTCGTTAAAACTGACAAAAACGTCGGCAACATAAACATTCGTCTGTCTTACTCGCACATCTTTGTTCTAACAGAGACAACAATACCAGTTACTGGTAACTGTTATTGTTCAGGCCTGAATATACCTACTATTTGTTTACAAACAAACCGAGATGTTGGCGATACTTTATTTTAACGGTATGCGTATTCTAGAAATAAGAGTTATTAGTTCGTTGATTTTACTTCAGACCTATCCAGAAGCTTGCATAAGAACATAAAACATAAGAAGAGGATGCCGTGATTGGCTTACAAGATACATGGCGGCAAATCAAGCCAATCACGGCATCGCATTCTTATGTATTACGTTCTTATGCGAGCCTGTGGATATGCCCTTAGTTTAAAAAATTAAAAAGTGCGTTTCTGTCCCCTTAAGACTTATTAAATATTACATTCTTTTTGAGCGAGTACCATAATCTTCAGGTACCAATTTTTATCAGGTTATTTAAAAATATATATAAAAAGGGGTAGTTATACTCTTTTAAGGGGTGAAGACAGAACTTTTTAAATATACCTAAACTTAGTTTTCAGTGAGTCTCAAACCCCTTAGGTAGGTAGCATTTTTTATAAACATTAAAAGAAAATATATGATTTCTTCAAATTACCCTTTATAGAAACGTTAGGGTGCACTTTTAAACTACCTCAAAAACTAAACTTTGGGGGGTTTGGATTCAGCTTGTGTATAAAAAAAAACTTCAAATTTGTAAATCAGTGGTATTTATTTGTACATCAAAAATATACAAAAAAAAAACATCATAGTTTCAGGCCCGAAATGGGCCACAGTGGCATTTAAAGTGTGAGACGGATTATCCGTGGCCAAATCACTGCAGTCACTGCATGTCAGTACTAATGACTGCGGTAATGTGTACTAAAAGTTTAGTAATTTATTTATTTATTTATTGTATTTATTTATTTGAAGTTATTACAGAGTCGTGGAGAGCCCTATATAAGCGTTAGGCTTGTGCTATGGACTCTCCACTAATTTTGATAACAAATTAAGACAAAATAGGATTTTGATAATATTCATTCATATTTGTAATACCATACCATTTTGAAAATTTGGCCACCAAGAAGTCCTTGGCAAAGGCCGGTACAGGCCAGCACAGGTTCGCCCGGTATAAGAATATTTCGCAACTGCATGTTAATTTAAAAAATTGTCACGTTTGAAACCTGGGGTCATGCACGTGTGCAATCGGCAAAAATTTACGCATAGGTACACAATACAATATTTTTGAATGTTAATCCTACGCACTGGTGTCCGTGACCCCAGCCGGTAATTTTGTTTTCGATTCAGTTTATCACAAAAAAAAGTATATACACGGTGTTTGCAGTCCTTTGGTACATAATAAAGGCGGTGATTCTACATCACGAAACATGAAAAAGAAGCATAGAAAAGTAAGTCCGAAAACGAACCCCAAGAGAGTTACAATCCTTTAAAATTATACTAAAAACAGTTTTTAATTAATAACTCTGGTGCCCTTTGATCTAGAGTGACGAGTTTTTGCAAGTATACTAGTATTAATAAGGGCAATTAGTTTATGTTAATTTATATTTTTGAGTCTATCCAGAGGTGTCCTTAGACGGAAAAATGTATTAGGCATAACACATTTTTGCCCCAAACTTTTTTATGTGTTTATTTTTCTGGATTTTTTGTAAAAAATATAGATTCATTGAGTAAAAATACATACAAAATTTTATATAATGTAACGCTGTAGGATGAACCGTTTTCAAAAAAATGCTATTAAGAGGAAGTAAGAGTTTGTGCCACCATTTAATATTATTTTATTTATTTATTTATTTATTTATTTAGTTTCTAGTCGTTCTCGGACCTATTTTTAGGTATTTTACACGACATTGGACTGATGTAACTACAACGAATTTTGAATAGATCGTCTTCACTATTAAGAGCCACTCTTTTCTATTGTAAAAAAATCTCCAAACATTTTTAACACCTAAATTTTGACACCATCATTTTTCCCTTCTTCCTTCAATCCTGCAGCCTTCTTATATCCCTCCAAATCACCCAAACCAAAATTTGAAAAAATATTTAAAACAAAAATTTTACTTTGACATTGACGATTAAAGTTACACTTATAACACCTTAATTTAATAACTAACGTTAAACCATAGAAAAAATTGTTATCTCTCCAAAATATAAATTTATTGTCTATTAAACAAACATTACAGCGACAATTGTTTCGACTTTTTTAACATAAAGTCATTTTCAAGCTACAAATAATAAAAAAATTAGGTTGAAAATGGTACAATTCCTTTTAGAAAAACTTACTTTTTTAAATTTATAAACAAATTAACTTGAGTACACATTATTAGAAATGTCATACTGACCTTAACAATATTATTTTTATAAAATCTTCAAAAATTAAACAAAAAGAAAACTACAATAAGTTAAAATAAAATAAATTAATGAAATCTAAAATTTAAAATTGAATAAAAATCTGGGACATCTATCATAAAGTAATCCAAACTATATTTGAAACATTCTAAAGGAATTATCTTTAAACTGCAAAAAAGTAGTTGAACATAAAAAAAAAAAGGAAAGAGATTAATTTATATTCAACTTGGTAATTGGAATAAAATTGGAGAGGTGGCAGCAAATTCATACCTAAAACTCAAAAAAAAACCAAAAAGGGACAAAATTTTTTAGAAACAATTGTCGCTGTAATGTTTGTTTAATAGACAATAAATTTATATTTTGGAGAGATAACAATTTTTTCTATGGTTTATTTAAATCAACTCCAATATGAGTAAGGATCAAGAATTTCTTAATTTAACTAACGTTAGTTATTAAATTTAGGTGTTTCAGTGAAAAGTACTTTTTTTGCTTAGTTTTAAATAAAGAATCGCCCTGCAGCATTAAAATTTTATTGGTTCTTTTTTTTGTTCAATTAAAGGGCTCCCTTATGGCTTATTTCCGGACATATGTTTCTTTCTTGGTTTTTCATGTTTTGTGATGTAGAATCACCCCCTTTATTATGTACCAAAGGACTGCAAAACACAGTGTATATGACATTTGCCTCCTAGAGGCCTATGACCTATATACTGTGACCATATGGAAGATAACCAGCTTTGAAGTTACAAAACTGAAAATTTTCCTATTCACACATATTAAAGTTACAGTTTTTGTCTTATCGGCTATAATTTGCGAAAAAATGTTTTCCTGAGCAAAGTAAAAACCAATGTTTAGGTATGGGTAGCTACTACCCATTGACCAATGTTTTTTCTACCAAATTGGGTAGGAAAATTATTCTAATATGAAGTATTTTTGATAGATTATTGTTTGAAGTATAAAAATTCTTTAAATAAATATAATTAAGTAATTAAAAAAAAATCGTTTTGTTTCAAGTTCAATAAGTATCTACCTCTTTCCAGAAAATTATTATTAGTACTATTTGTCATTATTTTTAGTATAAATATCTAATTGCTATCTTTTATTTAAGTGTCATAAAACTCGATACAAAAAAAATATTATTTAAACCCAGCACTTTTACTTGATTTAAGTTTTAATTTCTTGGTTTAGGTAAGATGCGTATTCAACTTCAATCAAGCAAAACATTTGTTTGCGTATTTGTTTTTAGTAATGTGCGGCTGGGGTGATGGACTCTACGCACTGAGATACACAAACTTTCTAAAAAATCGGAATAGAAGGTACGGCAGAAATTATGCAAAAGAGTTTTATTATTGTTACCTATTATTATTATTGTTATTATTAACGATGTCGTCAGTTGAATACGAATTTAAAAATACAGCACACTGGTACAACCCGCCACATAATTAACCGAAATACCAAAAAATTGTACCTGTCACTAGTGGGTCACTGGCTATTTAAATGGATAAATATATTTTTGCACGATGGGGCAATTTGACATGGGCATACACTCATTTTTGAGTGTTATGCCCATGTTAAAGGTATAGGAAAATAGCGTTACAGGGGGGGTCTAAAATGATCAAAATTTGTGTTACGTAATACTTCAACGTTCCCCAAAGGTACTGACTTGATTTTTACAATAAAATAAATTTTACGTTTGAATTTCTCTTTCATAAATTTTATTATTGTTTATTTTGTTGGATTGTGGAAAAAACGTAATAAGCATCACGGCCATTAAGTGCTCTACCGGTTTTAGATAGTATTGGAGATTTCTACTTAGTCTCAATCTTCAAGATAACCCTCAAGCGGTAAAATTCACTTACTGCCCTTAATACTTAAATAACTATTATTTTATTGTAATAATCTGAAAATTTACAATCCAGAAACTTCTTTTCCGAAATTTAGTTATTTTATCCTTTTAATGTTATTTTTTTTTTTCGTTTTTAACCCCTTCCGCTCCATCGTATCACGTATGGATATTTTTGGGTATAGCAAAATATACCACAATATCCACAGTTGGATATTCGTATATGGGATTTCGCATATAAATTTTAATCTGGTGTAGGGATCTATACCTTGAAAAACCGACTGGCGAATAACACATTCTCATAACCTCTATTAACAGTTTAAGAAAAAACAAAATATCCGTGTAAACAAAGCTTATAGCCTAGGATACTCTTGGCAATTACAAAATACAAAATTTCAGATTAAAGGGTAAATTTTAAATCTTAAAAAACTGCAACGTAATACCTTTAAAACCAGTTAATTAAAAAGCCCTTAAAGGATTTTGTGAAAACATTCTTTTTAAAAGAACGGTTCTAAAATTGCATAGTCCTCTTATAACGGGACTTTAGATAAATTGCCATTATAAAAATCGACCTAAGAAAAGGGTTTTGATGTTCATCTTTTTAGCAAACGTGTTTTCTTCCTTATAAAAAAAAAGAATCGTGGGAACTGGATAACAGTATAAGATATTCGCTACCTGTAGTATTTTAATTATATAGGTGTTTGGGTGGTTATCAAAAATGTTTAGAATTTATTCTACTATCTAGTCTAGAGACATGTATCTAGGGCAATAACTTTAGGAGTAAGTAGGAGTGGAGGAGAGAAAACTATTTTCCAAAATTCCAAACTAATGGTTCGGGAAAAAATGACATATAAAAGGTAATACCATTTTAAGTTCCATTTGCTTAATTTCAGTGAGTTCAAAACACTCAGGACCCAATTTTCACAAAAAATATGTTAAGAATAGGCGTAACCAGGTCCAATTTTTTTTGTACAAAATAACTTTCTTATGATTCAAAAGAAAGTTATTTTGTACAAAAATTGTTTAAATTATATACTAGAATGTAGTAGTATTTTTATATTCATGTATTCAGGGTGATCAGTAACTGGCATGCCAAAATTTTAATCTAAAAATATCAAAAAAAGTCCCTATAAAGGTTGGTCCGGAAATGAGCCCTATAAAATTGTACTAAAAATAAGATTTTTAATTAATAACTCTGGTACCCTTTAAGCTAAAGCGACGAGGTTTTGCATGTATACTAGTATTAATAAGGGAAATTAGCTTATGTTAATTTATTTTTTTGAATTTATCCAGAGGAATGCCTAGATGGACAAATGCGTTTCAAACTTTTGATCTGAGAAATCATATTCCAAAAATATAATTACAAAAAAATTACACAGAAAAAAGTTTGGGACAAAAAACTGATAAGGCCCTCCGTTTCGCACACCCCTGGTTAAAATAACTACATGAAAATAACATACAAAGATGGGCCTTATGATTAGTTCGTTTGCAGAACCTCGTTGCTATATCTCAGAGTTCCTGAGTTATTAAATAAAAACCGAATTTTTTAACCATTTTCAAAGGGGCTTAGCTCACTTACGACGCATTTTTAGAAATATTTTTATAGGAACTTTTTGTCATATTTTCTGATGTAGAATCAACCCCCTAGTTTTTTCTCATAATTTCCGGACACCCTGTATGAAAAATTGTCCTTAGTGAGAATCACCAGTTTGTAATTTCAAAGATGCCTTATTTTTTAGTGTATGTTTTTAGTTTTATCTTTTTTAATAATTACCCTTAAACGGTACTAAATTAGTTTTGCCAAAATTAGGGTTGCGTAGGTATCTAATTATATTTCTGACCAGAAAACTCACCATTTGGCTCACCTTGAGAAGAATTTATATATTTATATTAACAGTTATGTTATTTATTATTTTTTTGGGATGCAGTTGGTCGTTTTGAAATTGCATGTTTGTGGTTTAGATAAATTTTTCTAATTTTAAATCCAATTTCCAATATGGAAAAATTTACCGCTAAAATTAAGTTGCAAATTGCAAATTTGCAATAAAATAATAAACAACATTTTTTTATTTTTATTTTCAGTCCAATGCACGAAAATTATAAGTAATTAACTCTGGATAGAAGATAGGAAGAGCTGTTTTTGGTAAAAATAAAATAAAATTCCAGGAATAAAAGTAAAATTGCAGGAATAAAGGTAAAATTCTAGGAATAAACCTAAAATTCCAGGATAATCCTGGCAGGATTAAACGTAAAATTCTAGGAAAAAGCTTAAAAACCCAGTAACAATACACTGAAACATGTTAAAATGTGTAAAATTGTGTAAATTTTACATGTTCAACTGTGTAAAATATTTTCGTCAGTGTATAGGTATCCAAAATCAGGATTGTGCTATGGATGATGTGCAACTTTGTAAATCTTCACCCATCTTTTTTTTTAAACAACTTTTATTTATTTATTTATTTATTTATTTATTTATTTATTTATTTATTTATTCATTTATACTCGTCACAGGGACCTTTACAAAAGGTATTTTATACCAGAAAGTGTTTATTTCTACATTAAATTTAAATCAATACAAGATTCGGGCAGCTTCTAAATCTTCACCATATAATTATCAGCGATTTTTCGGTTAACCGTACGCATACTCGATTAGGTACTACCTAATATTTTCTGCAGCAATATTTAAAGTTGGGAACTTTTTATTTAAAGCTCAGTTTTTTACACGATCAAATAATAGCAAAAGTTAAGGCCTATCCAGAAGCTTGCATAAGAACATAAAACATAAGAATGCGGCGCCGTGATTGGCTTACAAGGTACATGGGGGCACATCAAGCCAATCACGGTATCGCATTGTTATGTTATATATTACGTTCTTATGCGCACCTATGAATAGGCACAGAATTGCATCATAATATGATGTAAAGTCCCCTTATGCTTGTTAATATTTTTAGTGAGTTGCAATAAAAATAATTTTATTATTTCATCAATCTATTTTCTATTGACAGTTTCGGGCTGTTGGCCCTGTTCAGTACCAAGAGTCAACTCTGCACGCTGATTAAGAAAACGTTTTTTCGCAAAAGGAATATAGTGATCAGATTGATGTACACTTGTGCGCCATCTATTGCTAGATGTAGACATCTACTCATACCTCTCTTTATGTGGAGACTTTGAATGACAGCAGCCCGAAACTGTCAGTCTACCAATATCACGCTGTACGATGATCAGAAAATAGATTGATGAAATAATAAATTAATATTTTTATAATTTTGTTTAAAATTAAAAATGTCTGTCCTTAAAATTAATTTTGTTAGTATATTTTGTGATAAGTCTGTTTATTTTTCCCAAAACCTTCTGGTTGTATACTATAGTCTATAAATAAAAAATGCAGAAGCTATAAACTGAAGTGTACTAAAAATAAACAATTTCCGCCATTAAGTATACAGTGTCTAAATTTATAGCGGATTACACCCCAAAGATTATCTGTAAACTTGAAAATTTTAGGATAACGTAAAACGTACTCCTACGTGGTAAGAACTTTTTGCTGAAATAAACAAGCCGTGAAGATATGTAATGCTACGCATTCTATTACGTAACGCAAATTTTGATCATTTTGGACCCCCACCCCCCCTGTAACGCTATTTTCCTATACCATTAACATGGGCGTAACCCCCTCTTCCAAAAAAAAACAAACATCAAACACTAGAATGATTTATTTTTAATGAAATAGTGACAATTTTAAGGGTTCAACGAGCCTATTATGTTTATTAAATAATTACAAAAATGACTATTAAAAAGTAAATAGTTTCTAAAATAAGATAAGACAAAACTGTTCAATTTCAAACTTAAAAATATAAAAATAGGTGTGCAAAAAGTTCAATGTACCCATTTGTAAATATACTATTTTTATCTACAGTTTCTAACATTGTTTAGATAATTGTATGAAAACATGTTTATTTTTTCAATAAAATTCTAGGTAGAAACAATTTTGAAGTTTAATGAAACATGTTATCAAAAATTTTTATAGGTAGGTACACTGTAAAAAGTAAACTGAATATTCGGTTACAAATGGACAGGAAATCGGAAGTTATTATCCTATACAATTGTACTTTAATTTTTGTTAAAAACCCGCAACATTTCATGTCCGTCCTTAAATATTAAAGTACGTAGAGCTATACTGCCGTTCTAAGCTGAAAGGTCCTATAGGTTTAACATACACAGATAGAACCTTTCAGCTTAGGAAGGCAGTATAGTGTTTTTGACAAAAATTAAAGTACATTTGTATAGGATTATAACTTCCTATCCATTTGTAACTAAATATTCAGTTACAAATGGATAGGAAGTTATCCAGTACAAATGTACTTTAACTTTTTGTTAAAAACACTATAGTTCTAAAGTCACATAATGTCACATAATGTTAAAAACACTATAGTTCTAAAGTCACATAATTTAGTACTTAAGGAAGGACATGAAATGTTGCGTGTTCTTAACAAAAATTAAAGTATAGTTGTATATGATAATAACCGATTTCATATCCGTTTGTAACTGAATACTCAGTTTACTTTTACTTTCCCCAAGGGAAGTCTTACGTTAGTAAAAAAAAATTCGAAAAATTTTTATTGCTTTTTTTACGTATCTGGACGTTTTATGGGGCAAGTTTCGTTTTGAGAAAATCAGTTAAAAAAAAGAAAAAAAATTGCCCTTTCGACCCTCCTGATTTCAAAAATTTGTTTTTTGCAGGACCGGATTTTTTTTTAAATCTTTTTTTATTTTTTTTTTGATTTTTTTTGATTTTTTTCTTTTTTTGATTTTAATGAACCTAGGCATATAGGAGAAACTATTATTTTGTTGGCAGCAGTAATTTACAGTGTATCACAAACAAATTTAGGGCATACATACGTATTATATATTCAAACATAATGTTTTTGCTTTCGTAAAATTAAAAATTTCTTTTTAAAACACACACACTGCCTGTATCACCGCTATTCATTTACAGGGGGCAAAAAATATAATTAAAAAAAATAATTTTTGAAGTAAACACTATATTTTACTATCTGGACTGACTCGTCGACTTTGTTATTGCATTTTTTTTTCAAAAAAAAAAAAATCTAAAAAATAAAACAAAATTTTTAAAAAAATATGAAAAAATTGAAAAAGTTGTTCCCAACAGGCCAGCACATTTAGCTATTTAGTATGACAGTTTACAATACTGAAGTAGTATTTAATATAACAAATACAGTATTAAATACCACATTTCGTTATATAAATAAAAAATATGTGTTCACAAATAATAATACAGTTACCAAAATAATATATATTTTTTTTATTTACAATAATGGTTTTCTGAGTGTAGTATAAGTTTTTCACACAATCATTGAAAGGGGTCAATGGCAATGGATTAACTTCTAAAAACGGTTATAGATAAATTTTAGACAAATATATTACTCAAGATAAAAACATCAATAAATTAGTTTTCTGTTTAATGATAAAAATTTGTTACAGACTATTAAATAAACATAATGGGCGATCTAAGAATAATCAGTAATTTTTTTTGGCGTTGTTAAGCCGAAAAACGAATTTTATTAATTTTGAGCCGATTATGGATTTGGTTGTACCTATTGACGCTTAAAATTTGTTGTCTTCATGAATAAATTCATAATATTAATAAAATCTAGTTAATTAAATTAAGATTATTATAATAAATAAATAAAAAGCATTGCTAGTTATAATTATTATTATTATTATTATTAAAATACAATTTAGAGCTGAGATCGAAACCTATTATAGCTCAAAAGTAGGGACTAAAATAAGAATTAAATATAAGAAACTAAGTGTCTTTGGGTTCTATCATAATTGTTTTTAAAAGAGTTAACAGTTGTGGCAGTTACTACACTTGAGTGAAGTCCATTCCAGCGGTTGAAAACTCTGTTCGAGAAGAAGTTCTGACGGATTGTTGACTTGTAGTTTTCTTTCTTTAACTTAAATGAGTGACCACATAGTTGCAGATTATCACTTAAAGTCAGCATATTATTGATATCACCACTGAAGTGTCCATTAACTATCCTATAGGTAAAAATCATTTCTCCTCTTTGACGTCTTTCATACAAGACTGGTAAACTGAGTGCCTCCAAATGGTCATGGTAGGGTAAATTGCTAATACTACGTACAGATTTAGTTGCTTTACGCTGAACACCTTCCAACAAATTTATGTCCTTTATCAAGTTAGGAGTCCATATTAACGCTGCATGCTCCACTTGAGGTCTAATGTATGATTTATAAAGGAGATTAAAGAGGGATGGAGAGGGATTTTGGAAAATTTTGAACATTATGTAGGTAGTTTTGTTAGCTTTCTTAACAATATTTTCAACATGTCTAGACCAAGACAGGTTGGAAGTTATTATTACACCAAGCTACCTGCTCCTGAACAGTAGCCAAAGATATGGCATCAATAGTGTAGTTTATATGAGGGTTATTGGAACCAAGGTGCAATACGGTAAACTTGGATATATTTAAGGGTATTAACCAAGTCTTACACCACTCAGCAACGTTGTTAAGGCTTTGTTGAATTAAATTATATACACTATCAATTTGTCCGTCAATCTTTCATTAGTGTTAATAACTGTAATAATCAAAGCAAATTCACCATGTCAGAATGTGAATTTACAATATTTTTTAAATTAACCTCAATACTACTCAGTTTATTAAAATCTCAGCTCTTTTCTTGTCGGTACAATTATTGTAATTATTATAATTGTAAGAAAGATTTTTTGACTTTGTATACCGTATATAAGATTAAACGAGAATTTTTGTATTTCGGTATAGTTTTTTATTGAAAAACATATAGATTTCTGCCTAGCGCTTTCAGAGTGTTAGTCCATCTTCAGGGCTGGCATTGTCAGTGCCTTACAGGGTGCAGCAGAGGATAAATAGTTGTTGGAAAGTACATTTAGAGCAAAGGGACGATTACATACACTTTAAAACTTAAAAACTAACATATTAAAATTGCGGGACATCTTGACATTTAGAAGAAAAAAATATTTTAAATGTCAAGATGTCCCGCAATTTTAATATGTTAGTTTTTAAGTTTTAAAGTGTATGTAATCGTCCCTTTGCTCTAAATGTACTTTCCAACAACTATTTATCCTCTGCTGCACCCTGTAAGGCACTGACAATGCCAGCCCTGAAGATGGACTAACACTCCGAAAGCGCTAGGCAGAAATCTATATGTTTTTCAATAAAAAACTATACCGAAATACAAAAATTCTCGTTTAATATTATAATTGTGCATTAAAATTCATGCATGTGGTCCAAAAACCCGGCACTTTTACAGGCAGTCCCGAAAATGACCATAATTAGCTTACATTCTACAAAAGATAGCAGTAAAATTAGGTCAAAAATTACATTTTTTTTAGCCCAAAAAGTTAATGACTAAAAAGAAAAGATCGTCACCTTTTCGTGAAATATACAACTTTTGTATTTTGAACCCCTGCAATATTTGGATCCATAAAATATACAACTTTTGGTTTGGATCAATGAAATATACAACCTCAAGATAATAAAATAAACAACTGTTGTTTTGGACTATAACTTTTTAATTTTTAAAATAATGTAATTTACAGGGTGTCTAAAGGACTATATTTTGAATTACATCGCCTAACCTATTTTTTTTTCACTTCCGGTTTAACCCAAAACGACCCCTACTTCTGATTTTTAAATGGAACATGTTACAGGGTGTTAACACCCTGTAACATATTTGGATTCTCTATTAAATTCTGTGTATTATCCTATGTTTTTGTCAAATTTTGACAGCTTTTGTCATTTTTTAAATAAAATTGTATTTTAGATCTGGAAATGTCCTAATCTATTAATTTTGGATCAAATATTGGCACAAAAACACAATTTATTAAAAAAAATACTTTTGATTTTACACGAAAACTAAACTTGAAAAAAATATTTGATTTTACTCAAATTTTTGCATTGTTACACCCATGGCTCATCGATATCACTAAAAATATAATTTTTTTCTCTTTACAGCGATACTAAAAAGTTAATATTTATTTTCATAACCGCTTTAAAATAATATAAGCTTGTAAAATAATATACGCTAAGTATTGTTGCACCCGCCTGACACTGGTTCCTTTGATATTGTCGCAAGCAAACGCCGCCAGACATTAGCTGGTGTGCGAGCCTATTATTACTTTTGCAAATTTCTTTTATTTTAAATTAAATATAAACTTTTTGGTATCACTGTAAAGGTAAATAATCTTTTTAGTATCACTGTAAAGGTAAATAATCTTTTTAGTATCATAATATTGACGAGCCATCGACGTAATTAGGCAAATTTTCGAGTAAGAGCGTGTTTTTCCAAGTTGAGTTTTCGTGGAAAATTAAAAATAAACATTTTTTTTAATAATTCGTATTTTTCAAATATTTGATCCAAAATTAATAGATTTAATGACTGTCGAGATTTAAAAAACTGAAACAAAATTTAATTCAAAATTTGACAAAAACTTAGGATACAACACCGAATTTAATGGAGAATCCAAATATGTACTGAAGAGGGCCAGCAGCCGGAAACTGTCAGTCTTTCAATATCACTCTGTACGATGATTAGAAAATAGATTGATGGAATAATAAATGTAAAAATATACAGGGTCTTCCATTTAAAAATCAAAAGTAGGGTACGTTTCCGGTTAAACCGGAACTGAAAAAAAAAATTACATTATATGATATAATTCAAAATATGGTCTTATAGATATTCCGTAAATTTTATTCTTTTATTTTTAAGAATAACAAAGTTATAGGGGCAAGCCACCTTTGAAAAACACTCGGTATAATACATATAGTTTTAAAAAACTTTCTTTGTTGACACTTTTGCTAAATACTGATATTTATTTATTCACGTTATGCAATTTAAAAGTTAGTTAACAAAACGATTGTTTTATTCTGAATTCTAAATATGTCTCTCTCAACACTTTAAGCCTCGGGTGGCATCAATCTGATGCCACGTGCTAAAAAAAAATATTTTTTCCTACATACATATTGTTTAATTTCTTAATTCCCTAGTGTTATTCTTGTTATATTTATTCATATTTTAAAAATGTTCAAATGTCTTAACTGTTAATTGTTTTTCTTATTGAAAAAATATAAAAATAAGATTTATTTAATAAAATATACTATATTTTATTTTAACTTCGCTGGTAGATAAAATATTGTTCCTAACGCATACTCAAAGAGGCTTTTCCGCTCTTGTTAGGAAAATAGCTATTGCGTGTGTAGGATAAAACATTACATTTTTACTAAAAACAAATTCTTCACCTTAAAACCTAAATTTAATATCAAAGGAGTAATAGCCTTTTAAAAAGTAACATTTTTGGTGGCACAAAATGTAACTTACTTTATTTGCATTTCTTTTAAACTGTTGCTCCTACAGTGTTACACTATATTACATTTTTTATGTATTTTTACGTAAGGAATCTACGTTTTTTACAAAAAAAAACATATAAAAAATTTTGGGACAAAAATGTGTTGAGCCTCATGCATTTGTCTGTCTAAGTATGCATCTGGATAAATTAAAAAAAAAGTAACATAAACTAATTGCCCTTATTAATACTAGTATACATAGAAAACCTAGTCGCTTTAGCTCAAATGGTACCCAAGTTATTAATTGAAAACCTTATTTTTAGTACAATTTTAAAGGGTCGTCACTCTTTTAGGATTTGGTTTACGGACCCGGATGTAGAATCATCCCCTTTATTTAATGCCAAACAACCGTGTATGTTTGCTGACTCAGAATTCGCTTTTTCATTTAAAAATTAATTTATTTTTGTATGACCAAATGTTATAATACTAAAAAATAAACGAAAATTAATAGCTATAACTATAGTTATATGAATATGAATATATTTTTTTGAGAAATACATAAAATACATAAAAACACCAATTTCAAAATTGTAATCCCCTCAGAAAAGAGTTATGGAGAGTTACTTTTAAAAACTTTAGAACTTTAAAAACTTTTAAAAAAATCGAAAAAAAGCTGATAGAAAATTCCTATTAACGTAACTTTTTTAGGAAAAATTACTTTTATTATAATGATCAATTCTACCAATTTTGAAAGTAATCCCCCAAAAACAATAAAGTTATGGGGATTAAACTTTTTTTAAAAAATAAAAAAACTATCATTTGTTTTTTTTTGTTTTTCAAAATTTCGCAAAAAATTGTTAAAATTTTTTATTTATTGTAAATTTGTTGACATTTTTTTATTTGTTTTCATTTTTTGAAAAATTTTTGTTAAGTAGGTATTTGGGAAAATGTAATATACCATTTACTGTGAATAGTATATAATGGAGTGCGTAGTATTACATATCTTCACGGCTTGTTTAAATTTTAAGATTTATTATCTCTAATTTTAAAAAATATTCCTCTATTGCTTCATTTTAAGTATTATTTAATTATATATGTATTTATCATACTTTATTCGTTATCAGTTATTTTAAGTAGTTTGTTTTCGCAGTTGGTATTATGAAAATAGATTTTTTCGGTTAAATTGAAGTTGATTAGTCAATGTGCAGTTTATCCGGGTCAATAACCCGCTATTTGACTATTTTAAATTTGTTGGGCCCGTATTCGTCACGCTAGAATGGCGCAGAAACGCATATGCGGTCTTTTTTTCTGCGATCAAAATAGTGCGTGCATAGAAAGCTGTGCCTACGTGCGAGTTCAGTGGCGCACTAGTTTTTGCAGACCGGAAATCAATTTTGTTAAATAAACTTTAATAATTTTTAGCCAATACAAACAAATTTTAGATAAAACGGCCCTTTTAGCAAAGAACAGCAGCATTTTTAAAAGAAAAAGTAAATTTTTTAGCAGAAAGAGACCATTTTTACCTGATTACCACATTTTCTATTCTATTATTATTATATAATATATTTTTGCATATTTCAATATATTTAGGTCCAAGTAGGATAAGTATCCATAAACCATTACAATAATATGATTTAAAGAAAAAAATTGACAAAATACTTTTAGTGCTATTTTAACAACTGAACAATAAAGGAACCTACCGACATTTACAAGAATTAAAAGGCTTTTTTTGTACTTCCGTATGTCCCCTGCTGTTAGAAGTACCAACAAGGGTGTTTATTTACTAGTTTGTG
This sequence comes from Brachypterus glaber, assembly GCA_958510825.1. NCBI lineage: Eukaryota > Metazoa > Arthropoda > Insecta > Coleoptera > Kateretidae > Brachypterus > Brachypterus glaber. The sequence goes on from OY294050.1 coordinate 26,497,081, forward strand.
GATAAATAGAATAGGTTTCACTTGTCATCAGATCAGTTTCAATACTTATTTGGGGTAATTTACCTGAAGAGTTAATCTGAAGGACCTTGCCTACAGTGGTTCCAGACAAAAAAAAAATGATAAAAGTCTGCTTTTTTGCATATGACAAAACGAACAAAAATTGAGAGATTCAACCCAATCTGTTACGGGTTATTTTCTTTATATATACTACTAATTACTGTAAAAATTTCATGATTTTTTACTGGCTCTTTATTTTTTCTAATTTAGTTTTGAAAAAAATATTAAAAAAATGCAAAATATGAGTAATTTTTCTATTCTATTCATATATTAAACAAAATTAGCCTTTTTCTTATTTATCTTGTAACTATTTTAGGGTAATTTTATTTAATACATAAAGGATAGAAAGATTACTCATAGTTTCAATTTTTTAAAATATATTTTTCAAAATTAAATTAAAAAAAACTAGCGAGTGGAAACCCATAACAGATTGGGTTGAATCTCTCAATTTTTGTTTGTTTTGTGCCTTATTTTCGTTAATTTTGGCAACATTTACGATTTTTCTTTCTTACATATTCAAAATTAATTATGCATGGGACTAAATAGTTTTTCTTCATAAATCTGTAATTATTCTAGGGTAATTTTGTTTAATATATGAATAAAATAGAAAATTGCTCATATATTGCCATTTTTTTATAGTTTTTTTTTTCAAAATTGAATTAAAAAAAAAACGAGCCAGTAGAAAATCATATAATATTACCAAAAGAAGCCTTTATGCCAAATTTCAGCTAAATCGAATATTTTTTAACATTTTGAACCATCCAATGTCGCCATTTTTTTTTCATTTTTTTTTTAGTATTTTTTTTCGTTTAGAAAAAATGGCCCTATGCAAAAAAGCAGACTTTAGTCACTTTTTTTCTGGGACCACTGTGCCATTCTAGCACACTGAGAGCCCGTTATCGTAGTAATGTTAAAATTTTATTAAATACTAATAATAATAATTTTATGAAATACTAAACGTTTTTGTTTATATGAAAGTTTAGTTAACATGGTTGTTACAATTACCGAGGGGTTCCATATTAATATACAGAGCGATTATAAAGTATCGAACAGTTTGAAAAGAAAATACTCTTCGTTTGAAGCCACGCCTCTGTTAGAGTTGTGCGCGACAAGCCCATGTGATTGCTACGTACAACAGCTCGGTGGCTAGTAAAACGCACACAGCTTTCTTGCATTTTACTCATCGCTAATGCCAGTTTTGCATTAAAAAGTGTTCGGCACTTTATAATCGCACTATAATCGCACGGTATATGCTTATAAGCAAAAACGATTAGTATTTACTACGGAAATGAGCTCTCAGTGCAAAATGGACCATGGTATTGCAATAACATATTTTAGCCAATTATCTAATAGGTACCTCAAAATGTAAACATAGTTAATCTAGGAAAATTTTAATATTAAAATGGTCAGATAGAGTTACATATGACAGCGCTTTGAAGAGAATTGAGAAAAACGTATCTTTTTGAAAAGTCAAGAGGTCATATACTAAGACATGAGATATTCTAATTTTATTAAAAGTTGTTAAAATAAAATAGATACATACAGAGAAATGTTTACTAACAACAAGTACAAATTATTCGGATAATGTAACTCAAAAGTTTGTATATTAAATACTTAAATCAAATGTTTTTCTTGCCTGAAGTTGAATACGTATCCTTTTTAGAGCAAGCGGTTAAAAGTCCTTGGTTTAAATAATAAAATACCTGGTAATTTCTATTGGGTTTTAAATAAACTTAAATAAAATATACAAGTATGTAGACATTTATAATAAGCATAACTCGGGGATAAGCGAGCTATTCCTTCGTTCAGGAGCGTGTCATCAATTCAGCACTGATAAGAAACTACCGCAAGACGTCTGTACCCACTCTACAATAACGCAACGCCAGTGTATCTATGATAAAAGCTAAAAAAGATGACCAATAGCTCGCAAGTCCCCGGGCTCTGAGAATAGGTATTTAAAATACTAATAATAACGAAATATGATACTAATATAATACTATGATAATTTCTTGAGAACAAGTACTAACTAAACTTAAAACAAATTACTGAACTTTTAAAAAAAGTTAAATATGTTTATATCAAGTATTATTATACTTGCGACAAGTATCTAACAGAAATATCGCAAATATTTCATAATAATTTCTTTTCTCTCTGAGTGTAGATCTGTGGTAAATTAACACTGGTAATATAATATGCACTTAATAAAACCCGCATAAGAAAAGTAATAGACACACAATAAAAAACTAAAAAAATTAAGGGTAGAAAATTTTTATAGGGTGACTTTTTTGCCAAATGCGGGATCCTACATAATCAGTCATAATTTATTTCAACGAACTTAGACAACTTAAATAATATTAGGATAGGTCAATTTTATATAACATAAAAAATCACATGAGAAAAAAGTCTCATGAATTAAATTATTATGTAATGATGTTGCAATATTATACGGGTAAAATTTACCGAATAATTTTGGCAATTAAAAATAAATAAAAGCGAACTTTTATTCTTTTCGATGTCCAAATTAGTTAATAGAAAGGTTATTATATCTGATTACGAGATTTTTTTTTTGAGTATTTTTTAACTTACTACTAAAAAATATAAAAGGATTTAATTTATTTGACACCTTACCACGATTTTTACCAAAAATTACAGCCGACCACTTTAGATAAGAAACCTTTAAACCAAATCTGAAGTTTTTAGCTTAAGGCTTTCTCGAGTTATCGGGATCAATATATTTTTTCAGTGACCGACAAATAGACAAAGAAATGTAAAAGAGCAATACTTTTTCATTTTTTTTTGCAACGTAAAAATAAAATATTTTTAATCCGTTTTAATTCGCAAATGCGATTCCAAAAACGGATTCAAACAAATTCAAACAGTTAGATTTTATTTTAAATTTGTTTGAGTCCGAAATTTTTTATAGGGTGAGTAAATAAACCTTAAAAGTTTAATTGACGACTTTCACTTGATTTAATTTTGCAAGTTTAGAGTTTTGCTCTACACTGGTCTTACGTCTTAAGACCTATTTACAAATACGACGTAAAAACGTAAACGTAAAATCGTAAGAAATGCAGTTTGCTGATTGGTTCAATTCCAAGGCTCAACCAATCATTTCAATTGGTTCCCTCTACTACTAGCCCACACAAGTCCTGGACTTAGGGGATGCTTAATTAAGTAGAATAGTACGAGGTTAAACAAAAATGTAATGTAATGTAATGTAATTAATTCTGACATTTCAATGGTCAAATTCTAAGTTAGTTTAGTGGTTTTGTTTGGGTAAACCATCCATTTGTCATAGCCATGAAAACAAAAAAAAAATACTCGAGAAGCTGTATCCAGTTTGGACTTACAGTACCTAGGTACTTAACCCGTAATCACAGACGTGTGGCCTGTTAGACGTACTCTGGAAGTCGATTATTCGGAAAATTCCTTCTACGTGCACTTGGAAGTCTTAGTACCTTTCAAACTATCAATAGAGAGACAGGACTCACAGTTGCCAGTCAGTTTGTGCGTAACTCAATGTTTTATACGATTTTTGACGTGTGCAAGTGTCCATAAGACCTCAGGTCTGTAGATACGTTAGTATTTTAAACTTTATATATTTTTTAATTGGACAACTTTTTGCAGTTTCTTCCTGCAAAACCCCATCTAATTATTTGTATTTATTTATAATAATATTAGGTTTTTATTATAGCAAATATAATAGTTTACTTGAACCTTTTAAATTACAATTCATTACTCCTGAAAGGAGATTCAACAACCCTCGCATAAGTCGGGAGGTAACATAATGCATAAGCCGAGTTTAGACATAAAATGAGGTGGAACGGTAGGAAAGTTAGCCTTAAGAAAGGTTTATTACTTATGCTCTGCCAATAAAAAAAATAAAGCACATTTTTTTCAGGCCAGTGCACTGTGCTTAGAATGCAATAGAAAAACACGTAAAAATTAACCAAGAAAGGGAATGCAGTTTTTACCCATGTGATTATTTGGAGAAAGTTATATTTTTTTTAGACTGATATATTAATTAGTTTTTTTCACATAATGTTTATTAATTTTTTTTTTATTTTTCATATTTTATGTACCTAATACATGTTTTATTTTTTACTTTTTGTACGTTTTTAAATAAAACAATTTATGCAATTGTTATGTTTTGATTTATACATATAACACTCGTTACTTATTAAAGTCAAATGACCAATAAAACCGAGAAAAATAAAAAATATTAAAATACACAATTTTTGGTATTTTTTTCTTACAAAGACAAGTAACCATCTGAAAGACGTCACGTCTGTGGCAGTGCGACTCAAATTGCATGTCTGTAGTTACGGGTTAATCTAATCTAATTAAAGTTAACCTCAAAATCCAATAAAACTATCTTTAATTTCCAAATGACCATCAATTCCGGAATCCGGTAAATAGAAATTTCCGTGAAAATATTCGATAATGGTCAATGTTTGTACCAACCGGAAAACTATAGTTACAAGATAGAAAATTGATATGCGTACACGTGTGCTAAACGGGAATAGGGAGGCAAAGAGGGAGGAAATAGAGCTTTTTACGTGCACAATTTACCCAAATGTCCTTCGCGGTAATTCATGTCAATAATCAATAATGATCTATTTTCGTATTTGAGGGAGACTTGATACCTTCTATCCTTTATAACTAAGGCCTGTAAACCGACGAGATATTTCAGAGAAAGACAATGTTTTCGCATGTTTACTGTTCTAAAACTTATTTTTTTTACTGTTTTTTACCGAATTTATCGTCCACACAGCTGTATTGCTCCGATCGGGATAGAGCGGCGCGCTTAAGTACTAATTTGAAATCGCTCAGAAAAAAGTTTTAATAATATCTATTTTACCAATAGATTCGGAGTTATTTAGCAACGTTAGTGCCTATTCACAGGGTCGCATAAGAACGTAATACATAACAATGCGATGCCGTGATTGGCTTCATGTGCCGCCATGTATCTTGTAAGCCAATCACGGCACCCCATTCTTCTGGATAGGCCTTTAGGAATTCGATAGTGTTATTCAGTATTAAAATCTTTTTTTTATAAATGATATATTGTTTGTGTCGTATCATAGGAGAAATAGGATATTGCTTTAGAAACAAATTTTTGGTGGCTATTTAAGGGTCTTTCTTTCTCAAATAAAAAACAAAGTACATTTGACAAATGACGCTGGTTATTAAAAAACTCCTACAATATGTTCTATTTCCAAAAAAAAAAACTAAAAAGGACCCTTTTTACCCAAAACATAGTAATTAAGTAACGCAATTATATGAAATTCTATGTAGCAGTTATTTTGCAATTTTATATCCCTTCAAATGGCCTTATAATAGGAAGGCAGAAAAAAGTAACACATGGATAGACATTTAGAACAGTTGTGGAAAACAAAAAATCCTTTAACTCCTCTGACCATATTAAATTTAATTTAATTTATACTTAATTTGACATTACTAAAATTAAATTAATTGATGCTATGCACTAATATGTTAAGCCATATTCGGTTAAAGCGATTGTTGCACCAGCATAAAACATTAGAGTAGATTAGAGCCATGTGAGGATTGGTGTAGTGGACTACCGCGTCGTACTTGACGAGTTTACTACCCAAAATAGCGTGAGTTCGATTCTCACCGGCGCCGATTTGCCTTTTTTTCAGTTAATTAATAATTGTAATTTGGCGAAGGCGTAAGTGAAGCGGACACTCCCTATAAATTGGTTCGAAAGTCAATTAAAGCCGGTGGTTCCCTCTACTACTAGCCCACACAAGTCCTGGGCTTAGGGGATGCTTAATTAAGTAGAATAGTACGAGGTTAAACAAAATGTAATGTAATGTAATTCGGACTGACCCTGTGTAAGACTTTTTGACTAAAATTCACAGCTATTCGGACAGCATCACAAAATAATACCCAAATACCGACGTATTTTGAATAATTTTCACATTTTACCACGGTAATTTGCAATTAGGGATCATTCAAATAACAAATTACCATGGTAAAACGGGTGACATGCAAAATACCATGGTATTTAGTTATTATTTTGTGATGCTGTCTGAATAGCTGTGAATTTTAGTCAAAAAGTCTTAGACAAAAAGCTCTTTTTACAGTGCATTTTGTTTTGTTAAAGCTAGTTATTTTCCGAATAAAACTATTGGCACTGCACTGTTTCAACACATGAATTTTACAGCTGACCTTAGAAACCCGTACAAAAATTTTAAATGCAAACCCATTCGGTTTTGACATAGTTTTAGTTTGTGAACTTTCGCCAAACGCCGAAAAACATTCAAATATTTTTATTATTTCCCTCTACACAACTAATTTAATTATACATTTGCTTATTAAAAAGCTTATAAATACAACATCATTTAAATAAATACTACAACTTTCTATAAGTAGGTTTAAAACGTTTAATATTTGGTTAAAAAAATGCTTATGCTAAAATAGTTCGTTTTGTATTAAGAGATATCAGTTTAAGCGACGTAATATTCTAAGAGCTAGTGACCATTTTTATTTTATTATTTGCTCCAAGCTGTATTTTATATATGTCTTAAGGTACATTCAAATTAAGCTACTTGCAAATCGCTAGGTCTTGGATCCGGTTCCTTTGGACGCTAAAAGCCTCGCAAAGGTGGTGGGTCCCCGAAAAATATATTTTTAACTTACCGACTCTAACAAATTACATTTAGATTAGTCTATTTTCACAATTTTACACAATTATTCACTAGGCTAAGAGTTAAAAAAAGACTTTAAAAACTTTATCTGACATATGTCACACTAAAAACTCTTTAATTTTCATTTAATCAAAATATCATTTCATAAATTCTCATTTCTTTAAAAAATTAGGTATCACTTATTTTAAAGGCACTTTTTAAAGACTGTTTTCACCCCTTGGCTCCAGAATTATTGTGTATAACTATGAAAATAGCTTAATCTGAATGTATTAAATGAAATGTATATGACTCGGCAAGTTAGAAATTGATTTTTTGGTAGCTCATTTTCATAACTTTTGGAGCTTCTAGCACCCAAAGGAACCCGATTTGGAGTCTATCAATTTGAAAATAGCTTAATCTAAATGTACTTTAAGACATATATAAAATATAGCCGGGAGCAAATAATGAAATTCTTCGTTAAAATATATTCAGTTGCCATGTCAGCAAGCGCAAAAATCCTTTTTATTTTTTATTAGGGCTTGTTTACATTAAAAATGAGCGCAAAATATAAACAGTTAAATGGACCAAAGGAAAAATATTTTTTCTACGACTATAGTCGACTTTTTAAAAATATGCTTATGTTTTTTCAATAAACGAACTTTTTGCGTTTTTGTTTAAAGATGCAATTCTGCAGCATTGAATATATCATATTATATGAGAAAAAATACATTTAATATAAGAAACGTCAAAAAGATGTCCTAGTTGACCTAATACAGAAATAGATATGTAAAAACGGTCCAAAGGTACACCACCATCCCCTAATAATACTTTTATTTGCGATAATTTAAAAACAGCCACTGTTATTTCCAGGAAGCATGTTTGCATGCTTGTACTATCTTCCCCCACCCCTCCCCCTCTTTTTGTATTCGATACATACATTTGCCCCCTTTCACGTCAAAGTAAACCACAACGTGTATTATTAAAAAATCAATTTTACTACATATTAGTGGCAGAATAATAAATAAATAGCAAACACGTGAAGACGAAGGGGCATTAGTTGAATATGAAGCCTTTAGTGTCAAATCCAACCATATTCTCAACTTAAAAAAAAAACTCGAGAGGGTGAAAATTTATAATGGTCATTCCCGATTTAGGGGCCATTTTTGGGCTTTTTAATACGTATATTAATTTACGAATTGATATTACAAGTTGCAAGAAATCGTTAAGACCATTTTGCCTTACTTTCCTTAGCTAGATAGTATTAAGTTACACAGATTTTAGTTTAGAGTAACCAACGGCTTATTTTTTATGGTATCTAATTTATGGGAGGATTGGTGTAGTGGTCTACCGCGTCTGTACATGACAAGTCTACTAGCCAACTAGCGTGAGTTCGATTCTCACTGGCCCCGATTTACCTTTTTCAGTTAATTAATAATTGAAATTTAGCGAAGGTGTAAGTGAAGCGGACACTCTCTATAAAAACTGGTTCGAAAGTCAGTATAAGCCCTACTACTAGCCCACACAAGTCTTGGACTTAGGGGATGCTTAATTAAGTAGAATAGTAAACGAGGTTAAACAAACAAACAAACAATTCAAGCAACTTCGCTGCATTTAAATCCAGTAAGAAAGATAACAAAACAATTAGAAATTAACTTTATTCCCAGTTTAGGCTCATTATTTGTATTGTAACCCTCTAAAATAGTTATTTATATACTAAGGGACTAAACTGGCTGTTTTAGTCCTGAGGTATATACACTATTATATTTATTTTTTACAGTGTACTGCCCTATTTCGTTAAAAGTGTTCATTCTATAGTTCGATCATAAGGGCCCCAAATATTGATTTCGAATTTACTGATAATTTATTGAGAATGAGCCAATGCGCATTTTGCTTCATTAAAAATTTAACTCATCAACATGTCTCTAATGGAATATGTATGTTGGCAAAGCAATTCGTCTTGCTGTCAAAATTAAGGTTGTGGATAAGGTAGGGGTTGACAAAATAGCTGGGCAACCAATATGGCCATTTACATCAGTAAGAATATATAAATAACTTCATCTCACTTTGCAACACGGCTGCCAACTTGAATATGGCGGCAGTTTTAATCATGGATTTTTGATGATATAGTTTTCCAAGTAAGGGAACGTCAAAGTATTACGTAACACTCCTAGGGGGGGGGGTGTGGGTCCAAAATTATCAAAATTTGCGTTACGTAATACTTGAACGTTCCCTAAGATACTCTTGTTACAATCCTTTACTTTAGAAGCAGAATCTTAAAGAAAAATGATTCCAGATATAGTATATTGTATAGCTAGGCGGTAAAGTGGAATATGGCTGAAAGAAGTGGTTTACACTTTATTTTTCTTCCTACACAATATGACTCCAATAATATTTTGATTTAAGACTTTGACATTTAAAATTATTTTCAAAATTTTCACATTTAAAACTAAGTGTAGGAAGAAAAATCTTTTAGTTACTTTTATTCATTGGCTAATGAATCAACACCCGCGCTTACTGCATTTTTTAATTAACTAATAATTGGCAAAGGCGAAAAGTAAAACTCCCCTAAAGACTGGTTCAAAAGTCAGTATAAGCCTATAGAATAATACGAGGTTAAACATAAACATACAACACATAAAATTAATTAATTAAATTTAATAATAATTAATTTAATTTAGTACTGTATCTCCAACTAGTGTCTCGAAGTGGTTGATTGATTTGTATTTTAAATAATTGGGATTGCCATTATCTGTAATAGGCGTGTTCCTTAGATTATTATGAAACCTAAATTCCAGGAAACCTTATTAATATTTATAAAATATAGCTTCTAAACTTTGATAAGGATTCCTTAGAGACTGGTTAGTCAGGAGCATGGCTTTGATAAATATTGGTCTGGGCAACAAAGGCCAACATGTTTAAAAAAAAACTATAATTTTCTATGCTTCCTCTTCTTTTCTAAAACCCCTTTGCCCGGCCGAAACAAAATTCAGCCATCCGCGAGTCGATTCGACTGAGCAGTTGATTTTTAGACGCTCCCTAATTTGGAGGGGGTTCCCCTTGCCATAAACCAGAGGGGACTACGCACTGTGCGTTTTAGATGCGACCTTTGCCTATTGCGGCCGATATATTGACGATAGCTATGCGTTGTTGTCAGATCAACCTTTTAATTAATGTTGGGCGCCAACTAATTTGCGTTAAAATGTCGCTAACGAAGTGACTCGTGCCGAATTATGAATTATTTTCTTTTAGGTTATTGGTCAGCATTATTGGACATAAATAATACAAAGTGCGAAGGATGTCTTTTGATTTTGACACCATCATAAAGTGGAAAAAATGAAAAGAGGTTATCCACGCTTCTACATTAAATCTTTAGTGTTTCACATAAACAGGAATAATTTTGAAGAATGTTAATATCCTGTAGGGACTTCTTGTTTGTGAAACTGTCACCAAGTATCCTATTAAATGACTATCCTCTTCTGTAGATCCTTAGATCAATGCTAAAAACTATAAATGGAAATTTGGCAATGCTGCTGTCTAAGCCGGCTAGATTTTCGTATATTTCTTGACTAAGACCGCGCATAGCTGTCTCAATGTGTTTCGACTTGCGACGAATGGGTTCGTTCAACTTTCAGGGCCAACTTGGTATTTGAATTCGGGTTTCTCGCGAGGGCTCGGTTCGTACCATCGACTACTAGATTAACGCATTATTTTCAAACTCACGCACAAAATATAAAAAGTGGAAGGATAACCTTCTAGCAGACGCGCCTGTAAGTATCGCAAAAGTCGAGCGTATACATATCGTCGTATCAGAACAACAAGGTTTCAACTGGCATTGTGAGATTGGAGTAATTGTCAGTATGAGAACGTTCAAGATTACGTAAGGCAAATTGTACCAAAATTCATACACTTCACACCCCGGTTCTCGCGTTATTATAGATTATAGAGATTTTATATTTTGGCTACTCCCCCTAATAGGGGGTGTGTTAGGGGGGTAGCCAAAATATGAAATCTCTATAGCCTTGAATAACGCGAGAACCGAGGTATGAAGTGCATGAATTTTGGTACATTTTGCGTTACGTAATACCTGAACGTTCCCTATATTATGTAAGATAAATTTTAAACGCTTTTACTTAAATTTAAAATCTTGTACAAATAACGAAAATAATGCAATCCATATCTATAAAAAGTTTTAACTCTTCAAGGTAAAGGATTTTAAATTTATCATAGAAAATATACTGACAATTACTGCAATCTCACAGTCAGTTGAAACTTTGTTGTTCTGATACGACGATATGAGCTATACGCATGTAATATTTGTTTATAAAAACATGAGGGATTGCAGTGTCGAAACCATACGAATATATTTCCTCTAGACTTTTAGAAATATTTTTGAAATCCTGCACTCCGAACTTGACGTTTCAAAAGACAACTGACATTTTTAAAAACCAGTGAATACGAAATATACGCGCGCCTTCTCGAGGGTTAAGATGGCAGTATTCTCGTCCGAAACTAGCATTTATCTAGGCTGGTTTCTGGAACATCTATGTCACAGAAGTAGCTAGGCGCAGTCTTTTGTTTTATATTTCTTAAAATCAAAAATATTTTTTACAATTTATTTTTTGTAAATGCAGATATAGTTCTTCTGCTTAGATTTACTTAGTTTTGTTTTTTGTGAAAACTACTTTTAATAGTTTCTTGTATTTTTGTTGATTAAACTCGAGCC